>CM056195.1:175494606-176094606 GCA_029692085.1 Gymnothorax javanicus
TACTGAGTATCAGTATCCCCTTGAGTGCAAGCCGGTGCTCGATAGCTCTTGTTCGCACCCTAGCCAGGTCCCATTAATGGTAGTATGGTCAGCCAAACATGATGGACCTTTATTTTCCTACCACACTCTCGCACATTCTGATCACAAGCACTATCACCCAACATTTTGACTACGGTAAATGCTGAATTAATTGGTTACTGTAGCCAGCATATGTGGGCTCATCAGTGCTAACACGTCTGGGTGTCAGGCTCCTTGGCTCCGTCATGGCTGTTTTATCAGCTGCCCGGCTAATCGCTGACTTTTATATTAGCTAACGATACCACTGTGATGCGCAACTTTTTTTATGGCATCGTGAAATTGATGTTACTTTCGGAAAAAAGCCTTTACTCCCAGGCCGTATTCGAGTCCCTGTTCTCCACCGTTCGCGAACAGGTTGAGAACGTGGGAACGAGTTCGGAAGTGTCGAACAGGTAAGTGCGGTAACCATGGATTCATTTCCGGTTTTCCGTGAATAAACACAGCTGATCATGGCGGGGGTTTTAATTTTGACGGAGATTTTGGAAATGATACTTGACAGTTATAATTTCTTACATCTATCCGCTGATTTTGCAAAGTTGTGACCATCATTGTTGAGATGTAGAATGCATTATTTTGTTGAGACGTTTGCATTATCCCACCAAAAATTACACTTATGATGGACACAACTCCGAAACGTTCTCTTTGTCCGCCATTTTTGTTCCTTGTCTGTTCTCGCCACACCACCAGCGGAGGTAGTGTGGGATTTGGGTTCAGGAACTGCATCGCGAACGTGTTCTCGCGTGTTCGACTCACCCGAGAAGACCGTTCTCTGTTCGCGAACAGGGAGTCGAATACGCCCCTAGCGACACTGAGTATAGCCGAACGTGGCTGGTTAGTTTCCGTTGCCGTCTGGCTTATTAGTTAGGTTAATGTGGTTAGCTTGCTTGTAGATGATGGACTTCATGAAGAAACACATTTAGCGACAGCTAGCTAGCTTGCTAGATAACGTGGGATATGGCAAATTAGCTATATAGCCAGCTAGCTTGCCTTTCTATTTACAATGATACCGCATCAGTCACTGAAAATGGAACGAATCCATTGGTGGCAAATGCAGTTCTATTAGATATTGCCGTGTGAATCTATTGAGTGTATAACCATGACAATCTCCGGTCAAGCCTTCCAAATTCTCAGGGGAATCAGCTAAGGGACCCCGTCATTTGGGAGCGTGCTATCGTGGTTCTAATGTTGTAGCTGACTAGCCAGCTACATTGGCAACCAATTAGGGAATCTGAGACGGTTTTCCTACCCCTGACTGACACCTTTTGTTCAAAAGTATGTTAACCCTAAATTTAGACACGTTAATGTTACGCTATTACTTTGCTGCAAGCCAGTATAATAACTGTAGCAGGAGTACACTCCCGCTGACACAGCTGGACATCTTGGGCAAAATTCTAACTTGGGGGGTTACTGTATTCATTTTCTAGCTAGTTGGCTAGTGGACGAATTAACGCTGCTTTGTGTTGACATATAATGTTATATGAAATAATATTAGAATTTCATCATCTTAGAAAATAGACCACAGACTCCTAACCACACAGCAAGACATTATCATCCTGATATTTCGATGAAAAATCTCCACTCAGAAACGCGACCAGTGGATCAAGTTCCGTGACTCAAATGAGCCTAGGTAGGATAATGGTTCACAGACGACCAGAAAAGGCCGAGGGTTAGCGGCTAGGCTAGCTGAGCTGAAGTAACCCCCCCCTCCCTCAGACAGCCAGGCTAGACCCGAGGTTAGTGGCAGGGCTTGGCGTTCCTACTCTACAGCTCGGGGCCGTGTAGGCCTGTGCTCTAGCCTAGCCACGACATTACTGGATCAGACTACTCCTGCCCAGAGACTGTGCAATTCAAGGTTCTGTCACTCAAAGTAGCCATGCCCTTAATTATGCAAAAATTTAAGCCTTTATATGATGTAAATAGTAAAGTGACAAAAAATTCACTCCCCCCACAGTTTTCATGGAAGGGAAAATTAGCCATAGAGACTAAAACTGTATTTTGAACCAAGCTGTGAACATGTTTATTTTTGCTGAGAAATTGGGCTTTTTAACATGGGGGTCAATGGGGATTAACTCGTTTCTGCAGTCAGCCTCAAGTGGCCATTCGAGGAACTGCAGCTTTTGGCACTTCCGTATTTGCTTCACTTTTCAGCCCCGGAGGTTGCCGCTTGACACACACATAATACACCGATGGCATCAAGCTGCCATCCACTGAGGCCAAAACGCCACTGTTGTACCGGAGAATGCACCCCCTTCGCGGGAGCACGTGTCGCTTTTATTTCGCATTCGCAACCCAGGAGAGAAGCAGTTTCATTGTGTGGCGTTCCTGCCGCTTCGCTGGATAAGTTGAATGTTGGTGTCTACTGCTCCTTGCTAATTTGCATAAATTGGCATGAGTTGCTGTGATTGGATCACAGGCCCCAGAGAATTGTCTAATCAGAAAACCCCGAGCGGGTGTATAAGTAGAGGGCTATAGAGCTTTGAGTTAGTCTTAACGTGAACCCTCAAGAAGGGATAAGCTGTACTTTGCCTGCTGTTTGACTGCCGTTGAAGATGTTGAATCCTGATTCAATAAAATGAAGGAGCGATTTGAAAACACAGATCCCTGACTCCGTGTCCGCTTACTTCAGTAGTCACCACACTGGTGTCAGAAGTGGGATGCGATGAGCTACAGTGGGAGATCCAGTGACTAGAGGCGGGGTTGGCTAGCCAAGGGCACCGGAGCAGTGCAGCTGGGATCCTGACCGAGGGAAGCCACACCCAGCTTTGCGCCTGCCGACGGGGAAAGAGTGCGTCGCCAGCGGCGGACGTGCCAGCCTCAGCGGGCATGCAGCGGAAGCGAACCTGTCAAGGCTCGATGGCTCCTCACAATGGGAGCCATATCATGCGCAGGTGAAGCTAATCGCGCAGCACAGCGGGTGGACGGAGGCAGAGACGGCGATGCGCCCGGTGACAGCCTTAGAGGGGTCAGTGCAGCAGATTCTGCTGGATCTAGACGTTGATGAGCAGAGCGGCCTACAGGCACTGGTCACCGCACCCGACCGACGCTACGGGCACCGCGAATCCGCCGAACTACAGCGGAAGAAGTTGACATGTCACCGCCACCAAACCGGGGAGGGTTGGGGAGCTGTGGCGGCCAACATGAGACAACACGCCCACCTGGGGTATCCAAAACTCGGATCCAGGGGGTGGGACGAGCTGGTGCTGCATGCCTTCCTACAGTCTCTCATGCCTGAGAGACTTAGGCACCACATCATCTTGGCGGCGCCTGGCTCCTTAGACGAGGCACTGTGGGAGGCTGAGCGAGTGGCGGACGTCTTGGGGGAGACCCAACCAGCCGAACAGAACAGACCTCGCCCTCGGGTCCGTACAGCGGACTTCAGCAAAGAGGCGGAGGAGGTGCACTGGACGCGCGCCATGTCAAATCAGCAGCGGCGTTGCTACAGCTGCGGTGAGCTGGGGCACATCGCCTGCTGTTGCCTGGCCCCAATGCCAAAGCATCAAGAACCCCAGCCATCGGGAAACGAACCAGGGGTGGCGCTGTGAGGAGACTGCCACCCCAGGAACACATCCTCCCCAGTCCGGTCAGTCCTCACCGCCTTGAGCTTAAACCGGCCATACCCAACCTGAACAAAAGTGTCTTTTTAAAGACAGACAGGCAGAATTCCAGTCCAACCGCCTTTGTAAAGGCGAATGAGCAAACGATCCATTACCCTGCCTTTTTCAAGGCGGGAGGGCAAAATTCACATTTTTCTGCCTTTCTCAAGGCGGATGAGGGTAGCTCTCTCCCTTGGGCAGGCTAGCTGGACACGGGTGGTGGGCTGTAGCTCCAGTGCTGGCTGGATGGGCAACCCTTCACGGCGCTGGTCGACACAGGCGCCACCATCTCCCTAATGTGTCCAGGAATCTTGCATGGTGCTCACTGGGAGCCCACCAACACGCAGCTGCAGTCAATAGCTGGCCAGAAAATGGGCACGAAGGGCTGGAAGCGGGTGAGCGTGGCCATGGGGGGATCATCGGCTCGACCACCATTTCTGGTTGGCTGAGATCCGGGACGATTGCATCGTGGGCCTAGACCTGTTGGCATGCTGGGGGCCCACGGTAGACATCGCCCGCCCCGCCCTCGTCATCGGTGCAACCACCTACTACCTTCAGTCAACGGCAGGGAAACAAACCGCGAGGAGAGCCCACCCACATGCCATGGTTTCAGCCCAACCAGCCATTTCGCTGCCCTAACCAATCAACACAAGCTACATCGCGCACCCTGTCTGCCCGGCCCATTCGCCACAACCCTGCTTGCCCCCAGTCGACACAATGAATGCTGTCCATGAGCTGTGGCAGTGCAGCTGCAGCGGCCTCAACCCCTCTCAAAGCCAGCAGCTGAAAGCCCTGCTGATAAACAACGCAAACCTCTTCGCTGTCCGCGACGAGGTGCGCACCCAAACGGACCTGGTGCAGCACACCATCGACACCAGGGATACCATGCCCATTTGCCTGCAGCCACACCGCCTCTCCCTCGCCAGACGATGAGTCGCAGAAGAGAAGGTGAAGGAGATGGCTGCAGCGGGCATAATTGAGCCCTCCGACAGTCCGTGGGCAGCCCCTGCCGTGCTGGTGCCGAATAAGAATGGTGAGTGGAGGTTCTGCGTCGACTACCGGCGCCAGAATGCAGTAACCCGGAAGGATGCCCATCCCCTTCCACGCATCGATGAGGCACTCGACCACCTAGCGGGCTCCAGCTGGTTCTGCTCACTCGATCTCCGCAGCGGCTACTGGCAGGTGCGCATGTCCGACGACGCCAAGTTGAAGACCGCATTCACCATCGGGCAGGGGCTGTGGCAGTTCCGGGTCATGCCGCTCAGGTTGTGCAATGCCCCCGCGACCTTCGAGCGACTGATGGAGAAGGTCCTGTCAGCTGTTCCCCGGGACTGCTGCGTCGTGTACCTTGACGAGCTGCTGGTGCACGCCAGCAGTTTTGAGGGCACCCTCTCTAACCTACAGGAAGTGCTCACTGCTATCTGGCGGGCAGGGCTCTGACTCAACCCAAAGAAGTGCCAGCTGTTTCGGCGTGAGACGGCATTCTCGGGGCACGTAGTGAGTGGGCAGGGGGTGGCCACTGACCCAGCAAAGGTGGCCGCAGTGCGTGAGTGGCCGGTGCCGGCAGACGTGGGCGAGTTGTGCAGTTTCCTGGGGCTGGCGAGCTACTACTGACGGTTTGTGTGGGACTTTGCATCCATCGCTAGCCCACTGCATCACCTCACGAACAAGAAGCGGGCCTTCGAGTAGACTGAAGAGTGCGTGGCTGCATTTGCTCGGCTCAGGGCGGCTCTCACACAGGCCCCAGTGCTGGCCTATCCCGATGTGCAGCGACCCTTCATCGTGGACACCGACACCAGCAACACCAGGGTGGGGACCGTGCTCTCCCAGCAGGATGCGGAAGGGGAGAAGGTGGTCGCCTACTATAGCCTTGCCCTGAGCCGAGCGGAGCGCAACTACTGCACCACTCGAAGGGAAATGCTGGCCGTCATCAGGGCGCTCCGCTATTTCCGCCCCTACTTGCAAGGCGCCACCTTCCAGCTGTGCACTGACCACGCCTCCCTCACTTGGCTGCTGAACTTCTGCAGCCCCGAGGGTCAAGTGGCACGCTGGCTAGAGATCCTGCAGGGCTACGACTTTACCATCGAGCACCGCCCGGGGCACCACCATGGAAATGCTGATGCCCTGTCCCGGCAGCCGTGTGCTATGCAGGAGTGCAGGTACTGTCAGCGGCTGGAAGAGCGGGACCAGCCGGCTCTCAAGGTGGCGGCTGCCGTAGCGACAGAAGCAGAGGGGGGGCGAGTGCCGATGGAGCGTCAGCAGCAGCAGGAAGAGCAGGAGGTGGACGACACTACTTCACAAAGTGGCCTGAGGCATACCCTGTACCCGACCAAAGCACAGAGACGACCGTGCAGTGCCTGGTTGAGGAGATGTCCACCAGGTTCGGCGCGCCCGAAGAGCTGCATGGCGACCAGGGGCGAAATTTTGAGGCGCAAGTGTTGGCGGCAATCTGCGAGCGGCTGGGGGTGACCAAGACCCACATGACTCCACTCCCTCCACAGAGCGACGGTTTGGTTGAGCGGTTCAACCACACGCTACCACTCAGCTCGCCATCCTTGCCAGCCAACACCAGCGTGACTGAGAACGTCACGTGCCCCTGGTCCTGTGGGTGTACCGCTTGGCCCTGCAGGAGTCGAGCCTCTGCACCCCTGCAGCTTTGATATTTGGGCGGGAGGTCCGTACACCGGTGGATTTGGTGTTTGGGGCCCCGCCCGAACCTGAAGAACCAGCGACAAGAGAGGGGGACTACTACCGGCGGCTTTTGGAGCGGCTGCGGGTGGTCCACCAGTTCTCCCGACAGGCCCAGGACACGGCCAGGCTACGACAGAAGTGTAGCTACGACCTGAGATGCAGGGGGCAGGCCTTTGCAGGAGGGGACCGGGTGTGGGTCTACTGCCCAATCCGAAAAAGGGGCCCGTCTCCGAAGCTCCAACACCACTGGTGGGGGCCTGGGGAGATCGTGGGCCGTCTGGGGGAGGTCGTCTACAAGATGCAGATGCCACACAGCAGGAAGACGGCGGTGTTACACTGGGACCGGCTTGCCCCATACCGCCCCCTCCTCTCCAACAACGCTGCCGCAGAGGTAACGAGTCCGCCTCCCAACCACTCGCCTCACCGCTGGCGGGTCCGGCGCCTCCTCCGCCAGGCCCCAGTCGCCCAACTCGGCGACACCAGATGCCAAGGCACTTGGTGGACTTTTGTTGTAAATAGTTGTATGAATGTTAAAAAAAAAATTATTGTGTACATTGATGTTTTTAATTGTGCTGGGGGGGTTTGTTTGTGTGTACATAGTCGTGTATATAGCGGGTTCCTTCATTATTACGGGGTCATAAGGGGACCGAGACCCCTTAGGTGGGGGCTGTGTGGCATTCCTGCCGCTTCGGTGGATGAGTTGATTGTCAGTGTCAACTGCTCCTTGCTAATTTGCATGAATTGGCCTGAGCTGCTGTGATTGGCTCACGGGCCCCAGAGAATTGTCTAATCAGAAAACCCCGAGTTGGTATATATTATTATGGCGCTTTTCCACTACATGGTACCGGCTCTACTCTACTCTGCTCTACTCGGCACCGGGTACTTTTTTGGGGTTGCTTTTCCATTAGAGGATAGTGCCGCCTCCGTGGTACCTGCTCATCGTTGCGACGCAGCATGTTACTGCCGCGACGGCATCCTCAGTTATATAAAGTTTACTTTTAGTCCGTCGATTTTGTTAAATATTTATATGTTTAAATCAGGGGACGCGCACTACCGTCACCACGTTATGGCACTAAAGTCCGCGAGTGTTTATAATTGTAATTTCTGTTTGACATTCTCCTGATGCATAGGATAGCAGCTGGTGTTGTGTCCGATTCGGTTGCACATTAAATAACGTACCACCTAAAAACGCAAAGCAATGATATACGTAAAAGGCATTGAGTATTCATATTCAGCCTTCATGAAACACTTCACTTTGAAATTGAAGGCAAAACACCTAGCAAATGCGCACAGGACTGGGCAGAGTATTAGAATTTATCGCTTTACGATGCGTCATCTCATCCGATATCTTTCCTTAGAACAAAATGCTTCATCAGCATCCGTAACGTTATTTTCCGCGCAATTTCCGTAAAATAGGGGCAGCACAATAACTTTCTCAAGGGGAATCAGGGGAACCGAATTGACCACAATTTCGCTACGAACAGGGTCACACGCATTTCATAAATGCAGCAGCTTCGGTGAACAAACGCAACCTTGTTTGAAAGGTAAGGCAACGCGCAGTATATTTATCAAGCTGCCTAAAACAACACACGTTTCAAAAACACAATTTGAGGACCTGTTTCAATGATGGCACGTGAAGCCAGTTCCCTAGCGATAGTGCGGAAGCGAGTTGTCTTCTGCAGAGACGATTCTCTCTGACCAATCAGTGGGCTGCAATGTTGCACGTCACATTTTAGTACCCACTAGTACCTGGTCGGCCGTTTTTTGGAACCCCAGGAGAGCAGGTCCCAGAAAAAGTACCTACTAGTACCTGGCACCAGGTACTTTTTTCCTAATGGAAAAGCAAAAAAGGCGAGTAGAGTAGAGCCGGTACCGTGTAGTGGAAAAGCGCCATAAGTAGACGGATATAGAGCTTTGACTTAGTTTGAACGTAAACCCTCAAGAAGGGATAAGCTATGGTTTGCCTGCTGTTTGACTGCTGTTGAAGATGTTGCTTGCTGATACAATAAAACTAAGCTCAGAAGGAACAATTCAAAAACGCAGATCCCTGACTCCGCGTCCGCCTCCTTCGGAAGTCGCCACAATATGTTGAATTCTTGCGAAGGAATTACCGGTTTAATCTCGCAACTAATCAAAGTGCAAAAAAAGTGAGAGCGACTGTCTCATATTTTTCATTTTTGCGAAGGAGGTAGAGAAAGTAAATGACAAATCGTAGGCCTGCTGATAAAACCTCGTATCTTCAAAATGATAAACTTTACAGGAGAGCATAAAAATTTTTTAATTTTCCATGTAAGAATGCAGTTGTGCTGTGTTCGGGTAGGATGACTATTTTTCTTCCAAGAATGTATTTTGTATTTTGCATTGTTTATGTTAGCCTATTATTGTGCACTGTAAAAATGGCAAGTTCCTTGAAGAACCTCTTGGTTACTCCAAGAACCGAGGGGCTCCTACAAGAACTCAGACGTTCCTCGATGTTCTTAGAGGTGCCTGTAAGAACTTATTGGCATCCTTCAGCATGAAATCCGGTTCCTCAAAGAACCCATTTGAATTAAGGTTCCTGGAGGAACTTCAGACTGCTGTATTTGGATAGAAGGAACTTCTTGACTGTATCTCACTGAAGTAAACCTCTGCTCTGCAATCACTTCCTTCTCCCATGTTTTTAACATCAATGTGCAGACCAGTCTACAACTGCATTGTTATACAGTATATTTTTTGCAGGGCTGGACAGGATATTTGAGGCCCCGGCTGGGAATGCTGCCCTTTGAAGAATACTCTTTAAAATATTTTGTATGCCAGATTACCAATAGATTTTTTAAAAATAAATATTGAGGACTGTGTACTCCTTTATGTTTTATTGTTAAGCCTTCACTTGGACAAGTGAGATTCCTTCCATGAACATTAAAAAAAAAAAAAAAAAAAAATTATTGCATAGTTTATGGGGGCCTACCTCTAGCAAAATAAGGGAATTCCTTAATTACTGCAGATATAATGTTGTTAAGCCTATTATCGTCATTTTCCGAGAAAGAGAAGTTTATGTGGGTGACAGATGTCGTTAGATTAATGAGTATAGAAACTGGTCGATAAAGGGCGCTATTAAAGTTTGTGAACTTGGGACAGGTCCTAGGTAAGGTTACGATAAAATAAATCAACGCATGCACATGTAAAAATAAAAAAAAAAAAAAAATGCGTCCGCTGGACACTGGAGCAGCTGAACGAAAGCTGAGTGCTTTCGCACAGAAACAGAAGCAGGGGAAGCTGATATTTTACATCAAGTTCATTTCCAGTGCCTCTGCCGCCTGCTACTACGGAGATGATGATTCATTAATGTGGAATCCAGCTTCAGACTGTTTGGCCGCGCGCATCCCTGGGATGATTGATTTGATGTGCGGAGCGGAGCTCTCGTGCCATTTTCCAGGGAGACGGTATCAAAGGTGAGTGCCACAGTTAGCTAGCTAGCTAGCCTAAGACGTTCAAGTTCAATAGCCTATACATGCCTGGTCGCAAATAAAACCCACTTCTTCAAATAAAAATGAAATGTTGGCTAAATCACGAAGTGATTTGCTGACGTTAGCTATCTAACTTAAGACGTTAACTGTTAACGTTAGTTTGCTCCCCAAGTTCGTTTTAAGTTGAAAAGGCTTCGAAGTTGCCCGGCAGATGCGCTTTATCGTTGGGATATTTTTTTTTATCATTCCTCTTTTCAAGTGAAATGTGAGTTCTGTGGCCCAGTTAGCAATTTTTTTATGTGGAGAGGTCTAGGCCATTCTTTATAAATTTGATAAGCTTTACCATGACTACATAATACCGTTTTGCTTTGACCTGCCAGTGCTCAAAGTTAACAAAAAAGCATAATATTGCACATCCATCGTGACTGAGTTCAGATAATGAATAAGAATATTATATGTACATGAAAATGTTGGCTAGCTTACATTCATTTCCATGACCTTAATTTCAGTTTTTAAATTTAAGCATGCACTGCAACCGCTAGCATACAAAGTCATTTTTTACTAGTGAATTCATGGTTTTAGTTATAGATGGAGAGGTTTCTTGTTTTGTTGCATAAACTCGCAACGAAGACTTGATTTAAGACTTGCCTCATGTGACTGGACTTTGACTTGCTACATAATACTTCAAAAAGCTCTGTCATTTGTACTGCATATTTCTCATTTGTCTTTTTTGACTTGTTTCCACAGAAAAATGGAATTCCTCTCTGGGAAATTGTCCAATAAGTAAGAAATTTCCTGTGCATTTCCAAACATGGTTCATGTTTGTTGTAAAGATGATGTTGTGGACCGCATAGATTGAAGCTCTTTTTGCTTTTAATTCAGAAAGTCTTTCCAATTTTTACAGCTTTCTGTTTGTGTTTGTTTCTAGAGTGACTGAAGTCATAGATGACTCAGGCTCCTACACCTGTGCTGCTGGTGAGAGGGAACCCCTTCAGTGCCAGATGTGAAATCTCTCTTCACATGAATGGAGTCAACATTGCGAAGCCAGATTATATCTCTGTGGGAGTTGGGGCCCTACTGGGGCACTACTTCATTTTTGTTCGTTATGCAAAAAATATAAGAAAGACTTTACACTCTTAAAAAAGGGGTTCTTAGGGGTGCTATATAGAACCATTGGGGTTCCTTGCCAAAGAAATGGAACCTTTAGCTCAAAAAAGGTGCCATTTCCTTCACGAGAGGATTGTTTGAACTACAACGACCGTTTAGGGAACCTTCCAGGAGACACTCATCCTACACTTGCTTTAATGGTAAGCACACAGAACTTTCCTCTCCTTTTCCATTCACAATGCGAAGATATTCCTTTAAAAAATTATGAGGGACGTCCCGTAAACGTGAGTGGGCGTGGTCGATAGTAATTTAGATCAGCTGACACAGAAGATTTGAGACTCGCTTTATGTTTATGAATGACGTTAGACCGCGGCTAGCTAACAGCTCCTTGCCAGGCATCTCCATCATTAAGATAAGTTTTCTACTTCCATACTAGGCTGACAATGAAATCAACTGTCACTGACATTATTTTCAGTGTGTATCTGTTGTAGTTTTTCAGTGTCATTCTCACTAACTAACTATGTTAGGAAGGATGTCTGCCGCTTGCTAATTCTGGCTTGGGGAGTTGTCATTAGTTTAGATAGCCAGCTAACGTCAGCCAGCAATGCAAAGTGCATTTGCAGAAGGTTGTCTGACCGTTTCTTGTTATTGTAGGCATGTAACAGGTATCAAATTAATGCTTTTTAGTTGTGTCAGTGTCAACTATGTCGTTCAACCCGTCCTAATAAGTCAGCTCATTCTAACTAACGCCAGCTTAACAGCTAGAACTAGAACTAGCTCGCTAACAGTCAGCAAAGTGATAAGACAGGTCATAGATTCTAGTGTTTAGAAGTTTTTCATGATCACTTTTCTGCGTTCTTCACCGATGTTGCAATATATACTACTCAAAATTTGATAGGGATCATAGGAATTTTTTTGTGAAA
The DNA here is from genome assembly GCA_029692085.1 of Gymnothorax javanicus. Lineage (NCBI taxonomy): Eukaryota > Metazoa > Chordata > Actinopteri > Anguilliformes > Muraenidae > Gymnothorax > Gymnothorax javanicus. Next base: position 175,506,445 of record CM056195.1, read on the forward strand.
TGACATGCAAATTTGGTAACTGCCACTGATGAACAATATATTGGATAAATGACATGCAGTCAGACACAAAACACATTTGCATGTGCATTTCATGACATTAAATGAGCGTGCAGCCTCACATTTTGGCTTTGACTAACACTTCACCATTTCAACTCAGACGTGTGTGTTGCTTGTTGGTGAAAATTTGGAAGTTCCCAAATTTTTTGCATTACATTTAGCAATAACAATGTCTCCTCAACGTCTTAGACGTCGATTGACTTCAGAGCAATTGGAAAGATGCATCGGAATGCTTGACTCTGGCTTCTCACAACGTCATGTTGCTAATGCACTTAACGTCAGCCAAAGCGTTGTGAACAGAACGTGGAACCGGCATCAAACGTTTGGTACAGCAGCGCACCGTCATGGGGGTGGTCGTCAGAGATCGACTACACAACGACAAGACCACTTTCTCACACTTCAGGCACGACGTCATCCTTTCTGGACAGCCACCACCCTACGAAATGACCTTCATAACGCCTCGGGGGTCAGAGTATCCACTCAGGCGATACGGAATCGTCTTCATACTGCCGGCCTCAACTCAAGAAGGCCATGTGTTCGAATCCCACTGACCGTGCGTCATAGGCGTGACCGTTTGGATTGGGCTCACGATCATGTCACATGGACACACAACGATTGGGCTCCAGTTCTCTTTACTGATGAGTCCCGATATTGCTTGGACTTTACTGACAGGAGGCAACGGGTGTGGCGAAGACACCGTGAGCGATTTAATGATGCGTACATCAACGAACACGACCGTTATGGTGGCGGATCAATTATGGTCTGGGGAGGAATAAGCAGGAACAGCAGAACGGACCTGCATGTCATGGGGAGAGGGACGATGACAGGGGTGCGGTACAGGGATGAGATCCTCAATGTGTACGTAAGACCATACGCTGGTGCTGTTGGCCCTGATTTCATCTTGATGGATGATAACGCCCGTCCCCATCGTGCTAGGGTGGTGAATCAATTCCTAGAGCAGGAGACAATTGTCCGCATGGACTGGCCAGCGTTCGCCGGACCTAAACCCTATCGAGCATGTGTGGAACATGCTGCAGGTCGCCATTTCGGGCGTGGGGCACGACCCACAACTCTAGAAGAGCTCGGAAATGCCCTTGTTGAAGAATGGAACAACATTCCAATTGCAAGCATCCGGGTTCTGATTGACAGTATGACCCGACGTTGTCAAGCCGTCATTCAAGCTAGGGGAGGCCATACCCATTATTGACATTAACTGTGGTAATGAAACATCAAACGAACACTGTCTGTTTTCACTTTACATGTCAGAGGTGAAACCATGAAGTGTTCGTGAAAGCCAAAAAGTGTGAGGCTGCACGCTCATTTAATGTCATTAAATGCACTTGCAAATGTGTTTTGTGTCTGACTGCATGTCATTTATCCAATATATTGTTCATCAGTGGCAGTTACCAAATTTGCATATCATTTCACAAAAAAATTCCTATGATCCCTATCAAATTTTGAGTAGTATATAGTAGGCTATCAAAGTTACTCTGATTTACATTGATGTGGCTCTTGCCTCTGATCCTTACAGGCAAGCAGTACCAACATCATGCAATGCATTACCTGCTGAGCCAAGTAGTTATCTCTCTCAGGTTTTTAAATTCATCAACTTGCAAAGTGTATGTGGTGTTGGAAGTGACTACATGTGTTTTACTTTTTCTTTCCCTTTTCATTTTTACATAGTCAAGGAGCCCAGGGGTCATGGCCACCATTGTACACCCTTCCCATTCTGCCCCCAGAGCTAGAGGAAGCTTTGAATAGAAAAGATCCTTCTTTCAAAAAAAAAGGACAAATCCCACCTGAGAGCCCTGCTGATACAAGTGCTACTTGACCACATTTCAGTTTACACATGGTACTGTCATACTTCATTGCTTACTATTGAGAATGGTGTGTGGGTTATTTTAAGTTGGCTTAAAGGTGCTCTAATGCACGGATGGCGGAAATTGTGTTCATTTATATGATTTTTTTAATGTTTAAATTTCTTAGTTGATGCTTTTGCCCAACACAACTATTTTATATTTTGCCCAGGGACTTATCAAACCACCCGAGAGAGGTAGTTTATCCAAGTGTCATTTGTTTAAAAACGACCTATCCGTGCATGGAGCACCTTTGAATGTGGTGTACACTTCTAATTCTTAACATGATCTTTCAGGTACCCAACTCATAAACAATGCTCAGATGTTCTGGGGCGTCTAATCACAAAATATCCATTTTTGAAAGATGACAGCTCCTCCGGATATGTATGCTATTTCTCCACTGCGTGTATGCAAAGCGTTATTCCTTAGTGTCTATACTACATGAGGCTCATAATGTATGTCAATACCCCCAGGAAACCCTACTGGAATGCTGAAGAAATAAATTCAAAAAGGAAAGCCGTCCTTTAGTCCACCTAACAACAGTCCAGGAAATGAAAAGAAAATTTGGTGCAAGAAGGCCAAGAGTTGACGATGTGCCCCTGGAAGATCCTCCTGGACATCAGGTACCATTTTTGGGATTCTTGCTTGTCTTAAGCCCATCAGTGTGTCTGTCTGTATGTCTATCTGCTCAGTATTGTCACTGTTACCCTGTTTAGCAGTACAGATGCTTTCTTATTTGTAATTTCAGAGAGCAAATAGATGCAGAATTGAAAAAACAATGCATCAATCTGTGAACTTTGATCTTACACAAGAGGTTTGCAATATTTTGGTGATTAAAATAATTATGTATTTCTGCCTTGCAACATTTATGTAATCATCGCTCATATACTCTGCTTTCTCGGTATGCTTTGTTTTTATTATTTTCCTGCAGATTGTATTGGACATTTGACCTGAGTTTTAGGAAACATATTAACGCCATCAATAATGAGATACGCTGTCAACAGCCGGAAATTGCAAACATAAAAGACAGGATGAGGTACACAGTTTACAAAAGGGTTGAGCTCATGGACAAGCCAACTGAGGAAGTGATGGGCACGTTCCCCTTTTTTCAGGTGCCAGAGCTGGTAGGTAGTACAAAGTAATATGCTCTAATGTGTTTTCAGTACTGTTAGTGTTATACAATGCTATGTATTGGTAACCACAACACATCTCTCTCTCTCTCTCTCTCGCTCTCTCTCAATGCATCATGAAGTGAAAATGCATTTTGGCCAAGACATGGAGCTGAGCCTTGACAACTCACTCTCAGTGATTGCCCCCAACATAATTAAGGCAGCTAAATCTGGCAGTCAAAAGGAGTTCCTGTCAAGCCTCTGTGACATGGCCAATACAGATGGTATGTTACTTGCTAACATGTCTTATTGTAGCCCTGGACGGATTGTCCGGGGGTTCTATGGATTTGCGGTCATTGCGCGTCCGCGTCTGTAGAGATTTTATTGTGAATGCTCTACAGACTGCAATTCTTCTCCGATCCTTTTGATATTTCACCTGCACGTTGATAGTGGTTCGAGGATGAAGCCTATCGATTTTGGTTGAGTTTTGTCATGCGGTGTCCGAAATATTTCCAAAAAACCAACAAAAATATTCCCATTGGAAAGAAAGGGAGTTGGGTTCTCATTGCTAGAGTGTGTGATGTCACACCTAGAGTGGGAGCTGGGAGCACAGAGGCTGCAAAAAATACTTTTCAAAGCACTATAACTTCCACAAATTTGAATCCCTCCCCATGAAATTTCCCAAAAACGTAGGAAAATTTGTTGTTGTCACAGTACTATAGTTTTTGTAGCACAGAAATACATAGTTTTGCCTCAGGGAGCAGTCAAAGGACATGAGGCACGTATAATTTCTCCATCTTTCCCATTCAAAAATCACCCAAAAATTTTTGGGAGAACAGCAAACACACAGAGTTTTTAGATCACTGTAATTCCAACATTATATCACTCAGAGAAATAAAAAAGACATCCGCACACTCAGCAAAGTCTCGTGCCTTGAATGATGTGGTTACATTTGTGACAGAATGAACATTTTATGCGTGAGAAGCAGGAGTTTGAGGTGTGCGCGAGCAAGGATTTCTTTCACTGAGTGACTCAGCGATTCTCTGTGCATGGGGAACCAGTCCTGCCATGGCCCTCTGTGATTGGCTGATTTGATATCTAACAGCTCAGGCTGAATTTCCATAGAGATGATTTGGTAAGAATAGGGCGCGTTTGAAATGTACACTCATCCACTATGTACGGCATTATGTTGTGAATGTTCTACATTGAAAACAATATAAAGACAGTGAGTGAGCGAGTGGACAAGTGTGCATTCCGTGTGTCATCATCAGAACAAAGTTAAACTAGCCAGCGATTTTGCGCTTATTGAAATTCGCCCGATGCTACAAATTTCCAATCTTAAAAAGGTAACCTACCTCATTTTCCAGGCTGTTTATTTTAACTGCCAGGTCTAAGCTAATTCGGCACTATTTTAAAACGTTGCTCTCTTTGTCAAACAATCAAACATAAAGAAGCATTCGATAGAAATGTAACGTTAAAAAGAGAAACATATGTTCATGAATGCGATGTTGCCACTGTTTCCAGTCTACCTTAAATGGAATTACTGCTTGGCAAAGCTAGCGTTTGCCTAATGCAAGGTTCATTAGCAAACGTTATATCTTCACTAATTACAATACAGGCTCGCTAGGTCATCAGCATCTGTTTGCCAGCGTTACCATTAAGATAAGCTAAACCTCCGAGGAATATTCCCATACATAACTTCATGGCTCAGCCTGTCGTGCCGTACATAATTTACGAAGAATAATGAGTGCATGAATAAATGAACTGAAGTAATTTCATTTGCATCAAGAAAATTTACAAAGAACTAATGTGGAATCACAATGAAATACAATTGAAATAACATTTGTACTGTTTGAAATAACATTTGACCATTTTTGTGGTCACTGGTTTCAACGGTGGTTTTTATGTGTTCAGTTCGTAAGTGTGAGTGTACGTTCCGGTCAGACCCATAACCCGTCAGCGCAGATGTTGATGCCAGCAGACATGGAGCCGCTCTATTTATGCACGCAGTTACACTATTCTCTCACTAGATGGCACACCCAGACCAGTTATTGAATATTCACAAGCAAGCTGACCTTGAACACAGTTTACAATATTGGCGAGTTCAGTCCCAACCCTGTTTTTCAAGTCTTGCATAAATGAAACTCCTCAGCTAAGCCTCCTGTGCAAACTGCTCAATATACTTGCCCATACTATCTATCCAGCAATTCCAAAAATGCTCTCTTGTGACTGAAAAATTAATTGTCCTCTGTAGCAAACACTTCATCTATACTGAGCCAGTGGTATTCAAATTAGTAGTCCAGAAAAATCGGTTTTCTGAAGCAAAAATTTGACATGATATTCATACTGTTATTCTTCAATCACTATCATTTATCTTCTATTGTTTCCCTCATGCAGAGGTTCTTCTGGGCCAGGACACAAATGCGCAACCACTGCAAATCCATAGTACCCCCGGACACTCTGTCCGGGGCTACAATAATGTCTTTTTGTGATTAAAAAAGTCACTATCTAGTTTTCCCCTGCACCCTGCAATTGTACACATGACGCATAACTCTGATGTTATTCAACCCATTTCCCTGTTGTGTGAGGTCACTGAGAGCTATCGATTATAAGAAAAGGAACAAGAAAATATGGGTTAAACTTGAGTTATGCTTTAAATTATGGCTTCATGACAACATTTCTTCATGACAACGTTTCTTATGAAATTTCAGATCTTTAAAAGTGCGCAGCCGTCCTGATCTTGCCAACTCTTTTCAAGGAGGACCTCAAGTATCTGTATTGTTTAGAGGAGGTGTGTGTTGTTTTTATCACTGCAATTTACATTTCTGTGTTGTGTCACATGAACTCCATCGGCAGATCCCTAAACACTGTACATTTCTCGTTTGCAGGAACCATTTAGCCCATTGTCCTTCATGGTGCTGAAAATCCCCACCTTCCCAGCAGAGCCTCCATTACTATGGATGGAGTAACGATCACAGGTGGAGAGATGGACATCCTCCAGTCTCTACAAAGCCTCCTAGAGGTTTAGTTTGTGTTTGGAGTGGCATATCCCAAACAGATGAAAAACACATAACATTTCATTGAGCACTACTTGTTTAAAATTGAAAATCAAAAAAGGGTGCCCATTCCCGTTTTTTAAAATGTACAGTCAAATTAGCGAATGATTTTTTAATGTTTGTAATGTTCTTATTAATCTAACAAATCTAATCTAAACCAATGTAGTATTGTTAATGTATTTTGTATTTAAATTTATTTTGTATTTCATTGTTTTTCATTGTGTATGTATGTAATGACTTTTCAAATGAACAATACAGTACAATACAGAGACTAATAAAGTTTTTGAAACATGTCTTCTCCCTTCTCTGAAAAACTTTACTAGTCTCTGGGAACGAGCCGGGAGGCGGGACTTCCGTTGAATGCGCGAGCTTAGTTGAAGCATAACTGTGGTATTTTATTATTTTTAGCGAAAAATAACCACGTTTCTAGACATCTGAGGATACGAGTGGACAAAGCAGACTTTGATTATACCGGACGATGCGTTGGATGATGGTTTGAAAGTTTGTCAACGGACGTTTTGTGGACTTTTTACCGTTGCTACTGGGTGACCCCATTTGCTTCCAGCAAAAAAGGAATTTGGATAATTTTTAAAAAATCTCCAGTGGCCATAAAGTTACGCCAGGTGAAAAATAACCTCGTCCGTTCGAGACATCTAATGGTGAGTAATTGATATACAAATTATAGTTTTTGGGTGGACTATCCCTTTAAATCATAACTGTGTATCATGACACTTCTTTTAATGATAGTCCAAGTGTTGTAATTTATAACTAACCATCTTTTGAAATACCAATGATTAAGTTTCAACTGAAAAATAAAGGTAAAAGATGTGGGGTATGAATAAACCTTTTAAGGTGCTATGTAGAAGCCTTTTATAAAAATGTAAGAACCCCAAGGGTTCTTTAAATTGAACCCTCTGAAATGGTTCTATATAGAACCTTTTGAGGGTGCCATATATGTACCAAGCTATAGAACCTTTAACCTTTGTTTTTAGAGTGTGATTTTTATGCAACAGTGCATGGTTGCTATCAAAACAAATGACGAAATTCCATTAGGGGTCATTAAAATGGCAAATTTCTTGTTCTAGATATCGCAAATATTGTCAGTTATGGTAAATGCACATATACATCAGTCCTCTCACACAAGCACACACTAGTTCAGTCCTGTCCTGTGTATTGAATTGTTGAATTGATGGATTTATATACTGGACAAAGAAAATTAGGGATCACCCCAATTTTCGAATTTGAAATATTTGATAGTTCAAATTATGTTCCATATCATATTTCAATATTAAAAATCAGAGTGATCCCTAACTTTCTTTGTCCAGTATAGTATTTATTGTGTAATATTTTGTATTGAGGTTTGTATCGTTGCAAATGATAAATGCTTGTGTAACTTTTCATAAGTCTGATGTGTATGTATGTATGTATGTGTATGCATATATATATATATATATATATATATATGTGTGTGTGTGTGTGTATAATAGAAAATATATAAATAAAATTTTACTTAGCTGCTGTCTCATCATTTACTATTATTATTATTATTATTATTATTATTATTATTTTTTTCATTTTCACAGTAAAACCTATAAAGGTTCCTCACAGAGCTTCAAAAGGTTTCTCAAGTCACCCCAAGAACAGGTTCTTCCAAGAACCTTTTCCTGAAGGTTCCTCAAAGCACCTTAAGAGGTTCCTCCACAGTTTCAAACTGAAGAACCTCCAGAGGTTCTTCAGGGATCTTGTAGTTTTTACAGTGTAGGTCTTGAGAAATTTAAATTAGGTGAATAAATGAATGAATGAATGATCAATTTTAAAAAGAAAACATAAATCCAGACTTCTTTCATTAACTTTTTTTTTTTTTTTTTTGAAAACAGACAAACTCATAGAAATAAACCGATATGTATTGCAAGACAATATTTACAGTAAAATGTAGCCAATTCTGACCAGTGTCTTCGCCCCCCCTGTAGCTCCGCCACTGGGCCACGGCATTACATCAAATGGAAAATATCTAGCATATAATTTTTTTCACAGTTCCCTGTAATTCTACAAAACATTTGGAATCGTTGAAATATTTCAGCAAACAGGTAACCTTCTGGGAACGTTTCCTGAAGGTTCCCTTGAGGTAATTTTTAAAAAACCTTTGGAAAACGTTCTCTAAAGGTTCTCTGAAGCATTTAAAAAAAAAAAAAAAAAACCTTCTGAGAACCTTTTGAGAACGTTCCCTGGAGGTTCTCAAGAGGTTTTTTAAGATTAAAAAAGAAAACCTTTAGAGAACGTCCAGAGAACGTTCTCTAAAGGTTTTCTGAAGGTTACAAATTGAACCTTTGGAGAACCGATGGACCTTCAGAGAATCGGCGAACGTTCCCTGAACGTTCTGTAGAAGGTGTTTAAAAAACCTTCTGGGAACCTTTAGGGAACGTTCCCTGGTGGTTAAAGGATAACTGAATGCACTCCGACTCCGACCCGTCCATCTGCAAAACAGAGAGGAGAGCGGCCTCGACTAATGGATAGCAGAAAATTATTGGACCGTCCAATTTGGACGAGTAGATTCAACTGTTTATATGCTCATCAAACTATCCGCATTGTTTATATATACTGATTTGATTAATTTACTATTATAACCATAAAGCTGGTAGAGACACTTGGAGGCCTTTTATGCTTAATTTTTAGTGAAACGTAATCCCCACAGACAGCTGCTAAAATAACGTAAATCTCCTGCTGTTCCTATTCATTATATCAGATCACATATTATGTTCTGGCTTTATCAATGAAAAAGTGATAATTGGGCTCCCAGTGTTACGATAAGCAGTCTTGTTTCACTGCAGACAGACCGTTTAAAACTGTTCTGGTCAGAATTGGCTACATTTTAGCCTACTGTAAATATTGTCATGCAATACATACCGGTCTATTTCTATGAGTTTGTTTTTAGTAAAAAAAAAAAAAAAGTTCATGAAAGAAGTCTGGATTTATGTTTTTTTTTATTTGATCATTCATTCATTCATTCATTCATTCACTTAATTTAATTTTCTTACACACATTTGACTTATAGAAAAAAAGACCACCTGATGGCGTGGACGTGTAAGCGTATCAGCTAATACCTTACAATCTACAGAATAGTGATGCAACTTAGCCGCGAAACGCAAGTGAAGCACAGGCCTACCTGCTCATATCATCTGAATTTCGTTTTGTAATTAGACTGGCTACATAGCTATATATTTCCACAGAAAACGATGTTGTGGAATAAGAAGGCTTTTTGCGTTCGTTATCACTCGTATCACGTGGCTTTAGGATATTATGTCGCGAAGCAGTAACATTTGTTATCTACTTTCTATACCTCCTTCGCAAAAATGAAAAATATGAGTCAGTCGTTCTCACTTTTTTGCACTTTGATTGGTTGCGAGATTAAAGCGGTAATTCCTTCGCAAGAATTTAACATACGAAACTGTTTCTCTCCTGGGTTGCGAATGTTAAATAAAAGCGACATGCGCTCCCGCTTGATGCCATCGGTGCATTAATATATGTGTGTGTGTGTGTGTGTGTGTGTGTGAGTGAGTGAGAGAGAGAAAATCCGGTGTCGATGGATGAATAAGAGGCGAGATTGGAAAATGCAGTCCATGACTGCAGTATTTGCTATTACTCTTCAACTCAACTCTTCTACCTCCATTTTAATTCCATACAGATTGACTTTCTGCGCTCAGTTGGGAAATTGATTCTCTGGCGAAATTGCGCTCGCACGTTCACAAAAACTGACGAATTCAAAGACAAACCGAATTATAATGTGAAATCTGGTTTTGTTTTATTTCTATTAAAGTTCCAGGGAAACATTTTTTAAATAACTTATACAATTGTTCTCAGAAACTTGATAAGCTGCTTATGAAGGAAGCGTTTTTGTTGTTGTACCGAAATTCACAGTGCCACTTTTACAAACTGATATGGTAGCGTTATTTGCCTGTTTGATTGTATCCCTTTATCATTATGGGGTAGACGTTGAATAAATAAATTGCTTGATTGTTATTAAGGCAAAGTACATGGGAACAGTTAGTGGGTAATTCGGCGTCAGCCGTGCAACCTCGCCGGCGATTAGCTCAGTTTTTATGACATTGTCCAGAGATGGCAATTTCACACTGATGCCGATTCCCGGCAAGTTGGAAGAACAGCAGAAAGAACTGCCACCTCAAGAATGACGAAGTAGACTGAGGGTGGGGCGTTTGGATGTTTGATGGGAGCTGATGCAAGATTTACACCTCAAAGCCACTGGCAACAAAGCCATTTCTGCAATCTTGTATGTAAAGCAGGTAAACTACAAAGAATGAGTAAATAATGTATATATTTCATACAATGCTTGGTTCAGAGAACGTTCCGTGAACGTTGAGAAAACAACCGTCCGCGAACGTTCGATGAACGTTCAGTGAACCAAATTTGTAACCAAATGCGAACGTACGCGGAACGTAAAGAAAACTTTCCCAAGGAACCGCGAGGGAACGTTCCTTGACCATTCAGGTACCGTTCGCGAAACGTTCCGCAAACAGTACATTGTTAACTGGGATCTTGGGATCTCAAACAGCTATAATTGAAAAATTTGAAGGTAGGGGAGACCGGGGTGACTTCGGCCACGAAGAAAGGTCCGTCGCCCCAGTTTTTTCATTTCAAACGCACTGGTGGATAAAACGAAAATGTACAAATGACGTAAATATGTTATATTGAAATTGTATCAATACAAGTTTTGTAGGCGACATTCCGCACTACACATAGGCTGTACCGTAAAGGTATTTCTCTAAGTTTTAGCAACAAAGAGTTAATGAGCCAAATACAAAATCATGACGAGGTGACCCCAGTCTCCCCTACATTGTTTACTGGGTTCCTACAAATTGAAAATAATTCTTTTTCTGACTTTGAACCTACTTAATGGAAAACTTACGTGAGAAGTTATGAGTTAAGAGGGTTATGCTTTGTGTATACCTGCATCAGTCAGACAGCACGAAAACTTTGCCTATTGTCTTGATTTTTGACTTTTAAATACACAAATGAAGTATCGCCCAAAAAACACAGTATTTGTTTTGGTAGCAAAAGGGACGAGTCGGCTTGTTCGCTTTTGACTGCTGTTTTCACCCCATAGGGTTTGTCATCATTAGTGATTTCTAGTATATTGAGCGATTTGACTGCATAGCTCACTGTAAACCCTCATAGTGTGGTGAACTCGAATGTTTTTTCTGGAAACCGATTACCTCAAAAAAATTGTGTTGGCCAACTTAATTGCATTGTGTGGAAGGAAGTTAAAGAAAATAAGGTAAAGTAATTTTTTTACATGTTTTAAGTGCTGTGAACACATGAGCATTAAGTTGGCGTACTCATTTTTTTTGAGGTAATCGATTTCCACTAAACATTTGAGTTCACCACACTATCAGGGTTTACAGTGTACAGTCGATTTTCTGAACAGCTGTAATTATATCGCTTTTGCAAAAGTTTGTTGCGATTGTGTTCTCAGTCTCAATCTCTGTATGTGTTTGCGCTTCTGTGGATACGATACATGTAGCCAGGGAAACCTTTTTTTTTTTTTTTTTTCCTTCCCATCGGCTTCAGGGGTATTGTTTACTCCCGCGAAGATGCATAAGAAATTATTGCTTGCATTTGCTGATATGAGCCAACTTAAGGTTAACTGTTGAGGGTAAATACAAACGTATGATGTGCTTACATAATAAATTAATTGATAAATGCATACGTTTTTACTGGTGTTACTTTGGGCGTTTTTTTGTGCAATAGGCGGTTTTTATATAAGTTTCGGGCTGGAAACCACGCGACCAATCTGGCAACACTGGCAGAGGTCCGCAGGGAGGCTACTATCTCTGAATTCAACAAGTGGCCATAATAATAGGAATATTGAGATAAGAAGAGCCTCTTTCCAAAAATCTGCATAAAATAATTGTTGAACTTCAGAGTGCTGTGCAACTGGCTAGACCAAGGCAACTTAAAGTTTCTCCTTCAAAAGAACCTAGAGGTATGATTTTAAATTTGATTGCGTAATTTGGTAGGAAAAAAAGTCTGATGTGATGTGTGTCTTATATAAATGTCACATGTTCTGATGTCTGCATGTATGTTAAATGTATTGATGGTATGTTGGCTCATTGCATGTGCTGCTTTTATTGCAGATTGGCTCAGCGCTGGCAGTGAATAAACTTCTAGTCAGCTCACCTGGGTTGAGGGAGCGTGTCTGGAATTTAGCATATAAGGAAAGCTGTTAATAGGACAACAAGCTGTAAATAAAGCTGTTTCTGAGAGGGTAACAAGCAGTAAGTAAGGTTATTACTGAGAGGGTAATAAGCTAATTAATAAAGCTACTGTTGAGTGAACAATAAGCTATAACCCAGCAAACATGAGACGTCTGCCCGACGTGCAGATCGCGTCTATATCGCGTTATATACGTCATCTGCACGTCGGGCAGACGTCTCATGTTTGCTGGGAAGTAAAACCATTGCTGAGACGGCAGCAAATATTTGCTGAAAGGACAACTCAGCATGCAAAGTTGCCACGGGAGAGCCGTGAGCAACATAAATTGCTTAGAAGTTAGGCGATACTGGCCAGAATCAAAAGGTGGGTGTATGCGTGAATGCCGGCAGAAAGACTGTGGTATAAAATAAAAGTGAGCCTTGTTTGTGTGTGAAATTTCCTAAGTGTGTGAAAACTAAGTTGACTATGTGAATAAGTAAAATGCGTAAATCCACTCGTTGATTAAGAAAACACACCTGACCAACAATTTGCAGAAAAATATGAACTTTTTGTTTTGGGCTGTGTAATTATCTATATGTGGTGTAAAATTTGTGCTGCATATGAGTGCTATGAAATCTGCAAAGTGAATGGCATGTTTGTCCTGTTTGTAAAGTTTAATGTATGTCTCGTAAAATCTAATGTACGCGTGAATGTCAAATCAGCTGAAGAAAATAAATAAAACGCGTATTTCTATTTTATAGCTTAAATAATTGTACATACTTATAAGTCATTAATTAGGTTTAAAAAAGATAAAAGAGGACTAGAATAAGCAAAATGTTGGGAGCTGACTAAAATTTGTATCATAATTTGTACTTGCGCAATAATATTCGAACGTGACCCCAAAGTGTATGATAAAACTTATTTGATATGAACCAGTTTAAAACTTTGTCAATAATGTAGCGCTATATATATAATGACTTTAATATTATCTTCGTATATGCTTTATAATGTGCGTAGTTAGTGTTAATATGGAGTGCTGACAGTAAATGTGGAATAGATTTTTTAGTGTTCAAGTGTGGGGCTGTTTTGCAACTGTGCTTAAGTTGATCTGCTGCCTTGTGCAGCACAGAGATGCAGAGTGCTCGGAGTGAAAGATCAGTAGAGTTGTTAAGATTAGAAAAAAAAAATTGAAATTTTGTTGAAGTACAAAAGTGGTTGCGTGTACATTGAGAAGGATTTATTAATAGGAATTAAGCAGCAAAAACATGCGAGGCTTTGCGTGAACTTGTGAATAACATTGAAAAACATTTTCACATAAATGTTGCAGTGTTTCCCATACATTGACGAGACTATGGCGGCCCGCCATAGTCTCAATATCTTGCATTGCGCGTGTTGAGATTACATGCGCAATTTAACAAAAAAAAAAAAAAGGAAAATAGGAAAGGTACCGGAAGATGCGAATTTGCGCAATCCCCCCCCTCAACAAAATGAGAATTATCCCCCCGCGTTCAACAAAATGAGAATCATCCCCCCGCTTAACAGAATGTGAATATGTGAATGACCCCCTCCAGACATCAGTCTGCCACAACACATGTGCCCCCATAGTCTCCAAAAATTCTGTGGGAAACACTGTGTGTATGAAGAGAGGTATTATGCTCCGAAATTTAATACTTTGAATACTTAAAATCTAATAAAAATTGCAGTAGTTCTGTAAGGGAAACATCTGAAGGAAATGTGAACAACTGAAGAGACCTCCAGAACCCTATTTGAGTAGGGAGAGAATATTTGTTTGAGTGAAATAACATTGTCCCAAGTTATAAATTCAACAAATATATGCCCTCTCGAATGATCAGCAAGTATAAAAAGTAGAAAGTTTAGAGGAAGCAACAACTGAATGTTGATTGTACAAAGTGACAACAGCATATTAATTTTCATAATTTGTGGAAAATAGCATTACTTTTGGATAACAGCAATTTAGTGGAATCTGAAGGTGATAGGTAGGGAAGAGATTGTGTCTACTATCGCAGTACCACATGATTAATGAAGAGAACTTGAAGCAAAAATATAATAGAAAGATAAAGAGGCTAAAAGTAGAAAGAATAGGGGATAAGAATGATAGGAAATTAAAAAGGAGAACACAGAGGAAATGTATATATGCAATGACAATGTAAGTACAGTTGAAAAATGGTAGGTCTGGTTCTCCTGCGACAACACAGTCCGTACTCTGATCTCGTACGTCTCGCCGTCTATATGTTGTACCAGTTTTTATTATGCCCCCGGAATCGAAGATTTGGGGGCATATTGTTTTGCACCTGTCCGTCCGTCCGTCTGTCTGTCTGTCTGTTTGCAGCGGAAAAGAAACTTTAACCTGCAGTATTTTAACCTTCCGCTGGGGGCATCAGTGTTCCACGAACACAGCTTGTTTTTACCTGTTTTGCATCAAGTCTGTTCTATCTGCTATCATGGCTTACACGTCCAAAATCATTACAATGATGTGGATTACACTGATCATCCTACAAACCATCAGCGATCTAAGAAGTGCTGCGCTTTGCCCGGGGGTGCAGGGCGAAAACAAACTCACCTACTCCCGGCAAGATCTACTCCTTCTCCGGGCCCCCGTCCCATGCGCCCTAAAACAAGTGTATGTAATCCCAGCTGACATCCTACACAGACCGAGGAGACGAGGAAGTTGAGGAGGGATCCGGACCAGGCTGAGACGGCGTCCCTACAACCCCCCCCCTCCCTTGGTTGTGCTGGCTAATGTGCAATTCTTCCCGAGTAAGATGGACATTCTCTGAGCTAGGTGCCGAGTAGAGAAGGCTTTTTGGGAGGCTGGTATCATTGCCCTTACCGAGTCCTGGCTGAATGAGTCAATCACTGATGGAGAGGTTAGCCTTGATAACTTCACTATCATCAGAGCTGACAGGACGAGAGAATCCGGTAAGGAGTGGGGTGGGGGGATTTTTGTCTACTCTTGTATATCAATGACAGATGGTGTAATAACATCAAGATTCATGAGAGGGTCTGCACTCCTAACTTTGAGATGCTGACCCTATCGCTTGGCCCCTTTTACCTCCCGCGGGAATTTCCAACCTTGATCTTCATCATTGTTTACATCCCTCCCAACCCAGACACCAAGATTGCAGCCGAAATAGCAGCTCAGAGTGCTAATGCTATGCTTGGGAAATACCCGGATGCTCCTGTTTTCATTTTAGGGGACTTTAACAGCTGCAGGCGTCACTACGTCCTCCCAGCTTTCCAACAATATGTCGATATTCTGACAAGGAGGGATAATGTCTTGCACTTGTGTTATGAACAGTGCAGCCATCGCTGGGCTCAGCGGACAGTGCCCGTGCAGTTTTTTCCATGCATGCACAGCAAAACAAATTTTGCAACAGCCTGACCCTCACCTAGCTCTACTGAGCTATAGGGCTACCCCAATAGCAGCCACAGGGCAAGCCCTGCTCAGCTGATGACCGACCGCCTCATCCGCTCCACGGTCCCAATGTTCCCAGAAAAGCTGCAGCCGAAGCTGGTCTGCTTCAAGGACGTTGCACGACATGACAAGAAAGCAAAGGACTCTTACAAACACTTTTATGACAGAAGCAATTCAGCGTGTCCCCTCCCTGAACTGCGTCCGGAGGAAGGGGTCCTGCTGAAATTGACCTATGGCTAAGCCCCGCCCTCAAATGCGATGAGCCAATCACAGTGCGTATTCTCTCCCCATATACTCGGACATTCTGAGCCTGAACTTCCATTGAAATGCATTACGGAAACTCTGAATCGTTCGCTTTTATGGGGTTTTAAAATGTTTCTAAGTTAAAAAAAATGATCAAATGCTGTGCTTGGGGTAAATGTAACTCTGATACGAGGTATCCCGAGAGGCTGGGCATTGGGGTGTATTGTATACCCTTCCCAAAGCCACATCATAACCGAGAGAAGTGTCTCCTCTGGATAAAGCTTTGTGGAAGACCCCACTATCAGCTTAACGTAGCTAACAAAGGTCAACAAGGATGTCTACATTTGTCCCAAGCTAAGTCAAAATCGTGTTTAAGGTGACATCTTGTCACTTCGCTGGAGATTAATGTAAAGTCATCTTTTACATTGCTAAGTTAGCGAACATTAGCTAAAGTTAGTGAACTCTATGGCTAACTTCAGTGCTGACGGACGTTGGCTTAACTTGAGCTCCTGGCTGCGTTGTTCACCATGTCACCTTGTTTACTTAGGAGTTCAGTCACGTCAGGTAAGATTTCTTAAATTTGGTAGCAATAATAATACGTAAATTAAATTTATTACCCTGCAGTGCACGACCAATGCTGATCCTCTATCTTGTTGTGTGAGAGGGTGACGGAAACGAGATGCGGTTGATCGCGTTTGCACTGAGACCTGAAAATTTTAGCTTCTAATTTAAACTTTTCGTTGACCTTTTCCACTCTAAATTCATTCATCTATCCCTCCAATGCATAGTGTAACCCTTTTTGCTGACTTCTTGATGATATTTGAGCCTTCTATCGCCAAAAATCATTGATAGCATCCTGAAAAATATCTCTGACTGTGATTCCAGCCATTAGCGCCTGTTCTAAAATGTTGATTGTTTGTCCGAGTCAGTGGAGGGGGCGGGGCTTAGCCATAGATCAATTGAATGGGGAGACAGGCTGGTGAACATCAGGCACTGTGGTGGGACCTGTACACGAACCTTGGTCTTTCCTGATAGAGACACTAAACAGTTCTGTCTCTCGTTGTAACCGCAGGCACCTTCAGGCAGTACCTGAAACTGTGACGGGCAACGGACGAAGTGTGGACTTACCTTTACTTACCTTTTCTTTTATTTGTTGGTATGGGTTGTTGACTCAGAAGGCCAGGTCCCGCCTACGGAATGTCACTGATGTGTGCAGGAAAATAGCAGGTACGCCCCTAAACTGCCTCACTGTCCAGTTCAAGAATAGGTCCCTCAAGAAGGCCCAGTCAATTCTGACCGACCCCTGTCACCCGCTGTTTGTAGAGTTTTCTTTGCTCCTGTCAGGCCGCAGATTTGCTTTAAGGAAGTGCAGAACTAACAGATACAAGAACTCATTTGTACCTGCCGTTATTGGCTTCTTAAACATCCTCAACTGAGTATTTTACTTATTATTTATGAAGTTTTTATCTCTTTTTTTATTATAACCATTTTATTTTTTATTTCATATGTTTTATTCAATGTCCGTGTTATATTTCATCTTTGTCCGTGCTGATGATTGTTTGTGTTTGTTTGCTGGCTGTATAACAGATTGCCCCCTTGGGGTATAATAAAGATACCTTGTCCCTTGACTGCCCACCACAACAGCAGGAGGAAACACGTTCACAAGAAACACCTCAGCCCTCTGCTGTGACTGAGAACAGCCCTACTGAGCCCCTTCCAGGGTTCAAAACCACACCCAGGGGTAGAGTAATTAAAACCCCTGCCCGTTAAAGCGAATAGCTGAAACAATCGCTGGTACCCTAATTGTAAGAAGAATTATGCATGTGTTTTGTCTTTGATGGAATTTGTCAGTCAAGGATCATTGTTAATTTTGCTTGCAAGAGCTAAGATGTCAATGAAGGAAATGAAAATGAAAATGCTGCAGTGTGCTGGTTTCAAAGGAAATGTTTTGTGTTACAAACAGCTGGTAGCCTACCTATTGCACTTTCCATGATTGGTTCAGATAAGAGACAAGGAATGTTTTATTTTTAACGTTAACTTTATTGCCATTTCACTTTATATTGTTTCATGTTTATCAAATTTGTTATTTGGGGCAAAGCTGAGACTGGTTTCTTAAGGGGGAAATGTGATGTGAAGGAACTTGGTTACACTACATTTCCCATGATGCTTTACGTGTCCCAATATCCTATGGGTTGACGCCTATGAAACAGAAGGGAAGTGCACTGTTGTGTAGCTACAGAGCAGGGTTCTCGTTATCTGTTCACCTGCAGAATAAAGCTACAACATTTAAGCCTCTGATAAGTGTCCTAAGTTTCTATCTTATTATGACAGTAACCAAGTGGTTTTGCCGCCTAAAACTAACCAAGTAGTGTCGACGTCTGATCCCCCAAGCCTAAACATCACCAAGTAGTTTCAGTACCTAACCCTAACCCTGACCTGTATTCAAACCCCAACCTTAAACTTAACCATGAAGTTTCAATACCTACACCTAACTAAGTTGTTTTGAGACCGCTTTCCATACTTATGAAGGTCCGATACTGACATATGTATCCTTAGACCGAAATATAGGGGGTACGGATGTATGTACCTCTAGCCACTATGTTATCATTAATCCTTCTGCATAAAAAGCTTAAAAATATTGAAATAAACATTCTAGATAATGGTGCGTTTGACCAATTTCAGCACAAAGTTTTCACAAGCCCTAATATTTTAAGGTCTTGAAATTGAAGATAAAACAACGCTTTAGCTGCTTAAGGAGTGGACAACACTGAAATGATGTATCTCTATAATCTCTCTTTATCTCCACTCCCGTGAAGGGTTATAACCTGGTCTGTGCCTGGTTTCTATGGTCCCAGGCCTCTTGGGAATATTTCAATCCCTTAGCAAATGTCTATAAGTAGTGGAACAATAAAAACTTTCCCTAACATACATTGTATGCCAGAAAATTGTATTACTCACCACCTAAGGTCAGGAAATCAGGAAGGAAACACATATCCTGTAAACACAACTCCACATACAGTGGGGTGCAAAAATTTGGGCCCCCCTGGTTTAAATGTCTGTTACAATTAATCTCCAAGTGATTTATTTATTTATTTATTTATTTGTTTTTTCATTTCGGCATGATTGTACAGTCGTTCCATGACAATTTCAACACAACATGTATCATGACCGAAAGGGTCGCGGGAGAAGCGAAATCGCTTGTCAAAGTCCTGCCCCCAACTCCCAGAAAAACAGTTTGATTATGGTTAAGATATCATAAAAGATTAATAAATCACAACAGAGCTGAGTGTCCATTTACACTACGATTTAAACGTCACAACATAAAATCATAGAGATTTATGAACATCATGAAGAATTTTAATCACAATATAGCTGAGTGTCTATAAACAACCCCTATTGTTTATGCCCGTTATGGTTCTGTTTAAGTTATCCAATGCCATTTTGTTGGATAAGTTTATAGTTATTCAAACATGCACATTTCAAAAAGATACTTAAATTCCTTCAGATTGTCTGCCATTCTAAAATTGTCTTCAAGTATGTTCCATGCACTGACTCCAGCCACAGATAAGGAGTGCTCACTCCGAGTTGATTTGACCCTTCTAGTTTACAACAACATTCTGCCTCTTAGGTCATGAGTACATTCGCCAGTGCTTTGAAACCCAAGGTCTTCTCTCTTTGTTTTGCTTCAGTTTGTTCGTTGTTTTGGCTAGACAGTGTTTATCATACAGGAGTTTACTGTCCATAGAAAAAGCCTCATAGGCTTTATTTGGATCTTGTTCCGCTAAGACATTATCCCAAGTTTGGTTCAACATATCTAATTCTAGTTTCTTTAGCCTTTTTTTTCGCCTTTTTTTTCTGATTTCTGTGTGTTCCAGGGTTTTCGATCTAGCCTGTTCCCTTATATCTAATTTGCAGTTACAAATAGCAAAAACTGGTAGATGATCAGTAATGTCATTTATCATGATGCCACTTAATATTTCAGAATCTAATACATTAGTATACACATTATCTATCAAGGTGGCACTGTGCCTAGTAATCCTGCTTGGTTTTGTAATTAATGGTTGCATACCCATGGCATACATGGTGTTAATATAATCTTCTATTATAGAGCTATTATTTGGATTTATCAAGTCAATATTAAAGTCCCCACATATAAAAAACATTTTTCTGGTTCATATTGGCGAGTAATTCACCCATACATTTACTAAAAACATCAATTTGCGAATCCGGTTACTCTGTACACACAACAAATAACCGTATTTTTACCTTTCAACCTAGGAATCTCAATTGTAAGGCATTCCATTACATTTTCCACAACATTTGATTTGCATTCTAGTACCTGGAAGTTTATGGCCTCATCAATAAATAGTCCAACACCCCCACCAGCTTTATTCAGTCTGCTCTTACACGAAGTTGTAACCTCCATGTAGAAGTCCTTGTTCTTTTCTTCTTTAATCCAAGTTTCCGATAGTGCGATGATGTTGAACGGATTAGCAAATGACAAAAAGGTATTCCTTTATTTGGTCAAAGTTTGCATATAGACTCCTACTATTAAAGTGAATAATGGACAAACTCCCTTCCATTTTAATGCTCTTGTTAAATTTGTCTACAGTAAAAGTATCCGCATGCGTTTGTTTCGTTGTATAAAAAAATGGTTATCCGAGTCAATTTCTTCATTAGGGTCTATTCCTGAATGATGGTGACTTGTTGTTAAAAAGCCAGTTTCCTGATCTACAGTTTGGTTCATCAAATAACTGCTCATAGAGAATTGTCAAGGATTTTAACCTGCCTCAGCGGTCAAAACTCTCCAGATCCCGCATCATCTTAATCAGCACCGGTCTGGTAGTTTCGGTGAAGACCCATTTGGTTTGATGAAAAATTCTGCAGTTAGCCGACCAAGTGCTGTGTATATATACCCGCTTTCTTTAGTTGACGAGCTTTCTATGCGATGGTTGCATTGTAAGCTTGGTGAGGTTTTCATTTATGAAAACATTGGATCCTTTGAGATTTTTCCCTTGCTTCAACAGAGAGATTTTGTGCTTGTTGCTTGTAAGTCGTAACAGCATGGCCCGTTCTGTACTCCGGTCTCCGCTTCCACTCCTTTTCGGTAGCAGATAACATGAATCCACATTGCCGGGGTCCAGAGAAATATTTTTGGACTGAAGGAATTCCATCACCTGCATTTCCACAGATTTATTGTCCTCCTCGCCTCCATCGTCGTCCTTCGCTGCTGCCCTGGCATAACTCCTGGGTTTGATTTTGAGCCCTGTCAGGATTACATCATTATGTTTCTCTTGTTGCTCCAGCTCCTCCAGTTTGTTTGATAAAGATTTAATCTGTGTGTCTTTCTTGGCAATCTCTTTTCTGAGATCACAGTTCTCCTTCAAAAGCTGGTCCAACTGCTCCTTCATACCTTCCCTCCACTCCCTCATTTCATTTCTCATTTCTCCGAGGGTCTCCATAATTGATGCAAGATCCGGCGGGCTTGGTTTGTCGGTTCTTCCCGGTTTACCCATTTTCTCAGTTCAGAAAAAAAGGTCTCTATTACAGAATTTGTGAGAAAGTTTATCACTCAACTTTTCTCCTGACTCTGTTGTTTTCCTGTATTGCCTGTATTGCGTGCAGTCGCTGTTCGGAGTTGTTGCTCCTTCCGTGACCATGAGCTTGTATGATTGTAGCATTTAGTGTTCAGGTTTGCTTTCAATCACTTGGAGATTAATTGCAACAGACATTAAACCAGGGGTGCCCAAATTTTTGCACCCCATTGTATCCTGACACACGTGGAGTTAAGTGGTCTGGTCTGGTTTGGTCTGCTCCGGTCCGCTCCAGTCCTGTCTCAGTCTTTTCTAGAGTTCCATGATAGAGTGACTTGCAACATGAGGGTTCCAGAAAATCTGGTCATGGAGTTAAACCTGCAGACACTGTGTTCCTACAGGACTGGAGTTAAACCTGCAGACACTGTGTCCCTACAGGACTGGAGTTAAACCTGCTGACACTGTGTCCCTCCAGGACTGGAGTTAAACCTGCAGACACTGTGTCCCTACAGGACTGGAGTTAAACCTGAAGACACTGTGTCCCTCCAGGACTGGAGTTAAACCTGCAGACACTGTGTCCCTACAGGACTGGAGTTAAACCTGCTGACACTGTGTCCCTCTAGGACTGGAGTTAAACATGCAGAAACTGTGGCCCTCCAGGACTAGAGTTAAACCTGCAGACACTGTGTCCCTACAGGACTGGAGTTAAACCTGCAGACACTGTGTCCCTACAGGACTGGAGTTAAACCTGCAGACACTGTATCCCTACAGGACTGGAGTTAAACCTGCAGACACTGTGTCCCTACAGGACTGGAGTTAAACCTGCAGACACTGTGTCCCTCCAGGACTGGAGTTAAACCTGCAGACACTTTGTCCCTACAGGACTGGAGTTAAACCTGCTGACACTGGGTCCCTCCAGGACTGGAGTTAAACATGCAGAAACTGTGGCCCTCCAGGACTGGAGTTAAACCTGCAGACACTGTGTCCCTACAGGACTGGAGTTAAACCTGCAGACACTGTGTCACTACAGGACTGGAGTTAAATCTGCAGACACTGTGTCCCTACAGGACTGGAGTTAAACCTACAGACACTGCAGATTTTAACTGCATTCTTTATTCATTTAATTTTTTGTTGTTTTGTTGTTATTCTGATTTTGTGATGGCTTTATTACAATATAAGTTTGGGCCCCATTAAAAACGAGATCAAACTGCTCTTGGGGTTAATCCAAATAAAACCATTTGAACAACCCCAATTCCGAAATAGTTGGCACAAACTGTAAATCGTGAATCAAATCAAAACGCAATGACTTTCAAATCACACCAACCAGTATTTTATTCACAATAGAACAGAGATAACATAGCAAATGTCGAAACTGAGAAATTTTACTATTTTATCCACAAAATGAGCTCATTTCAAATTTGATGGCTGCTACAGGTGTCAAAAAAAGTTGGGACAGGGCCTCTTTATCATGGTGTAGCATCCCCTTCTTTTTTAACACAAAATGGAGGCGTCTGGGCATTGAGGAGACAAGTTTCTCAAGGTTAGCCATTGGAATTTGATCCCACTCTGGTTTAATACAGGCTTCCAGCTGCTGGAGAGTTTTGGGTCTCCTTTGACGGACTTTTGTATAATTATGCATAAATGTTCTCAATCGGTGACAGATCAGGACTGTAGGCAGGCCAGTTCAGCACACGGACTCTTCTACTATGAAGCCAAGCTGTTGTAATAGCTGCAGTATGTGGTTTTGCATTGTCCTGCTACAGTCCATTTTAAATGAGCCTTGGCCCACAGAACACGGCGGCGCTTCTGGATCATGCTCAACAATGGCTTCCTTTTTGCATGATACAGTTTTAGGTGGCATCTATGGATGGCACAGCGGACTGTGTTTACAGACAGTGATTTCTTGAAGTATCCTGGGCCCATTGAGTAATGTCAATGACAGAATCATGCGGTGAGTGATGCAGTTGGCGTCTGAGGGCCCAAAGATCACGGGCATCCAGTAAAGGTCTTCGGCCTTGTCCCATACGCACAGAGATTTTTCCAGTTTCTCTGAATCTTTTGATGATGTTATGCAGTGTCGATGATGAGACCTTCAAAGCCTTTGCAATTTGACTTTAAGGAATATTGTTTTTAAAGTATTCCAAAACTCTTTTACATAAGCCTTCACAGGTTGGAGAGCCTCTGGCCATCTTTACTTCTGAGAGACTCAGCCTCTCTAAGACATCCCTTTTACAGCCAATCATGTTACACACCTGATGCCAGTTAACTTAATTTCTTGCTAAATGTTCTTTCAGCTGAATATTACTTGCTTTTTCAGCCCTTTTTTTGTCTGTGTCCCAACTTTTTTGAGACCCGTTGCAGCCAGAAGATTTGAAATAAGCTCTTTTTGTGGATAAAAATGTAATATGTCTCAGTGTCAACATTTGAAATGTCATGTTCTATTGTAAATAACATATTGGCTCATGTGATCTGAAAGTCATTGCATTTTGATTTTATTCACAATTTACACTTCGTCCCAACTATTTTGGAATCGGGGTTGTACAACAAGGATGGAGCAGGGAATTTCCTGCTGACTAAAGCCATTCCAGCCTGCTTTAAGTTACATGTATTTTAGAGCGTAACATGGCCATAGATATGGACTCTGAATCTGTGTTTGAATCATGTTTGTAAGGGAGGTTGTGTGCATGAGATTATCTGGGGAGTGAGACTCTGTACAGATGAACACAAGAGATAGAGGTGACAGAACCTGAAGAATGGGGAAGAAGTGCAATAAAATGTGAGTCAAACAGGAAGTGCAGCATAAGATTCAGGCAATTCAGTCTCAACAGGACAAAAAGAAGTAAACTTTACAAATCTCAGAAGAAAAAAATTTCTGACCTTTCTTTTTTTTTGTCAGAGGAAGAAAGAGCCAGGACCAATGATCTGAACATTACCAATTCACAGATGGTCTTTTTTACCTTCACCTTTTGGAACAGCAGTAAGTTTAAGTGAAACTGAACTACAGACTGAGCAGGAGCCATTACTGAGCGGAGAACAGTCTGAGACAGGATGGCGTCTGGATCTTCTCTCCTGGAAGAGGAGCTCTCCTGTCCTGTGTGCTCTGAGATCTTCAGGGATCCTGTTGTCCTGAGCTGCAGTCACAGCTTCTGTAAGGACTGTGTGCAGCAGTGCTGGCGACATAAGAGATATCGGGAGTGTCCAGTTTGCAGGAAAAGAGCTAAACGGGATACCCCTCCCATTAGCCTGTCTCTGAGGAATGCGTGTGAGGCGTTCTTAGAGGAGAGAAGTCAGAGAGCTAAAGCAGAATCTGAAGAGCTCTGCAGTCTGCACAGTGAGAAACTCAAACTCTTCTGTGTGGAGGATCAGATTCCCATCTGTGTTATCTGTCAAACTTCAAAAAATCATGAAAACCACAATGTGCAGCCAGTACAGGAGGCTGCAGAGGAGTCAAAGGTAACAGACCGGCAACAAAATTTATATTTTTATCCTTTATTCACTGAATTTAATTCTGAATGGCATTTTGCACATTTCATATTATCTTTATCAATTGATTCTGTGTCACATGACTGGCAGAGAGAGACAGGTGGGAGGGGCAGGAGTGTGGAGACATCCTCAGAGCTGTGTTAGAGAGCAGTGCTCAGCACGGGACAGCAGGGGTCAAAGTTCATGGCTCAGATACACAGTATGTGTCTGATGCAGTGTGGCCTTAGAGTATTAATCACTGTTACTTAGAAGTTAAACTTACAACACATTAAACCTCGTATATTTTCATTTTAAACCGATGCACGTTAAATAGATAAGCAATTTGATTCTAACGGTTGTGCATCGCACACAGTCCAGGTGCACGAAGGACAGGAAATTGAGCACTGGACGCAGGTGCAAGGATGGACTTGGTAGTATTTATTATGCCCACTGCGCAGTAGAGGGCATGAAGCAAATGCAAAACAAAATAGGAATCGAGATTTCTTAAAGAGACTATTGGTAATACAGACTTTGGGCGTAAGCTTAAGTAACAATGTATTACAATTAGTCAACAGAACAAATAGCAAGTGAAGTTCCTGTTTAAAGTGCTGGAATAAACAATAACAGCACCAAGAGTTACGAGTTCTATATATATATATATATATATATATCTATACATGTTATAGGCGAGGAATAAGTCTAATACAAGACTGAGAATGCTATCCACCTTATTCCCACATCCCATGATCCCTTGTGCGAATATTGGGCGAACTTCCGCTGCATCCTGTCACTGAACTGTTTACCATGGTAGCGGCTCACGCGAATCCTCTTTTTAGCGATTGGAAAATAATATATGAGGGAACATCACCTTTTAGCCCTCAGGCGGGATAAAAGTTACGGGTACCGCTTGCCTTCTACTATCGAAGAATGGGAGAACGACCTGAAGCAGTGGCCACACTAAGCGCATTTGGCTACATTAACGACTCCGTTGCCACAGTCTGCGAAGCTATGAACAATCTACAAAGCTCCGAAGCGTATGCAGTACTTCCACAGCAACAAGGTCAGTCGGCGTGTTGTTAAAGGAGGTAGTATCGACCTTATGTACCTTAAAACAGACATACAAAGTACTTTCTGAGAATATTTATGAAGGAAACACTATATTTCAGCGGTAAATATTGCTCTACAAATGAAACGTAATGGATTGTTATACAGAGTAAATTAAGCCATCCGACAGTACGAGTCAAATTAGCTCTACTCCAGCCAACTACATTATACGGTATTAAGTTGCTAGCTAATCAATACTATAACATGTAAAAACACAGTGAATCCATTTTTCCCATACTTTTAATTTTAGTGAAATGACATTTGGAGTGCAAGACTATTGTTTGGAACAGAGTAGGCTATTTTCAAATTGTAGTAGACTATTGCTACTTCTACAGCCTCATCTTAAACTGTACAGGATGAAACGTTAGTTACACTGACTGGCATTACCGGACGAATACAACAATTTTCTGTCCTCCCACACGTGAAATCATACCTTGTGCTCTCCTGGCACTGCTGTCAAAATGCTTCTGAGGACCAAGGTCTCCTCTGGGCGGTCTGTCTGAGCCTAGCCATAAAGTGGGAATCGTTGTTTTGTCGACAAAATGAAATGAGCACCTACAGGGTGGGGGAAGCAAAATTTGCAAAATAAATCACCATCCATAGATTGTATATTATTCATTTTAGTCATTTTACAACCAAAACGACTAAAAGCACAGACTCAGATTACAGCTTATAGTCTTTGCTTTTTCAAATAACAGGTGCACACAATTCAGGGGAGGGTTGTGGGATTGTTTGTACTTTTAAATTTCAGTGCAAGTTTTGCTTCCCCACCCTGTAATGTTTTTCGGGGTCTTTTCAAATTCAGGTTTTCAGCCAAATTCTGGCTTCCTCTTCTGTAGGTAGGCGATGGAAACCGTTTAAGCTGAACACAAGGACAATCCCTATGTTCTGGAGTGCGCTTCAAAACACTGTTGATCAAACCATAAATTTAGCTTCCTCTGGTTGTTAGTTCAGCCTCAAACAGCACAATAGGTGCCGGAGCTCTGAAGGGAAATTTTAAGAAGAGCAAATTAATTTGTTAAAAAAAACAAACTGTAATCGCTAAGTTAACTGAAAAGAAACGCCGCTGTTCTTGACTAGCCACTTGCTAAAAAAAGTACTTCCCGCCGAAGTTGCACCCTCATCATATCTACAGTAGCGCCCTCAGGAATAAGGTGGATACAGGCATGAGGGTCATTCCATGTCAAATCATCCAGATTTTGTGAAATTTTTCCAGGTCACCTCCTCAAAAATCTTTGAAAAAAATTCACAAGTAAATATTCACACAAAATAAAAAATGCAAATATTAGGCCAGTATCTCAAATAGATTTCAAGTTATAGCCCTTCGAAATTTGAATAATATTTCAAGTTTTTTTGGCGAACCAATTTTCAGCCAACTTTGGCAACTTATTGCTCCAAATTGATTGTGTATACAAGGCTGAAATTGGGTATACTAACCATATTCATCCCCTAGAATCTGAAAATGGCCTTAGATTCTGTGTATCATGATCCACTTTTGGTTGGTAAATCCTCAAAATCAAATAAAACACAGAATGCCCAAAAGGAGACCACATTTTATGGCTTGTAACTCAGGACCTAAGTAAGATAAAAGGCTAGAATTCATTTTTAATGATTTTATGATATATCTCTCTGTAAAAATGCAGTAATCCAAGTAATATGATTTGTAGAAGTTTTTTAATGAAATAATTTCTAATTAAATTTTTCCAGTTTTGCCCCAAAAATGCCCTTTTTTTTAGGCAAAAATGAGCATGTCACCAATTAAATTTTTACTGTGCATTTTTATGAATGTGAACAGTGTCTGACAAAAAAAATCAAAAAATGATGTTTAGCTTACTTTTTTTTTTTTAAATTTTAATTTTAAAATGTTTTCCCGAAATTGTGTATTTTTTCATTGACTAAACAGGGTATAGGCCTGCTGCAAGTGCTGTTTTCTACTAAATATAAAAACAAAACATTGATTAAAAATATTTTTGAACATGTATCACCATCTAAAAGTACAATACATGACAGAGGTCTTGTCAGAATATTTCAGTGTTTGCTAGATTCCACAGATTTATTCCTGAATTTTATTGGTTTCATTGTTTTTGTTGGGGATAACTGTTTGGGGATGACATCAGTGCCTCAAACATGCCATGACTTGACTGATGAAGTAATCCTAAATGAGCCCAAACTTGTATTACTGAATTGCGCAATAATAGTTCACTATAAAAGGAGGCAGTCCCACTTAGGGATTATTAGATCATCATGAGCACTGAAATGGAGGGGAATAATTTACCTTGGTGCAGTATAGGAATCCATTTGGATGATGCATGTCATTCAAGGAAATTTACAAGAAAAACTGGACTATTGGGATTAGATACTTTCTCAAGTGAGGATACTGCCTTAATGCTGTGGCGGTCTGGTGTTCCGCAGATTGAGTCTGTGTGTTGTCATCATGAGAAAATGTTTTTAACTTGCTGTATGAGAAGAATCAAAAGGTACTGTGCAGATCCCAGAAACATTCACCACAAAAAAAGCAAAAAGGCCCATACCCGTTTAGGTAACAAATTTTGGAACAATTTAAAATTCATGACAAAAAAAAGTAAGCCCGAACATGTTTCTAATTTTTTTTTTTGTCGAAATTGTTCCACATTTATAAAGATTGCACAGAAAAATTTCTGAGAGATGAATAACTGGTGACATGGTCATTTTTTGCCCCAAAAAAGGGCATTTTGGGGCAAAAACCTGAAAATGTACTTAGAAAATTATTTAATTAAAAAACTTCTACAAATGATATTACTTGGATTACTGCATTTTTTACTGAGAGATATATCATAAAATCATAAAAAATTAATTCTAGCCTTTTATCTTACTTAGTTCTGAGTTACCGATCATAAAATGTGGTGTCGTTTTTGGGCATTTTTGAATTTTAAAGCTGATTTTGAGGCTTTACCATACAAAGTGGATCAAGATACACAGAATCTAAGGCCATTTTTCAGATTCTAGGGGATGAACATGGTTAGTAAACCCAATTTCAGCCTTGTATAAGCAATCAGTTGAACAATAAGTTGCCAAAAGTTGGCTGAAAATGGGTTTGCCAAAAAATGTAAAATATTAAATAAATTTTGAAGGGGCTATAACTTGAAGACTATTTGAGATACTGGCCTAATATGTGGCATTTTTCATTTTGTGAATATTTGCTCGTGAATTTTAAAAAATTTTGAGAAGTGACCTGGCACTCCCTGGATGATTTGACTTGGAATGACCCATGAGTAATTCAAGACTTCACAAAGACCAAATGTGAAACTTCGGTCTTACATAGGTCACTACTACCCAAACAGTGGTAATGACAAACAGATGCAGGCAATGATTACAGTGAGCTGGAAGGCTGGAGGTGTGATCTTACAGATTGAGTCTTGCCTGGTTACCTGTAATGTCCCACACAGAGGAAATGCTCTGATATGTGTCTCAGTGACACACTGTTTTTACAAGCTGTGACCTGAGTCTCCATTCTGGCTCCTCTATCTGAGCAGGGCTCTTGTGCTGTCTGTGTAAACAATGAAGTTTACTGTCCCTCTGTTTCCTCAGTAAAGTGTGGACTCTGTCATGTCTTTACAGGAGAGACTCAGGACTGCACTGGCTCCACTGCAGGGAAGCTAAAAACCTTCAATAAAGTGAAACTAATCTGTGATCGAACAGCAGAGCACATCAAGGTACTGTACTGAGGCCTTTAAATCACAGTGTTGAAAATGCAGCCCTGGATTGAGCTGAAATGATGATGAATAATGTTTATTCCAGAGTCAGGCCCAAGCGCACAGAGAGACAGATAAAGATGGAGTTTGAGAAACTTCAGCAGTTCTGAGAGATGAAGAGGCAGCCAGGATCACTGCACTGTGGGAGGAAGAGGAGCAGAAGAGTCAGATGATGAAGGAGAAGATTGAGAAGATGACAGAAGAGATATCATCCCTTTCAGAACAAATCAGAGCCATAGAACAGGAGCTGGGAGCTGAAGACGTCTCATTCCTGCAGGTAAGACCTGTTCACTCTGTGTCTGTAGGACTCTGTACAAACTGCTGTTTGTGCTCACAGACATTCATGTGTAGAGTGCAGGATTCTCTAAACTGCCTTTTCATGCAGACCTGCTATTATCATCAAATCTCTTCAAAGCCTCGTCAAACAGAATTACAGTCTTGTCTCTGCAGGCAAAGTGTTTTCTCATTTTTTCAACTTTAATTTCATTTCACGTCAAAACAATGTAAACAGAGAGAATATGTTATTGCAAACCATTAAGTCTGCCTCTGTGTTGTCATATGTAATGTACAAGTATGTTCAATTACAAGGAGGTATGCAGTTGTGGTTTCAAACAGTTAAAATACACTGAGTTTTGGCGACAGTCACTTTAATTCACTCTTCTGTTTTCAGAGCTACAAGGACACACAAAACAGGTCAGCAAACTCCATCCTCTCTCATCAGGTTAAATAGCAAAAGTAGTTTATAAGCACTGAAATGTTCCATCTGTAAGTGCTGTGTTTGAAATTCATCTATTTAATAATAATCACTGCAGGTGTGTAATGAATATTGAGGGAGTATTCTGAAATACTAAATAAAAGAGAATATTTCCTCTAAAATAATCCTGGAGCCCCTGTAGGTGAGACCCTCAGTGGGGTTGGGCTGCTTCATATCTGGCAGCCAGTGGGGCCGTGTGGCAGGACACTGGGAGGATGGAGCCATTTTTCTTACAGAGTGAAGATCTACTGATGTTGCTGCTGATGATCTTCTATGGTCCTCAAGCCGAGGCCTCAGCACAAGTGACTCCCTGAATGTTATTACAGAGCCCAGCGCACACTGGCAGATCCAGAGACGGCCTCAGGAGCGCTGATTGATGTGGCCAAGCACCTGGGCAACCTGAAGTACAGAGTGTGGGAGAAGATGCTGGGGACTGTAGAGTACAGTGAGTGCTGCAGCAGGGGCTCCACTCTGTCACTGTACAGAGGGAATCTACAGCATCCTTTACACAAGCTGATAAAGCCAGTCAGAGTCATATTGGCCCTGTGTGTGTAAGAGCCCTGGGAGGAAGAGACTGAGCAGCAGTCCTTAATCTCACACTGATGCTCATAGTAAAAATGCTGCTGTAAGAGTGATGCTGTATTTGGGACAGGAGCTACACTGATGCTCCTTAGTAAAATGCTGCTGTAAGAGAGATGCTGTATTTAAGGACAGGAGCTACGCTGATGCTCATAGTAAAATGCTGCTGTAGAGTGATGCTGTATTTAAGGACAGGAGGCGACACTGATGCTCATAGTAAAATGCTGCTGTAAGAGTGATGCTGTATTTAAGGACAGGAGCTACACTGATGCTCATAGTAAAATGCTGCTGTAAGAGTGATGCTGTATTTAAGGACAGGAGCTACACTAATGTTCATAGTAAAATGCTGCTGTAAGAGTGATGCTGTATTTAAGGACAGGAGCTACACTAATGTTCATAGTAAAATGCTGCTGTTAGAGTGATGCTGTATTTAAGGACAGGAGCTACACTGATAGTCATAGTAAAATGCTGCTGTAAGAGTGATGCTGTATTTAAGGACAGGAGCTACACTAATGTTCATAGTAAAATGCTGCTGTAAGAGTGATGCTGTGTTTAAGGACAGAGCTACACTGATGCTCATAGTAAAATGCTGCTGTAAGAATGATGCTGTGTTGGGACAGGAGCTACACTGATGCTCATAGTAAAAATGCTGCTGTAAGAATGATGCTGTATTTAAGGACAGGAGCTACACTAATGTTCATAGTAAAATGCTGCTGTAAGAATGATGCTGTATTTAAGGACAGGAGCTACACTGATGCTCATAGTAAAATGCTGCTGTAAGAGTGATGCTGTATTTAAGGACAGGAGCTACACTGATGCTCATAGTAAAATGCTGCTGTAAGAGTGATGCTGTATTTAAGGACAGGAGCTACACAAACACTGACAGGCTTTGTTCCCTCTTACAGTGATTATATAATGTGTTACAAGTATTATTTGCTTTTAGTTCTGGTGATTCTCTCTCTCTCTCTCTCTCTCTCTCTCTCTCTCTCTCTCTCTCTCTCAGAGGATTGTGGGTGGGAAGCGGGAGTGTGAGTGCTGAGTTGCGTTGTCTTGCGATTGTGTATTTGCTTAAATACTTTTTTTTTTTTTCTCCCCTCGAGTCTGATATTGAAAGTACCTCCATATTTTATTTTTCCCCGATCGAGCTATTTTATAGCTCGCTCTTCGGGTTAAAATGGGGGGATTGAGTAGGAGTCATGGCTTTAAATGTTTTCCGAGTATTTCTACTTCTGTTGAAGACTGTCTTTTTGCGGTTGGAGAAAAAGGTGGGCCATGAAAATATAAAACCGCATCTAGAATGAATAAGGCAATTGTCATTTTCTCGCAACTGAGGCCCTAGTGCATGAAATTATGCGGAGGGTTTGGTGATCAATGGTGCTTACGTGGCAGCTTTGCCGTTGTCTTCTCTAAATTCTGTCGGAAACGAAACGCGTAAAACATCCCTGCTGTTATCACACACAGCTAATCACCCTGAGATCCACGCACTGCACCGTGGACCACTAATGTATCATTAAAATTTACTATGAGCAGCGCGCTTAGCCAATCACAGACAGCGAGAAGCCAAAATTATATTCTTGGCGGGAGCGTAGTGAACTGGTAGAAAACGGCAGTATAATGGTTACAATATATTTCAATCAGGAGAGACTCGAGTGAAATCAGAAAAATTTTAATATGCGCTGAGCATGAGATGAATTCAATTCATTCAATTTTATTTATATAATAAACTTTACATGGAGAAAAGGGGCCAGAGCCCAGGCTAATCCTAATCCCCAAATAACGGGCAAAAAACTCCCAGTAAGGCCTCGAACGGTGGTGAGAAAAAACTCCTCATTGAGAAGAAATCTCAGGAGGAACCTGGCTATTCTGGGGAAGCCCATCCTCCGCTGGCTGAATAATAAATTGATGGTAAATTAGGAATGAGAGGATCAGGACAGCAGGAAGACAGTCAGAATTAACATGCTTAAAATCCAGGCCAAGTCTTTGGGCGGCTTGGACTCTCATTCCTAATTTACCATCAATTTATTATTCAGCCAGCGGAGGATGGGCTTCCCCAGAATAGCCAGGTTCCTCCTGAGATTTCTTCTCAATGAGGAGTTTTTTCTCACCACCGTTCGAGGCTTTTTCTCCCTGGGAGTTTTTTGCCTGCTATTTGGGGATTAGGGATTAGTCTGGGCTCTGCCCTTTTCTCCATGTAAAGCGATATATAAATAAAATTGAATGAATTGAATTCATCTTATGCTCAGCGCATTTTAAAATTTTTCTTGATTTCACTCGAGTCTCTCCTGATTGAAATATACTGTAACCAATATACTGCTGCTCTTCGCCTCAGTTCACTACGTTCCCGCGAAGAATATAATTTTGGCTTCTCGTTGTCTGTGATTGGCTAAGCGCGCTGCTCATAGTAAATTTTAATGATACATTAGTGGTCCACGGTGCAGTGCGTGGATCTCAGGGTGATTAGCTGTGTGTGATAACAGCAAGGGATGTTTTTTCACAGCGTTTAAGATTTCGACAAATTTAGAGAAATCACCGTAACATAGAATATATTGCCTCTTCTTCAAAATTACGATATCGCTGGCGTAATTCACCACAAAATTTCTTAGCACTAGCGTTATTTTTATTCACGATGGCTGACGTGTGGCTTCATGCTTAACCCTGATGTGTATTTGTTTCATGTTTATTCTTTACATATTTCTCATAAATCAGCTCAGAGGTGCTGAAATACAGTCTTATTTCACTGTGCTATTCCACTCTTACAGACACCTTCAGAGGACAGATCTGCAGAGAGCCCCTATAAGCCCTGAGAATGGAAGAGTCTCTCAGTAAAGGAGGCGAGTGAGGGAGTGTAGAGAGGGAGTGTTGTTGAGTGAGGTCATTGGAATGACACACCCCCTGTCCCAGTCCAGCTGCACTCTGACCCTCTGGGGGTTTCTCCTGGACAGTGAGGGGTGTAGGAGAGAGGTCAGGCTCTGTGTTTCCTGAACAGCTTACTCCACCTCCTGATGCTTGAGTCAGATCCACCGCCCTTTCTGGACCATGGCCTCTTTTAGCGCACCACCACCCAACCGACTGCACCCCACCTCTACATCCCAGCTGTGTCTCCTGAGCTGAATCCTTCCAGAGCCCAACACACTGCTTGAAATCAAATCTCTCTGGATTATCAGGGACCTGTTGTTCCTCATCACTGTACCTCCACGAGATCAGATCTTCAAACAGTAAGAGGAGGGACCTGCAGTGTTTTGGGTCCAGAGTCACAGGAGCTGTAGGGACAGAGAATGAGGCGTCAGCACTGATCTGCACAAAGAAAACAGTCTGACACAAGGGAGACTTCCATCAATCAATCAAACTTTATATTGCACCTTGCACTAAACAGAATGTTACAGTGCTTCACAACAATAAAAACAGTAAACACCCCCCACACACACACACACACATACACACACACACACCACACACACACCGCCTTAAACACGCACACATGCATACACACAAACAAACACATGCATACATGCACACACATAAACACACACATACACAAAGCATACACACACATTCACATATATACACACACACACGCACGAAGACAAACATACAGACATATATATATATATATATATATATATATATATATATATACACACTCTCTCTCTCTCTCTCTCCCATAGCAGCATTTAACTACCAGGCATCAGTGTAGCTCCTGTCGCCATGCAGCATCACTCTTACAGCAGCATTTTACTATGAGCATCAGTGTAACTCCTGTCCTTAAATACAGCATCACTCTTACAGCAGCATTTTACTATGAGCATCAGTGCAGCTCCTGTCCTTAAATACAGCATCACTCTTACAGCAGCATTTTACTATGAGCATCAGTGAGATTAAGGACTGCTGCTCAGTCTCTTCACTCCAGGGCTCTTACACACACAAGGCCAACCACTGACTCTGACTGGCTTTATCAGCTTGTATAAAGGATGCTGTGGGTCCCTCTGTACAGAGACAGAGTGGAGCTCCCTGCTGCAGCACTCACTGTACTCCTACAGTCCCAACATCTTCTCCCCTCTGTACTTCAGGTGCCCAGGTGCTTGGCCACATCAATCAGCGCTCCTGGGACCGTCTCTGGATCTGCCAGTGTGCACTGGGCTCTGTAATAACATTCAGGAGTCACTTGTGCTGAGGCCTCGGCTTCAGTACCATAGAACGATGGTTCTCAACGTCCAGTCCTGGGGACCCCATGCGTGTGCTGACTTTGTTCCAACCACAATTTGTCGTGGGATTTTTAACAAGCTGCTAATTTGTCTTAGTGTATTGCCTTAATGTTTAGAGCAGTTATTGCCCTCTTAACCCACAACTTAACAGAAATATCTGTTTGCCATCAAAATTTCAAAAATAGCTAGCACATTGCAGTATATAGGAAATAACAGCATTAAAGAAGAAAACAATGTAACCAATCAAATTAATGATGTAGTTGGCTCCTAATTAGTGAAAACTACTTGGCTCATCATGACAAATGTAGTCCACAAACAAACCAGTTTTGTGTTATGTTGATCTGATTAAGTTCACCTGAAGCTTTTTTGAAAGAACTTGAAACAATTCGTCCAGCAACCCTAATCTGGGGTTTAGTTTCCTCAGTGTATAATTTGATCTGTTTGTTGTGTTATGTTACTTGACATTACCCCAGTATTGCAATTAACACACCATCTTCAAGGTGTTTATTCTTCATTGCATTTATGGGCGTTCCCTATGTAACATTTGACAAAGAGATATATAAACAACTCTGAACAGAAAAGCACCGAACAGTCACAGCTTGTTAAAGTACTACAATTTCAATTGTGGTAAAGACAAAACCAGCACTTTACACATGGGGTCCCCCAGGACCGGCGTTGAGAACCACTGCCATAGAAGATCATCGGCAGCAACATCAGATCTTCCTCTATTAGAAAATGGCTCCATCCACTCCAGTGTCCTGCCTGGCCCCACTGGCTGCCAGATATGAAGCAGCCCGACCCCACTGAGGACGCACTCCACAGGGGCACCAGGGGATTATTTACAGAGAAATGTCTCTTTTATTTAGTATTTCCAGGAATGCTCCTCAATATTCATTACATCTGCAGAAATTATTATTAAATAGATGAATTTCAAACACAGTCGCCAGCACCCTCCATAATTATTGGTTAAGATGTATTTAAAAGCCTTAAAATAAATTCAATTTTATTGCAGAAGCTTCTCTCACACTGAAAATTGTGAAAAATGTAACCTTCAACTCAGTGAATTTTAAGGGGAAAAAAAAAAATCCCTGACTAAACCATTATTTTTCATAAAATGCTACCTTAAATTATTGGCACCCATAACAATTCTATAAAATAAATGTAATTGAAGTATTTCTGTCATTCTACATTAGTTTACAAAGTTGATCAGAGTATCTGGAACATTTAAGTGGCCATTCATCACTTCCTGTTTCCCTGGGGTATAAATATGAAGTGACACAGAGGCCATTTCTCTTATCCACTCTTCAACACGGGAAAGACAAAGGAACACACCATTCAAGTAAGGCAGATGTGTGTCGGCCTTCACAAGTCAGGCAATGGCTACAAGAAAATAGCCACTCGCCTGCACCTGCCCATATCTACTGTCAGAGGAATCATTAAGAAGTTTAAAACAACTGGAACAGTGGTAAACAAGCCTGGACGAGGACACAAGGTTATTGCCACACACAGTGAGGAGGATGGTAAAGAGAAATAAAAAAGTTCTCCAAAGCTCACTGTTAAATTGCCAGCAAATGGTAGCATCTTAGGGTCACAAAGTCTCCAAAAAACAACCATCCAGGTGCTATCTACATATAAGCTGTTTTGGGAGGCATGCTGCAAGGAAAAAAACCTTTTCTCACTCACAATCATAGCATAAGCGTCTGGAGTTAGCTAAAGCGGTACTACTCAACTGGGACGTGTGTTTTGGTCAGATGAGACCAAGATAGAGCTTTTTGGCAACAAACACTCCTAAATGGGTCTGTGAGAACACTAAAGATGAGTATGAAAAGCACCTCATGCCCACTGTGAAGTATGGGGGAGGATCGGTGATGTGTGGGCCTGTTTCTCTTCAAGGGCCCTGGGAACCTTGTTAGGGTGCATGGCATCATGAGCGGCAAATACCAGGACATTTTTCGTCAAAATCTGGTGGCCTCTGCTTGAAAAGCTGAAGATGGGTCGTCACGTTTTCAATAGGAATGTATTTCAACATGTGGCCAAATCTACAGAAATGGTTCTGAACACAGAATCAAAGCTCCTCATGGCCATCTCAGTCCCCAGACCTCAACCTCATTGAAAACCTGCGGAATGAGCTGAAGAAAGAGAGTGCAGAGGAAGGACCAAATTAAGCTGGATGATTTAGAGAGATTGTGCAAGAGAATGGTCGAAGATCCTTCTTTCTGTATTTTCCCATCTTGTGGTATAGGGAGAAGATTAGGTGCTGTTTTGTTGGCAAGGGGTTATTACAAAGTGATAGCGTCAGGTGTTAATAACTGTGGCACACATGATTTGATGTAAAATAATTATTTCTTAATGTAGGATTTTTTTCCCACTGAATAAATACTTGAATTAAAGGTTGGATTTTCCTCTTTTTTGTCATAGCGAACAGAAGAAGACAAGCCTTGAGTCGAAATCCAAAACGTAGTCGTTTACTCAGGCAATGGGTGGGAAGCCAGGGTAGCACAGAGGCGTAGTCAGGCAGGCAAGGTTAGTACCACGAGGATCAATAAATGAGGCAAATCAAAACAAAGACTGAGCAAAAGAGTAATCAGTCAGACAGGCTAGTTGTACGGGAAGCAAAACAAGAATACTGGCACTAAGCACAGGCAGGGAGAAAAAGGAATGAAGATCTGGCCGAAATCTGTAGTGAACTGGAAACAAGATATACCTGATTACTAAACTAGGCGGGGGAATAGGATTGGTGGAGTTGCCTAACAATCCAATCCTAATAAGCACGAGGGAAAAGACAAACCATGATACATGCATCACAATTGACAAAATAATCCTAAACATGAAAAGCAGACTCCGATCAGGGAGTTGCCCAAGTGCATAATAGAATGGAGGCAGCTCAAAGGCAGGTGCAGGAGATCGCAGTAATCAGCAGAGTCAGGGATAGGAAACAGGAGGCCGGAGTTTACAGACTAGAGGCAGATAAAGAGTATTAGTAAAAATGAACAAAGTGTTTACACACCGTACATGACAGGTGAATGTTAATACACAAAATTACTCAGGATGAGTATATTAGTCTATGTTAGTAATGACATAACGTAACATGAAGTATTAGTCTTAATTAATATGTTAATACGTGAATAGCAGGAAATACAGGAAACGAGACGTGAAGGAAGAATTTGAAACCACGAAACCAACGGAAATACCGGAATAGGCAGCATGAGCGAGGACAGGGAAGTGCATGGCTCAAATCACATGGAAGAGCGTACATGGCGACTGCAGGGCAGAGCTGAGGTGCAACCCTAAACACATAAGATGATAAATGAAACAACAAATGATAAACATAACCAAGCCAAAAAGCACAGATTATGACATTTTTTCATTGTGATCTATATTATTTAGAAAAAAACTGAATTTATTGAAGCTGAAAAGACACATCTTAACCAGGGGTGCCAATAATTATGGGGGCAGTGTATAGATGGAGACATTTCAGTGCTTATAAAGTACTTTCGATATTTAGTCCAAGATGATAGAGGATGGTTTGACCTGTTTTGTGTGTCCTTGTAGCTCTGAAAACAGAAGAGTGAATTAATGTGACTGTTGCCAAAACTCAGTGCATTTAAACTGTTAGAAACCACAACTGCATGCTTCCTGTTGTGAATATACAACCCTAATTCCGAAATAATTGGGACAAAGTGTAAATTGTGAATAAAATCAAAACGCAATGACTTTCAAATCACACCAGCCAGTATTTTATTCACAAAGAACAGAGATAACATACCAAATATTGAAGCGAGAGAGTACAATTTTATCCACAATGACTCGAATTCAAGTTTGATGGCTGTAACAAGGTCTGAAAGAAGTTGGGACTGGGGCCTGTTTACCCTTAGTATAACCCCTCTTCTTTTTAACACAGAGTGGAAGCGTCTGGGTATTAAAAGGAGACAAGTTTCTTGAGTTTAGCCATTGGAATTTGATCCCTCTTGTTAAATACAAGCTTCCAACCGCTAAATTTGAGTCTCCTTTGGCCGGACTTTTTGTTTAATAATGCCAAATGTTCTCAATCTGTGAAGGTGGGACTGTAAACCCCAGGCCAGTTCAGCACAAGGACTCTTCTACTATGAAGCCATGCTGTTGTAACCAGCTGCAGTATGTGGTTTGCATTGTCCTGCTGAAGCCACAGGCCTTCACTGGAGGAATAGATGTCGTCTGGAGGGCATACTTTGCTCTAAGAACCTTTATAACACCTGTCAGCATTCATGGTGCTTTTTTAAAACATGCAAGTGTCACACCATATATAATGCATCCCCATACCATCAAGTGCTGGCTTTTGAACTGAGCGCTGATAACAGGAGGAATTGGTCTTCCTCTTTAGCCGGAGGAATTACAGCGCCCATGATTTCAACAAGAATGTCAGAATTTGGACTCAAATCTGACCACAGGACACTTTGCCACTTTGCTACAGTCCATTTTAAATGAGCCTTGGCCACAGCTTATGGGCGCTTCTGGATCACGCTCAACAATGGCTTCCTTTGCTGATAG
Source organism: Gymnothorax javanicus (assembly GCA_029692085.1). Classification (NCBI taxonomy): domain Eukaryota; kingdom Metazoa; phylum Chordata; class Actinopteri; order Anguilliformes; family Muraenidae; genus Gymnothorax; species Gymnothorax javanicus. The sequence continues at coordinate 175,546,302 of CM056195.1, forward strand.
GTTTCAGGTGCTCTCTGTGGATGGCCGCGGACCCTGTGTTTACAGACAGTGGTTTTCTTGAAGTATTCCTGGGCCCATTCGCAATGTCGGCAGCAGGAATCATGCGTTGGTGATGCAGTAGCGTCTGAGGGCGAAGATCCACCGGGCATCAGTAAAGATCTTGACCTTGTCCCTTAAGCACAGAATTTTCCCAGTTTCTCTGAATCTTTCGATGATGTTATGCGCTGTCGATGATGAGACCTTCAAAGCCTTTGCAATTTGACGTTGAGGAACATTGTTTTTAAAGTATTCCCCAATTTTTTTACGCAAGCCTTCACAGGTTGGAGAGCCTCTGGCCATCTTTACTTCTGAGAGACTCAGCCTCTCTAAGACATCCCTTTTATAATAGCAGCCCAGTATTACACACCTGATGCCGAGTTAACCCCATTTACATGCTAAATGTTTTTCAGCTGAGTTCTCTTATATGGGTGTGGCTCACAAAAACTACCCCCTTCAGGTTGTGACTTTGAAAAATATTTTTTCTTAGCTGGATCTTGCTAATAAGTATTTAGAAAGTAAGTGTTATGGGTTTTCGTGTGATCAAATGAGCAATAGTTTTTCAGGCATGTCCTTGAAGGCCCTCTCCGAAGTCAAATTTGGCCCTGCTTCGTTGTCAATGACTTACCTGTGCTGAGCTCAATGTACAGTTAATCAATTCCTAGCCATGTGAAACCTGTTTTTAAACTAACACAACATTCAACAATGAAACTGACATACAGAAGCTGCCTGCACCTCATTTTTAGTAATGTCACCTGTTTGAGACATTTGGCCTGAAAATGTGCATGTTAATTTCGCTGCAACAAAAAAACTAGACATTCCATTACTTCTAGTTCTGTGCAACTGCTATAGCAGTAATTTTAGCTATTTTACATTAAAGTGTAGGTCTTTGTGATTAATCATATGTGTCATGAGGTGTGTGTACTACTAAATGCTTAGCGCTAAAAGGTTGATTTATGAATGGTACCAAGCGATAACGTAAATGCTGCGATCTTGAGTCTCAACTATGTGTTCTGAAAATACCTTTATATCTGTTATAAGAGCTGTTATATACAATCAAACCTCATTTTAGTATCATATATCCATAAATCTTTGGTTGGAAATTTACCCCAAATGCATCCCTAGTGCAGTTCACCTGCACTCATGCAACTTTGACAAATAAATGAACACCATGTCTGATTTGGATCAAAACAACCCCTCAAGTCAACGCCCTTTACTTCCCCAAATCAATCATAATACTTTGCTAAACAAGTTACATTAGTTTGCAGCATAGAGAGCATCACTGCACTAGAAAGCAGGGCAAATAACATAAATGACACGGATGCGTAAGAAATTACACTACGTTGAAAATCTTCAGAAAATCATACAGCACCCGGTTTGGAGCTAAAAATGGCATTCTTTACATTAAACTGATTAAATATAGTTAGAAGAACCACCTGGACATTAGAACCATAGCAGCATTTTACTATGAGCATCAGTGTAGCTCCTGTCCTTAAATACAGCATCACTCTTACAGCAGCATTTTACTATGAGCATCAGTGTAGCTCCTATTCTTAAATACAGCATCACTCTTACAGCAGCATTTTTCTATGAACATCAGTGTAGCTCCTGTCATTAAATACATCATCACTCTCACAGCAGCATTTTAATATGAGCATCAGTCTGGCTCCCGTCCTTAAATACAGCATCACTTCTACAGCAGCATTGTACTATGAGCATCAGTGTAGCTCCTGTCCTTAAATACAGCATCACTTCTACAGCAGCATTTTACTATCAGCATCAGTGTTGCTCCTGTCCTTAAATACAGCATCACTCTTACAGCAGCATTTTACTTTGAGCATCAGTGTAGCTCCTGTCCTTAAATACAGCATCACTCTTACAGCAGCATTTTACTATGAGCATCAGTGTAGCTCCTGTCCTTAAATACAGCATCACTCTTACAGCAGCATTTTACTATGAGCATCAGTGTAGCTCCTGTCCTTAAATACAGCATCACTCTTACAGCAGCATTTTACTATGAGCATCAGTGTAGCTCCTGTCCTTAAATACAGCATCACTCTTACAGCAGCACTTGACTATGAGAATCGGTGTAGCTCCTGTCCTTAAATACAGCATCACTCTTACAGCAGCATTTTACTCTGAGCATCAGTGAGATTAAGGACTGCTGCTCAGTCTCTTCACTCCAGGGCTCTTACACACACACACACACACAGGGCCAATATGACTCTGACTGGCTTTATCAGCTTGTGTAAAGGATGCTGAAGGTTCCCTCTGTACAGTGACAGAGTGGAGCTCCCTGCTGCAGCACTCACTGTACTCTACAGTCCCCAGCATCTTCTCCCACACTCTGTACTTCAGATTGCCCAGGTGCTTGGCCACATCAATCAGCGCTCCTGAGACCGTCTCTGGATCTGCCAGTGTGCACTGGGCTCTGTAATAACATTCAGGAGTCACTTGTGCTGAGGTCTTGGCTTCAGTACCATAGAAGATCATCAGCAGCAACATCAGAGCTTCACTCTATCAGAAAATGGCTCCATCCCTCCCAGTGTCCTGCCACACGGCCCCACTGGCTCCCAGATATGAAGCAGCCCGACCCCACTGAGGGACTCACTCACAGGGGCTCCAGGGGATTATTTTAGAGGGAAATATTCTCTTTTATTTAGTATTTCAGAATACTACCTCAATATTCCTTACACACCTGCAATGATTATTATTAAAGAAATGAATTTCAAACACAGTCACTCACTGATAGAATATTTCAGGGCTTATAAACTACTTTTGATATTTAGTCTGATGTGAGAGGATGGAGTTTGCTGACCTGTTTTGCGTGTCCTTGTAGTTCTGTAATCAGAAGAGTAAATTAATGTCACTGTAGCCAATACTGAGTGTATTCAAACTGTGTTAGAAACCACATCTGCATGCGGTCTTGATTTTGAACATGAATTACATATGGCAACTTCGGGAAACTAAATGCTTTACTCCAACATATTCTCTTTGTTTACATTGTTTGGATTTGAAATGAAATTGAACTACAACCCCAATTCCGAAATAGTTGGGACGAAGTGTAAATTGTGAATAAAATCAAAATGCAATGACTTCCAGATCATATGAGCCAATATGTTATTTACAATTGAACATAGAGAACATTTCAAATTTTGAAACTGAGACATTTTAGATTTTTATCCAGAAAATGAGCATATTTCAAATTTTCTGGCTGCAACAGGTCTCTAAAAAGTTGGGACGCAGGCAAAAAAGGGCCGAAAAAGCAATCAATTTATAAGAAAATTGGCTGAAAGAACATTTAGCAAGTAATTAAGTTAACTGGAATATCAAGGTTTTAGAGCAACATATGCTCCCCTCCAGACGACATCTATTCCAGGGCAGGCCTTGTGTATTTCAGCAGGACAATGCAAAACCACATACTGCAGCTATTACAACAGCATGGCTTCATAGTAGAAGAGTCCGTGTGCTGAACTGGCCTGCCTGCAGTCCTGATCTTCACTGATTGAGAACATTTGGTGTATAATTAAACAAAAAGTCCGTCAAAGGAGACCCAAAACTCTCCAGCAGCTGGAAGCCTGTATTAAACAAGAGTGGGATCAAATTCCAATGGCTAAACTCAAGAAACTTGTCTCCTCGGTGCCTTGGTGGCTCATCGGTCTAAGCGCGCGTACCATAAAGGCTGTGTCCTTCCCGCAGCGACCTGGGTTCGATTCCATCTCAGGTCATTTGCTGCTTGTCTTCCCCCATTCTTCTCCCCAACCTTCCTGTCTCTCTCCACTATAATTGTCAAATAAAGGAAAAATTCCCAAAAAATAATCTTTAAAAAAAAAAAAAAGAAACTTGTCTCCTCATTGCCCAGATGCCTCCACTCTGTGTTAAAAAGAAGAGGGGATGCTACACCATGGTAAACAGGCCCCTGTCCCAACTTTTTTGAGACCTTTAGCAGCCATCAAATTTGAAATGAGCTCATTTTGTCGATAAAATAGTAAAATTTCCCAGTTTCAACATTTGCTATGTAATCTCTGTTCTTTTGTGAATAAAATACTGGCTGTTGTGATTTGAAAGTCATTGCATTTTGATTTCATTCACAATTTACACTTTGTCCCACCTATTTCGGAATTGGGGTTGTAGAAAAAATGGTAAAACGCATGTCCAGCAGAAACAAGACTATAATTCTGTTTGATGAGGCTTTGAAGAGATTTGATGATATTAGCAGGTCTACATGAAAAGGCAGTTTAGAGAATCCTGCACTCTACACATGAATGTCTGTGAGCACTAACAGCAGTTTGTACAGAGTCCTACAGACACAGAGTGAACAGGTCTTACCTGCAGGAATGAGACGTCTTCAGCTCCCAGCTCCTGTTCTATGGCTCTGATTTGTTCTGAAAGGGATGATATCTCTTCTGTCATCTTCTCAATCTTCTCCTTCATCATCTGACTCTTCTGCTCCTCTTCCTCCCGCAGTGCAGTGATCCTGGCTGCCTCTTCATCTCTCAGGAACTGCTGAAGTTTCTCAAACTCCATCTTTATCTGTCTCTCTGTGCGCTGGGCCTGACTCTGGAAAAAACATTATTCACCATCATTTCAGCACAATCCAGGGCTGCATTTTCAACACTGTGATTTAAAGGCCTCAGTACAGTACCTTGATGTGCTCTGCTGTTTGATCACAGATTAGTTTCACTTCATTAAAGGCTTTTAGCTTCTCCTGCAGTGGAGCCAGTGCAGTCCTGAGTCTCTCCTGTAAAGACATGACAGAGTCCACACTTTACTGAGGAAACAGAGGGACAGTAAACTTCACTGTTTACACAGACACCACAAGAGCCCTGCTCAGATAGAGGGAGCCAGAATGGAGACTCAGGTCACAGCTTGTGCTAAAACAGTGTGTCACTGAGACACATATCAGAGCATTACCTCTGTGTGGGACATTATAGGTAACCAGGCAAGACTGAATCAAATTACTTCTTTATTTAACATCAGAGGAAAATGAAAATATCCCAGTTTTAATGAGCGGTAAGTTTAGCCTCTAAGTAACATTGATTTGTACTCTTAGGCCACATTGCATCAGACACATGCTGTATATCTGAGCCATGAACTTTGACCCCTGCTGTCCCATGCTGAGCACTGCTCTCCAACACAGCTCTGAGAATGTCTCCACACTCCTGCCCCTCCCACCTGTCTCTCTCTCTCAGTCATGTGACACAGAGTCAATCCCTGTGAATTCACCAATGAAATTTGCAAACTACAGATAATATGAAATATGCAAAATGACATTCAGAATTATTAAGTAAATACAAGATAAAGTTCTTGTTTTGTTGCCGGTCTGTTACCTTTGACTCCTCTGCGGCCTCCTGTGCTGGCTGCACATTGTGGTTTTTATGTTTTTTTGAAGTTTGACAGATAACACAGATGGGAATCTGATCCTCCACACAGAAGAGTTTGAGTTTCTCACTGTGCAGACTGCAGAGCTCTTCAGATCCTGCTTTAGCTCTCTGACTTCTCTCCTTTAAGAACGCCTCACATGTATTCCTCAGAGACAGACTAATGGGAGGCTTATCCCATTTAGATCTTTTCCTGCAAACTGGACACTCCTGAGATCCCCTCTGTTCCCAGTACTGCTGCACACAGTCCTTACAGAAGCTGTGACTGCAGCTCAGGACAACAGGATCCCTGAAGATCTCAGAGCACACAGGACAGGAGAGCTCCTCTTCCAGGAGAGAAGATCCAGACGCCATCCTGTCTCAGTCTGTTCTCAGCACAGTAATGGCTCCTGCTCGGTCTGTAGTTCAGTTTCACTTTAACTTACTGCTGTTCCAAAAGCAGAAGGTAAAAAAAGACCGTCTATGAATCACTCATGCGTCTCAATTCTATGGTTTTGAACCTTTTTGCCACTGACTAAAAAAATCTTCATAAATTCCTTTTTCTCTGAGATTTGTAAAGTTTAATTCTAATTGCCACGGTGGCCGGATTATTTTTCATTCCCAAGTTCGACGTGTGTGACTGAATTGCCTGTGTCTTGTGCTGTACTTCCTGTTTTACTCCCCTGCTCATATTCCTCTATCTCCTGCAGGGGGCAGCATTGCAGCTCTGTGGTGAGAGTGCAGCTGATCTGTCAGCAGTTTAACAGCAGCCCTGTTCTTTAGGTTCTGTCACCTCTGTCTCTTGTGTTCATCTGTACAGAGTCTCACTCCCCAGATAATCTCAGGCACACAACCTCCCTTACAAACATGATTCAAACGCAGATTCAGAGTCTATATCTATGGCCATGTTATGCTCTAAAATACATGTAACTTTGAGCAGGCTGGAGTGACTTTAGTCAGCAGGAAATTCTCTGCTCCATCCTTGTTGTACAAATAATTTTATTTGGATAAACCTCGGGAGAAGTAAGATCTTGTTTTTAATGGGGTCCAAATTTATATTGTAATAATGACATCACAACACCAGAATCACAACAAAACAACAAAAAATCTAATTTATGAAGAAAGCAGTTAATACCAGCATGATCTCCTCAAACAACATGCAAACCACCAATAAACAAGAAAAAAATATGAATCACGTACAGTGCTGTGAAAAAGTGTTTGCCCCCTTCCTGATATCTTATTTTTTTGCATATTTGTTGCACTTAAATGTTTCAGATCATCAAACAAATTTTAATATTAGATAAAGACAACCCGAGTGAATACAAAATGCAGTTTTTAAATGATGATTTCATTTATTAAGGGGAAAAACCTATCCAAACCCACCTGGCCCTATGTGAAAAAGTAACTGCCCCCTAAATCCTAATAACCGGTTGTGCCACCCTCTGCGACGAGAACTGCAATGAAAAGTTTGCAAAAACTGGCAATGAGTCTTTCACATCGCTGTGGAGGAATTGTGGCCCACTCTTCTTTGCAGGATGTTTTAATTCAACCACATTGGAGGGGTTTTGAGCATGAACGACCTGTTTAAGCTCATGCCACTGCATCTCAATAGGATTTAAGTCCGGACTTTGACAAGCCACTCCAAAATCTTCATTTTGTTTTTTTTAAGCCATTCAGAGGTGGACTTGCTGGTGTGTTTCAGATCATTGTCCTGCTGCATAACCCAAGTGCGCTTGATCTTGAGGTCACCAACTGATGGTTGGACATTCTCCTTCAGGATTTTCCGGTAGAGAGCAGAATTCATAGTTCCTTCAGTTATGACAAGTCATCCAGGTCCTGAAGCAGCAAAGCAGCCCCAGACCATCACACTACCACTACCATGTTTGACATTTGGTATGATGTTCTTCTTATGAAATGATATGTTAGTTTTACGCCTGATGTAACGGGACACACACCTTCCAGAAAGTTCAACTTTTGTCTCGTCAGTCAACAGAATATTTTCCCAAAAGTCTTGGGGATCATCAATTTGTTTTTTTGGCAAATCTGAGACGAGCCTTTGTGTTCTTTTTGATCAGCAGTGGTTCTCGCCTTGGAACTCTCCCATGGATGCCATTTTTGCCCAGTCTCTTTCTTATTGTTGAATCATGAACACTGACTTTAACTGAGGCAAGTGAGGCCTGCAATTCTTTAGATGTTGTTCTGGGTTCTTTTGTGACCTCCTGGATGAGTCGTCGATTCACTCTTGGAGTAATTTTGGGAGGCCAGCCACTCCTAAGAAGGTTCACCACTGTTCCAAGTTTTCTCCATTTACAGGTAATGGCTTTCACCGTGGTTCGCTGGAGTCCCAAAGCCTTAGAAATGGCTTTGCAACCCTTTCCAGACTGATAGAATTCAATTTCTTTGTTTCTCATCTGTTCTTGAATTTCTTTAGTTCGCGGCATGACATGTTGCTTTTTGAGATCATTTAGCCGACTTCACTTTGTCAGACAGGTTCTATTAAAGTGATTTCTTGATTCAACAGGTCTGGCAGTAATCAGGCCTGGGTGTGGCTAGCGTAATTGGACTAAAAAAATGTGGTTAATCACAGTTAATTCATGATATAAGGGGGGGGGATTACTTTTTCGCATAGGGCCAGGTAGGTTTGGATAGCTTTTTCCCCTTAATAAATGAAATCATTATTTAAAAACTGCATTTTGTATTTACTAAGGTTATCTTTGTCTAATATTAAAATTAGTTTGATGATCTGAAACATTTAAGTGTGAAAAATATGCTAAAAAATAAGAAATCAGGAAGGGGCAAATACTTTTTCACAGCACTGTATAATAATCCAGTACAACTACATAATGGCTAAATTAGCCGATAATAAATGACTTATTAAGTTAAAGTGAGAGAGGATTGACTAAAAGCATCAGGTGTAAACTGCAACAACTTCACTGGAGACAAGAGCCGCCTCGTTAAAAATTATGAGGAACAGCATGATTAAACAGACCAAATCATGACACAGATCTGATATCACCTGGAACATTATCTTCGTCTGAAGGAGCCGTAAACGTATAAGCTGTTTAACCTGACCTTTTCAGCTCTCCTGCACCGAAGGGCTGGTGCCCTTATGTCATGGGCTGTTAGTCCGTCGTCATCGGTGTCGTCCATAAACATCTTCTTCTCCGAAACCACTGGACCGATGAAGCTCAAGCTTGGCGCATATGTTTCTTCCCATGAGGACACCAAAGTTTGTTTGTGGCGTTCCGATCCATTTCAAATATGGCTTCCATGGCGGCCGTATTGAAAATACTGTATGGAGCCATAGTGAAGCAGTTTTTTAATCGAGTAAGCTGATATTTGGTTTATGGGTTGATGGAGGCAAGCCCTAAAACATATTTGATGGGTTTCATGGAATTAAGAAATTTGACCTTGATTTGACCTCAGCACTTTGGCCAAGCCCAGTTTTGAAGGCGTTTATTTTAAACATCTTCTTCTCTGAAACCACTGGACCTATGAAGCTGAAACTTAGCACACATGTTCCTGCCCATGAGGACACCATAGTTTGTTCATGGCGTTATGTAACAGCCTGTACAAGTATAAACAATCCAGGTGAGCTAAGGTGCTCATGACACTATTCTTTTAATATGGAGAACAGAGAAATATAAAGGAGAGGAGTGTCTAACCTGATAATTTGGAGTGTAGGGTACAGGGTGCTGTTTTAAGTAAGGAGGATAGTTGAGATAAATATGTTTAAATATAAATTGAAGACATTGAATGTGTGACTTTACACTGAGAGAAGGGTGTTTAAGTGCAGCGTATAACAGTGGGTGAGAAAAGTCCAGGTTTTCCATTTTTGATCTGCATACTGAAAAGCAGGAAACATGAGTTAGGAGGCAAGTTTCTTACAAACACTGAGTGTAAAACAATATTATACATCAATTCCAATACTGACTTTACATAAGAGAAGTTAATAATAATAAATTTTATTTGTTGGCGCCTTTTCGAACACTCAAAGACACCTTGCAATAATAAATACAAACACTAAAATACAATACAATGGTGCAAAATTAAAAAAACAGAATTATTTCGGATTTAAAATTGAATGTATGTGGGACAGAAGATTATACTGGGTAAGCAAGTCTAAACAGATCGGTCTTGAGCTGTAATTTGAATTGTCCAATGGAGTCCAGTTGACGGATGTGGGGGGGCAGAGAATTCCAGAGTCAAGGTGCAGAGCAGCTGAAGGCTCTAGCACCCATAGTGGTGAGTTTGAAGGTGGGGACAGACAAAAGAGCAGCTGAGGAGGAGTGTAGAGCATGGGAGGGGGTGTAGGGTTGGAGAAGGTCTGACAGGAATGGGGGGCCTGGTTATGGAGGACTTTAAGTGTAAGCAAAATAATTTTGTAGTGTATCCTTTGAGGAACAGGTAGCCAGTGGAGTTGAGTGAGGAAGGGGGTGATGTGATCGGTGGATTTAGCGTGGGTGGTAATTCTAGCAGCAGAGTTCTGGATGATTTGGAGATGGTGGAGAAGTTTGTTGGGGAGACCAGTGAGGATGACGTTGCAGTAGTCGATGCGGGATGTAACTAGGGCGTGGACCAGGACCTGGGTGCTGTGTTGAGTGAGGGATGGGCGGAGTCTGGAGATGTTGCGTAAGTGAAAGAAAGCAGTACGTGTAATTTTGTTGATGTGGGGGCCAAAAGAAAGTACACTGTCCAGTATGACACCAAGGCTTTTGACCTGGGAGGAGATGGTGACCAGGCAACCATCGATGGAAATATTGAAAGGGTAAATTTTGCAGAGTGTGGACCTTGTGCCGATGAGTAGAACTTCGCTTTTATTTCCATTGAGTTTGAGTAGATTGTTTGTCATCCAAATGTTGATGGCCTGTAGACAGTTAGTGAGAGTGGAGGGAGGGAGGGCGGTGCTTGGTTTAGTGGAGATGTGAAGTTGTGTGTCATCGGCATAGCAGTGAAAATGGATTCCAAAGTGGCGGAGGATGTTACCAAGAGGGAGGATGTATATAATGAATAATAGTGGTCCCAACACTGATCCCTGCGGAACGCCATGGGTGACGGCTGATGGTTGTGAATGAACATTTTTTCCTTGAACAAACTGTTTTCTGTCAGATAGATATGAAGTGAACCATTGTAATGCAGAGCCAGTGACCTCAGTACCAGCCAGGCATTCCAAAAGTATGGAGTGGGAGAAGGTATCAAAGGCGGCACTGAGGTCAAGGAGGATGAGGATGATGAGAAGGCCAGAATCTGCTGCTAGGAGGAGGTCGTTCGTGATTTTGACAAGGGCTGTTTCTGTGCTGTGTTTTTGGTGGAAACCGGACTGGAATGGCTTGAAGAGATTATTATTGTGCAGGTGGTTCTGAAACTGAGTTGCTACTGGCCTTTTCTTACAGATGAAAGGAAGGCCGGAAATAGGACGGTAGTTATTATGGTCGTTGGGATCTGAACAAGGTTTGTTAAGAATCAGAGTGATGGAAGCAGTTTTCAGTGCTGGTGGAAGAGTAGCAGTGGACAAGGAGGAGTGAACTATGCATTTTATAAATGGTGAGACTGTTGGCAGACAGGCTTTAACCAAGGCAGTGGCGAGGGGATCAAGTGGGCAGGTTGAGTTCTTAGATGCCATGATGAGTTTGTTGATAAGTTCAGTGGATGTTAACAATTTTTGAGTGGAAAAAGTCCAAAAACTTTTGACACTGTGAAGTGGAGATGAGGCAAGAGGTGATTTCAGCAGGTTTAAGGAGTTTGGTGACAGTGGAGAATAAAATCCGAGTGTTGCGGTCAGCAGAGTTAATGATATAGGAATAATAGGTGGACTTAGCTGTGTTAATGGCAGATTTGTTGGATTCGAGATGGTGAGAATACATTTGCTGATGCACCATCAGTCCAGTTTTCCTCACCAATCGCTCCAGCTGGCGCCCCCATGTTTTAAGCTGATGAAGCTCTGGGGTGTACCAAGGGGAGGACCGAGTGAATAAAACAGTGCGGGTTTTCGGGGGGCTAGAGTGCCCAGAGCATGTTGAAGGTTGGCATTCTAATTGTCCACCAATTCAGCAGCAGGAAGGGAGGGAGGGGAACTGAGATGTGTGGAGGTGCTAATAAGAATATTATGCTCAATGATATTAATATTTTTAATGTTTCGGAAAGATATGGAGCGGTTCTGGGCAGATTTTGGGAATGGAAGATGGATATCAAAAATGACAAGCTTGTGATTTGAAATTGGAAGCTCAACAGCACTGAGGTTACATGGTGTGACCCCTGCATAGCAAACTAAATCAAGAATATGTCCTTTGTTGTGAGTTGGGAAATTAATAAACTGAGCAAGGTCAAAACTATCAAGGGTAGAAATAAAATCTTTGGCAAATGTATCAGTGGGTTTATCAAGATGAATGTTAAAATCACCAGTTAAAATAACATTGGAAGACAGCACAAAGATCAGCTAAAAGGGATGTGAGTTCACTAATGAAAATGGCAGAGGGTTTAGGAGGTCCATAAATTGTCACAATGAGGGTAGATGTAGTGTTATGACTTCAAAATCACAACAAAGAAAACCAGCAATGGCAACTTAAACAAATTTATTCTTCGCTGAATAAAAAAAAAACCTCTACAAATAATCCACTGTTCAATCCTCTAATAACACTCTAATGCCACTATGTAACTCTGTTGCCAAAACAAAAACTCTGCCTCCACTGACCAAAATCACAGCATTTATATAGACTAGCAACATTCTGGAAAGATCTACAGGATTCCTGGGTAATCCCGCCCCCTCCAGGCAGAAGATGCCAGAAGCTTCTAGAAAGCACTAGTATATTTCAAAGAAGTGATATTACATCAGATCATGTTTTTCTACAGACACACCACCAGAGGGTGCTGAAGAACAAAATAAATAGCTGAGCAGCAAGGCAGCAAAAACAGCATATAACAAATCTCCATTTACAAATGAAATATAATGCTGTACATAAAATACTCATACATAACAGTAGGTCCATTCAACTGAGCAGCCAGGACTTCAAAGGAGGATCGCTCTGTCAGCGGAACAGGCGTGATTTTTAAGTTCTCGCGATAGATCAGCGCGAGACCGTCCCCTCTACCGGAAGAACATGATTTGCAGATTAAACAAACCCCGACGGTAGAGTTTGATTCAGGTGAAAAAAGTAATTTGGCTGTTGCCAAGTTTCTGTGAGACATGTAAAGTCCAGTTCTAAATCCGTGATGAATTCGGAGATAAATAGAGCTTTGTTGGTGAGTGATCGGACATTAAATTATTAATAAAATAGGGGAGATGTGGTAAAAAAAAAAAAAAAAAACCACTGTACCAACCTTTGTTGATTTACGTTTAACAAATTATTTGTTAGACATTCAAAAAAAATCTATAAATCATTTGCAGATGTTATTATGTTTGTTATTGTAAATTGAAAATTATTAATTATTTACAAATGTCTGTTAATGTTTATAAATGATTTGTGGACCTTTGACTCACCTCTTACGAACGATCCGACTTTTATGAATACAGATACGAAGGAATTACTAACTTGTCTTTTCGTTTAACAAATGATTTGTGAGACATTCATAAAACATTTATAATTCATTTGCAGTTGTTATTATATCTCTTAATCTAAAGTGAACCCTATTCATCCTTAAAAAATATGGAATAATGTTTACTAAAGATTTGTAGACTTTTTTTTATCACATGTAATGAATGTTGTAGACAACTTTTGCATCCATCCCTCTTATGAAATGCCATGAAACCATGAAAAACGCAATACATGCACTTCCGACACATTAAATAACATTTGTTGGTTATGAATAAAATCACGTACAAACAACGTTGATGCAGTGTTTTTAATAATGTATAAAACATAAATTAATGTTGTACAACTTTCCTATTTAATTGTTTAATAATCATTTACAAATGTATTTAATTGGTTTATTCATGATTAGTTCAATATCTACCAAATGTCTTGTAACTTAAGTTATGAATGATTTAATAATCATTTACAAATTTATATAAGTGGTTTGTTAATGATTAGTTAACTATCCACTAAGATCAACTAATATCTTATGTCTTATCAATGGTTGTTATTATAAAGTGTTACCCAAAAATGGAACAGTCATGATGCAGGGAAAACAAAGCATTTTCCAGAAAAAGTTTCCAACCCTGAAAGATCTGGCGATGGCAGAGAAGGCCGACCCGTCTGAGAATGGACCCCCACTAAAACCCCCAGAGGAAGGCCTGAGCCCTGAGGAGACTGACCTCCCAGCTCAGCCTCCGCTCAGCACCTCCAGCTCCACAGCACTGTCTCTGTTATGGAGGAGAACTTCACACAGCTGGAGACAGAGCTGGAACAGCTGGGGGAGCTGGTGCTCTCACAGCTGTGTGCTAATGTGAGCTCACAGCACCTACAGGAGCAGATCTCTCAGTGAAGAACAGAACAGAAGAGAAGCCGGGCAGCCCTGTTACAGGAGCGGCAGAGGGACAGGGAGGGGCTCATGGGGGAGATCACAGCCCTGACAGAGGAGGTGAGGCAGCTCAGGCAGGAGAGCAGGAGGGAGCTGGCCTCAGTCACACAGCAGCTGTAGGACAGAGAGGAGAGCAGGAGGGAGCTGGCCTCAGTCACACAGCAGCTGTAGGACACAGAGGAGAGCAGGAGGGAGCTGGCCTCAGTCACACAGCAGCTGTAGGACAGAGAGGAGAGCAGGAGGGAGCTGGCCTCAGTCACACAGCAGCTGTGGGACAGAGGGAGAGCAGGAGGAGCTGGCCTCAGTCACACAGCAGCTGTAGGACACAGAGGGGGAGCAGGAGGGAGCTGGCCTCAGTAACACAGCAGCTGTGGGACAGAGGGAGGAGAGCAGGAGGGAGCTGGCCTCAGTCACACAGCAGCTGTGGGACAGAGAGGAGAGCAGGAGGGAGCTGGCCTCAGTCACACAGCAGCTGTGGGACAGAGGAGGCAGGAGGGAGGGCCTGGCCTCAGTAACACAGCAGCTGTGGGACAGAGAGGAGACACAGGAGGGGAGGGAGCCTCAGTCACACAGCAGCTGTGGGACACAGAGGGAGAGCAGGGGGAGCTGGCCTCAGTAACACAGCAGCTGTGGGACAGAGAGAGGAGAGCAGGAGGGAGCTGGCCTCAGTCACACAGCAGCTGTAGGACAGAGAGGAGAGCAGGAGGGAGCTGGCCTCAGTCACACAGCAGCTGTGGGACAGAGAGAGAGGAGGGGCTGGCCTCAGTAACACAGCAGCTGTGGGACAGAGAGGGGAGGAGGAGGAGGGAGCTGGCCTCAGTCACACAGCAGCTGTGGGACAGAGAGAGAGCAGGAGGGAGCTGGCCTCAGTCACACAGCAGCTGTGGGACAGAGAGGAGAGCAGGAGGGAGCTGGCCTCAGTAACACAGCAGCTGTGGGACAGAGAGGAGAGCAGGAGGGAGCTGGCCTCAGTAACACAGCAGCTGTGGGGCAGAGAGGGAGAGCAGGAGGGGAGCTGGCCTCAGTCACACAGCAGCTGTGGGACAGATGGGAGAGCAGGAGGGAGCTGCCCTCAGTCACACAGCAGCTGTGGGACAGAGAGCAGAGCAGGAGGGAGCTGGCCTCAGTCACACAGCAGCTGTAGGACAGAGAGGAGAGCAGGAGGGAGCTGGCCTCAGTCACACAGCAGCTGTAGGACAGGGAGGAGAGCAGGAGGGAGCTGGCCTCAGTCACACAGCAGCTGTAGGACAGGGAGGAGAGCAGGAGGGAGCTGGCCTCAGTCACACAGCAGCTGTGGGACAGAGAGGAGAGCAGGAGGGAGCTGGCCTCAGTCACACAGCAGCTGTGGGACAGAGAGGAGAGCAGGAGGAGCTGGCCTCAGTCACACAGCAGCTGTGGGACAGAGGAGGAGAGCAGGAGGGAGCTGGCCTCAGTCACACAGCAGCTGTGGGACACAGAGGAGAGCAGGGGGAGCTGGCCTCAGTCACACAGCAGCTGTAGGACAGGGAGGGGAGCAGGAGGGAGCTGGCCTCAGTCACACAGCAGCTGTAGGACACAGAGGAGAGCAGGAGGGAGCTGGCCTCAGTCACACAGCAGCTGTAGGACAGAGAGGAGAGCAGGAGGGAGCTGGCCTCAGTCACACAGCAGCTGTAGGACAGAGAGGAGAGCAGGAGGGAGCTGGCCTCAGTCACACAGCAGCTGTGGGACAGAGAGGGGAGAGCAGGAGGGAGCTGGCCTCAGTCACACAGCAGCTGTGGGACAGAGAGAGAGAGCAGGAGAGAGCTGGCCTCAGTCACACAGCAGCTGTAGGACAGAGAGGAGAGCAGGAGGGAGCTGGCCTCAGTCACACAGCAGCTGTAGGGCAGAGAGGAGAGCAGGAGGGAGCTGGCCTCAGTCACACAGCAGCTGTAGGACAGTGAGGAGAGCAGGAGAGAGCAGGCCTCAGTCACACAGCAGCTGTAGGACAGAGAGGAGAGGAGGAGGGGAGCTGGCCTCAGTCACACAGCAGCTGTAGGACAGAGAGGAGAGCAGGAGGGAGCTGGCCTCAGTCACACAGCAGCTGTAGGATAGAGAGGAGAGCAGGAGGGAGCTGGCCTCAGTCACACAGCAGCTGCAAGACAGAGAGGAGAGCAGGAGGGAGCTGGCCTCAGTCACACAGCAGCTGTAGGACAGAGAGGAGAGCAGGAGGGAGCTGGCCTCAGTCACACAGCAGCTGTAGGACAGAGAGGAGAGCAGGAGGGAGCTGGCCTCAGTCACACAGCAGCTGTAGGACAGAGAGGAGAGCAGGAGGGAGCTGGCCTCAGTAACACAGCAGCTGTGGGACAGAGAGGGGAGAGCAGGAGGAGCTGGCCTCAGTAACACAGCAGCTGTAGGGACAGAGAGGAGAGCAGGAGGGAGCTGGCCTCAGTCACACAGCAGCTGTAGGACAGATGGGAGAGCAGGAGGGAGCTGCCCTCAGTCACACAGCAGCTGTAGGACACAGAGGAGAGCAGGAGGGAGCTGGCCTCAGTCACACAGCAGCTGTAGGACAGAGAGGAGAGCAGGAGGGAGCTGGCCTCAGTAACACAGCAGCTGTAGGACAGAGAGGAGAGCAGGAGGGAGCTGGCCTCAGTAACACAGCAGCTGTAGGGCAGAGAGGAGAGCAGGAGGGAGCTGGCCTCAGTCACACAGCAGCTGTAGGACAGAGAGGAGAGAGGGAGAGAGCTGGCCTCAGTCACACAGCAGCTGTAGGGCAGAGAGGAGAGCAGGAGGGAGCTGGCCTCAGTCACACAGCAGCTGTAGGACAGATAGGAGAGCAGGAGGGAGCTGCCCTCAGTCACACAGCAGCTG
Organism: Gymnothorax javanicus; assembly: GCA_029692085.1. Classification (NCBI taxonomy): domain Eukaryota; kingdom Metazoa; phylum Chordata; class Actinopteri; order Anguilliformes; family Muraenidae; genus Gymnothorax; species Gymnothorax javanicus. Next base: position 175,562,984 of record CM056195.1, read on the forward strand.
TAGGACAGAGAGGAGAGCAGGAGGGAGCTGGCCTCAGTCACACAGCAGCTGTGGGACAGAGAGGAGGGAGGAGGGAGCTGGCCTCAGTCACACAGCAGCTGTGGGACAGAGAGAGCAGGAGGGAGCTGGCCTCAGTCACACAGCAGCTGTGGGACAGAGAGAGGAGAGCAGGAGGGAGCTGGCCTCAGTCACACAGCAGCTGTGGGACAGAGAGGGAGAGCAGGAGGGAGCTGGCCTCAGTCACACAGCAGCTGTGGGACAGAGAGGGGAGAGGAGGGAGCTGGCCTCAGTCACACAGCAGCTGTGGGACAGAGAGGAGAGCAGGAGAGGGAGCTGGCCGCAATCACACAGCAGCTGCAGGACAGAGAGGAGAGCAGGAGGGAGCTGGCCTCAGTCACACAGCAGCTGGGGACAGAGAGGAGAGCAGGAGGGAGCTGGCCTCAGTCACACAGCAGCTGTGGGACAGAGAGAGGAGAGCAGGAGGGAGCTGGCCTCAGTCACACAGCAGCTGTGGGACAGAGAGGAGAGCAGGAGGGAGCTGGCCTCAGTCACACAGCAGCTGTGGGACAGAGAATGAGACCAGGGAGAGCTGGCCTCAGTCACACAATCAGTGGGACAGAGAGGAGAGGAGGAGGGAGCTGGCCTCAGTCACACAGCAGCTGTGGGACAGAGAGGAGAGCAGGAGGGAGCTGGCCTCAGTTACACAGCAGCTGTGGGACAGATAGGGAGAGCAGGAGGGAGCTGGCCTCAGAGTCACACAGCAGCTGTGGGACAGAGAGGAGAGCAGGAGGGAGCTGGCCTCAGTTACACAGCAGCTGTAATACAGAGAGGAGAGCAGGAGAGAGCTGACCTCAGTCACACAGCAGCTGTAGGACAGAGAGGAGAGCAGGAGGGAGCTGGCCTCAGTAACACAGCAGCTGTAGGACAGATAGGAGAGCAGGAGGGAGCTGGCCTCAGTCACACAGCAGCTGTAGGACAGAGAGGAGAGCAGGAGGGAGCTGGCCTCAGTCACACAGCAGCTGTAGGACAGATAGGAGAGCAGGAGGGAGCTGGCCTCAGTCACACAGCAGCTGTAGGACAGAGAGGAGAGCAGGAGGGAGCTGGCCTCAGTTACACAGCAGCTGTAATACAGAGAGGAGAGCAGGAGAGAGCTGACCTCAGTCACACAGCAGCTGTGGGACAGAGAGGAGAGAGCAGGAGGAGCTGGCCTCAGTAACACAGCAGCTGTGGGACAGATAGGGAGAGCAGGAGGGAGCTGGCCTCAGTCACACAGCAGCTGTGGGACAGAGAGGAGAGCAGGAGGGAGCTGGCCTCAGTCACACAGCAGCTGTGGGACAGAGAGGAGAGCAGGAGGAGAGCTGGCCTCAGTCACACAGCAGCTGTGGGACAGAGAGGAGAGCAGGAGGGGAGCTGGCCTCAGTTACACAGCAGCTGTGGGACAGATAGGAGAGCAGGAGGGAGCTGGACTCAGTCACACAGCAGCTGTGGGACAGATAAAGAGAGCAGCAGGAGGGAGCTGGCCTCAGTCACACAGCAGCTGTAGGACAGATAGGAGAGCAGGAGGGAGCTGCCCTCAGTCACACAGCAGCTGTAGGACAGAGAGCAGAGCAGGAGGGAGCTGGCCTCAGTCACACAGCAGCTGTAGGACAGAGAGGAGAGCAGGAGGGAGCTGGCCTCAGTCACACAGCAGCTGTAGGACAGAGAGCAGAGCAGGAGGGAGCTGGCCTCAGTCACACAGCAGCTGTAGGACAGATAGGAGAGCAGGAGGGAGCTGGCCTCAGTCACACAGCAGCTGTGGGACAGAGAGGAGAGCAGGAGGAGCTGGCCTCAGTCACACAGCAGCTGTGGGACAGAGAGCAGAGCAGGAGGGAGCTGGCCTCAGTCACACAGCAGCTGTGGGACAGAGAGGAGAGGGAGGGAGCTGGCCTCAGTCACACAGCAGCTGTGGGACAGATAGGAGAGCAGGAGGGAGCTGCCCTCAGTCACACAGCAGCTGTGGGACAGAGAGGGAGAGCAGGAGGGGGGAGCTTGCCTCAGTCACACAGCAGCTGTCAGACAGGGAGGGAGAGCAGGAGGGAGCTGCCCTCAGTCACACAGCAGCTGTAGGACAGAGAGGTGAGCAGGAGGGAGCTGGCCTCAGTCACACAGCAGCTGTAGGACAGAGAGGAGAGCAGGAGGGAGCTTGCCTCAGTCACACAGCAGCTGTCAGACAGAGAGGAGAGCAGGAGGGAGCTGCCCTCAGTCACACAGCACCTGTAGGACAGATAGGAGAGCAGGAGAGAGCTGGCCTCAGTCACACAGCAGCTGTAGGGCAGAGAGGAGAGCAGGAGGGAGCTGGCCTCAGTCACACAGCAGCAGTAGGGCAGAGAGGAGAGCAGGAGGGAGCTGGCCTCAGTCACACAGCAGCAGTAGGGCAGAGAGAGCACCATACAGCACCAGTGAGAGCAGCTCCTCTCCCCTCCAGCCACAGCCGGGACCCCCCTCCCCATACAGCCAGGACCGTCTATCCATCCCCTCATGCAACACCCCCCCCTCCCCGATAGTCAGTCTAGATAAAACTAAAATGAAGATATTTCAAGAAAAACCCAGATCACACACACACACACACACACGTACACATATATATATATTCATAGGAAATTCAACACTGAATCATATAATGGAGCATACAATTCTAAGAATCATTGCTTCTGAAAATATTGGTAAAGCTGTGAATACGCTGGCAGATAAAGCTCGTAGAGCTTACTACAGTATAAGATCACTAAAATTCCAATTAAGATTTGGATGAAAAACATTTTAAAAGCATAATAGAGCCAATACTTCTCTATGGAAGCGAAATCTAGAGCTCATTAATTAAGAGAGATGACTGGCACTCAAATCTAATTGAAAAAGTACACCTTCTATTCTGTAAAAAATAAATAAAAGAAAAATAAAAAATAAAAAAACATAGAGGCGGTCAATAGGAACTGCCTACATTTTGGGTGCAGAGCAGAGTTTGGCCATTTTCCAATTGTAATTAAGAATGAAAACAGGAAAAATAAATTCTGGAATCAACTGATGAAATTGGACTCAGTTTCAGGCCAACATGGAGCATATTTAGAACAGCACCGCCACCTTAACCATGGGAAATATACCAAAGATGAAAGCTAGAATCTGTTTCTGGCATCTCTGCTCTGCTGAGCTTCATGTTTTTGTACACTGTCCCTGATAAATAAAATGAAATAAGAAAATAAATAAATCCACACACACACACATGCACACAATCACTCACTCAACCAGTGGCGGTCCTTCCTACAGGCGGCATTGGCGCTTGCAAGGGCGGTACCCAATGGTGGGCACCAAATATGCGGCCAGAAAACATAAATAAATAACAACAATAATGATGTCAAACTTTTTATTTTTTTTTACAATTTTTGGCATCCCTCTTTATCTGCCACAATACTTAGACAAGAAAAATGAGGTAAACGTAATTAAAAGAAATAACAAAAATCTGACATAAAGTCCCTTTCGTTGTAGCAAGGCATGGTCAAAACATGCGAGAGAAGAACACTGATGGACGATTGGTGAGTCGGCACAGCTGTGTGTGGAAGGCATAGCAAGTAGGAGTATGGAATGGCATAAGCCATTCGGGGAGCAGTTCAGAAAGAGAAGGATAGAACAGGAGAAACGTGCAAAGGATAATGGTTTGCAAGTTTGATTGTATCTTTGTCAAATTCAGCGATTAGCATTCATGATTTGATGATCATTCTACCTAGCTGCATCATCATGTCATCTTGCTAGCAAACTAACATTAAGAAGCCATACGGGGGGTGTGACTTTCTGTTTCATTCGGTTAGGTTCATTCGATGTTACCATGCGATCGGTCGCGAAATTGTCATAATTAGACCGTCATAAAACTAGTTCAGACAGCTGGCCTGGCTTGGCCTTGCCTGGCTGGCTATTTTAAGTAAGACATAATGCAAGTTGACGCTAATTATACAGCACTTAGCATCATTCTCACTGTGTGTTATGAAATTCAAAATTGAGTGGAATCTATGCTGGATGTAAAATGTGTATTGTTGCTGTCCATCCAGCAAAATTAGATTAGATTCAGTTTTAGATTAGATTTAACTTTATTGTCATTTCAAAAAGTTAAAGTACAGTGAAATGCAGTTTTGCATCTAACGAGAGAGCAAACTAGTAAAGTGCTGAGACAGTACCTTATATGCAGATGAGGCTATAAACATGTGGACTTTACAGACATGTACACAGATCACAGGTGCGAAGGATGGGCATACTGTACGTTATTTACTGATTCACAGAGATAAATATAAGTTGCATACTGATGGAATATTATATCAAAAATAGTACTCGCTCAATACGAGTCCACATACAGAAACATACACTCGCTCAACAAAAACATACAAACACACACACACACACACACTCATTGAGCACAAACACATATAAAAACACTTGCACATACTCATCCTACAAAAGCACACAAACGCATACACACATTCACTGAGCACAAACACATATACAAACAGATACACACACTCTCTAAACACAAACAAAAATACAAACATATACACGCACTCACTCTACACAAACACACAAACATATACACACACTCACTCAATAAAAAATATACAGTACATACACAAACACACACTCACTCTACACAAACACAAATACAAACACAGAGACACACTCACTCTACACAAACAAACGCATACACACACTCACTCTACACAAACACGCATACAAACGCATACACACACTCTACACAAACACACATACAAACACATATACACACTAACTCCACACAAACACATACACACTCACTCAACACAAACACACTTACAAACACATGCACACACTCTACATAAACACGGATACAAACACACACACACACACAAACTCACCCAACAGAAGCACGAATGCACAAATACACACACTCACTCGACACAAACACACATACAAACACTCAACACAAGCACACATACAAACGCAGATACACAGACCCCCTCAACACAAGTACGCAGACAAATACATACACACACTCACAACACAGGCACACATACAAACACATACACACACTCACTCTACACAAACACACACACAAACACATACACACACTTGATCCTTCAGCTGGGAGTTGAGGAGCTGTTTTGGGAGACGTGTGTTTGGCATTCGGATGATGTGGCCGGTCCATTGGAGTTGATGCTGCCTTATTATGGTGGTGAAGCTGTTCATGTTGGCCTCCTCCAGAATGCTGATGTTGGTACGTCTGTCCTCCCAGCTAATTCTCAGTATTTTTCGTAAGGATATTTGGTGGTATTCTTCCAGGGCTCTCAGGTGCCTGCTGTAGGTGGTCCGTGGCTCCGCTCCATAAAGCAGGGTGTGGAGGACAACGGCCCTGTGGACCAGGATTTTGGTTTCGGCCTTTAGGTCTCGGTCTTCGATCACTATTTTCCTGATCTGGCATATGCTCCTCTTGCAGAGCTCAGGGGATGGTTGACCTGGGGGATATAGCTGATGATGTCTGGTTCGGTTGTGCTGTCACAATTGAGGCATTCCTGGAAGAGCTCTTTCCATCTGGCATTGATGGATTCATTGTCCTTCAGTAGCTCTTGCCCGTCCTTTGAGTGCAGGGGTTTAGACCTTGACAGCTTGGTCCATAAATGGCCTTAGTGGCACTGAAGAAGCCTCTGGAGTCCCCAGAGTCTGCAAGTCCCTGGATTTCCATTGCCTTTTTTGTCCACCAAGAGTTCTTAAGTTCCCTCACCCAGCTCTGGAAAACTGCCTTTTCTCTGGAGTGAGCCACTTTTTTTGGCCTTGCAGGAGATGTCATTCTGCCATGCACGAAAGGCTTCCCTTTTTTGGGAGATCAGCTGTTCTATCTCTGTGTCGTTCTCATCAAACCAGTCCTGGTGTTTTCTGGACATAAACCCAGGGGTGTTGGTACGCGAAGGTGCCATTATTAATTAATTATTTTATCTGCAGGAACCACAGCAGCAAGCTAGAGTAACAGAGCAAGCTGTTGGGGATACAGGTGTATCAGGGCTTCAGGTGAGGTCATAATTATGACTTGTTCTGTGGAATTATAAGGAAAGCATTAAAGTTAGTCTCATGATGTCCAGCAGTTATAACCTTTGAAAGTCAAAATGTCCGAACCAACTTTAGCTCAGTGGGGGAAATGAAAGAAATACGTAATCGTAAATTTAAATTTAAATTTAACATGATCCAGTCCGATTCACGCTCGGTTTGCGGCTTGTCCAATTCATAGTCGATGGTCCATTTTGAGGTGTTTATCGCGGCAGCAATGGCGTTACCGCATATTAGGATGCTTTATAGAGAGGATTGCGAGCTGGCTTGCTAACGTAGTTATATATCCACTCACTTGGTATCAATGTCCAGGTTACTAGATCTGAGCGGGTTTCATGAGTGCGCTGATATGGTTTGCAGCTGTCAGTTAAGGTTGTGGCAAGTTTACATATGTGGCATCTTTGTATGAGAATTTTGAAGGCACCTTGCGTAGCATAATTAAAAAAACTGAGAAACACTCATTCGGATAATCTCCGTATACAGTAAAGGCAGTATCTGCACTCAGATTTACAAAAATTTTCTAGCTCGCGCACCACGCGCTCGCATCACATACGTGTCCCTACCAATTCTCACATTAAACCTACGCCCTCGGTCCCCTCCAATGTTAAACTCATTCCTACGCCCTTGGCCTTAACTCACTGCCGGGTGGCAGGTTCATGCAGGCTGCCAAGGTCCGAACTCCGCAAATCCTTCTTTTCCTCTTAAGCTTGATGGACACCATGCAACGTACAAGGCGATGATCAGTCCAGCAGTCATCTGTACCAATCATAGCCTTTGTGATATTTTATGATGTCTTTTCGGTCCCTGGCTCGTACAATGACATAATCGATAAGATGCCACTGTTTGGAGCGGGGGTGTCTCCAGGATGCCTTAAAATTGTTTTTCTGGCGGAAAAGAGTATTGGTGATGATGAGGTTGTATTGAGCGCATTTGCTGAGGACACACACACATTCAAACAAATACACATGCTCACTCAGCACAAATACGTATGTAAACACGTACACACATTCATTAAAAAAAAAACACACACATACAAACACATACACAAACTCACTCAATACAAACACGCCTACAAGCACGTATACTTTCATCATAAACACGCATGCAGAAAAAGACATATATGCAGACATATACACACTCACTTAAAACTAATGCGCATGCACAAAAAAGCAACAAACAAAAAAAACACACTCACTCATCACAGACGCGCATGCACAAAAACACACATACACACAATTTTACTCAATGTAAATTCATGAAAACACACATACACACACACTCAACACAAATCCGCATATACAAAAACAGACACGCATAGAAACACTCAACACAAACGCGCGCACACACAAACATGCATAGACACACACCCACTCAACAAAAATATCTATGCACACAAACATGCACAGACACACACTCCTGTATTTGTATTATATTCTAGTTTTCTTTTGTAGTAGATGTGCTGGTTCGGTAGTGTCTTATTATAAATGCTTATGCTTTGGCAACATGAAATGTACATTTTCATCATGCAGATAAAAACCATTTTGAATTTGACTTGAGCGAGGGAGAGAGAGAGAGAGAGAGAGAGAGACTTTTTTTGACTTTTAAAAGACACTTTATTCAGCAAACAGTTAAACAAAGGGCATAATCACACAAACTGCGTCCAGTCAAAACTCATTCAATTATAACCCCCACCCACCCACCCACCCAAAAAAAGCATAATTGCTCAAAACATTACCACCAGTTTCCCATCACAAATTTTGCAAAACACTTTATTGATTGACCATTTACTTTCAAATTCAGTCAGGCTATTGTTCAGCTCATAGAATACAAACTCTAACTTAAGGCGAGAGGTGATCAGCACTTTCACGATTTTAGCACAGTCCAGTACGACTTGCTGCTGCATTCCTTGCTTATGGCTCCTCAGTATGGAAAACTTAGCGAGACCAAATATAAAATGAATCAAAGCGCAATACCATTTTTTTTTACAATACCGCTCACCACAAATAAAACCTCTTTGGAGAACTGAAAGCCAAGACGTGCCGTCCAGTCCTCCAAGATCGCAAATAGTCTCTCTAGTCGGGGACAATCTAAAAAAAATGCACACAGTCTTCTGCCGCCATGCAGAATTGGCATCTTACATCCACTGCGCCAACAAACCGATTTACACTGCAGTTGTCGGTAACAATATTATGAAGAATCCTCCACTGAAGATCACCCATCTGCTTAGGCAGTGGGTTTTTATACAGTAGGTTCCATGAGGGCTTAAGACCTCTGTTACTGGAGAAGAGGGTCACCAATGACATTGTCCTCAACCTTATGTGTTCCTTACAGAGAATTTTCACACAAACCATGTACAAAGCCTTTTTGGTTACCGTCTCAAAACCCATCTCCCTTAACCCTTCCCTCCTTAGCCAATCACAATCCATCCCGGCATTTCCAGGGTTATGGGGATCTATCTCTATCACCGGGAAAACGCCCTCATGAGGAGTGAGGGGCCAAGCATCCAGGGCATGTGTAAAACCAGTGGGAAAACAAGCAGACATACACTCTTTGTACCCATCCAGAAAGAACTTAATTGTGTGCACGGAAACACATTGCACATGCCTCGCCAACTCCCCCTCATCCCTCCACCTATGGCCCTGCAGGTCAATCAGTTGTGAGAGAGAGAGAGACAGAGAGAGAGATTTTTGATTTTCAAAGTCCCAATTTATTAGACCATTGGATCACAAATAAAACAATGGATCACTCAAAAATCACCAAAAAAACAAGCTAATACAGGAAAAAAAGATAGTAAAAATTCAATAAAAACATATACTGAATAAATAACTACCTAAAAAAAAAACCTGCTATAGCAATCAATAATTTACATTAATATTTAAAAAAAAAAAAAAAAAAATAGTACTGAACATAGATAGCCCTCTTCACCACCAACAGAACATACAGCATCATTTACACACCGAGAGAGAGAGAGAGATACACTCACACACACACAAATACACACTGGTTTCAGGACAGGAAGATAGCAGCACTGGAGTTATTCCACTGGAGCCTTTATTATACATAAGCTCTGTTATGGTTCTGCCTCATGTGTGCTGTTTTGTCATTGTGCTTATTTATTTTATTTTTGTGCTTGTGCCTTTTCTCCCGTGCCTTACTCTTGGTTTATTTTTCAGCTTTCATTCGCCGTCTGAGGATTGATTCACTCTTGCCCAAACTCCTGTGATGTCGTTTGTCAGCCTTCAGCATGCCTGCGTCTTGTTGTCCAATGACGTTTCCTCATTCGGAATCGGCTGTGGCATTTCACACCTGTGCTTAATTCTGGGCCTCGCTAAACTCTGAGTGATTGCGTTAGGATCTGATAGGATCATTACTAACCGTACTAACCAGCACTTATTTGAGGGTGATTGTATGTATTTTGTCACATAGTATTTACCTTAATTAACTCATTAGCGTGTGCGAGCGTTTCTAGCTTTTGTAATTTCTTCCTTAGCTTTCACTGATAAACTATGTTTAAAGCTATGCTTTCCTTTGCTTCTCTCATGGTGCTTTTATACTCATCACATTTAGATTACCTTAATCTCAACCGTCTAGTTTGATTGATTGTCTCAGCGTCTTGTCTCGAGCCATTATTGTTAACCCGGTTTTCGTGAATTTGTTTAATCCCATGTGTTTCTGCTTCCTTCTGAGATTGCCTTCCGAGTCCCCGCCTCCTCCCGTGTGTATTTCAGTGGGCAGGAGGGAAGTAATTGTCAGACGGAACTTTGTCGGCTCTGAGCTACATTGTGAAATCTCAGCTCCTGTGCCTTCCCGAGTTTTTCCTTTGTGTGATTCCCGAGCCTTGTGTTTTTGCTGCGCCCACGTCTTTTCTCCCTTTTGTCTAAGTCTCCCAGTGTTTCCGTCAGTCTAGTTAGGTGAAGTTTTTGTTTTCTAGTTTAGCCACTCATTGAGTGCGTACCTTTGTTTCCCCCTGCCTTGGGCAGTGTACCTTAATTTTTCACATTCGTTCAGTGCATGTGCACAATGTTTTGTTTCCCGCCTGATTGCCTGCTTTTCTCATTTAGTGTTTGGTGTTCTAATAAACTCATTGTTCCTGCATCTGGTGTCCCCCCGACCACTTCTTGACAGAAGTTCCACCTGCTGGACACCAGTAGGATGGATCCACGAGATGCGGAGCTCCAGCGCCAGCGGCAGCAGATCCAACACCTGACTGCTGCCCTGGCTGCGCAGCAACCCACTGCCTCTGGGAGCATGGGGCAACCTTACCCTCCCGCTGGAGCTGCTGCATCGCCACCTCCTGGTCTAGGACCAGAGCCTCGGTTACCACCTCTCGAGCGCTACAATGGCAACCCTGGGTCCTGCAGGCCGTTTCTGACCACCTGCGAGATGTACTTCGCTCTACAGCCCAGCATCTACGCCACAGAGCCTGCCAAGGTGGCCTTCGTTATCTCCCACCTGACCAGTCCAGCCCTCCACTGGGGAACTGCTGCCTGGACAGCCCGCCTGCCTTGCGTAGCCTCCTTCTCCACCCTGTCCTCCGAGATGGAGCGTTTATTCGACCGCACCAGGTGCGGTACGGCCGCCGGAAGGGACATGACCCGGATCCGGCAGGGAAGCTGCTCGGTGGCAGAATACCCTATCGAGTTCCAGACCCTCTCTGCCAGTTCCCAGTGGAACCCAGAGGCGCTCCGTGACGTATTTGTGGAAGGGCTGGCTGATTGCATAAAGGACCACCTCATCTTCCATGAGCTACCCAAGACTCCCGAGGCTGTGGCGGATCTTGCCATCAAGATTGACAACCGCCTGGAGGAGACAGCCTGGGGCGACGTTGGCCAGCTCCCTCTAAACCCTCCAATGGTCCTGTCACCCGACCTCCGTCACCAGTTCTTCCCAGTCGTACATCCACCCGAGCCCACCTATCCGAGCCAGAGCCCATGCAGGTGGGGCGCAGCTGCCTCACTAAGGAGGAGAGGGATCACCGCATGCGATCCAGGGCCTGCCTCTACTGTGGTCAGCAGGGACATTTTGTTGCCAACTGCCCGGAGAAAAGCCAACGCCCACTAGTGACCGGGAAAGCATTAGTGGGCTTCTCCCTCACCGAAGCCTCCTCCAGCTGCCGAATCTGTATTCCAGTGACTATCTCCTGGGGAAACCAGAGGCGCCGCACCTCCGCCTTAGTGGATTCAGGAGCTGAGGGCAACTTTCTGGACGCCGAAGCCGCTGCCTCCTGGGGTGTTCCTCTCTCCCCGCTGGCGCGGCCTCTTGCCATCTTTGGCCTCGGGGGCCAAAGATTGGTCCAAATCCAGCAGCAAACGGTTCCTGTCCAGCTTCTGGTCTCAGGCAACCACCGTGAGACCATCTCATTCTTCATCATCCAGTCTCCCAGATCCCCGGTGGTTCTGGGACATCCCTGGCTCCGCGAGCACGGCCCGGTCCTGGACTGGTCTACCCACGAGGTTCGTGAGTGGAAGTCCTCCTACCCGCTGCCTTTGCCACAAAGCCTCACCTGTGCCTGAGTCTCAGGTCCCTTCTGAGCCAGCGCCTGATCTCTCCCGAGTTCCCGCTGAATACCACGACCTGGGTGCGGTATTCAGCAAGTCTAGAGGGGTGTCTCTGCCACCTCAGCGGCCCTATGATTGCGAGATCGACCTCCTGCCGGGAGCAGTGCTGCCCCGGGGGCGGGTCTTCTTCCTGTTTCAGTCCGAGAGGGTCGCTATGGAGAAGTACCTCCAGGAGTCTCTCATGGCTGGGATAATTTGGCTATCCACGTTACCAGCAGGAGCCGGGTTCTTCTTTGTCGCCAAGAAGGATGGGTCGCTCCGGCCCTGCATCGACTACAGAGGGCTGAACAACATAACGGTCCGGAACCGTTATCCCATACCACTCATGTCCTCCGCCTTCGACATAAATCAAGGGGCCCAGGTGTTTACCAAGCTGGACCTGCGGAATGCTTACCACCTGGTGAGGATACGTGAGGAGGATGAATGGAAGACTGCATTTAACACCCCCAGTGGTTATTGGGAATACCTGGTGGTTCCCTTTAGCCTCACCAACGCGCCCGCAGTGTTCCAGCGTCTGGTGAACGATGTCCTAGGGGACATGATCGGCAGGTCCGTCTATGTCTACCTTGGCGACATTCTCATTTTCTCACGCACCCGGGAGGAGCACACATGGCATGTGCGCCAAGTCCTGAAACGTCTGTTGGAGAACTGCCTTTTCGTGAAGGCCGAGAAGTGCGAGTTTAACACCTGCTCCATGACGTTTCTTGGCTACATCATCTCTCTCGGGTCCCTGAGGATGGATCCTGCCAAGGTCGGTCCGTCCTGGAATGGCCCCAGCCTAAGGACCGTAAGGCCTTCCAGGGATTCCTGGGTTTTGCCAATTTCTATCAGCGCTTTTTCCAAGGGTACAGCTGGGTGGCAGCTCCCCTGACTGCGCTTACCTCCATCAAGCAGCCGTTCCGCTGCAATCCCCAAGCAGATCAGGTCTTCCAACAGCTCAAGCGGTGATTTACATCTGCGCCCATCCTGACGACCCCGGATCCGGCGTCGCAGTTCATCGTGGAGGTGGATGCCTCCAATGTGGGTGTGGGAGCGGTGCTTTCCCAAAGATCTGCTAAGGACGGGAAGGTCCACCCCTGTGCCTTCTTTTCTCACCGCCTCACGCCCACAGAGGTCAACTATGACGTCAGTAACCGGGAGTTGCTGGCAGTCAAGTTGGCTTTGGAGGAGTGGCGCTACTGGCTGGAGGGAGCCACTACGTCATTCCTGGTGTGCACAGACCACAAGAACCTGGAGTACCTGAAGACGTCCAGGAGACTTAATCCCCGCCGGGCTCGGTGGGCCTTATTTTTCAAGCGTTTCAATTTTTCCTTTGCTTACCAGCCTGGGTCCCGTAATGCCAAGGCCAATGCCCTTTCCCGGCGGTTTGAGACCGGTACCACTCCCAAGAACCCTCCCGAGACCATCCTTCCACTCAGCCGTTTCCTCAATGCTGTCCAGCTCCCCATTGAGGAAAAGGTCCGGGCAGCTCTGAGCGGGCAGGCCACGTCCAGTGCTTGTCTTAGTAACTGCCTGTTTGTTCCCCAGGCCCTCTGCTCCGAAGTGCTCCAGTGGGGACACGGTTCCCAATTTTCAGGCCATCCAGGGGCCAGAAGGACCACCGCCTTCATTCGGCGTCGCTTCTGGTGGCCGGACCTACCCGAGGATGTCAAGGGCTTTGTGAGTGCCTGCTCGATCTGTGCCACTGCTAAAACCCCGCACACACCTCCCTCTGGTCTCCTTCAGCCACTCCCTATCCCCAGTCGCCCTTGGTCCCACATGGCCCTGGACTTTGTCACTGGTCTGCCCCCCTCCCAGGGCAATACCACCATCCTCACCATTGTCGACCGGTTTTCCAAAGCTGCCCATTTTGTTGCTCTTCCCAAGCTCCCCTCAGCCAAGTCTACTGCCAAACTCCTCATTCAGCATGTTGTCCGTCCCCATGGTATCCCTGCTGACATTGTTTCAGACCGTGGCCCTCAGTTCACCTCTCGCTTTTGGAAAGCTTTCCTGTCCCTCCTAGGCCCTTTCTGTTCCCTTAGTTCCAGTTTTCATCCCCAGTCCAACGGCCAGACCGAGCGGGCCAACCAAACCTTGGAGACCATGCTGCGGTGCGTGTGCGCCAAGAACCCAAGCTCCTGCTCGGCCCATCTGCCTTGGGTCGAGTACGCCTACAACTTGCACGCATCCGCAGCCTCTGGTCTCACCCCATTTGAGTGCTGCCTGGGTTACCAGCCTTCGCTGTTACCCTCACAGGAGGTGGATGTGGGGTTCCCTTCTGCTGAGGCCTTCATTAAGCGATGCCGCAACACCTGGCACTCCGCCTGCCGCGCCCTCGTCCGCGCGGGGAAGTTGATGAAGGACTCGGCAGACAAGCGACGCAAGCCGGCCCCCACCTACCGCGTCGGCCAGATGGTCTGGCTCTCTGCCCAGGACATCCCCCTCAAGGTTGAGTCCTACAAACTTGCCCCCAGATTCCTCGGTCCCTTCCCTATCGACAAAATCATCAGTCCCACTGCCATCCATCTCAAGCTCGCTCACACCATGCACCGCATTTACCCAGTCTTCTATGTGTCCCGAGTCCGGCCCTCCGTTACCCCCCCCCCCTCCACCCGGATCCCGATCCCCCTCCTCCACCGCGCATCATCGACGGTGGAGAGGCCTTCACCGCCCGCAAGCTGTTGAACTGTCGGCGGAGGGGTAGGGGCATTCAATACCTCATTGATTGGGAAGGATACGGTCCTGAAGAGCGATCCTGGGTCCCTGCCAGATTCATCTTTGATAAAGCTCTCATTTCTGAGTTTCACAAGACCCATCCTAAGCCTTAGCCCCAGCCTATGCTGGAGACCCAAGTATTCTTGTTTATGTTTAGTGTATTTTGTTCTTGTGCTGTTTAGTATGTCTTTAGGTTTTTGTATATTGTAGATGTTCTTTGTTTATGTATTTCTTAGTCTTGTGGATTTTTTATATTTAGTATTTTGTTTGTTTCTTGTATTTCATAGTTTTTCTTGTATTTATAGTTTCTGTGTCAGCGCTTCTTGGGTGGGGGGTACTGTTATGGTTCTGTCTCATGTGTGCTGTTTTGTCATTGTGCTTATTTATTTTATTTTTGTGCTTGTGCCTTTTCTCCCGTGCCTTACTCTTGGTTTATTTTACAGCTTTCATTCACCGTCTGAGGATTGATTCACTCTTGCCCAAACTCCTGTGATGTCGTTTGACAGCCTTCAGTATGCCTGCGTCTCGTTGTCCAATCACGTTCCTTCATTCGGAATCGGCTGTGGTATTTCATTCATTACTTCCACCTGTGCTTAATTCTGGGTCTCGCTAAACTCTGAGTGAATGCGTTCTCTGATAGGATAATTACTAACCCGTACTAACCAACACTTATTTGAGGGTGATTGTATATATTTTGTCACGTAGTATTAACCTTAATTAACTCATTAGCGAGTTCGAGTGTTTCTAGCTTTTGTAATTTCTTCCTAAGCTTTCCCTGATTAACTACGTTTAAAGCTATGCTTTCCTTTGCTTCTCTCATGGTGCTTTCATACTCATCACGTTTAGATTACCTTAAACTAAACCGTCTAGTTTGATTAATTGTCTCAGCGTCTTGTCTCGAGCCATTATTGTTAACCCGGTTTTCGTGAATTTGTTTAATCCCATGTGTTTCTGCTTCCTTCTGAGATTGCCTTCCGAGTCCCCGCCTCCTCCCGTGTGTATTTCAGTGGGCAGGAGGGAAGAAATCCTCAGACGGAACTTTGTCGGCTCTGAGCTACATTGTGAAATCTCAGCTCCTGTGCCTTCCCGAGTTTTTCCTTTGTGTGATTCCCGAGTCTTGTGTTTTTGCTGCGCCCACGTCTTGTCTCCCTTTTGTCTAAGTCTTCCAGTGTTTCCGTCAGTCTAGTTAGGTGAAGTTTTTGTTTTCTAGTTTAGCCACTCATTGAGTGCGTACCTTTGTTTCCCCCTGCCTTGGGCAGTGTATCTTAGTTTCTCCCATTCGTTCAGTGCATTGGCACGGTGTTTTGTTTCCCGCCTGATTGCCTGCTTTTCTCATTTAGTGTTTGGTGTTCTAATAAACTCATTGTTCCTGCATCTGGTGTCCCCCCGACCACTTCTTTACAAGCTCATTACACACAAACCAGTGCACATACAATACCTCTATATAGCACAGTAATGTGACAACACTAACACTATACATCACATATACTCTGAAACACTGAACACTGAGCATATTTTCCCTTCTTATTAGGGAATATTTCATTTGTTTAATGTTTTTCTGTACATATTTGTCATAAATAAGCTCAAAGGTGCTGAAATACAGTCTAACTTCACTGTGCTATTCCACTCTTACAGACACCTTCAGAGGACAGATCTGCAGACAACCATTACTAACACTGAAGAATGGAAAGAGTCTCTCAGTGAAGGAGTGAGTGAAAGTGTAGAGAGGAGTGTTGTTAGTGGGGTCAGTGAATGACACCTCCCCCCTGTCCCAGTCCAGCTGCACTCTGACCCTCTGGAGTTTCCTCTGCACAGTGAGGTCTGTAAGAGGGGAGGTCAGGGCTCTGTATATCCCCCAAAAATGCCTTATACCCCACACTCCTCCTGTTGGGCTCAGACCCACTTCCCCTTTCCTGCACACAGACTCTTTAGCCACACCCAACATCCAGACCTCTGCACCCCCCACCTCTACATCCCAGCTGTGTCTCCCTGAGCTGAATCCCTCACAGCCCAACATACACTCCCACCCATCAAATCTCTCTGGATTATCAGGGACCTGCTGTTCCTCATCACTGTACCTCACACAGGTCAGATCTTCAGACAGTAAGAGGAGGGGAAATGCAGTGTTTGGGTCCAGAGTCACAGGAGCTGTAGGGACAGAGAATGAGACGTCAGCACTGATCTGCACAAAGAGAAACCGTCTGATACAAAGGGCTTCTCATCAATCAATCAATCAAACTTTATGCGGCACTTTTCATACAAATAGAATGCAACACAAAGTGCACATACATACACACACACACAGACAAACACACACACATAAGCGCATACATGCATAAACACAAACAAGCATACAGACACATACACACACACACATATGCGACACATGCATAAACACACACACGCATACAGACACATGCACACACACAGAGTAAAGACTAAAATAAGAACAGCACACATTAAAAAACAGAAACTGAGGAAACACTATTGTGAGAGTAAATACTAGAGGCAGGACAAAACTCAGAATAAAAATAATTTAAAATCAATCAATTAATAAGGACAAAAATAAGTTAATAGATAAATATAAGAATATACAAGCTAGAAAAACAGATAAATGAAAATAAATTCAGTAAATAGATAAATATACAACAACAGTAAAAACACCATAAATAAAGTGATCAGTTCACATAAATGCCTTGATTTTAATTGGTTTTCACAACAATAACTATTACAGTCTCACATACACGAGAAAGAGAGAATCACCAGAACTAAAAGCAAATAATATTTGTCACACATTGTATAATCACTGTAAGAGGGAACAAAGCCTGTCAGTGTTTGTGTAGCTCCTGTACTTAAATACAGCATCACTCTTACAGCAGCATTTTACTATGAGCATCAGTGTAGCTCTTGTCCTTAAATACAGCATCACTCTTACAGCAGCATTTTACTATGAGCATCAGTGTAGCTCCTGTCCTTAAATACAGCATCACTCTTACAGCAGCATTTTACTATGAGCATCAGTGTAGCTCCTGTCCTTAAATACAGCATCACTCTTATAGCAGCATTTTACTATGAGCATCAGTGTAGCTCCTGTCCTTAAATACAGCATCACTCTTTCAGCAGCATTTTACTGTTGCATTTTCCTCTTGTTTTTTTTACAAGAAAACAGAGGAGAGACTCACAGTGGCCTCCAACTGCCTACAAAACGCCCGCCAGAATTTAGCCGTAAACTGTGGACCCCAGTCAGAGACAACATCTTGCGGAAGCCCATGCAGTCGGAACACATGGTTAACCACAAGAAAGGCCATCTCCCGCGCTGAAGGCAGCTTGGGTAGCGCGACAAAATGAGCGGCCATAGAAAAACAGTCAACCACGACCAGGATGACCGTGTTGCCCTCAGACACAGGCAGTCCCATAATAAAATCCAACGCGATATGTGTCCAAGGGCGCCTGGGGATGGGCAATGGTCGCAGCAGACCAGAGGGAGGGAGATGGGAAGTTTTGTTTCTGGAGCAGATGCCACAGGCAGCAACAAATTCCCGAATGTCCCTCATCATACCGGGCCACCAAAAAAGTCGGGCCAGGAACTGCTTGGTCCGATGGGCTCCCGGGTGCCCCGCCAAGCGGAAAGAGTGTCCCCACTGGAGAACCTGTGACCTAACCCTAGATGGGACAAACAAACAGCCAGGAGGCTCCCCCCCAGGACTGGGATCAGCCTTCAAAGCCTCCTGAACCACCGCCTCAATCTCCCATTGAATGGGCGCCACAATCTGAGCATTAGGAATAACTGGCTCCGGGGTGGGATCATGATCAGAGCGGTCGTAAATCCCACGACAAAGGCGTCAGGCTTAATGTTTTTAGAGCCAGGGCGGTAGGTTAGAGTAAAATTAAAGCGGTTAAAGAACAACGACCACCGCGCCTGCCGGGAATTACGTCGCTTGGTTTGCTGAATATACTGGAGGTTTTTATAGTCTGTCCATACCACAAAAGAGTGTTCAGCTCCCTCCAACCAGTGGCACCACTCTTCAAGCGCCAACTTGACCGCCAATAACTGCCAGTCACCAATGCTGTAATTCTGTTCCGCGGCGGACAAAGACCGGGAGAAGTATGTGCATGGGTGTAGCTTATTGTCCCCAAGGGGGCGCTGGGACAAAATGGCACTCACCCCAACCTCCGAAGCATCCACCTACACCACAAATGGGAGGGAGGGATCGGGCAAAACCAGAATGGGCTCTGAGCTAAAACGTTTCTTTAATTCCTGAAAGGCAGCCTCAGCTGCTGGAGACCAAAAAAACACTGAGGAGGTATTCTTCCTGGTGAGCGCAATAATGGGGTCAGCAACCACGCTAAAATTACGGATAAACCTCCTGTAAAAATTAGCAAAGCCCCAGAAGCGTTGGACCTCCTTAACACTTTGAGGGGCAGGCCAATTCCTGATCGCAGCCACCTTGTCCGAGTCCATACAGACCGACCTCTTGGAAACAATAAAGCCAAGGAACGAGACTGTTTGGGCTTGAAAAGTGCATTTCTCAGCCTTGAAAAAAAGCTTGGCTTTAAGGAGGGCCTCAAGCATTTGTCTGACGTGTTGTTTATGCTCCAAGAGAGTTGAAGAAAAAAATCTGAATATCGTCAAGATAGACAAAGACGAATTTCTCCAACATCTCTCGGAGAACATCATTGACAAGTGCCTGGAATACAGAGGGGGCGTTAACCAATCCAAACGGTAAGATCAAATATTCGTAGTGCCCGTCATGCATATTAAACGCCATTTTTCACTCGTTCCCCTCCCGGATCCGGACCAGATTATAAGCGTTGCGGAGATCTAACTTAAAGTTAGATTAAGTTAAGTTAAAAATGACGCCTCCTGCAGACGCTCAAAGGCAGAGTTCATCAACGGAAGGGGATATCGGTTCTTGACGGTGATATTATTGAGATCCCTGTAATCAATACAGGGTCTCAAACCGCCATCTTTTTTGCCCATGAAAAAAACCCTGCACCCGCAGGAGAGGTAGACGGCCGAATTAATCCGTTTGCTAGAGCCTCCTGGATATATTCTCGCAAAGCTTTACGCTCAGGCCCTGACAGCGAGCATTACGAACCCCGAGGGGGAGTAGTACCAGGGTAGAGATTAATCTCGCAATCATACGCACGGTGAGGAGGTAAAGTCGAGGCCCTCTGTTTGCTAAAACCTCGGCGAGGTCAGAATAATCATTGGGAACATTAGAAGGCAAACCAAAGTTCAGGGTGACCCCCAAATCCTCACCCTGTTCAGAACCTGACGTCTCAGTGACGGATTCAGAATCAAAAAAATCCTCTAAAAGGTAATCGTCCTCTGGCTGTCGCTAATCAAATTGAGGATCCAATTCCAACCCCTCCTCTGCCCCTCTTTCTAATTTAGGAGGGTAAGGTGAGACAACCTCCTCATACTCGCTCCAGGCATCAGTCTGCCCCATAGCTTGATGTCCGGGAAAACAAGTCACATTCTCCCTACAATGGGACCTGCAATCGGTACCCCAGTGGACGATAGGATTATTCTGTTTTCCACAAGTGATGCAAGGCCTATGCTCCCATAGCCAAGAATGCCCTAAAATAATGGGAAAAGCAGGGGAACTGATAACAAAAAACCGAACCTTCTCAGAATGACCGCCAAAAGAAATGAACATATTTAGCGGTTCAGAAACTTCGGTTACAAGTCCCGTTCCCAGTGGGCGACCGTCCAAAGTTTTAACAGAGCGGGGCTGTGAAAGAAGACAGGTAGGAACAGAGTGCCTCCTAGCCCACTCAACATCAATAAAACAATTCACGGCACCCAAATCCACGAACGCTTCGATAATAACTCTCTTGTTCCCCACAGTCAGTTCAACAGGGATTAGTGTTCGGAAGGAAATTGGGTCTGCCCTCTAGCCCCCCCATACTGCTAGAGGGGATTTCCGTTCCCTGAAGCTTGGGTAACGCGTGGACGGGTATGACCCGGTTTATTACAATTAAAGCAGATTATTCTTCTGCGAGCAGGTTTATGAGTCTGACTCTCAAACGAGCCATCTACCTGCATGGCCTCAACCGGAGTGGAATTTTCAGTGGGTGGAATAGGAACCACACACTTGCCACTAGGAGCCTTAGCCCCGTTGCCAGCAAGCGGCAATCTGTTTAGTTTCTCCCTGTTACGTTCGCGGATGTGATTGTCAATTTGCACTGCAATGCGAACCAAAGAATCAAAAGTCGAACAGGGTTCCAATGTAGCCAACGCGTCCTTTACCTCCTCAGTGAGGGCGTGAATAAACACGGTCATAAGAGGAGCTTCCGGCCGGCCTGTCTCTGTCGCCAGGGAGCGAAATACAATTGAAAACTCCGCAACACTTTCATAGCCCTGTTTCAGATGCATCAAACGCGTAGCCACGTCCTGACCACACACATCCTGATCAAATACTGACACCATTTCCTGAACAAGAGCCACCACAGAATTCACGACCGGTGAATTAGATCTAATAAGTGGGCCTACCCACGTGAGTGCTGTGTCAGTCAGCAGGGATAAAATTAATGCAACCCGAAAATCCGCATTAAAAAACTGTGAAGGCTGAGCCTGAAAAAATATCTCCCATTGGGTGATGAAATCTTGACATTTTCCGGCCTTACCGCTATATCTTTGGGGTAATTGCAATTTCGGTTCTCGGGGAAGGTGTATAGATGGTGCTTGTGCAACATTTTGTGAAATTTGTGTAGACAGGGATCTAATACTCTCGGTCAAACTTAACAGAACGCTCTCTTGTTTCTGCAAAGAATTCTCCTGAAGGTGGAGTCTCTCAGCCAACTTAGGCTGCTGGTTGCCCAGGCTGGAAAGCCCTTCGCTGAAGCCAGAAAGCATAGCTTGCTGGCTGGCAACAACCTTTTCAGTCGCGACCACAGCTGAAGTCTCCATGTTGGCTAGAGTGTACTGTGATGGCTGGTTATTTGAGACGCCAAATGCAGTGGCCGGAAAGAAAGGAAGCACAGCAATAAGACTAACACAGAAACCAGACAGAACAGGAAAGAGGGGCTTGCGCTTCCAAAGGGCATATATCTCGTCCGTGAGAAATAAGGAAGCAAAGCGAGCTAGACCGAACGAAAAATAATTAAGCACCCAAACGGTGCACGAACAGAGAAAGGGAGAGAGAGAATCAGAGGAACAAACTCCCTAGAAAACTAACACTTTCCTTTTTTGCAACTAATTCCTAACAAACTCTCTAGCTAGAGATCCTACAGGCTACAGTGCAAACGTAACAATGACACTCTAGCAAAGGTGGCGAGGCAGAACTTGGGCTTAGATAGAGTCCGGGCGCCAAGCAAGCTCCCAAACAAACGCCAGCCTCCAAAACCATGACAGCATCAGTGTAGCTCCTGTCCTTAAATACAGCATCCCTCTTACAGCAGCATTTTACTATGAGCATCAGTGTAGTTCCTGTCCTTAAATACAGCATCACTCTTACAGCAGCATTTTACTATGAGCATCAGTGTAGCTCCTGTCCTTAAATACAGCTTCACTCTTGCAGCAGCATTTTACTATGAGCATCAGTGTAGCTCCTGTCCTTAAATACAGCTTCACTCTTGCAGCAGCATTTTACTATGAGCATCAGTGTAGCTCCTGTCCTTCAATACAGCATCACTCTTACAGCAGCATTTTACTATGAGCATCAGTGTAGCTCCTGTCCTTAAATACAGCATCACTCTTACAGCAGCATTTTACTATGAGCATCAGTGTAGCTCCTGTCCTTAAATACAGCATCACTCTTACAGCAGCATTTTACTATGAGCATCAGTGCAGCTCCTGTCCTTAAATACAGCATCACTCTTACAGCAGCATTTTACTATGAGCATCAGTGTAGCTCCTGTCCTTAAATACAGCATCACTCTTACAGCAGCATTTTACTATGAGCATCAGTGTATCTCCTGTTCTTAAATACAGCATCACTCTTACAGTAGCATTTTACTATGAGCATCAGTGAGATTAAGGACTGCTGCTCAGTCTCTTCACTCCAGGGCTCTTACACACACACACACACACACACACACACAGGGCCAATATGACTCTGACTGGCTTTATCAGCTTGTGTAAAGGATGCTGAAGATTCCCTCTGTACAGTGACAGAGTGGAGCTCCCTGCTGCAGCACTCACTGTACTCTACAGTCCCCAGCATCTTCTCCCACACTCTGTACTTCAGATTGCCCAGGTGCTTGGCCACATCAATCAGCGCTCCTGAGACCGTCTCTGGATCTGCCAGTGTGCGCTGGGCTCTGTAATAACATTCAGGAGTCACTTGTGCTGAGGCCTCGGCTTCAGTACCATAGAAGATCATCAGCAGCAACATCAGATCTTCACTCTATAAGAAAAATGGCTCCATCCTCCCAGTGTCCTGCCACACGGCCCCACTGGCTGCCAGATATGAAGCAGCCCGACCCCACTGAGGGACTCACTCACAGGGGCACCAGGGGATTATTTTAGAGGGAAATATTCTCTTTTATTTAGTATTTCAGAACACTCCCTCAATATTCATTACACACCTGCAGTGATTATTATTTATAAGAGAAATTTCAAACACAGCACTTACAGATGGAACATTTCAGTGCTTATAAACTACTTTTATATTTAACCTGATGAGAGAGGATGGAGTTTGCTGACCTGTTTTGTGTGTCCTTGTAGCTCTGAAAACAGAAGAGTGAATTGATGTGACTGTCGCCAAAACTCAGTGTATTTAAACTGTGTTAGAAACCACAACTGCATACCTCCTTGAAATTGAATATACATTATACATGACAACACAGAGGGAAGCTTAATGGTTTGCTATAACATATTTTCTCTGTTTACATTGTTTTGACGTGAAATGAAATTAAAGTTGAAAAAATGATAAAACACTTCGCCAGCAGAATCAAGGCTATAATTCTGTTTGACGAAGCTTTGAAGAGATTTGCTGTTATTAGCAGGTTTACATGAAAAGGCAGTTTAGAGAATACTATATGTTATTAATTGCTTATTTCCGTATTGCCTTGGTATTGGCCTGAGGGTCGCCGTATTGGCTACTACCATGACCCAAAGGCCAATACAATATTTTGACTATGACTTCTGAAGTACGCGACTTCAAGACTCATTAAAGAGCTAAATGCTAGGTCCGCAACTATCGTCTGCTTCTCTGAAGATAGCAAATGCCACAGTTGCCAATGGTTACTTATGCACGTGCTGAACTCGGCCAATACAGGTCGGCCAAAACAAGATATATTGGCAGGCCGTTTTTACTGTATGCGGGCAACAACATACATGACCAATTAATAATGCACTCTATACATGAATGTCTGTGAGCACTAACAGCAGTTTGTACAGAGTCCTACAGACACAGAGTGAACAGGTCTTACCTGCAGGAATGAGACGTCTTCAGCTCCCAGCTCCTGTTCTATGGCTCTGATTTGTTCTGAAAGGGATGATATCTCTTCTATCATCTTCTCAATCTTCTCCTTCATCATCTGACTCTTCTGCTCCTCTTCCTCCCGCAGTGCAGTGATCCTGGCTGCCTCTTCATCTCCCAGGACCTGCTGAAGTTTCTCAAACTCCATCTTTATCTGTCTCTCTGTGCGCTGGGCCTGACTCTGGAATAAACATTATTCACCATCATTTCTGCACAATCCAGGGCTGCATTTTCAATGCTGTGATTTAAAGGCCTCAGTACAGTACCTTGATGTGCTCTGCTGTTTGATCACAGATTAGTTTTACTTCAGTAAAGGCTTTTAGCTTCTCCTGCAGTGGAGCCAGTGCAGTCCTGAGTTTCTCCTGTAAAGACATGACAGAGTCCACACTTTACTGAGGAAACAGAGGGACAGTAAACTTCACTGTTTACACAGACAGCACAAGAGCCCTGCTCAGATAGAGGGAGCCAAAATGGAGATTCACCAATGAAATTTGCAAACTACAGATAATACGAAATATACAAAATGACATTCAGAATTACACTAAGTAAATACAAGATAAAAATCTAAATTTTGTTGCTGGTCTGTTACCTTTGACTCCTCTGCAGCCTCCTGTACTGGCTGCACATAGTGGTTTTTATGTTTTTTTGAAGATTTACAAACAACACAGATGGGAATCTGATCCTCCACACAGAAGAGTTTGAGTTTCTCACTGTGCAGACTGCAGAGCTCTTCAGATCCTGCTTTAGCTCTCTGACTTCTCTCCTTTAAGAACGCCTCACACAAATTCTTCAGAAATATGCTAATGGGAAGGTGGTCATATGAATGTCTTTTCCTGCAAACTGGACACTCCTGATATCCTTTCTGATCCCAGTGCTGCTGCACACAGTCCTTACAGAAGCTGTGACTGCAGCTCAGGACAACAGGATCCCTGAAGATCTCAGAGCACACAGGACAGGAGAGCTCCTCTTCCAGGAGAGAAGATCCAGACGCCATCCTGTCTCAGTCTGTTCTCAGCTCAGTAAAGGCTTCTGTTCGGTCTGTAGTTTAGTTTCACTTTAACTTACTGCTATTCCAAAAGCTGAAGGTAAAAAAAGGCCGTCTATGAATCACTCATGTGTCTCAATTCAACGGTTTTGAACCTTTTTGCCTCTGACTAAAAAAATCTTCCTAAATTCCTTTTTCTCTGAGATTTGTAAAGTTTAATTCTAATTGTCATGGTGGCCGGATTATTTTTCATTACCAAGTTGGACGTGTGTGGCTGAATTGCCTGTGTTTTGTGCTGTACTTCCTGTTTCACTCCCCTGCTCATGTTCCACTATCTCCTGCAGGGGGCAGCATTGCAGCTCTGTGTTTAGACTGTGGCTGATCTGGCAGCAGTTTAACAGCAGCCCTGTTCTTCAGGTTCTGTCACCTCTGTGTCTTATGTTCATCTGTGAAGATTCTCACTCCCCAGATAATCTCAGGCACACAACCTCCCTTACAAACATGATTCAATCACAGACTCAGAGTCCATATCTATGGCCATGCTATGCTCTAAAATACATGTAACTTTGAGCAGGCTGGAGTATCTTTAGTCAGCAGGAAATTCTCTGCTCCATCCTTGTTGTACAAATAATTTTATTTGGATAAACCTCGGGAGAAGTAAGATCTTGTTTTTAATGGGGTCCAAACTTATATTGTTATAATGACATCACAACATCAGAATCACAACAAAACAACAAAAAAGCTAATTAATGAAGAAAGCAGTTAATATCAACATGATATCCTCAAACAAAATATAAACCACCAATTAACAAGAAAAAAAAGACTGATCACGTGTAATAATAATGAATCCAATATAACTACCGGATGGCCAAATTGGCCAATAATAAATGACTTATTAAGTTAAAGTGAGAGAGGATTGACTAATACCATCAGCTGTAAACTGCAACAGCTTCACTGGAGACAAGAGCCGCCTCATTAAAAATTATGAGGAACAGCATGATTAAACAGACCAAATCCTGAAACAGATCTGATATCACCTGGAACATTATCTTTGTCTGAAGGGGCCGTAAACGTATAAGCTGTTTTTGTGATGGTTGGCTTTTGAGACGCCAAATGCTGTGGCCAGAACGAAAGGAAGAACAGCAAAACAAGAGACAAACAGAGAGGGAGACTCGCGCTTCCAAAGGACCCAGTTCCAGTCCGTGTAACCACAAGGAAGCAAAGCGAGCTAGACAGAACAAAATAAAAGGGAAAAATCTCGGGAACCGAGATAAAAAGAATTAGCACCAGACGGTGCCCAGAAAGAGGAAGGGAAGAGAGAAAGATTCCTGAGCGAACTAGCACTTTCCTCTTTGCAGCTAATTCCTCAACAACAATTCTCGAGCTAGAGACCTTACCGGGTAAAGTGCAAAGTTACACTGACACTCTAGCAAAGGCGGCGAGGCGGAACTTGGGTTTAAATAGAGTCCGGGCGCCGCTCACAATTAATGCCAGCTGGCCAAAGAATTCGATTGTGGGCAAAACGATATCGTCCTGGACGAGAGAAAGAAAGAAAGCTCGCCAGCCTCCAAAAACCATGACAGGACCCCCCCTCTAAGGGACAGCTCCAGAAGTCCCTAAGGAACCCCGCTTGCGCTGAACTCAGAAATAAGTGGGATCCAGGATATCTCGAGAAGGGACCCAGCAGCGCTCCTCAGGGCCATATCCCTCCCAGTCCACGAGAAACTGGGCCCCACGACCAACACGCCTCTCGGCCAGAATGCGGCGCACGGTGTAAACTGGCCCCCCCCTCCACCATTCGCGGTGGTGGCGGGGGTGTGTCGGCAGGTGCCAGGACGCTAGTGCTAACCGGCTTAATCCAAGAGACATGGAATGATGGGGGGATGCGCAAAGATCTAGGGAGCTTTAACTGGACCGTGATCGGATTGATCTTCCACACAATCTTGAATGGGCCTATATAGCGGGGAGCCAGTTTCCATGATTCTACCTTCAAGGGGAGGTCCCGAGTAGACAGCCAAACTCTCTGACCCACCCGATAAGATGGGGCCAAACAACGCCTTCTATCGGCGGCGGATTTCTGTTTGAGCCCCGAGCTCAACAGAGATGAGCGGACCCTGGTCCAAACAGACCGACAGCGACAAATGAAATGGTCGACCGAGGGAACCTCGGAATCATTCTCAGTCTCAGGGAACAGTGAGGGTTGATAACCCACCTGAGCTTCAAACGGGCAAAAGCCCCTGGAGGAATTACTCAGAGAGTTATGGGAAAACTCGGGCCATGCTAAAAATCGACTCCATGACGATGGATTATCTGCTGCTAAACAACGAAGTGTGTTCTCCAATGACTGATTTGTACGCTCAGTTTGCCCGTTAGTCTCTGGGTGGAACCCAGAGGAGAGACTCACCGTAGCCCCCAACTGCCTACAAAACGCCCGCCAGAATCTGGCCGTAAACTGAGGACCCTGGTCAGAAACAACATCTTGCGGAAGCCCATGCAGCCGGAACACATGGTTAACCACAAGAAAGGCTGTCTCCCGCGCAGAAGGTAGTTTAGGTTGAGCGACAAAATGAGCGGCCTTAGAAAAACGGTCAACCACGACCAGGATGACCGTGTTGCCGTCAGATACCGGCAGCCCAGTGACAAAATTCAACGCAATATCGCCCAAGGGTGCCTGGGAACGGGCAATGGCCACAGTAGACCAGAGGGAGGAGGTGGGAAGTTTTGTTCTGGAGCAGATGCCACAGGCAGCAACAAACTCCCAAATATCCCTCATCATACCCGCCACCAAAAGCGCGGCCAGGAACTGCTTAGTCTGATGGGCCCCGGTGCCCAGCCAAGTGGGCAAGAGTGTCCCCATTGGAGGACCTGTGGCCTAACTCTAGGCGGACAAACAAACAGCCAGGAGGCTCCCCCAGGACCGGGATCGGTCTTCAAAGTCTCCCTGAACCACCGCCTCAATCTCCCATTGAATGGGCGCCACAATCTGAGCATTAGGAATAACTGGCTCCGGGGTGGAATCGCGATCAGAGCAGTCGTAAATCCGCGACAAGGCGTCAGGCTTAATATTTTTAGAGCCAGGATGGTAGGTCAGCGTAAAATCAAAGCGGTTAAAGATCAATGACCACCGCATCTGCCGGGAATTACGTCGCTTGGTTTGCTGAATATACTGGAGATTTTTATGGTCTGTCCATACCACAAAAGGGCGTTCAGCTCCCTCCAACCAGTGGCGCCACTCTTCAAGCGCCAACTTGACCGCTAATAACTCCCGGTCACCAATGCTGTAATTCCGTTCTGCGGTGGACAAAGACCGGGGGAAGTATGCGCATGGATGTAGCTTATTATCCCAACGAGGGCGCTGGGACAAAATAGCACCCACGCCAACCTCCGAAGCATCCACCTCCACCACAAATGAGAGGGAGGGATCGGGCAAAACCTGAATGGGCTCTGAACTAAAACGTTTCTTTAATTCCTGAAAGGCAGCCTCAGCTGCTGGAGACCAAAAAAACGCTGAGGAGGTATTCTTCTTGGTGAGCGCAATAATGGGGGCAGCAACCACGCTAAAATTACGGATAAACCTCCTATAAAATTAGCAAAGCCCAGAAGCGTTGGACCTCCCTTAACACTTTGAGGGCAGGCCAATTCCTGACCGCAGCCACCTTGTCCGGTCCATGCGGACCCACCCCTTGAAACAATAAAGCCAAGGAACGAGACAGTTTGGGCGTGGAAAACACATTTCTCGGCGTTGACAAAAAGTTTGGCATTAAGGATGGCCTCAAGCACACGTCTGACGTGTTGTTTATGCTCTGAGAGTGTTGAAGAAAAAATCAAAATTCATCAAGATAAACAAAGACGAATTTCTTCAACATCTCTCGGAGGACGTCATTATCGAGTGCCTGAAACACCGAGGGGGCGTTAACCAATCCGAAAAGCAAGACCAAATATTCGTAGTGCCCGTCATGAGTGTTAAATGCCGTTTTCCATTCGTCCCCTTCCCGAATGCGAACCAAGTTATAAGCATTACGGAGATCTAGCTTCGTTAAAAAATTATGCCTCCTGCAGCCGTTCAAACGCGGAATTCATTAACGGAAGGGGGTATCGGTTTTTAATGGTGATCTTATTCAAACCCCTATAGTCAATACAGGGTCTCAGACCGCCATCCTTTTTTGCCGCAAAAAAAAAACCCCCCTCCGGCAGGAGACGTGGATGGCCAAATAAAACCATTAGCGAGAGCTTCCTGAATATATTCTTGCATGGCCTTACGCTCAGGCCCTGACAGCGAGTTTAGCGAACCCCTAGGAGGAGTAGTACCAGGGTAGAGATTGATCTCGCAATTGTACGGACGATGGGGAGGTTACGTCGATGCTCGTTGTTTACTAAAAACTACGGCGAGATCAGCATAATAATTAGGAACATTAGACGGCAAACTAAAGTTCAGGGTGGCCCCAAATTCCTCACCCTGCTCAGAATCTAATGTCTCGGTGACTGATTCAGAATCGAAAAAATCCTCTAAAAGGTAATCGTCCTCTGACTGATGCCAATCAAATTGAGGATCCCATTCCAACCCCTCCTCTGCCCCTTTTTCTAGTCTAGGAGGGTACGGTGAGACAACCACCTCACACTCACTCCAGGCATCAGCCTGCCCCATAGCTTGATGTCCGGGGAAACAAGTTTCATTCTTTGTACAATGAGACCTACAATCGGTGCCCCAGTGGACGATAGGATTATTCTGTTCCCCCCAAATGATGCAAGGTCTATGTTCCCGTAACCAAGAATGCCCTAAAACAATGGGAAAAGCAGGGGAACTGATAATAAAAAACCGAACCTCCTCAGAATGGTCACCAAAGAAAATGAACATATTTAGCGGTTCAGAAATTTCGGTTATAACTCCCGTTCCAAGCGGGCGACCGTCCAAAGCTCTCACAGAACGTGGCTGTGAAAGAGGACAGGTAGGAACGGAGTGCCTCCTAGCCCACTTAACATCCATGAAACAATTCACGGCACCCGAATCCACGAACGCTTCAATAACTCTCTTGCTCCCCACAGTCAGTTCAACAGGGATTAGTGTTCGGAAGGGAAATTGGGTCTGCCCTCTAGTGCCCCCCATACCGCTAGAGGGATCTCCCGTTTCCCTTGGAGCTTCGGGCAACGTGGACGTGTATGACCCGGTTTATTACAATTAAAGCAAATTATTCTTCTGCGAGCAGGTTTATGAGTCCGACTCTCAAACGAGCTATCAACCTGCATGGCTTCAACCGGAGTGGAATCTTCAGTGGGTGGAATAGGAACCGCACACCTGCCACTAGCAGCCTTGGCATTGTCAGCAAGCGGCAATCTGTTTAGTTTCTCCCTGTTGCGTTCGCGGATGCGATTGTCAGTTCGCACCACAGTGCGAACCAAAGAATCAAAAGTTGAACAGGGCTCCAATGCAGCCAATGCATCTTTTACCTCCTCAGTGAGAGCATGACTAAACACAGTCATAAGAGGAGCCTCCGGCCAGCCTGTCTCTGTCGCCAGGGAGCGAAATACAATTGAAAACTCTGCAACGCTTTCATAGCCCTGTTTCAGATGCATTAAACGCATAGCTGCGTCCTGACCACAAACATCCGGATCAAATACTGAGAACAATTCCTTAACAAGAGCCTCTACAGAATTCACAACCGGTGAATTAGATCTGATAAGTGGGCCGATCCAAGTGAGTGCTGTGTCAGTCAGCAGGGATAAAATGAATGCAACCCGAGAATCCTCCTTAGTAAACCGTGAAGGCTGAGCCTTAAAAAATATCTCACATTGGGTGATGAAATCTTTACATTTTCCGGCCTCGCCGCTATATCTTTGGGGTAATTGCAATTTCGGAGAAGGTGTATGGATGCTTGTGCAACATTTCGTGAAACTTGTGTAGACAGGGACTTAATACTCTCGGTCAGACTTAACAAAACGCTCTCTTGATTCTGTAATGAGTTCTCCTGAAGGCGGAGTCTCTCAGCCAAACCAGCCTGCTGATTGCCAAGGCTGAAAAGCCCTTCGCTGAAGCCAGAAAGCATAGCTTGCTGGCTGGCAACAACCTTTTTGATCTCGGCCACAGCTGATGTCTCCATTTTGGCTAGAGTGTGCTGTGATGATTGGCTTTTGAGATGCTAAATGCTGTGGCCGGAACGAAAGGAAGTACAGCAAAACAAGAGACAAACAGACAGAAATCAGAGAGGGAGACTTGCGCTTACAAAGGACCCAGTTCCAGTCCGTGTAACCACAAGGAAGCAAAGCGAGCTAGGCAGAACAAAATAAAAGGGAAAAATTTCGGGAACCGAGATAAAAAGAATCAGCACCAGACGGTGCCCAGAAAGAGGAAGGGAAGAGAGAAAGATTCCCTTGCTAAGTAGCACTTTCCTCTTTGCAGCTAATTCCTCAACAACAGTTCTCTAGCTAGAGACCTTACCGGCTAAAGTGCAAAGTTACACTGACACTCTAGCAAAGGCGGCGAGGCGGAACTTGGGTTTAAATAGAGTCCGGGTGCCGCCCACAATTAATGCCAGCTGGCCAAAGAATTCGATTGTGGGCAAAACGATATCATCCCGGACGAGAGAAAGAAAGAAAGCTCCCCAGCCTCCAAAAACCATGACAGTTTTACTTGACCTTTATAGCTCACCTGGACCGAAGGTCTGGTGCCCTTATGTCATGGTCCATCAGTCCGTCGGCGGCAGCGTTGTCGGCGGTGTCGTCCATAAACATCTTCTTCTTCGAAACCACTGGACAGATGAAGCTCAAGCTTGGCACATATGTTCTGCCCATGAGGACACCAGGTTTTGCTTGTGGCGTTCCGATCCATTTTAAATAGGGCTTCCATGGCGGCCGTATTGAAAACACCATATGGAGCCATAGTGAAGCAATTTTTTTTAAAGCGATTAAGCTGATATTTGGTATATGGGTAGATGGAAACAAGCCCTGAATCATATTTGACTGGTTTCATGGAATTAAGAAATTTGACCTTAATTTGACCTCAGCACTTTGACCACACCCACTTTCGAAGGTGCTTTCATTAAAACCCTTCTTCTCCGAAACCACTGGACCTATGAAGCTGAAACTTGGCGCACATGTTCCTGCCCATGAGGACACCATAGTTTGTTCATGGCGTTATGTAACAGCCTGTACAAGTATGAACAATCCAGGTGGGCTACGGTGCTCATGACACTATATTTTTAATATGGAGAACAGAGAAATATAAAGGAGAGGAGTGTCTAACCTGGTCATTTGGAGTGTATGAGTACAAGGTGCTGTTGGAAGTAAGGAGGATAGTTGAGATAAATACATTTAAATATAAGTTGAAGACGTTGAATGTGTGACTTTACACTGAGAGAAGGGTGTTTAAGTGCAGCGTATAACAGTGGGTGAGAAAAGTACAGGTTTTCCATTTTTGATCTGCATACTGAAGAACAGGAGGCATGAGTTAGGAGGCAAGTTTCTTACAAACACTGAGTGGAAACCAATATTATAGATCAATTCCAATGCTGACTTTACATTAGAGCAGTTCAATACGTAACTAAATTGATAGTTTGGAATCAAGACATATTGCCGCAGTGTCTGCAGGTTTAACTCCAGTCCTGGAGGGCCACAGTGTTTGCAGGTTTAACTCTACTCCTGAGAGGCCACAGTGTCTGCAGGTTTAACTCCAGTCCTGGAGGGCAACAGTGTCTGCAGGTTTAACTCCAGTCCTGGAGGGCCGCAGTGTCTGCAGGTTTAACTCAAGTCCTGCAGGGCCACAATGTCTGCAAGTTTAACTCCAGTCCTGGAGGACCGAAGTGTCTGCAGGTTTAACTCCACTCCTGAGAGGCCACAGTGTCTGCAGGTTTAACTCCAGTCCTGGAGGGCCGCAATGTCTGCAGGTTTAACTCCAGTCCTGGAGGGCCACAGTGTCTGCAGGTTTAACTCCAGTCCTGGAGGACCACAGTGTCTGCAGGTTTAACTCCAGTCCTGGAGGGCCACAGCATCTGCAGGTTTAACTCCAGTCCAGGAGGGCCACAGTGTCTGCAGGTTTAACTCCAGTCCTGGAGCGCCACAGCGTCGGCAGGCTTAACTCCAGTCCTGGAGGACCACAGTGTCTGCAGGTTTAACTCCAGTCCTGGAGGACCACAGTGTCTGCAGGTTTAACTCCAGTCCTGGAGGACCACAGTGTCTGCAGGTTTAACTCCAGTCCTGGAGGGCCACAGCGTCGGCAGGCTTAACTCCAGTCCTGGAGGGCCACAGTGTCTGCAGGTTTAACTCCAGTCCTGGAGGGCCACAGTGTCTGCAGGTTTAACTCCAGTCCTGGAGGACCACAGTGTCTGCAGGTTTAACTCCAGTCCTGGAGGGCCACAGCGTCGGCAGGCTTAACTCCAGTCCTAGAGGGCCACAGTGTCTGCAGGTTTAACTCCAGTCCTGGAGGGCCACAGTGTTTGCAGGTTTAACTCCAGTCCTGGAGGGCTGTAGTGTCTGCAGTGTTCAGTTGGTTTTTTTCCTGCAAAAACACTTTGAGGAGTTCAGCTGAATGTACTTGGGAGGCTGAGTTTGTGAATGAGTGACAATGAAGACTGTCTAACCAGCCCAGTGAAGATTTCAATTTCTATAATATTACTGAAAAAGTAATTTTTTCCATGGAAACTTTCAAACAGAGACAAACAACATAAATCTTGAAGAGGGCTAAACTCTGAGCTGGACTTTGGCTAAGGTGCTTCACAGTAAGGGAGCTTGTCAATATTCTGAACAGTGAACGCATTCATTTTTGAACGGACGCCTGTTCATTTTTGGATGCGTTCGAGGCTGCAAACCTGTTCATTTTCTGATGCGTTCATTTCCCGATGCCTGCCCAAGGCCTGATGCGTTCATCTAAAACTGAACGCCATTCATGTAAAACTTAACTCCATTCATTATAAAATGTTCGCAATCCAAGAATTTCAGTTTGTAGTCAACTGCTCTGAGTTTTTTATTGCAGATTTTGTCGATGTATGTGACAGTTTATGTGGTTAATGCCATCTCCCCATTTTCCGTCATTTACTATAGATAGATTTTATAGATGGAAATTATCAGTGTTACAGCTGGAGTCTTCTCTCAGTCTTATGCACCAGTTACATAAAATATTGTCGTCAGTCATTTCTTTTTCTGAAATGTAGGCCTACATTTGACTGGCGACGTGGTCAGTGGCGTCGCCAAGGGGGGCACGTGCCCCCCACGGACATCTCGTGCCCCCCCATGTGCCCCCATTTAAGATACGTAAATAAATAAAGAGTATCTCGCTTGCCCTCCCCCCCTCGCTGGACAAAAAGAAGACGACACCCCCCCCGGTCAACAAAATGAGGATGCCCCCCTCCCCCGGTCAACAAAAAGAAGACGACACCCCCTCCCGGTCAACAAAATGAGGACGACCCCCTCACCCCCTGGTCAATAAAATGAAGAGCGACACTCCTCCTCCCTGGTCAACAAAATAAACGCTAAATAAATTTTTTTGTGCATGCCCCCCTCATCAAACTGTTGTGCCCCCCTTGTGCACCCCCAGAATAAAAAGTCTGGTGACGCCACTGGACGTGGTACCAGAATTTGGAAAACGCGAAACATGCATGTATGTAACCCTTTGCCCGCCGTCGTCTTCATGGTCTCGCGGTTGTGTTTTTCTGTATGCCTATCTGATTTTTGTCTACGTCAGCTAAAGTTACATAATGCAATAAATCTTTATCGCTGGGTGATATTTTTTATAGCATGATTTTAAGGGTGTCAAGAACAATAAATGTGCCATTATGACTGAAAATAATCACCTATAGGGGAGACCGAGTCTATTTGTTACACTTTTTCTTTTAACGGCTGCAGAATTGACATTGTCGGGTTTTTGTTACCAATATGCACTGTACAGATAGAAAGTTCATTAGACTACATGACTGATCTGCAGCAACCCCTATATTCTGCGCATGCGTGATGCTGGCGAGGAAAAAACAGACCCCTGTCACCTGTAACAAACTACCCCAGGTTGTTACAGGAGGGGTAGTTTGCTACAGGTTGTGGGGCATTTTGTTCCACTAAGAATTTGCTTATTAAGTGAGACGTGTTTCCCACTTAAGTAGGCAAGTTAAGGGGGATGCCTTACTACTATTATCCCACGAAGCTATTGTAAGGATCCTCTTGAGTCATTCTCTAATGGCATTGCCACGTTTCGTTATTCGTTTGTAATTTCGAGGCATCTTTCTGAAATAAAAAAAGGTAGAAAGTCATTCAGTGAGGTGATTTGATCCCATGTCTTCCCGGCACTGCTGACTCCTTTTGTTTTATAAGAAACTATCTAATCTTTTGTATAGACTATGCTGATTTCTGCGATTTGGCTCTAACGTGTGTTAAGTGAGTTTTTAGATTATGGGCGGGATATTCTTTTGTGAACATTTACTGAATATGGATGACGGTTTATATAAATGCTTGTACAGGCCTATTTTAAATTCTAAGTTCCTTAAAGTGAAATAGTTCTCATTGTCATTGTTAGGCTAGTTTTTTTTTTTCATATACTGGGTATAACCCGCCTGCTAAAGATCATTTGCCAATTTAGGTGACGCTTCAGGAATGGGATTATATGCGACCAACTCCTGTTCTCTGAACAAAAACATAGTCCGGTTATCTAAACAAAAACATATTAAACTTAGTTGACTGAACAAATTAAGTATTAATCGTGCACATCATCCAAAAGTCTTGTCACCGGTATTCCAGCGTGTCGCATGAATTCAGGTCTCACTCCGTGATCTCGTATCCCTGAACCAGCTAATCCCCATGGCATCACAAGACTAGGCTACTTAGTCGTTTATCTTGCAATCAAGCTTATTCATTAATTGAACTAATAACACCCTTATAATAAGGGTTTTCATAAAGGGGAAAGGGGGCGGGGGATAAATATTTATTAACATTCAGACATGCTGATTTTATAATACTGTGCACATGCAGAGGTTTCACTTTGCTCATCTGCTTGTCTAGATCTGGACTTGTCGTCGGCAGCTCCCACAGAGCGGCGGTTTCATGTGTTGCGACTTCAATCTGAAAAAAAAAAAAAAGTACAATAAATTAGAACAATATATAATCTGACAAATGGTAGCCTACAAAATCTGCGACAATCAATGGAACAAAATCTGAATATCATTGCAGAACTCATCGTGTACGTAGTGGGCTGTAACTTCGAACTTCGAAAGGTCCACGATGGCGTCGAGGCGACGGCATGCCCTTTGCGTGGAGTCGACACAGAACCATAAATCCAGCTTAAAGTGTGGCATTTTTTTTTTTGGGTTGCGCGTTCACAGGTTTAAAAAGAAAGAATTAATATCGTGAGTAATTTTGCAATTTGATATAAGCGGGACTAAGTTATCCTAGTTCTTATACTCACAGAATAGTAGATTTAAACTTGGGCTGTCGCGCAGATGATGTGATACAATGCGTAAACTATCATTTTAATGTATTTATTTCAATTTATTTACAATCTTTTGCATACAAATTGCCGAGCAGTCACATCATGATTTGGAATTTTAAAATGCTTTTTTATATAAGAAGGAAAAAGTGGCATACTGACACCACACGGAAGCGATGTTCATTCCAGAAAAGTATTCACACAGCAACATTTGAATGCTTTGGCTGAATGAACGTACCCCGGTACCATTGAATCACAATTTATCTCCGGTCTTGAGTGTGGAATGAATTAAAGCATCTTATCGAACTCGATGAAAAGCGTAAGCGTATAGCGGAGGATTGACAATCGGTAAAGATTAAGGCCTAATCTCGAAACTGGATTTTTTAGTCGACGTGAAAACTGTCGTTTAATAGGCATGTACCTTACAATATACAGTATCTCACAAAAGTGAGTACACCCCTCACATTTTGACAATTAATTTATGACATCTTTTCAAGGGGCAACGTTACAGAAATTAAACCCGAATATATTCTACAGTAGTCATTGTACAATATGTGTAGCAGTGTAGATTTACTGCACTGTTGGAATAACTGAACAAACAGTCACTATTTCCAAAATAGGTGGCAACAAAAGTGAGTACACCTCACCGTCAACATGCCAAATTGTGTCCATAGTGTTGATATTTAGTGTGACCACCATTGTTGTCCAGCGCTGCCTTGATTCTCCGAGGCATGGAATTCACCAGAGCTGCACAGGTTGTTGCTGGGATCCTCCTCCACTCCTCCATGACAACACCACGGAGCTGGTGGATGTTGGACACCTGCTGCTCCTCCACCTTCCTCTTGAGGATGCCCCACAGGTGCTCAATGGGATTCAGGTCTGGAGACGTACTTGGCCACGCCATCACCTTCACCTTCAGCTTCTTCAGGAAGGCAGTTGTCATCTTGGAGGCGTGTTTCGGGTCGTTATGATGTTGGAAAACTGCCGTTCCTGAAGGTAGGGCATCATGTTCTGCTTCAGAATGTCACAGTACGTGTTGGAATCCATTATTCCATTAATGAAGAGCAGCTCCCCAGGACCAGAAGCACTCATGCAGCCCCAGACCATAATGCTGTCACCACCCTGTTTGACTGTAGGCAGTACACACTTGTCTTGGTACTCCTCACCAGGGCGCCGCCACACATGCTGGACACCATCTGGGGACACCTGGTGGGGGAGGCATGCAGAACGTAAACCAATCAAAGGAGACATTATATCTAAAAGACACGCAAGCTGCTGAATGGGAGGAGACATGAAAAGGATTTAGACGAGGGTTATGACCGTTTGAAAAAACTTTCAATATTAAAATTACCTTAATTATTAAAACTACCGTTTAAAAAATTACCTTCTGGCTTGACTTGAGGCACCTGTGTGCACCATGGACAAGTCTTCAGAGATTTGATACACAACTAAAAAATTGGTAACATGCGCATATTTTGCGTCCACACCTCCCGTGAGCAAGAGTGGCGTGTGATGCGAGAGTAATCAATGAGACCGAAGACACATTAGAGCCAGGTTTAGCCTCATGACTGCAATATGCTGTTAAAGAACAGGATATAAAATGTTCTCAGGCTTTTCTGTTCTGAAGACGTCAGAGGAAGAGGGATTGTGGGTTCAGCTCTGTCTTTCAGTTCAACTGCCCTTGCAAAACCAAGAGAGCTCTGGGTCCGATTTCGGAGGCAGACCTTCGTAAAGTGAGCACAACACAATTTAGTTGTGTTTTGGACTATTTCTGTGTATCAACAACTCAACAAAATGTTAAGCCAGGATTTTTGTGGTAAAGCAGTAAATAATGCAACATTATGGCAACGTTATGAGTCACAAACCTCACATGAAATCTTCATTTGTCTCCTCCCTTCCAGCAGCTTGTATGTCTATCAGAAATATTGTCTCTTTTGATTGGTTTACATTCTGTGTGCTTTCCTCACCAGCTGTGTTATATTCATGTTTTCCTTTCCTCACAGGTGTGCTGGCGTATTTATACCCCCTACTTCAGTGTGCAAGTCCCTGGATTTTCACTTGCTATGTGCCCTTTAGCAACACGGTCAGTGTTATCCAGTGAAGTTCTTTGTGTTCAGAAATCGTTTGTTACCTTTAATGATAGAAATATACAGAAGCTCTCTTCCCAGTTCTATTTATAGGAACAAACTCCCTAGCCTCACTCGCTTACTCTGAGACCACAACCCTAATATTCAAACCTTACTCTATTCCTAAGCCCATTTTATTTCGAACAACTTCTCAAGCCGTTAGCAGTCATCAGGATTGGGACCGCATTCATGCTAAACTCCACAGTCCTGCCTTCTAACAGGTCAGCTCTGGCGAAATGTGCACTCCACCTGGGAGCTGTCCCGGATTGGCAGAAGGCAAAAATTTCTGGCAGATGCAGATGGAAGATCAGTAGGGTACATGGACGTGACTCGTGACCCATCACTCAAGAATCTTGACTCAATTACAAAACTGTTCGACGATGATGAATGGGTTTTATAGCTCCTTTTGTCACCACACAGACACAGGCTCTCTGAAACAGGCATTTATTCCTTCTTCATTCATCATCTTATCTCATCGTCTTACACCATCACGCCACGAGAACTAAATAAACAGTACAAATATACATAAGTACCGGAAATACAACAGTTGCTTATTAACACCAATTAACAGTTCAACAATTAATACCTAGTTAGCTGCCAGTGATTTCAAGGTGGTTCTTCAGATACATCTGGGGGTAATTGCAACCGTGAAACCTGCAAATTGGAGCGCCGAACGACTCACACATGTCTTTCTGTAGCTTCCACCGGGACCGTAACAAAAGGCATCATAGTGGTACAACCCAAAACAGTTCCGGGGTGAACCACAAAAGAAAATATTACCTTTAGAAATATAAACATGACTTTTAAATTACAATACCGCATCAATGAATTACCCATTTATGGCATTTATTTATTCAACTAGTTTTAAGAGTTGTATCATGAAATAATTAATCATGAACCACCAAACCTGTCTGTAAAGCAATAATGCAACAGCACTTACAGGTTTAATGGGGTGATGAATCATGACTACAGTCATTCAATTACACCTCCTCCCCCACCAGGATATGTGTGTGTGTGTGTGTGTGTGTGTTAGCAGGGAGGGAGAGAGACAGGCATGTGTGCATACATGCACAGACTTGCATTGTGTGTGCACAGTGTTATACATTTCAGGCTGGTTAAGCTTCGAAACGAAAGCTCACTGGCTGCCTTAAAAATGTGAGTCAACTCAATAAAATCTGAGTTCACTAAACTGGAAGATAAGCTTTGCTTCTACTCCCTATTAGTAAAGACAGTGGATAACTTTAAATTTAGCTTTTGAAAACAAATAAACTTGAGTTCAATATCAAAAACTTTTGTAAAATAGAGGAACTATGTTCATATAACTTTAAGCTGCAGTCAGCAACTTTGGAGACATTTTGATCATAAACACTAAAATCAGAAAATGATAAGGGATCGAGGCTGTATATTAGCCAAGCAAGAGAGTGAACCACAGTTTCCGACATGATGTTATTACTGGCCACCAAACCAAGTAACAAGTCGCAGACATAACGAAAGCTACCCATCAACCAATAACATTTAACTTTGTAAAATTATTAGCGTGTACAAGATGAGGGCCATGGCTCCAGTGATAACTATACTTCAGATCCAACCACTGGACCAGGCAAGCAGATAGACTACAAAAAAACAAGCTAGATTGCATTCTTGTACACTGCAGTAAAGTCTGCTTTCCACGTGCTTGCCGCCTAGCAACTGATCTGGCTTTTTGTGGACTAATTTTTTCACTGCCTCACCAGGCTACAGTACGCAAAGCTACAACGCTATGCTATGCTATCAAACACTTGTGAGCAGCAGTTATTAGAACTACAGTTTCTAAGTAATACACTCCATTAACTATTCTGTCACAGAGTAACTGCTCTTAATTACAACTTAGGCCAAGTCACTGTAAAAATGTTCAGCTCGGTGCTAAGGTAGAAGCATGCTAATAAGCTACTTACTAACACAATGCCATCACATCTTTGAGACTCTTATGCCTGGTTTATTTGGGTCACAATTATTACAACCAAACTCCACCTCCTTCTTGGGTGACATCTTTTCTGCTGGTGTCTTTGGTCTTTTTTTCTGCCAGTATAAAAGTTCTGAGGTTGTTGACAACAGAGGAACTGGAAGTTTAGCTAGATGGAAATATTTTGACGTTTCTGGCGCAACCGTCATGTGAATCCCTTTCATGTCTCTTTTCTTCAGCAACTAGCATGTTTCTTAGGCATATGTCTCGTGTGGCTGGTTTACGTTGTGGGCATTTCTCCACTCCCGGCTGCATCTTGTAACATGGTTATCCTCTGATTGCCATGTGACGAGTATTTGAAGTCCTCTGCTCAGAGTTGCCAATGGCTGGTTTGTAATGTGCTATTTGTGCTTAGAACCAGTCAGTGTTGCCAGCGAAAATTTCCGTCTTTGTTAAGTGCAGCAAGTACTTTAAAGATAATAGTTTCTGAATACCTATCCTGTTACTTAGTTGATTCGAACAAGCTTCCAGTCCTAATCAGGGTCCAGGATTGGGACCATATTCAAGTTAACCCAGATCTTGTCAATTTGTCAGCTCCAGTTTATAAGAACAAGCTCCCATGCCTAAGCATGGTCAAGGACTGGAACTGTGTTCTTGTTAACACTTCAAAGTGTGTTCCTCTGTGCATTTTGTTGGGGAAAAGCTCCCAATCCTTCTACGGTCATCAAGATTGGAACCAAGTTCCTCTCAAGCACCTCCATCCTCCTGTGGGACAGTTCTGCGCTGGGGCAGCCTGCACACCGACTGGCTGTGACCCTGGAAGCCACTGGCCAGCAATTGACAGCTCAGCTTTGTCTATGACATCTGTACTGAACTGTGCTATCTTAATCTGGGGCTCTGTCCCCGCCTGTTCCTCAGGGGGTCAATTCTGTTTCCTACCATATAAGCTGTCAATAAAATACCTGTTGGATTGTGTACAGCCTCGACACTTGATTCCTGGTCTGGACTCTAACAGTTTTTGATTTTCGCTGTCTGGGTCTGCCATACAGAGATCCAGATTTACTCTCAGGGCATTTCTTTTACTGATAGCTGAAAGTATAATATGTCATTTTTACCAAATAAAACAAAAAATTTACCAACTGCTGCTTTCAGCATCTCCAGGTACCAAGAGCAAACGATATTGGTCTTGACCAAGGGAGAGAGCACGTGCGGAGGAGGGGG
The DNA here is from genome assembly GCA_029692085.1 of Gymnothorax javanicus. Lineage (NCBI taxonomy): Eukaryota > Metazoa > Chordata > Actinopteri > Anguilliformes > Muraenidae > Gymnothorax > Gymnothorax javanicus. The sequence goes on from CM056195.1 coordinate 175,604,429, forward strand.
ACTGAACAGCGTGTGCACGAGGAGGGATTGACGCTGCATTGGAAACTTCTCCTGGATCTGATTGTGTCACATCTGCACCTGGCTCTCCATCCAACACACCCCCTCCGGACTCAGATTCCCCTCCGCTGTTTCGGTCCAACTCACCTGAGTGCTAATCACTCGCACCTGAGCACCCTGGACTCCCTTTCTTAAGCAGCCGCTCTCACCTCATTTATTGTCTGGTCTCGTCAAGCTGATCCAGGTTTGACCCTTGTTTCCCTCCTTCCTGAAGCTAAAGGGGCTTTCACATACGTTGTACGCTGGGTATACAACAGGTCTACGACAGAATTGAGGGGTAATTTGCGAAATGCTCATGAGTATGTGCTACGACATTCATGTATTCAATGACGGAAAAGGCTTGTCTCGCTCCTTCCTGAAGCTAAGTTGCATTCGTTGATTTCTAGTTAAACCCTTTGATCTTCGGCGTGTGTACACTAAAAGGCTTGGTTTTGTATATTCATATAGTACGCTTTCTTAAAGTACATGTCCTGGACCAAATTTGTCTCTTTCGTCAAAAAGATTGTGCCTTTATACACTAAATCCTAATGGTTATTTTGCTAAGGGTGGTCCATGTGTAGAACAATTTTTTTAAATTACCAGAAGCGTCTGGAAAAATCCCCAGGGAGTCCTTAGCCATGTTGATCCAGATTTGTGACGTCGCCTGCGGTTCCCCCATATCCAGGGCGCTGAGAGATCCAGCGTCTGCATGGATCAGTGCGTGGTCACCGACATTTACCGACGGCAGCTAAACAACAGTTACTCTACTTATTGGTGTTACTGCACCCTCCCACAACACACCTGTTGACCATTCCGGCCAAATGGTAAATGGTAAATGGACTGCATTTATACAGCGCTTTCTAGTCACACGACATGACCCCAAAGCGCTTTACATTTATGCCTCACATTCACCCTGATGGCGGAGGCTGCCATGCAAAACGCCACCCTGCACATCAGGAGCAGTGTGGTGTTCAGTGTCTTGCTCAAGGACACTTCGACATATTCTCTGGAGGAGCCGGGGATCGAACCAGGAACCTTCTGATTCCTAGCCCGCCCGCTCTACCTCCTGAGACATGCTGCCCAAATACTTCAAATGATGCCCAAAATCGCAAAAATAAACACCAAAAACAATAATACAACCTCCAACAGAATGACCAGCTTCGCCTATGGGCTACAGGAACCGCATGTGACATCAGAGAAAGTCATTTTCCCCAGGAGATTCAAATCACAAGCTTTTTTTGCGCCAGACGAATTCTGCCTAAAATACTGATATTAAACCAGGTATATCTGGCACTGACCGATGTGTTATATTGGTTGAAATGTGTAAAGTGACTAAATATCCTATATAGTATCTCAAAATTGGGCGCATTTTATGTTTTAAATCAGCAAGAATATGCACTTTAAGCTTGGTTCTTCTGTGCATTGGTCTGTTTTGGCGTTCATTTCTATTAGAATCCTTTGGTATTTCAGCCCAGTTCCCTGCCTGCATCTTCTGTGCTTAGCCTTTGATATAAATATATACCCTTGGTTGTGTTATCGTTCGGTCCTGTAAACAAACTATCGTTTAGATTTCTGACTTCAGCTCTGCTCCCTGGTTCTGAGTCCACCCTAACAGATTACAGGTTAATTTTGTAAATAATTCTGGACTTTGGTGGCTGATATGGAATCACTGCATCAACTTCAATGTTTTCAATGTGACAAAAATACTTGAGTCTTTGTAATATGACAGGGTGGCACACGATAGGATAGTAACTCATGCTATTGGGGCACCTGGTTGCCTAGAAACATGCCGGTTTCATCTCACCATTCTGTTAAAATGGGACAGTCACTGAACCCCATTCCCATAAAAAGTAAAGTGTATTGGGTTTTAATAAATTGCAACATCCTACTCCCATTTTTGGTTTTATACCCTTATTCTTTTAGCTGCAGTACTCTTATTACAAAAACAGCACGTCCACATGCCACATGACTGGCCTCACAAGTCCAGGGACTACTTTTTTTTTTAAATCTTTGCTCTGCCCAGCCTAGATATCTCAGAACAATAAAAATTATTGTTTTGTGTAAAGGACATTCATCGCAACAATGCAATAACGTGTTTAATGATTGACTGCTAATATTTAAAGAGCCCAAGATATAAAACCTTATTTGTCCCATTTTTACCTGATGTCCCAAATTATCTGACTGCATTGTACTTTAAAAAAAATAAAATAAAAATTATTTTACTACAAATGAAAGCCCAGAAAAAAAAAAATCTAAAAATTGAACTATATCATTTTCTTGAATCCTGTTATATAAAACACCATGAAAATATCCAGCATTGTTTTTTCTACATGAATGTACTGTTTTTGGGGCAATAGATCCAGAGGCTTACATTCAGTCTGGACTATCTCGCAAGCACCCCCAGTAAAATAGTTACTTCTGAGGGTGGGAGTTTTTTTTAAAAATTCTCTTAGCTCGATTTACTTCTTCTAAAGGTGTTGTCAAAATTAGTCTATTACCGCCACCTTCTGGAATAATTATTTGCAAAAACCGTTTCTTAATGGAAAGAAAAAAAAAGAGTTTAAAAAAACCGCCTAACCCCGCAATCTTCAATATCAATACCTCAGCGCATATGAAAACATGTTGTCTGGCTCCCACTAAACCCCTTTTCCAAAATCTTCTGAATTCCATCTCCCTTTACTTCTATTCCCTTTAAAATCTCCTTAGCTGCAAATACTACCATTACTATCCTTTCGGCCTTCATTCCAATGCACTTGCAGTTTATCTTCATCGCTATAAATGCTAAAAACAATCTTTTCTCAACGATTACAGCATAGATTCTTAATCAAATCCATTTTGCTCTTTCCTCACCATCTCCACTGCTCCTCGCTCTGTCCTCAAAGCTCCTTTTCAACTCTCACTCTTTACAGCCTCCACATGTCATCTTATTCTGTGTCCCTGTCAGTTTCAGCGAAGTTTATAATTTCCTACGTTCACATTGCGTTGCCCCTGTTTCATGACCACTGCATCCGTCACAACAAAAAACTTGCTCTTCCGGTGGCTCAAAATCCACTTCTCTGCAGCCATCTATCAGCACCATCAAACATGCGTAATGAAACGCGGAAAGAATCTTGTAATTTACCTAATTTACTTATTAGAAAAATAAATTCATTCACATTTTAATTTTTATGAGTTTGTCTTATTTTAAATTACAATTAAGTGATGGTACAATGAGATCTTTCGGTGTTTGGAATATTCAGGATTTGAATTCTTCTGCTTTTGGCCAGAAGAACACAAACCCAAATTTCTCAGAGCAAATTGAAGATTTGGATATCATAATCCTGCAAGAGATTATAGTGTAAGGGTGACACAATCACTGGTTGTCCCCCCTAGCCCCAAAGAACTAATTGTACCCTCGGTGAAATTAAGCAAAATTACACAAGGCAGGTACTCAGGACGAATTTTCATTTGGAGGAAATCAGATCTAATACAAGCAAAACAACCAATAAAAATGGAGAATATCACATTTGGCCAAAAATTGAGAAAGCAACACTTATATAAACCATATTTTGCTCTATGCTCTGTATATCTTTCCCTCAGAATCTCCCTGTTTCAACGAGGACATCTTTTCCCTGCTAGAGCAGGAGATCAGCCATTTCCATGCCCAGGGAAATGTGCTGATCCTTGGAGATCTGAATTCCAGGTGTAACGGTTCGTCCAAAGGACGGGAAGTGGAGGACTGGACCCCGGCGCAGGATGTAATAAATGAAGTTTATTTAGATGCTGCAAGTCAGTACAACACGTACCGTTGCAGATATAAAATAAAAGGAACTGAGATTCCAAGTATAAACCTACTAGTCTAACAATAACAATAAACACAGTAGGATAAAAGCAAACGGAATCGAGGTTCCTTAAATATAATAGTGCTAGAACTGCACAGTAAGAAATATACAAAGAGATACACGATTACGCCAATAAAGCCTTATGCAGACAGCAAATCTAAACAGGCACAAGGATATGAGACTACACAATGGACAGCGCTTGCTTTGTCCTGAAATAAGGCTGAGTCTGATCAGCCTGTGCAGGAAACGGGTGTGAAGCGCTAATTGAATAATAAGGGTGGAATGTGGAGATGATGGTCCGGGCTTCTGCAGGGTCCTAATAGACTGGCGAGCTGGAGGCTTGGAGGCGAGATCTTACCCCAGGACTGGAGAAGAACCGGACTTTTGAGCGTCCACAGTGACAAACGCATTATTGGCCATAACCACCTGAACTTTCCCATTTTCCCACAGAAATTATTATGACAAAACAATTAACAAAAATGGGAAAGAAACTCCTGCAGCTCTGTCGAGGACTGGGTCTGTACAACATCAGTGGTAGGTTAAGAGGGGACTGTTACAGGAGATAGACCTACGGCTAACCTCTGGGCAACAACACTGTTGACTGTGCAGCCACAGATATAAATCCATTCTCTTTCAGAGTCTTCACAGTCAGGCCATTTACTGCAAGAGCATTAGGTCACAGATCTATATGAACCCGGAAAAAAATTGTAGAAAGCTGAAATTTTCAGGTAAGTTGCTTCTATACCCCCTTTATTTATTCCCATAAAGTCTCCAAAAATCCCCCTGGTGCTTTTTCCAGAAATCCAAGATGGCTGCCGACAACACCAGTAATTGGCGTTTAATAATTTTTGGCATATTGTCGGCCTGCTGATAAAACCTTGTATCTTCAAAATGATAAACTTTACAGGAAAATAAAAAATAAATATAAAATAAAAAACATAAAATAATACAAATATATAAATATAATTTAAAATATAAATAAAATAAAAAATGTTTAATTTTGCATGTGAGAATAGTGGAAATACAAGTTTTTGTTTCTTATCAATTTGGAGATACGAGGTTTTATCAGCAGGCCAACGATATACCAAATATACTGTTGTATATTAAAGGCATGTACTGTTGAACAATACCACCATTCCTGCTAATTTTAGAGAGCAGAATTCAATGGAACAATTTTTTTTTACAATTTTAGGTCATCTACTTTGGGAATCCAAGATGGCCGCTGCAGATGCCGGGCACACATAGGTATAATCAATGAATCTTAATGATATTTTATACATGTCAAATATATTTTTCTCATTTCAGAATGGAGAGGTGTGGCATATGTGACGAGGTGATATCATCAGGTGGTGGATATCTTGGAGAGAAGGGCCTTGAAACCATCCTGAACATTAGCAAAGATATCGATGACGGCCTGGGCGATAAACTTCTCAAAAAGACAATTCCTATTCCTATCCATAGTGGCTGCAGAAACACTTATGCAAAACCATCAACTGTCAGGGCCAAACAAAAGAGACAAGAATCACAAGATCGGCGAAGTGATAGGTGTGTTCGTCGATCACAAGTTCCTCAATTCAACTTTAGAACACATTGCTTTTACTGCACCAAAGTAGTGACCTGCTTTGAGAATTGTTCTGAAAGTACACCAGATGACTTACACAGTAAACTTGCCCACTCCCGGCAAGATGGGCACAGCTGGCAACAAAAGAATTAGTTGCTTCAGTACTTGCAAGAGCCAAAGAGCGAAATGATGAATGGGGAAGAGAGGTCCTATACAGGGTTACCCCATTCGAGTCCAGTGGTGACTTCATAGCAGAGGAGGCAAAGTATCATCACCAGTGCCAGGTCCGCTTTAATCTAGGCCGCCCAATCGACAAACAAGGAGCTGGTTGACCTGTAGGAAGTGTTGACAGTGGCAAACAGGAGGCCTTTCTCAAACTATATAATTATCTCGACTCTCATGATGACACACAGTTCACTATACCCCAACTTCTTGCTCAGATACACAGTTTCACAGAAGAAGGTGGTGACTGTTACTCTGACAGAAGGTTGAAGCAAAAGCTCATAGACCATTATGGTGATGAACTGGTTATCACAGATGACCTTGGTAAACAAACTATTTACACATTCCTGGACACCAGCAAGAGAATATTGCATCAAAGTTACCGTGGTAGTGGTTTGAGCAAAGAGGACATTATAGACATGTGCACTATGATTATTTCCGATGAAATAAATTGCAAGATATATGATCTGTCCAACTACCCAAGTTTTTCAAACGTGTCATCCGGTGACTTAGTACCTGAGCTCTTGGGTCGATGGATGAAGGGTGTGATAAAATCCAAATCCTCTGCAGCAGGTACTACAAAATCAGTTGAGACCACCTCCGATCACCCATCATCAACTTTTCATGCAGTATGAATCGAATCCTCCCTCACTCTACAGGATTGTAGAAATCCAGCAACATATAGCTGCAGCAGCCAAAGCCCATATTCTGGTGGCACACGCCTTCACTGGTTGTGATACTGTCTCAGCCATCAACAAGATTGGCAAGAAGAAGATAATGACATTCCTCGGTAGAACCAATGGCCAATGCTGGGATTTTCTTGACGTGTTCAAGAAAAAGGATGCTTGCCCTGAAGAAGTCCACTCAGTTGGAGAACGCCTCTTTCGAAAGCTCATCGGAGCCAAAGAAACCACAGCACTCGACAGATACCAGAAAAGTGGAGAATAGGCTGGGTACTGCCCATTCATTTATTTAAACTCTCACTGTAAAGCGTCTTTGTGACAGTCTCTGTGAAAAGCGCTATACAAAATAAATTGAATTGAATACCGCCATGTACTCTACAAGCAGCAAATCAGCCGGAAAGCTCTCACTACCAATTTTCAAATATAGGGCACTGGCAGCCCCAGAAGCTGCCGCCGTTAAGATAAACCAAATGTCAAAGTTTTTGTTGACGGACGCACGCATGGACGGACGCATGCACGGATAGAGCCCGATACCATAACTCCCGTGCCACTCGGGCGGCGGGAGCCAATTACGAGCCTGTAACTGAAAATGTTGATGAGATAAAGCAAATTGTTGAAGTTTTTGGCAATATTTTTAGGCCAGTGACCTTGAAAAAATAGGCCAAGGTCACCTTGAGGCACGTTATTTGTAGGACTTTATGAGATGCATGTCCAGTAAAAATTAGGAGCCTGTAACTGAAATAGTTGATGAGATAAAGCAAACCGTTGAAGTTTTTGGTGATATTTTTAGGCCAGTGACCTTGAAAAAATAGGCCAAGGTCACCTTGAGGCACGTCATTTGTAGGCCTTTATGAGATGCATGTTCAGTAAAAATTAGGAGACTGTAACTGAAATCGTTGATGAGATAAAGCAAAATGTGTTGACGGACGCATGCACGCACGCACGGACACACGGAGCCCGATACCATAGCTCCCGCACCGCGAGCGGTGGGAGCTAATAGTTAGAAAGCCTTCCAACAACCTCATCAGCTGCTAAATACCATTCGTTTCGATCATATTTGACCATCCAGCTGTGGCTGGGAAATGATGTAGCAAGGGCTACAGACTGGGATTGGATAGCATCAGACAACTGACTGGTACCAGTTGGAACAGACAGACCGGTTGCACCAGAGCGAATCCTTCGCATCATCAGTTGTGGGTGCAAGCAAAAGTGCCAAAAACGGTGTAAATGCTGGAAGGCAGGTCTCTACTGCTCTGAGATGTGCACCAATTGTGCAGGGGTATGCAGAAATCAGGACATGAGTGAATTACAACCCCAATTCTGAAATAGTTGGGACAAAGGGTAAATTGTGAATAAAATCAAAACGCAATGACTTTCAAATCACACCAGCCAGTATTTTATTCACAATAGAACAGAGATAACATAGCAAATGTTGAAACTGAGAAATTTTACAATTTTATGCACAAAATGAGCTCATTTCAAATTTGATGGATGCTACTGGTCTCAAAAAAGTTGGGACAGGGGCCTGTTTACCATGGTGAAGGATCCACTCTTCTTTTTAACACAGAGGGGAGGCGTCTGGGCATTGAGGAGACAAGTTTCTTGAGTTTAGCCATTGGAATTTGATCCCACTCTTGTTTAATACAGGCTTCCAGCTGCTGGAGAGTTTTGGGTCTCCTTTGACTGACTTTTCGTTTAATTATGCGCCAAATATTCTCAATCGGTGAAAGATCAGGACTGTAGGCAGGCCAGTTCAGCACACGGACTCTTCTACTATGAAGCCAAGCTGTTGTAATAGCTGCAGTATGTGGTTTTGCATTGTCCTGCTGAAATACACAAGGCTTTTCCTGGAATAGATGTCGTCTGGAGGGGAGCATATGTTGCTCTAAAACATTTATAAACCTATCAGCCTTCATGGTGCTTTTTAAAACATGCAAGTGTCCCACACCATGTGCACTAATGCATCCCCATACCATCAGAGATGCTGGCTTTTGAACTGAATGCTGATAACAGGAGGGGTGGTTTTTCTCCTCTTTAGCCTGGAGGACACAACGCCCATGATTTTCAACAAGAATGTCAAATTTGGACTCGTCTGACCACAGGACACTTTGCCACTTTGCTACAGTCCATTTTAAATGAGCCTTGGCCCACAGAACACGGCGGCGCTTCTAGATCATGCTCAACAATGGCTTCCTTTTTGCACGATAGAGTTTTAGGTGGCATCTGTGGATAGCACGGCGGACTGTGTTTACATACAGTGGTTTCTTGAAGTATTCCTGGGCCCATTTAGTAATGTCAATGACAGAAGCATGCTGGTGAGTGATGCAGTGGCCTCTGAGGGCCCGAAGATCATGGGCATCCAGTAAAGGTCTTCGGCCTCGTCCCTTACGCACAGAGATTTTTCCAGTTTCTCTGAATCTTTTGATGATGTTATGCACTGTCAATGATGAGACCTTCAAAGCCGTTGAGGAACATTGATTTTAAAGTATTCCACAATTTTTTTCGCAACCCTTCACAGGTTGGAGAGCCTCTGGCCATCTTTACTTCTGAGAGACTCAGCCTCTCTAAGACATCCCTTTTATAGCCAATCATGTTACACACCTGATGCCAGTTAACTTAATTACTTGCTAAATGTTCTTTCAGCTAATTCTCTTATATATTAATTGCTTTTTCAGCCCTTATTTTGCCTGTGTCCCAACTTTTTTGAGATCTGTTGCAGCCAGAAAATTTGAAATAAGCTCATTTTGTGGATAAAAATGATAAATGTCTCAGTTTCAACATTTGAAATGTTATCTATATTCTACTGTAAATAACATATTGATTCATGTGATCTGAAAGTCATTGCATTTTGGTTTTATTCACAATTTGCATTTCGTCCCAACTATTTCAGAATTGGGGTTGTAGATTGAGCATATATTTATTAATCAGGACTGTAACATGCAACTTCTCTCATGATGTCAGCTTCTTATCGATATAGCACTCTCGTATAATTTTCTTGTGCGACTAACAGCTGTCTAGATATCCAGTCAGACAAAAAATGCAGAAAGGTAAAACAAAATTAGGAATGTTCCTGGATTTATTCTTCATAGAATCAAGATAGATTCTGGTACTACATCAGGAGGCTCATATTATTGTTTGCATGAATTTTCAATAAAATATGTCGCAAAAAAAATTCTTGTTTCTGCATTACCACATAGCACAAAAACATATCAAAAGACATACTTTCATTTATTTGCAAATCATACAATTCTAAACGATGCCATTTACAGCACAATTCAGTTCAACATCATAAGTCTGTTGATTTTTTCAGGTCTTCACTGGTCGCCATCTTGGATTCCCAAAACAGATGACCCCTAAATTGTAAAAAAAAAAAAAAAAAGTTTCATTGAATTCTGCGCTCTAAAATAAGCAGAAAAAGTTGTATTGTACAACAGTATATGCCTTTAATACACAACCCCAATTTCAAAATAGTTGGGACGAAGTGTAAATTGTGAATAAAATCAAAATGCAACGACTTTCAGATCACAAGCCAATATGTTATTTACAATAGAACATAGATGACATTTCAAATGTTGAAACTGAGACATTTTACATTTTTATCCACAAAATGACCTTATTTCAAATTTTCTGGTGGCATCAGGTCTCAAAGAAGTTGGGACACAGGCAAAAAAGGCCTGACAAAGCAATTAATATATAAGAGAATCTGCTGGAAGAACATTTAGCAAGTAATTAAGTTAACTGGCATCAGGTGTGTAACATGATTGGCTTTAAAAGGGATGTCTTAGAGAGGCTGAGTCTCTCAGAAGTAAAGATGGCCAGAGGCCATCTTGCACTAATTAACCCCGCTGTCAGATCACAGCCAAATTACTGTGTATCTAAAATGAACAGAGACAAACCACATAGCTACACAGCCCAGTAAGCTGTACACCATTCACAAATACTGCAGATGGGCCCAGAACTGTGCGGAACAATACAAGGAAGCAATTAAAAATCGAGGAATACAATCACTCTTAGACAGCTTTCTGGTTACCTCATACCGTCACAATAAATACACAGCAGTCCTGGCAGTGAAAAATATCCATTAAGGAGTATGTTTAAATGTTCTTGCAATCCTTGTTCTGTATGTGATGGCAGTAAAAGATCATCACCATACAATAAACACTTGACTTCCTTTCCCACTAATTCGTGTCCTGGAGCTTGAGAGTTTTCTAATAATTTAGCTAATTGGTTGATGTTTATACAGTATATTAAGAAGTATTGGGGATATATTGCCAGAGTTGTGACCAAGTCATCATGTCCAAGTCAAATCAAGTCACTGGTCATTAGCTCAAACTCAAAGCAGACGAGGGAGAGCAGTGAGGAGTGAAAGGGGGCAGGGGAACAAATTAGACAATGAGCTAACTAATTAACAAGCAGAGTGGGGAAAGCTGAGAGAGTTAAAAGCTCAAATACATTTAGGATCAGAAAGGGGTCAATGTCAACATGAAATGCAGCTCATGGCTCTCTCAGCTTTCCCCACTCTGCTTGTTAATTAGTTAGCTCATTGTCTAATTTGTTCCCCTGCCCCCTTTCACTCCTCACTGCTCTCCCTCGTCTGCTTTGAGTTTGAGCTAATGACCAGTGACTTGATTTGACTTGGACATGATGACTTGGTCACAACTCTGTATATTGCAACCTTGGTGGAACCCACCGACTTGAATAAAAAAAAGCTGTTATCTTTTGTCTGATTTTTACTGCGCACATATTCCCCAAGTATTTTGTCCCCAATACCATGTTGAAAGAACTGATAGAAAAGACCATTAAGCCAAATAGAATCAAAAGCTTTCTTGAAATCAACAAAGCAAGCAACTGTTTTTTACACGTTTTTGAATTAAGGTATGGAGAGTAAATATGTGATCTGTTGTTCAGTGTTTGGGAATAAAGCCAGTTTAGAATTTACTCAGTATATTTTTTTCAATCAGGTATGACAATATCCTTGACTTGAACATACTGCAAAATAGTCTCCCAAAAGCAGAGTTTATGCAAACACCTCTGTAGTTATTGGTGATTAAACTGTCCCCGCTTTTAAATATAAGCAGTCCCTTGTTCCAAATTTCAAGATAAATGCCACTTTGTAAAACAAGTGTGACCCTCAATTTCCACATACTCCATCTGCGCCGTGCACTGCGGAGCGAATAGTTCCTATTCTAGTCAATATTTGCATTTCCACAGCACGCGCCGCAAAGCGTCTCTGGAGCGTCCCAAAAGCGCCACTGCGCTCCGCTTCACCAGAGATACGTGCCTGGTCTATTTTTCTGCGACTTCGCTCCCCTTTCGCGTCAATTGACGTAGAACAGATCGCACCAGATAGGAAATTAAAAGCACCAAACGGGGCTCTGCTGTGCGGGGCGGTGCTCCAGAAATGCACCCAGTGGGCGAGGGCTCACGCTGTGGGTCGCTCCAGATTTGGGGGGCGCTGCGCTGTGCGGCGCAGACACTATGTGCAAATCTGCCTTGAGGGTTGGTCCTTGCAGCCTCTCCCCTTCCACATTATCGCTCTGCCACCTTAATGGGCTCCACCTGTTACCCATTAAGGTGGAGGGTTCAGCAAAGTATTTAGGGTTGGCAGGTTCCAGCCCTAGGGCTCTGCATTCACTCCCCAATGCAGGTCTGCGACAATGCTCAGCAGTCACCGCTCTCTTTTTGTCTGTATTATTTAGAACCTCGATTCCTGTTTGTTTTGTCTTTTACATTTTGTCATTAAACCCTTTCCTTCTCCCCCAGCCTGGCACATTGAGTCTGTTTTCTTTAGGCCCTCGGTCCTAGAGCCCGCCGGTTTGCCTTTGGCATCTGGCTGGGCCAAAACCTTGACTACTAGATTAAAGACTGTATCTTTGGAATGAGCAAATAAAATTTATTGCTGCTTTGTTTCATTTCTGTCCTGATACCATCTATACCACAGCCTAAGTTAGAGAATTAGAATATGCATGTGATACGTGGAGGATGAGTCTATACATGACCAGCTATACAACACAGACGTGGTTTATGACACTTCGCAAAGACCAAGTGCGAGCCTCGGTCTTAAATAGCACAGCACTACCTCATAAAGGCAATGAAAAACAGCTGCAGCTAATGATTGTGGGACTGAGAATGCGGTCCAGGTCTTAATGGACCAGTGAGTTTGAAGGCTTAAACACACACACACACAAAGGTTTTAGGACAGGAAAGAAGCAGCACTGGAGGTATTCCACTGGAGCTTTTATTACACATCAGAGAGAGATAATACCATTCGCGTTGTGTCAAAATGATTGATGGCTTTTTGATGAGTTGAGTTCACGTGAGCTCATATGAATTAATTAAAAAAAGGTTATTATAGTTTATTCTGTATTTCCCCCCTTCTCCTAATCCTCCCCCCTCTCCCCTTCTCTCTGGGGTTGTGTGTGTGAGATTCAGCACCGTCCCCAAGCCCCCCTTCCCTCTCACCCTCCCCCTTGCATGTTCTGGTGCGGGGATAGAATTTTATTTAGTGTGTTTTAGCGTGATTTACGTTTTTTGTGGGGATAAACCTTTTAAAGCGTTTGTATAATTGTGTTATAGTTTAGTGTTTTTGAAACGTGCATTGTTTGAGCGGTTGGGGGAAGTGAAAGTGATAAAAGTGGTAAAAAAAAAAGCACTCCAGCTCAAATGAAAAACTTAGTTTAAACCTTTATTCGACACAAAATTCCAGGATATACAAAAGTACTTTGAAACTTGCATTTTCCAGCTTTCTACACACTATTCTATCATTTCTTAAAACTTCAAAATGATACATGATATATGATAATTGATACATTGATCTAAAAGGCCCTGCTCGTTTATTCATACTGAAAGAAAAATAACGGGTATATTTCAACTCTTTGACTGTTTTTTTTAAAAATGAAGACCTTGCATATAATTTATCAAACTTACACATACACACACACACGCGCGCGCGTGTGCGCGCGCACACACACACACACACACACACGACCCGCAAGCTCTCCAGCTCAAATGAAAAACTTAGTTTAATCCTATGTTCAACATAAAATTCTAGGATATACTTTGAAACTTGCATTTTCCAGCTTTCTACACACGATTTTTATCATTTCTTAAAGTTAAAAAACTTCAAAATGATACATGATATATGATAATTGATACATTGATCTAAAAGGCCCTGCTCGTTTATTCATACTGAGAGAAAAAATAACAGGTATATTTCGACTCTTTGACTGTCTTTTTAAAAAATGAAGACCTTACATATAATTTAACAAACTAATGTTGCATTGAAATTTAGGAAAATGGTTTATCTATAATCGAGTATATCGGAATTTATTTTTTTTTTTATTGTTACTCATTTCCAAGACTGGATGCAATATATAACAAATAAAACACCTATAAGTGATAAATACTAAGCATTATCAAATACAAAATACAGAAAATATTTTACATGGCCGGTTAAAAATCCTTAATTAAGAAGTAGATGGTGTCGCACGAATTCAATTCACCATTGGCGCGGAACCGCGATTAACAATGTATTCAGTTAGTTCCCCTGGGACAAATAACTAGATGTAGGTCTGAAATCTTTCACCGGTGATGGTTATTTAAATATGCGCTTGTGCAGGCATTACCTATGGTGGGAAAGTAGGATCCGTAACCGTTTAGAATAATTATGTTGTGGTGTTCCCAGGATATGTTTGTGGCATAATTCATGGTATAACCGCACTCTTCCAAAAATACTTTTGGAACAATTGGCTGGCCTGGTATACAATATTGCTTAAATTAGCCAAATCTGCTTTTGTTTAAAAGAATAATGACACCCCATTATTATAAACTTTAACCGCAGTGCCTGAAAGACTAATAATGAAACGTCCTGAGACCTATGACCTCAGAGAACAATATCACACCCCATAGCAGCACACATTCCCAGACCTTCAAAAACTTGACATTGTGAATGTGTGTAATCTATGATCTTCTCACACCTTTTAAAAAGCAACTACGTAAAGGCCCAAGAAAAGCCCAAGATATAGCAATGACCGTCAGGAACAATCTCACAAAACGCAGACACCCATACTGCTTAGCCCCGCCCCCGGGTAAGTTTCATTATACTAGTATTATACTTGGTAGAAGATTTTCATTCATCAATTCAATCAATCATTCACTGGCTATCCCCCGCAAGCCCCGCCAACTCAAAAACGCGTGCACCACACACCGTTCAACCCCGCCCCTGGGTAAGTTTCATTGTACTATTATTTTTTGACAGAAGTCGTTCGCTACATCAATTCAATCAATCATTCATTGGCTACCCCCTCCCCGCAAGCCCCACCAACTCACAGATAGCAAACCCCGCCCCCATGGGGTCCGCTCACTTACAATGCTTTTGTACGCAGACAGAGAGGCAGTGGGGAGAGACAGAGAGAAGGGAAGGAGACATTAACACTCTGGAAACCAGCCTTATTTTGCAGCTTCTTTCGTCAACTACATTACAACTTTTTGGTAACTTTTCTTTTCCACACACATCGCGCCGAAAACTGGTAAATAATTGTAATAGCTGACTGTTTTCTGTTTATTATCAACAATGAGGAAACGTGTGTGTTCGTATCTGTGTGAGTGTGTGGGGGGGGGATGCTTGAGTTATTGTTTCTCTCAGAGAAAATGTGAGTTACAGTTGGTAGATGTCTCTATAAGAATGTAAGGACGTGAAGAAGCACCGCTGGGGTACGTTTAAGATTACTTCTGTTTTTGAAAAGAATTTAACGATTTTTTTTTTTTTTTTTTAATGATGGTAACAAAATACGATGATTTGTTGACTATTATTGGAGCATTGATTCTTTTTTTGGGGACTGAGAATTAGACAGTCTTAACCATGCGAAAGTGGATTGTAGTGTTTTTTTATTATGTGTTTTGTATGAATGTTTATGATATTGATTAATGTTGGCGTAACAGAACCAAATGCAAGAAAGAGTTTGAAAATGTATATTTTTCTGTACTTCCTTTTCTTTATAAAGATGAGAGTAGATTAATAAAGTCTTAAAGTAATTATACCTAATGAATTGGTATAGTAAATGAAGAAATAGGGATTGTCAGCTATAACTGCAATGGCCTAGCTGATCATAAAAAAAGGCACAATATTTTTTCATGGCTTAGGGGAAAAAAGCAAAGTATTTTTTGCCTTCAGGAAACTCATTCCTCTGAGAAAGATGAATTAATTTGGAAAAAAAGAGTGGGATGGTCCAATTTATTTTTCACATGGTCAGAAAAACTCAAAAGGTGTTATGATTCTTTTAAAAAGGCAATTTAATTTCCACTTAAGATCTGTATGCACAGATTTAGTAGGAAGATGGTTGATGCTAAATATTACAATTCAAGGAGAAGAACTGTGCATCTTAAATCTATATGGACCAAATACAGATGATCCAGCTTTTTTTGATGAAATAGTAGATAAATTGCGAGATAAAGAAAGCCCTATGATTATTTTAGGTGATTATAATGTTACTTTACAAAAGGAAGTTCGAAAGGGAAATTCTTTGTATAATTCTCATCCAAATACTCGTATGAAGATTTATAACTTCATGGATGCTTTAGATTTAGTTGATATTTGGAGATTAAAAAATCCTAATTTAATTAGATATACTTGGAGAAGACAAAATCAGGCGAGTAGGATTGATTTCTTTTTAATTTCCTTTTCACTTATAGCAAAAGTAACTGGTGCATCAATAGAAGATAAATTACGATCTGACCATAATTCTGTTGGATTGAATCTTGTGTTATTGGGAAATGTGCGTGGGTCTGGATATTGGAAATTTAACCAGAGTCTTCTCAAAGATGAAGAATTTGTTGAAAAAACTAAGAAATTTATTAATGATTTCTTTACAGATAATATTGGTACAGCAAATCCTTTGTCAGTTTGGAAGCATTTAAATGTTGTTTTAGAGGATACGTAATTTCATATTCCTCATGGAAAAAAAAACAAATCAAATTGAAACAAAAAACATTAGAAACTGAAGTTGAGCAGTTGACTCGAAATATTGATAATTCTATTGATGCCACAAGTGATCAGTTAAATGATTTAAAGAATAAACAAAATGAATTGTATGATTATGTGGAAAACTGTTTATCAAGAAGGTATAACTCTAAAAGAGCAGAGTGGATGGAGAAGGGAGAAACATGCTCAAAACTCTTCTTGAGATTTCAACATAGAAATTATTCTAAAAAAATATTTTTAGTTTAATATCAAATAATAGATTATTTTCTACACAGACAGATTTTTTAAACGGGATTGAAAATTATTTTTCTAAAATATTTTCAGTTGAGAAATTACCTTCACTCAGCTCCCAAGATATTTTTCCACAATATTATGAAAGAAAGTTAACTTTTGAGCAAAAACAATCATGTGAGGGCTTGATAACAGAGGAAGAACTTTTTTTGGCTGTAATGTCCTTTAAACCAGGAAAAACACCAGGAATAGATGGAATACCTCTCGAAGTTTACCAGAAGTTTTTTGATTTGGTTAAAGAACCATTGTTACCATGTTTTAATTTTTCTTATTATGTAGGATATGTAACAGACTTCCAGAAAGAAGATCTTATTTCATTGTTACTTAAACAGGAACCCAATGGCCAATATAAGGACCCTGTTAATCTTAAGAATTGGAGACCTATAACACTTCAATGTTATGATATGAAGATACTTGCTAAATGTATAGCGCATAGATTAAAGAATGTTTTGGCAAATATGATCCATCAAGATCAATCAGGTTTTTTACAAGGTCGATATCAGCAATAATATTAAGCAACTACTAGAAATTATTGAAAATTATGAGGTGAACAAGAAAGCTGGATTAATATTTATTGCTGATTTCGAAAAAGCTTTTGATAAGATTCATTTAGATTTTATTTTTAAAAGTTTAGGTTTTTTCAATTTTGGGGAATCTTTAATCAATTGGGTTAAGGTATTGTATAATGACACCAGGTGTAGGATTATTAACAATGGTTATATTTCTAGATCTGTGCCTTTATCAAGAGGAGTAAAACAAGGTTGCCCATTATCACCATATTTATTTATAATTGCAATTGAAATATTGGCCATAAAGGTAAGATCTAATGTAGACATAGAGGGGCTTGACTTGGGAAATGAGCAGGTGAAGATCTCCATGTATGCTGATGATACCAGTTTTTTACTTAGGCCAAAACCTTCTTCCATGCAAGCTGTCCTTGAAATTTTAGATTCATTTTCAAGTTACTCTGGTCTGAAACCAAATTATGAAAAATGTAAAATCCTTAGAATTGGGAGATTGAAAGGCACAACCTATAAGATACCATGCAAATTACCAATTCTTTGGACCAATGGGCCAGTTGATGTTTTGGGTATTGTCATTCTGGAAAATTTAAGGGACCTATGTGAAATTAATTATAATAATAAGTTGAAAAAAGTTGATAAGATCTTACAACCTTGGAAAGGGAGAACCTTAACAATATAAAATTTCAGTAATTAATTCCTTGGTAGTATCACAATTCATCTATCTTTTTATGTCTCTCCCTACTCCATCACAGTTTTTTTTTTTTAAGTTATACGAACAGAGGATCTTTGAGTTTATCTGGAATGACAATCCAGAAAAAATCAAAAGAGGTGTTCTCTATAATTATGATTATGGTGGGCTAAAATTGTTACATTTGGAGGCTCTTTGTAATGCTATAAAAGCCTCCACAATTCAAAAATTATATTTGAACAAAGGCATGTATGAAAGTAAATACCTGGAGAGTACTCATGTATTAATTAAAAAACAGATATATCCTTTCAGACGGATTCAACCAGAACACATACACTGGGTGAATAATATATTTGGGAATACATCACAGTTTTTAAAAGAAGCAATCCAAAGTTGGCTGTGCTTTGAATTTCATCCCCCAGAAAATCGAGATGAAATCTTACAGCAAATATTATGGTTAAATTCTAAGATATTAATCGAAAGGAAGCCAGTGTTTTGGAAGAATGTACTTGAACATGGTATAATGTTTATAAATGATATTGTTGGTGAAAATGGGATACTTATGATGTATAATCAGTTCGTTGACATGTATGGTTCTATCTGCTCCTCCCATTCTTCCAACCAACTAATTTCTGCTTTACAAAAAGATTCGAAACAAAAGATCAATAGTGGTACAACAAAACTTTTAGTATGCCAGCCTGTTACAAGAAATAGATTATGGTTAAACGGTAATAAGATAAATAAACTAATATATAGAAATTATTTAATCTCCAGATCTTTGGTTATTATTCCATATGGTACTTATAAAAAATGGGAGGATCTTTTTGACAGACCTATACCATGGGACGAAGTGTTTAAATTATTACAAAAAACCACAACAGATAAATTTTTACAATGGTTTCAGTTGAAAGTAATCGATAATTTTTAGCCAACAAGGAAGATGTTATGTATATGGGGGATTTCAGAATCAGATGATTGTCGTTTCTGTGGCACAGAGGTTGAATCAACTGTTCATCTCTTTTGGTATTGCCCTATTGTTTCTATTTTTTGGAACAAAGTTCAAAACATGTGTAAAGTAATTAATTTAAACTTTCAACTAGATCTTCCTTTTGTGATATTGGGTGATGTAAGAGAGACAACTAATTGTATTATTAACTTAATTATTTTGTTAGGGAAAAGATTTATTTTTATGGCTATTGGAAAAGATTCATTAAATATTAATCATTTTAAAATGTTTATTAAACGTTATTTTATTTTGGAGGGCTATATCATACATACAGATTATGATATTGAAAAATATCTAAAAAGATGGGAAAGTTTATTGAAGCGGAAGCTGGAAATGAGATTTGTATAATAGGGGTTTGGAGACTGATGCATTCTAGTTGAAGGAGAAAAAAAAGAAAAGGAGAACGTTGGAGTATTATAATTTTTATATTCTTATTTGAATCGTTAATTTGGTTGTGTAAAGCCAGATGAACTATGTAAGATGATATTGGGCTGTGTGTGTGGGTCTATTTTATGTCCGCTGTTTTGAGTTATGTATATTGTTAATTGTTTGTGTCGTGTATATTTGTTTTGAGAAAGAATAATAAAAAAACAAAAAAATGATAATTGTATCTTTCTTTCTTTCCTTTTCCTTTACACACACTTATTCACCGCTCCGCTATTTTCAGCATGCTTTCATCATCGCTTTATTTTCCCGTTTTAACACTTCTTGCTCTCATTTTTTTTAGAACGCGATTTTACTAACATGTCGCCAACAACCTTATAACACTCTCCGAATTTAAACTCTTTTGTTACCCCACACAACCAACAAAATGCTTGAAATAAAGTTTTACCACTTTTATCACTTTCACTTCCCCCAACCACTCAAATAATACATGTTTAAAAAACACTAAACTAGAACACAATTAAATAAATGCTTTAAAAAGTTTATCCCCACAAAAAACGTAAAACACGCTAAAACACACTAAAATGTATAAAATTCTATCCCTGCATCAGAAGATGCAAGGGGGAGGGTGAGAGGGAAGGGGGGCTTGGGGACGGTGCTGAATCTCACACACACAACCCCGAAGAGAGAGAGAAGAGGAGAGGGGGGAGGATTAGGAGAAGGGGGGAAATATAGAATAAACTATAATAACCTTTTTTTAATTAACCCTCTATTAACCACCGTAGCATATCTGCTACATAAAGTGAAAGGGTTAACGGCCTGGACACCCTGCTGGTTTTGTTTCTTATTGCCAAATAAACATTTGAGAAGAACTTGAATGGTCCGTCAAGTTAAAATTTTAAAATTAAAAAAAAAAAATTAAATTTAAATTTAAATTTAAAAAAAAATATATATATTTTTTTTTTAAACTATTTTTCCAAATATTGGCCCATAATCAACATATTTGCCTAGGGAAATGATTTTTACACAATTGGAAATGGGTTTGGTTAATAGAGGGTTAATTCATATGAACTCACGTGAACTCATCAACTCATCAAAAAGCCATCAATCATTTTGACACAACGCGAATGGTATTATCTCTCTCTCACATCAACTCATTACACACAAACCAGCGCACATACAATACCTCTATATACCATCGTAATGTGACAACACTGCCACTGTACATCACAGATACTCTGAAACTCTACACACTGTTCATATTTTCCTTTCTGATCAATAGAGGATACTTTGTTTCATGTTTATTATTTACATGTTTCTCATAAAGCAGCTCAGAGGTGCTGAAATACAGTCTTATTTCACTGTGCTATTCCACTCTTACAGACACCTTCAGAGGACAGATCTGCAGAGAACCCTTATAAACACTGAAGAATGGAAAGAGTCTCTCAGTGAAGGAGCGAGTGAAAGTGTAGAGAGGAGTGTTGTTAGTGGGGACAGTGAATGACACCTCCCCCCTGTCCCAGTCCAGCTGCACTCTAACCCTCTGGGGTTTCCTCTGCACAGTGAGGGGTGTAGGAGGGGAGGTCAGGGTGAAGTATATCCCCCTGTTCAGCGCTATACCCCACACTCCTGCTGCTGGGCACAGATCCACATGCCCTTTCCTGCACACAGACTCTTTAGCCACACCCACCATCCAGCCCTCTGCACCTCCCACCTCTACATCCCAGCTGTGTCTCCCTGAGCGGAATCCCTCAGAGCCCAACATACACCACCACATATCAAATCTCTCTGGATTATTAGGGACCTGCTGTCTCTCATCACTGCGCCTCACACAGGTCAGATCTTCAGACAGTGAGAGGCGGGGATGTGCAGTGTTTGGGTCCAGAGTCACAGGAGCTGTAGGCACAGAGAATGAGACGTCAGCACTGATCTGCAAAAAAGAGAAACTGTCTGATACAAAGGGCTTCTCATCAATCAATCAATCAATCAATCAATCAAACTTCCTTTATATTGCACTTTTCATACAAACAGAATGCAACACAGTGCTTCACCACAATAAAAACAGTAAACCCCCCCCACACGCACACACACACATACACACACTCTGTCTCTTACAGCAGCATTTCACTATGAGCATAAGTGTTGCTCCTGTCCTTAAATACAGCATCACTCTTACAGCAGCATTTTACTATGAGCATCAGTGTAGCTCCTGTCCTTAAATACAGCATCACTCTTACAGCAGCATTTTACTATGGGCATCAGTGTAGCTTCTGTCCTTAAATACAGCATCACTCTTACAGCAGCATTTTACTATGAGCATCCGTGTAGCTCCTGTCCTTAAATACAGCATCACTCTTACTGCAGCATTTTACTATGAGCATCAGTGTAGCTCCTGTCCTTAAATACAGCATCACTCTTACAGCAGCATTTTACTATGAGCATCAGTGAGATTAAGGACTGCTGCTCAGTCTCTTCACTCCAGGGCTCTTACACACACACACACACACACACACACACAGGGCCAATATGACTCTGACTGGCTTTATCAGCTTGTGTAAAGGATGCTGAAGATTCCCTCTGTACAGTGACAGAGTGGAGCTCCCTGCTGCAGCACTCACTGTACTCTACTGTCCCCAGCATCTTCTCCCACACTCTGTACTTCAGATTGCCCAGGTGCTCGGCCACATCAATCAGCGCTCCTGAGACCGTCTCTGGATCTGCCAGTGTGCGCTGGGCTCTGTAATAACATTCAGGAGTCACTTGTGCTGAGGCCTTGGCTTCAGGACCATAGAAGATCATCAGCAGCAACATCAGATCTTCACTCTATAAGAAAATGGCTCCATCCCTCCCAGTGTCCTGCCACACGGCCCCACTGGCTGCCAGATATGAAGCAGCCCGACCCCACTGAGGGACTCACTCACAGGGGCACCAGGGGATTATTTTAGAGGGAAATATTCTCTTTTATTTAGTATTTCAGAATACTCCCTCAATATTCATTACACACCTGCAGTGATTATTATTAAAGAGATGAATTTCAAACACAGCACTTACAGATGGAACATTTCAGTGCTTATAAACTACTTTTGCTATTTAACCTGATGAGAGAGGATGGAGTTTGCTGACCTGTTTTGTGTGTCCTTGTAGCTCTGAAAACAGAAGAGTGAATTAAAGTGACTGTCGCCAAAACTCAGTGTATTTAAACTGTTTGAAACCACAACTGCATACCTCCTTGTAATTGAACAGACTTGTACATTACATATGACAACACAGAGGCAGACTTAATGGTTTGCAATAACATATTCTCTCTGTTTACATTGTTTTGACGTGAAATGAAATTAAAGTTGAAAAAATGAGAAAACACTTTGCCTGCAGAGACAAGACTGTAATTCTGTTTGACGAGGCTTTGAAGAGATTTGATGGTAATAGCAGGTCTACATGAAAAGGCAGTTTAGAGAATCCTGCGCTCTATACATGAATGTCTGTGAGCACTAACAGCAGTTTGTACAGACACCTACAGACACAGAGTGAACAGGTCTTACCTGCAGGAATGAGACGTCTTCAGCTCCCAGCTCCTGTTCTACGGCTCTGATTTGTTCTGAAAGGGATGATATCTCTTCTGTCATCTTCTCAATCTTCTCCTTCATCATCTGACTCTTCTGCTCCTCTTCCTCCCGCAGTGCAGTGATCCTGGCTGCCTCTTCATCTTTCAGGAACTGCTGAAGTTTCTCAAACTCCATCTTTATCTGTCTCTCTCTGTGCGCTGGGCCTGACTCTGGAATAAACATTATTCATCATCATTTCAGCACAATCCAGGGCTGCATTTTCAACACTGTGATTTAAAGGCCTCAGTACAGTACCTTGATGTGCTCTGCTGTTCGATCACAGATTAGTCTCACTTTATTGAAGGTTTTTAGCTTCTCCTGCAGTGGAGCCAGTGCAGTCCTGAGTTTCTCCTGTAAAGACATGACAGAGTCCACACTTTACTGAGGAAACAGAGGGACAGTAAACTTCATTGTTTACACAGACAGCACAAGAGCCCTGCTCAGATAGAGGGAGCCAGAATGGAGACTCAGGTCACAGCTTGTGTAAAACAGTGTGTCACTGAGACACATATCAGAGCATTTCCTCTGTGTGGGACATTACAGGTAACCAGGCAAGACTCAATCTGTAAGATCACACCTCCAGCCTTCCAGCTCACCGGTCTATTTTGACCAAGACTACATGCTTCGCACTGTAATCATTGCCTGCATCTGTTTGTCATTACCACTGTTTGGTAGTAGTGACCTATGTAAGACCGAGTTTCACATTTGGTCTTTGTGAAGTCTTGAATTACTCATGGGTCATTCCAAGTCAAATCATCCAGGGGTGCCAGGTCACCTCCTCAAAATTCTTTTAAAAAATTCACGAGTAAATATTCACACAAAATGAAAAAATGCCACATATTAGGCCAGTATCTCAAATAGTCTTCAAGTTATAGCCCTTCAAAATTTAAGTAATATTTTACATTTTTTGGCAAACCCATTTTCAGCCAACTTTGGCAACTTATTGCTCCGAACTGATTGCTTATACAAGGCTGAAATTGGGTGTACTAACCATGTTCATCCCCTAGAATCTGAAAATGGCCTTAGATTCTATGTATCTTGATCCACTTTTGTATGGTAAAGCCTCAAAATCAGCCGAAAATTCAAAATGCCCAAAAACGACACCACATTTTATGACCGGTAACTCAGGAACTAAGTAAGATAAAAGGCTAGAATTAATTTTTTATGATTTTATGATATATCTCTCAGTAAAAATGCAGTAATCCAAGTAATATCATTTGTAGAAGTTTTTAATTAAATAATTTCAAAGTGCATTTTTCAGGTTTTGCCCCAAAATGCCCTTTTTTGGGGCAAAAAATGACCATGTCACCAGTTATTCATCTCTCAGAAATTTTTCTGTGCAATCTTATAAATGTAAACAATTTCGGACAAAAAAATTAGAAACATGTTCGGCTTACTTTTTTTGTCATGAATTTTTAAATTGTTCCAAAATTTTGTTACCTAAACGGGTATAGGCCTTTTGCTTTTTTGTGGTGAATGTTTCTGGGATCTGCACAGTACCTTTGATTCTTCTCATAGCAAGTTAAAAACATTTTCTCATGATGACAACACACAGACTCAATCTGCGGAACACCAGACCGCCACTGCATTAAGGCAGTATCCTCACTTGAGAAAGTATCTAATCCCAATAGTCCAGTTTTTCTTGTAAATTTCCTTGAATGACATGCATCATCCAAATGGATTCCAATACTGCACCAAGGTAAATTACTCCCCTCCATTTCAGTGCTCATGATGATCTAATAATCCCCAAGTGGGACTGCCTCCTTTTATAGTGAACTATTATTGCACAATTCAGTAATACAAGTTTGGGCTCATTTAGGATTACTACAGAAGCTTGTGATCAGTCAAGTCATGGCATGTTTGAGGCACTGATGTCATCCCCAAACAGTTATCCCCAACAAAAACAATGAAACCAATAAAATTCAGGAATAAATCTGTGGAATCTAGCAAACACTGAAATATTCTGACAAGACCTCTGTCATGTATTGTACTTTTAGATGGTGATACATGTTCAAAAATATTTTTAATCAATGTTTTGTTTTATATTTAGTAGAAAACAGCACTTGCAGCAGGCCTATACCCGTTTAGTCAATGAAAAAATACACAATTTCGGAAAACATTTTAAAAATTAAAATTTAAAAAACAAAAAAGTAAGCTAAACATCATTTTGATTTTTTTTGTCAGACACTGTTCACATTCATAAAAATGCACAGTAAAAATTTAATTGGTAACATGCTCATTTTTTGCCCCAAAAAAGGGCATTTTGGGGCAAAACTGGAAAAATTTAATTAAAAATTATTTCATTAAAAAACTTCTACAAATCATATTACTTGGATTACTGCATTTTTACAGAGAGATATATCATAAAATCATTAAAAATGAATTCTAGCCTTTTATCTTACTTAGGTCCTGAGTTACAAGCCATAAAATGTGGTCTCCTTTTGGGCATTCTGTGTTTTCGGCAGATTTTGAGGATTTACCAACCAAAAGTGGATCATGATACACAGAATCTAAGGCCATTTTTAGATTCTAGGGGATGAATATGGTTAGTATACCCAATTTCAGCCTTGTATACACAATCAATTTGGAGCAATAAGTTGCCAAAGTTGGCTGAAAATTGGTTCGCCAAAAAACTTGAAATATTATTCAAATTTCGAAGGGCTATAACTTGAAATCTATTTGAGATACTGGCCTAATATTTGGCATTTTTTTATTTTGTATGAATATTTACTTGTGAATTTTTTTCAAAGATTTTTGAGGAGGTGACCTGGAAAATTTCACAAAATCTGGATGATTTGACATGGAATGACCCTCATGCCTGTATCCACCTTATTCCTGAGGGCGCTACTGTAGATATGATGAGGGGTGCAACTTCCGGCGGAAGTACTTTTTAGCAAGTGGCTAGTCAAGAACAGCGGCGTTTCTTTCAGTTAACTTAGCGATTACAGTTTGTTTTTTTTTAACAAATTAATTTGCTTTTCTTAAAATGTCCCTTCAGAGCTCCGGCACCTATTGTGCTGTTTGAGGCTGAACTAACAACCAGAGGAAGCTAAATTTATGGTTTGATCAACAGTGTTTTGAACACGCACCCAGAACATAGGGATTGTCCTTCTGTTCAGCGAAACGGTTTCCATCGCCTACCTACAGAAGAGGAAGCCAGAATTTGGCTGAAAACCTGAATTTGAAAAGACCCCCGAAAACATTACAGGGTGGGGAAGCAAAACTTGCACTGAAATTTAAAGTACAAACAATCCCACAACCACTCCCATGAATTGTGTGCACCTGTTATTTGAAAAAGCAAAGACTATAAGCTGCAATCTGAGTCTGTGCTTTAGTCGTTTGGTTGTAAAATGACTAAAATGAATAATATACAATCTATGGATGGTGATTTATTTAGCAAATTTTGCTTCCCCACCCTGTAGGTGCTCATTTCATTTTGTCGACAAACAACGATTCCCACTTTATGGCTAGGCTCAGACAGACCGCCGCAGAGGAGACGCCGGGTCATACGCTTCGGAGCTTTGTAGATTGTTCATAGCTTCGCAGACTGTGGCAACGGAGTCGTTAATGTAGCCAAATGCGCTAGTGTGGCCACTGCTTCAGGTCGTTCTCCCATTCTTCGATAGTAGAAGGCAGCGGTACCGTAACTTTTATCCCGCCTGAGGGCTAAAAGGTGATGTTCCCTCATATATTATTTTCCAATCGCTTAAAAAAAGAGGATTCGCGTGAGCCGCTACCATGGTAAACAGTTCAGTGACAGGATGCAGCGGAAGTTACGCCCAATATTCGCACAAGGGATCATGGGATGTGGGAATAAGGTGGATAGCATTCTCAGTCTTGTATTAGACTTATTCCTCGCCTATAACATGTATATATATATATATATATATATATATATAGAACTTCAGAACTCTTGGTGCTGTTATTGTTTATTCCAGCACTTTAAACAGGAACTTCACTTGCTATTTGTTCTGTTGACTAATTGTAATACATTGTTACTTAAGATTACGCCCAAAGTCTGTATTACCAATAGTCTCTTTAAGAAATCTCGATTCCTATTTTGTTTTGCATTTGCTTCATGCCCTCTACTGCGCAGTGGGCATAATAAATACTACCAAGTCCATCCTTGCACCTGCGTCCAGTGCTCAATTTCCTGTCCTTCGTGCACCTGGACTGTGTGCGATGCACAACCGTTAGAATCAAATTGCTTATCTATTTAACGTGCATCGGTTTAAAATGAAAATATACGAGGTTTAATGTGTTGTAAGTTTAACTTCTAAGTAACAGTGATTAATACTCTAAGGCCACACTGCATCAGACACATACTGTGTATCTGAGCCATGAACTTTGACCCCTGCTGTCCCGTGCTGAGCACTGCTCTCTAACACAGCTCTGAGGATGTCTCCACACTCCTGCCCCTCCCACCTGTCTCTCTCTGCCAGTCATGTGACACATAATCAATTGATAAAGATAATATGAAATGTGCAAAATGCCATTCAGAATTAAATTCAGTAAATAAAGGATAAAAATCTAAATTTTGTTGCTAGTCTGTTACCTTTGACTCCTCTGCAGCCTCCTGTACTGGCTGCACATTGTGGTTTTTATGATTTTTTGAAGTTTGACAGATAACACAGATGGGAATCTGATCCTCCACACAGAAGAGTTTGAGTTTCTCACTGTGCAGACTGCAGAGCTCTTCAGATCCTGCTTTAGCTCTCTGACTTCTCTCCTCTAAGAACGCCTCACACGCATTCTTCAGGGACAGGCTAATGGGAAGGGTATCCCGTTTAGCTCTTTTCCTGCAAACTGGACACTCCCGATATCTCTTATGTCGCCAGCACTGCTGCACACAGTCCTTACAGAAGCTGTGACTGCAGCTCAGGACAACAGGATCCCTGAAGATCTCAGAGCACACAGGACAGGAGAGCTCCTCCTCCAGGAGAGAAGATCCAGACGCCATCCTGTCTCAGACTGTTCTCCGCTCAGTAATGGCTCCTGCTCAGTCTGTAGTTCAGTTTCACTTCAACTTACTGCTGTTCCAAAAGGTGAAGGTAAAAAAGACCATCTGTGAATTGGTAATGTTCAGATCATTGGTCCTGGCTCTTTCTTCCTCTGACAAAAAAAGAAAGGTCAGAAATTCTTTTTCTTCTGAGATTTGTAAAGTTTACTTCTTTTTGTCCTGTTGAGACTGAATTGCCTGAATCTTATGCTGCACTTCCTGTGTGACTCACATTTTATTGCACTTCTTCCCCATTCTTCAGGTTCTGTCACCTCTATCTCTTGTGTTCATCTGTACAGAGTCTCACTCCCCAGATAATCTCATGCACACAACCTCCCTGACAAACATGATTCAAACACAGATTCAGAGTCCATATCTATGGCCATGTTACGCTCTAAAATACATGTAACTTAAAGCAGGCTGGAATGGCTTTAGTCAGCAGGAAATTCCCTGCTCCATCCTTGTTGTACAACCCCGATTCCAAAATAGTTGGGACGAAGTGTAAATTGTGAATAAAATCAAAATGCAATGACTTTCAGATCACATGAGCCAATATGTTATTTACAATAGAACATAACATTTCAAATGTTGACACTGAGACATATTACATTTTTATCCACAAAAAGAGCTTATTTCAAATCTTCTGGCTGCAACGGGTCTCAAAAAAGTTGGGACACAGACAAAAAAAGGGCTGAAAAAGCAAGTAATATTCAGCTGAAAGAACATTTAGCAAGTAATTAAGTTAACTGGCATCAGGTGTGTAACATGATTGGCTGTAAAAGGGATGTCTTAGAGAGGCTGAGTCTCTCAGAAGTAAAGATGGCCAGAGGCTCTCCAACCTGTGAAGGCTTGCGTAAAAGAGTTTTGGAATACTTTAAAAACAATATTCCTTAAAGTCAAATTGCAAAGGCTTTGAAGGTCTCATCATCGACACTGCATAACATCATCAAAAGATTCAGAGAAACTGGAAAAATCTCTGTGCGTATGGGACAAGGCCGAAGACCTTTACTGGATGCCCGTGATCTTTGGGCCCTCAGACGCCAACTGCATCACTCACCGGCATGATTCTGTCATTGACATTACTCAATGGGCCCAGGATACTTCAAGAAATCACTGTCTGTAAACACAGTCCGCTGTGTCATCCATAGATGCCACCTAAAACTGTATCATGCAAAAAGGAAGCCATTGTTGAGCATGATCCAGAAGCGCCGCCGTGTTCTGTGGGCCAAGGCTCATTTAAAATGGACTGTAGCAGGACAATGCAAAACCACATACTGCAGCTATTACAACAGCTTGGCTTCATAGTAGAAGAGTCCGTGTGCTGAACTCGCCTGCCTACAGTCCTGATCTTTCACCGATTGAGAACATTTGGCGCATAATTAAACGAAAAGTCCGTCAAAGGAGACCCAAAACTCTCCAGCAGCTGGAAGCCTGTATTAAACCAGAGTGGGATCAAATTCCAATGGCTAACCTTGAGAAACTTGTCTCCTCAATGCCCAGACGCCTCCATTTTGTGTTAAAAAGAAGAGGGGATGCTACACCATGATAAACAGGCCCCTGTCCCAACTTTTTTGACACCTGTAGCAGCCATCAAATTTGAAATGAGCTCATTTTGTGGATAAAATAGTAAAATTTCTCAGTTTTGACATTTGCTATGTTAATCTCTGTTCTATTGTGAATAAAATACTGGTTGGTGTGATTTGAAAGTCATTGCGTTTTGATTTGATTCACGATTTACAGTTTGTGCCAACTATTTCGGAATTGGGGTTGTTCAAATGGTTTTATTTGGATTAACCCCAAGAGCAGTTTGATCTCATTTTTAATGGGGCCCAAACTTATATTGTAATAAAGCCATCACAAAATCAGAATAACAACAAAACAACAAAAAATTAAATGAATAAAGAATACAGTTAAAATCTGCAGAGTCTGTAGGTTTAACTCCAGTCCTGTAGGGACACAGTGTCTGCAGGTTTAACTCCAGTCCTGTAGGGACACAGTGTCTGCAGGTTTAACTCCAGTCCTGTAGGGACACAGTGTCTGCAGGTTTAACTCCAGTCCTGGAGGGCCACAGTTTCTGCATGTTTAACTCCAGTCCTGGAGGGACACAGTGTCAGCAGGTTTAACTCCAGTCCTGTAGGGACAAAGTGTCTGCAGGTTTAACTCCAGTCCTGGAGGGACACAGTGTCTGCAGGTTTAACTCCAGTCCTGTAGGGACACAGTGTCTGCAGGTTTAACTCCAGTCCTGTAGGGACACAGTGTCTGCAGGTTTAACTCCAGTCCTGTAGGGACACAGTGTCTGCAGGTTTAACTCCAGTCCTGTAGGGACACAGTGTCTGCAGGTTTAACTCCAGTCCTGTAGGGACACAGTGTCTGCAGGTTTAACTCCAGTCCTGGAGGGCCACAGTTTCTGCATGTTTAACTCCAGTCCTGGAGGGACACAGTGTCAGCAGGTTTAACTCCAGTCCTGTAGGGACAAAGTGTCTGCAGGTTTAACTCCAGTCCTGGAGGGACACAGTGTCTGCAGGTTTAACTCCAGTCCTGTAGGGACACAGTGTCTGCAGGTTTAACTCCAGTCCTGTAGGGACACAGTGTCTGCAGGTTTAACTCCAGTCCTGTAGGGACACAGTGTCTGCAGGTTTAACTCCAGTCCTGTAGGGACACAGTGTCTGCAGGTTTAACTCTAGTCCTGGAGGTCCACAGTTTCTGCATGTTTAACTCCAGTCCTAGAGGGACACAGTGTCAGCAGGTTTAACTCCAGTCCTGTAGGGACACAGTGTCTGCAGGTTTAACTCCAGTCCTGGAGGGACACAGTGTCTTCAGGTTTAACTCCAGTCCTGTAGGGACACAGTGTCTGCAGGTTTAACTCCAGTCCTGGAGGGACACAGTGTCAGCAGGTTTAACTCCAGTCCTGTAGGGACACAGTGTCTGCAGGTTTAACTCCAGTCCTGTAGGGACACAGTGTCTGCAGGTTTAACTCCATGACCAGATTTTCTGGAACCCTCATGTTGCAAGTCACTCTATCATGGAACTCTAGAAAAGACTGAGACAGGACTGGAGCGGACCGGAGCAGACCAAACCAGACCAGACCACTTAACTCCACGTGTGTCGGGATACAATGGGGTGCAAAAATTTGGGCACCCCTGATTTAATGTCTATTGCAATTAATCTCCAAGTGATTGAAAGCAAACCTGAACACTAAATGCTACAATCACTTGGAGATTAATTGTAACAGACATTTAAACCAGGGGGGCCCAAATTTTTGCACCCCACTGTATGTGGAGTTGTGTTTACAGGATATGTGTTTCCTTCCTGATTTCCTGACCTTAGGTGGTGAGTAATACAATTTTCTGGCATACAATGTACGCTAGGGAAAGTTTTTATTGTTCCACTACTTATAGACATTTGCTAAGGGATTGAAATATTCCCAAGAGGCCTGGGACCATAGAAACCAGGCACAGACCAGGTTATAACCCTTCACGGGAGTGGAGATAAAGAGAGATTATAGAGATACATCATTTCAGTGTTGTCCACTCCTTAAGCAGCTAAAGCGTTGTTTTATCTTCAATTTCAAGACCTTAAAATATTAGGGCTTGTGAAAACTTTGTGCTGAAATTGGTCAAACGCACCATTATCTAGAATGTTTATTTCAATATTTTTAAGCTTTTTATGCAGAAGGATTAATATAGTAATATAGACATAGTGGCTAGAGGTACATACATCCGTACCCCCTATATTTCGGTCTAAGGATACGTATGTCAGTATCGGACCTTCATAAGTATGGAAAGCGGTCTCAAAACAACTTAGTTAGGTTTAGGTATTGAAACTTCATGGTTAAGTTTAGGGTCGGGGTTGGAATACAGGTCAGGGTTAGGGTTAGGTACTGAAACTACTTGGTGATGTTTAGGCTTGGGGGATCAGACGTCGACACTACTTGGTTAGTTTTAGGCGGCAAAACCACTTGGTTACTGTCATAATAAGATAGAAACTTAGGACACTTATCAGAGGCTTAAATGTTGTAGCTTTATTCTGCAGGTGAACAGATAACGAGAACCCTGCTCTGTAGCTACACAACAGTGCACTTCCCTTCTGTTTCATAGGCGTCAACCCATAGGATATTGGGACACGTAAAGCATCATGGGAAATGTAGTGTAACCAAGTTCCTTCACATCACATTTCCCCCCTTAAGAAACCAGTCTCAGCTTTGCCCCAAATAACAAATTTGATAAACATGAAACAATATAAAGTGAAATGGCAATAAAGTTAACGTTAAAAATAAAACATTCCTTGTCTCTTATCTGAACCAATCATGGAAAGTGCAATAGGTAGGCTACCAGCTGTTTGTAACACAAAACATTTCCTTTGAAACCAGCGCACTGCAGCATTTTCATTTTCATTTCCTTCATTGACATCTTAGCTCTTGCAAGCAAAATTAACAATGATCCTTAACTGACAAATTCCATCAAAGACAAAACACATGCATAATTCTTCTTACAATTAGGGTACCAGCGATTGTTTCAGCTATTCGCTTTAACGGGCAGGGGTTTTAATTACTCTACCCCTGGATGTGGTTTTGAACCCTGGAAGGGGCTCAGTAGGGCTGTTCTCAGTCACAGCAGAGGGCTGAGGTGTTTCTTGAGAACGTGTTTCCTCCTGCTGTTGTGGTGGGCAGTCAAGGGTCAAGGTATCTTTATTATACCCTAAGGGGGCAATCTGTTATACAGCCAGCAAACAAACACAAACAATCATCAGCACGGACAAAGATGAAATATAACACGGACATTGAATAAAACATATGAAATAAAAAATAAAATGGTAATAATAAAAAAGAGATAAAAACTTCATAAATAATAAGTAAAATACTCAGTTGAGGGTGTTTAAGAAGCCAATAACAGCAGGTACAAATGAGTTCTTGTATCTGTTAGTTCTGCACTTCCTTAAAGCAAATCTGCGGCCTGACAGGAGCAAAGAAAACTCTACAAACAGCAGGTGACAGGGGTCGGTCAGAATTGACTGGGCCTTCTTGAGGGACCTATTCTTGAACTGGACAGTGAGGCAGTTTAGGGGCGTACCTGCTATTTTCCTGCACACATCAGTGACATTCCGTAGGCGGGACCTGGCCTTCTGAGTCAACAATCCATACCAACAAATAAAAGAAAAGGTAAATAAAGGTAAGTCCACACTTCGTCCGTTGCCCGTCACAGTTTCAGGTACTGCCTGAAGGTGCCTGCGGTTACAACGAGAGACAGAACTGTTTAGTGTCTCTATCAGGAAAGACCAAGGTTCGTGTACGGGTCCCACCACAGTGCCTGATGTTCACCAGCCTGTCTCCCCATTCAATTGATCTATGGCTAAGCGCCGCCCCCTCCACTGACTCGGACAAACAATCAACATTTTTGAACAGGCACTAATGGCTGGTATCACAGTCAGAGATACTTTTCAGGATGCTATCAATGATTTTTGGCGATAGAAGGCTCAAATACCATCAAGAAGTCAGCAAAAAGGGTTACACTATGCATTGGAAGGATACATTAATGAATTTAGAGTGGAGAAGGTCAATGAAAAGTTTAAATTAGAAGCTAAAATTTTCAGGTCTCAGTGCAAACGCGATCAACCGCATCTCGTTTCCGTCACCCTCTCACACTACAAGATAGAGGATCAGCATTGGTCGTGCACTGCAGGGTAAGAAATTTAATTTACATATTATTGCTACCAAATTTAAGAAATCTTACCTGACGTGACTGAACTCCTAAGTAAACAAGGTGACATGGTGAACAACGCAGCCAGGAGCTCAAGTTAAGCCAACGTCTGTCAGCACTGAAGTTAGCCATAGAGTTCACCAACTTTAGCTAATGTTAGCTAACTTAGCGATGTAAAAGATGATTTTACATTAATCTCCAGCGAAGTGACAAGATGTCACCTTAAACACGATGTTGACTTAGCTTGGGACAAATGTAGACATCCTTGTTGACCTTTGTTAGCTACGTTAAGCTGATAGTGGGGTCTTCCACAAAGCTTTATCCAGAGGAGACACTTCTCTTGGTTATGATGTGGCTTTGGGAAGAGTATACAATACACCCCAACGCCCAGCCTCTCGGGATACCTTGTATCAGTTACATTTACCCCAAGCACAGCATTTGATCATTTTTTTTAACTTAGAAACATTTTAAAACCCCATAAAAGCGAACGATTCAGAGTTTCCGTAATGCATTTCAATGGAAGTTCAGACTCAGAATGTCCGAGTATATGGGGAGAGAATACGCACTGTGATTGGCTCATCGCATTTGTTGTGTTGTAGGAACGCCGTCTCAGCCTGGTCCGGATCCCTCCTCAACTTCCTCGTCTCCTCAGTCTGTGTAGGATGTCAGCTGGGATTACATACACTTGTTTAAGGGCGCATGGGACGGCGGCCCGGAGAAGGAGTAGATCTTGCCGGGAGTAGGTGAGTTTGTTTTCGCCCTGCACCCCCGGGCAAAGCGCAGCACTTCTTAGATCGCTGATGGTTTGTAGGATGATAAGTGTAATCCACATCATTGTAATGATTTTGGTGTAAGCCATGATAGCAGATAGAACAGACTTGATGCAAAACAGGTAAAAACAAGCTGTGTTAAATGGAACACTGATGCCCCAGCGGAAGGTAAAAAGTACTGCAGGTTAAAGTTTCTTTTCCGCTGCAGACAGACAGACGGCCGGACGGACGGACGGACAGGTGCAAAACAATATGCCCCCAAATCTTCGATTCCGGGGGCATAATAAAAACTGGTACGACATATAGACGGCGAGACGTACGAGATCAGAGTACAGACTGTGTTGTCGCAGCAGAACCAGACCTACCATTTTTCAACTGTACTTACATTGTCATAGCATATATACATTTCCTCTGTGTTCTCCTTTTTAATTTCCTATCATTCTTATCCCCTATTCTTTCTACTTTTAGCCTCTTTATCTTTCTATTATATTTTTGCTTCAAGTTCTCTTCATTAATCATGTGGTACTGCGATAGTAGACACAATCTCTTCCCTACCTATCACCTTCAGATTCCACTAAATTGCTGTTATCCAAAAGTAATGCTATTTTCCACAAATTATGAAAATTAATATGCTGTTGTCACTTTGTACAATCAACGTTCAGTTGTTACTTCCTCTAAACTTTCTACTTTTTATACTTGCTGATCATTTGAGAGGGCATATATTTGTTGAATTTATAACTTGGGACAATGTTATTTCACTCAAACAAATATTCTCTCCCTACTCAAATAGGGTTCTGGAGGTCTCTTCAGTTGTTCACATTTCCTTCGGATGTTTCCCTTACAGAACTACTGCAATTTTTATTAGACACGAAGTATTCAAAGTATTAAATTTCGGAGCATAATACCTCTCTTCATACACACAGTGTTTCCCACAGAATTTTTGGAGACTATGGGGGCACATGTGTTGTGGCAGACTGATGTCTGGAGGGGGGTCATTCACATTCTGTTAAGCGGGGGGATGATTCTCATTTTGTTGAACGGGGGGGGTTAATTCTCATTTTGTTGAGCGGGGGGGATTGCGCAAATTCCGCGTCTTCCGGTACCTTTCCTATTTTCCTTTTTTTTTTTGTTAAATTTGCGCATGTAATCTCAACACGCGGCAATTGCGCATATTGAGACTATGGCGAGCCGCCATAGTCTCGTCAATGTATGGGAAACACTGCAACATTTATGTGAAAGTGTTTTTCAATGTTATTCACAAGTTCACGCAAAGCCTCGCATGTTTTTGCTGCTTAATTCCTATTAATAAATCCTTCTCAATGTACACGCAACCACTTTTGTACTTCAACAAAATTTCAAATTTTTTTTTCTAATCCTAACAACTCTACTGATCTTTCACTCCGAGCACTCTGCATCTCTGTGCTGCACAAGGCAGCAGATCAACTTATGCACAGTTGCAAAACAGCCCCACACTTGAACACTAAAAAATCTATTCCGCATTTACTGTCAGCACTCCATATTAACACTAACTACGCAAATTATGAAGCATATACGTAGATAATATGAAAGTCATTATAAACATAGCGCTACATTATTGACAAAGTTTTAAACTGGTTCATATCAAATAAGTTTTATCATATACTTTGGGGTCACGTTCGAATATTATTGCGCAAGTACAAATTATGATACAAATTTTAGTCAGCTCCCAACATTTTGCTTATTCTAGTCCTCTTTTATCTTTTTTAAACCTAATTAATGACTTATAAGCATGTACAATTATTTAAGCTATAAAATAGAAATACGCGTTTTATTTATTTTCTTCAGCTGATTTGACATTCACGCGTACATTAGATTTTACGAGACATACATTAAACTTTACAAACAGGACAAACATGCCATTCACTTTGCAGATTTCATAGCACTCATATGCAACACAAATTTTACACCACATATAGATAATTACACAGCCCAAAACAAAAAGTTCATATTTTTCTGCAAATTGTTGGTCAGGTGTATTTTCTTAATCAACGAGTGGATTTACGCATTTTACTTATTCACATAGTCAACTTAGTTTTCACACACTTAGGAAATTTCACACACAAACAAGGCTCACTTTTATTTTATACCACAGTCTTTCTGCCGGCATTCACGCATACACCCACTTTTTGATTCTGGCCAGTATCGCCTTACTTCTAAGCAATTTATGTTGCTCACGGCTCTCCCGTGGCAACTTTGCATGCTGAGTTGTCCTTTCAGCAAATATTTGTTGCCGTCTCAGCAATGGTTTTACTTCCCAGCAAACATGAGACGTCTGCCCGACGTGCAGATGACGTATATAACACGATATAGACGTGATCTGCACGTCGGGCAGACGCCTCATGTTTGCTGGGTTATAGCTTATTGTTCACTCAACAATAGCTTTATTAATTAGCTTATTACCCTCTCAGTAATAACTTTACTTATTGCTTGTTACCCTCTCAGAAACCACTTTATTTAAAGCTTGTTGTCCTATTAACAGCTTTCCTTATATGCTAAATTCCAGACACGCTCCCTCAACACAGGTGAGCTGACTAGAAGTTTATTCACTGCCAGCGCTGAGCCAATCTGCAATAAAAGCAGCACATGCAATGAACCAACATACCATCAATACATTTAACATACATGCAGACATCAGAACATGTGACATTTATATAAGACACACATCACATCAGACTTTTTTTCCTACCAAATTACGCAATCAAATTTAAAATCATACCTCTAGGTTCTTTTGAAGGAGAAACTTTAAGTTGCCTTGGTCTAGCCAGCTGCACACCACTCTGAAGTTCAACAATTATTTTATGCAGATTTTTGGAAAGAGGCTCTTCTTATCTCAATATTCCTATTATTATGGCCACTTGTTGAATTCAGAGATAGTAGCCTCCGTGCGGACCTCTGCCAGTGTTGCCGGATTGGTCGCGTGGTTTCCAGCCCAAAACTGATTTAAAAACCGCCTATTGCACAAAAAAACGCCCAAAGTAACACCAGTAAAAACGTATGCATTTATCAATTAATTTATTATGTAAGCACATCATACACAGCAAAATGTTCAGAGTAAAATCAACTCTTAAAGAGTCTATTTGGTCCCAGTCCTGCCAAAGTGGGACCAAATAGACTCTTTAAGAGTTGATTTTACTCTGAACATTTTGCTGTGTACATTTGTATTTACCCTCAACAGTTAACCTTGCGTTGGCTCATATCAGCAAATGCAAGCAATAATTTCTTATGCATCTTCGCGGGAGTAAACAATACCCCTGAAGCCGATGGAAAAAAAAAAAAAAAAAACGATTTCCCTGGCTACATGTATCGTATCCACAGAAGCGCAAACACATACAGAGATTGAGACTGAGAACACAATCGAACAAACTTTTGCAAAAAGCGATATAATTACAGCTGTTCAGAAAATCGACTGTACACTGTAAACCCTGATAGTGTGGTGAACTCAAATGTTTAGTGGAAATCGATTACCTCAAAAAAAAAAATGAGTATGCCAACTTAATGCTCTTGTGTTCACAGCACTTAAAACATGTAAAAAAAATAACTTTACCTTATTTTCTTTAACTTCCTTCCACACAATGCAATTAAGTTGGCCAACACAATTTTTTTGAGGTAATCGGTTTCCAGAAAAAACATTCGAGTTCACCACACTATGAGGGTTTACAGTGAGCTATGCAGTCAAATCGCTCAATATACTAGAAATCACTAATGATGACAAACCCTATGGGGTGAAAACAGCAGTCAAAAGCGAACAAGCCGACTCGTCCCTTTTGCTACCAAAACAAATACTGTGTTTTTTGGGCGATACTTCATTTGTGTATTTAAAAGTCAAAAATCAAGACAATAGGCAAAGTTTTCGTGCTGTCTGACTGATGCAGGTATATACAAAGCATAACCCTCTTAACTCATAACTTCTCACGTAAGTTTTCCCATAAGTAGGTTCAAAGTCAGAAAAAGAATTATTTTCAATTTGTAGGAACCTAGTAAACAATGTAGGGGAGACCGGGGTCACCTCGTCATGATTTTGTATTTGGCTCCTTAACTCTTTGTTGCTAAAACTTAGGCTGTACCGTAAAGGTATTTCTCTGTGTGTAGTGCGGAATGTCGCCTATAAAACTTCTATTGATACAATTTCAATATAACATATTCACGTCATTTGTACGTTTTCGTTTTATCCGCCAGTGCGTTTGAAATGAAAAAACTGGGGTGACGGACCTTACCTCGTGGCCGAAGTCACCCCGGTCTCCCCTACCTTCAAATTTTTCAATTATAGCTGTTTGAGATCCCAAGATCCCAGTTAACAATGTACTGTTCGCGGAGCGTTTTGCGCGAGCAGTACCTGAATGGTCAAGGAACGTTCCCTCGCGGTTCCTTGAAAAGTTTTCTTTACGTTCCGCGTACGTTCGCATTTGGTTACAAATTTGGTTCACGGAACGTTCATCGAACGTTCGCAGACGGTTGTTTTCTCAACGTTCACGGAACGTTCTCTGAACCAAGCATTGTATGAAATATATACATTATTTACTCATTCTTTGTAGTTTACCTGCTTTACATACAAGATTGCAGAAATGGCTTTGTTGCCAGTGGCTTTGAGGTGTAAATCTTGCATCAGCTCCCATCAAACATCCAAACGCCCCACCCTCAGTCTACTTCGTCATCCTTGAGGTGGCAGTTCTTTCTGCTGTTCTTCCAACTTGCCGGGAATCGGCATCAGTGTGAAATTGCCATCTCTGGACAATGTCATAAAAACTGAGCTAATCGCCGGCGAGGTTGCACGGCTGACGCCGAATTACCCACTAACTGTTCCCATGTACTTTGCCTTAATAACAATCAAGCAATTTATTTATTCAACGTCTACCCCATAATGATAAAGGGATAGAATCAAACAGGCTAATAACGCTACCATATCAGTTTGTAAAAGTGGCACTGTGAATTTCGGTACAACAAAAACGCTTCCTCATAAGCAGGTTATCAAGTTTCTGAGAACAACTGTATAAGTTATTTAAAAAATGTTTCCCTGGAACTTTAATAGAAATAAAACAAAACCAGATTTCACATTATAATTCGGTTTGTCTTTGAATTCGTCAGTTTTTGTGAACGTGCGAGCGCAATTTCGCCAGAGAATCAATTTCCCAACTGAGCGCAGAAAGTCAATCTGCATGGAATTAAAATGGAGGCAGATGAGTTGAGTTGAAGAGTAATAGCAAATACTGCAGTCATGGACTGTATTTTCCAATCTCGCATCTTATTCATCCATTTCATCCATCGACACCGGATTTTCTCTCTCTCACTCACTCACACACACACACACACACACACACACACACACATATTAATGCACCGATGGCATCAAGCGGGAGCGCATGTCGCTTTTATTTAACATTCGCAACCCAGGAGAGAAACAGTTTCATATGTTAAATTCTTGCGAAGGAATTACCGCTTTAATCTCGCAACCAATCAAAGTGCAAAAAAGTGAGAACGACTGACTCATATTTTTCATTTTTGCGAAGGAGGTATAGAAAGTAGATAACAAATGTTACTGCTTCGCGACATAATATCCTGAAGCCACGTGATACGAGTGATAACGAACGCAAAAAGCCTTCTTATTCCACAACATCGTTTTCTGTGGAAATATATAGCTATGTAGCCAGTCTAATTACAAAACGAAATTCAGATGATATGAGCAGGTAGGCCTGTGCTTCACTTGCGTTTTCGCGGCTAAGTTGCATCACTATTCTGTAGGTTGTAAGTCTGAGGTATTAGCTGATACGCTTACACGTCCACGCCATCAGATGGTCTTTTTTTTCGAGAAGTCAAATGTGTGTCTCAGGTCTTAAGAAAATTAAATTAAGTGAATGAATGAATGAATGAATGAATGATCAAATAAAAAAACATAAATCCAGACTTCTTTCATTAACTTTTTTTTTTTTTTTACTAAAAACAGACAAACTCATAGAAATAGACCGGTATGTATTGCATGACAATATTTACAGTAGGCTAAAATGTAGCCAATTCTGACCAGAACAGTTTTAAACGGTCTGTCTGCAGTGAAACAAGACTGCTTATCGTAACACTGGGAGACCAATTATCACTTTTTCATTGATAAAGCCAGAACATAATATGTGATCTGATATAATGAATAGGAAGAGCAGGAGATTTACGTTATTTTAGCAGCTGTCTGTGGGGATTACGTTCCACTAAAAATTAAGCATAAAAGGCCTCCCAGTGTCTCTACCAGCTTTGTGGTTATAATAAATAAATTAATCAAATCAGTATTCATAAACAATGCGGATAGTTTGCTGAGCCTATAAACAGTTGAATTTACTCGTCCAAATTGGACGGTCCAATAATTTTCTGCTATCCATTAGTCGAGGCCGCTCTCCTCTCTGTTTTGCAGATGGACGGGTCGGGGTCGGAGTGGATTCAGTTATCCTTTAACCACCAGGGAACGTTCCCTAAAGGTTCCCTGAAGGTTTTTTAAACACCTTCTACAGAACGTTCAGGGAACGTTCGCCGATTCTTTGAAGGTCCATCGGTTCTCCAAAGGTTCAATTTGTAACCTTCAGAAAACCTTTAGAGAACGTTCTCTGGGCGTTCTCTAAAGATTTTCTTTTTTAATCTTAAAAAACCTCTTGAGAACCTCCAGGGAACGTTCTCAAAAGGTTCTCAGAAGGTTTTTTTTTTGTTTTTAAATGCTTCAGAGAACCTTTAGAGAACGTTTTCCAAAGGTTTTTAAAAAATAACCTCTAGGGAACCTTCAGGAAACGTTCCCAGAAGGTTACCTGTTTGCTGAAATATTTCAACGATTCCAAATGTTTTGTAGAATTACAGGGAACTGTGAAAAAAATTATATGCTAGATATTTTCCATTTGATGTAATGCCGTGGCCCAGTGGCGGAGCTACAGGGGGGGCGAAGACACGTCCCTGTTAGTCCTGGCTAGATCTCAATCATTTTCCTTTATTGACGTCTTTTCCAATTATTGTAATTGGCAACTGAAGACACGGTTTCTCTCCACATGCGATCTAACAGCGATTAAATCGCGGGTTAAATTCAGTACAGTGGCGGAACAGTGAATTGGATTGCACAAAACAGCCGTTTAAAACAATTATAAATCCTGACCTGTTCTCAGTCATCATGATTAACAAAAGGTTCACTCCGAGAGCGCTCCGCACTTAACAGGTGCTGCTTGTTCTTCCCGATTAGGTAAGACGACCATCATTCATCTGGTCGCGTATTTGCTGTATTTAAATCTACGTTATTCAAAATTGCATAGCCTACCTGTCGACTCTCACGCAAATGGCTTTTATAACCTAGGCTATTTAACTGCCGAGTGCTACTGTTTTTTTTTTTTTTTTAAATCAACCCACGAAATACCGAGAGTGAAAGTCCGCGTTTCATTGGAACACGGACCAGTTCAATCACGCGAAGCATTGGCCAATTAATAAGTGAATTATTTTTCTGCACTGAATTTAGCCCATGATTTCATCGCTGTTAGATCGCATACGGTGAGAAGCCGTGTCTTCAATTACGATAATTGGAAAAGACGTCAATAAAGGAAAATGATTGAGATCTAGCCAGGACTAAAAGGTACGTGTCTTTGCCCCCCCTGTAGCTCCGCTACTGCCGTGGCCGTAAAATCATGGCGTCCTGGATATGAATATGTCTGTGGCTTCACTGATGCGCAGCCATCAGCAGATACAGAATACGTGACATTTTCCCAGCAAACAGGTAACCTTCTGGGAACGATCCCTTAAGGTTCCCTAGAGGTTATTTTTTTTAAAACCTTTGGAAAACGTTCTCTGAACGTTCTCTAAAGGTTCTCTGAGGCATTTTTAGAAAAAAACCAGAGAATCTTTTGAGAATGTTACGTGGAGGTTCTCAAGAGGTTTTTTTAAGGTTTAAAAAAACCTTTAGAGAACGTTCTCTAAAGGTTTTCTGAAGGTTACAAAATGAACCTTCTGAGAACCGATGGAGAACGTTCTCTGAACATTCTTTAAAGATAATTTAATAAACCTTCAAAGTATCGTTGGCGAACGTTCCCTGAACGTTCTGGAGAAGGTGTTTAAAAAAAACTTTCAGGGAACCTTTAGGGAACGTTCCCTGGTGGTTAAAGGATAACTGAATCGACACTAACTCCGACCCGTCCATCTGCAAAACAGAGAGGAGAGCGGCCTCGACTGACGGGAAGCAGAAAATTATTGGACCGTCCAATTTGGACGAGTAGATTCAACTGTTTATAGGCTCAGCAAACTATCCGCATTGTTTATATATACTGATTTGATTAATTTATTTATTATAACCTCAAAGCTGGTAGAGACACTGGGAGGCCTTTTATGCTTAATTTTTGGTGAAACGTAATCCCCACAGACAGCTGCTAAAATAACGTAAATCTCCTGCTCTTCCTATTCATTATATCAGATCACATATTATGTTCTGGCTTTATCAATGAAAAAAGTGATAATTGGGCTCCCAGTGTTACGATAAGCAGTCTTGTTTCACTGCAGACAGACCGTTTAAAACTGTTCTGGTCAGAATTGGCTACATTTTAATGTAAATATTGTCTTGCAATACATATCGGTTTATTTCTAGGAGTTTGTTTTCAGTAAAAAAAAAAAAGTTAATGAAAGAAGTCTGGATTTATGTTTTCTTTTTAAAATTGATCATTCATTCATTCACCTAATTTAAATTTCTCAAGACCTAAGACACACATTTGACTTCTCGAAAAAAGACCATCTGATGGCGTGGACGTGTAAGCGTATCAGCTAATACCTCAGGCTTACAACCTACAGAAGAGTAATGCAACTTAGCCGCGAAACGCAAGTGAAGCACAGGCCTACTTGCTCATATCATCTGAATTTCATTTTGTAATTAGACTGGCTATATAACTATATATTTCCACAAAAAAAGGATGTTTTGGAATAAGAAGGCTAGATATAAGATTATTTTGCATTCGTTATCATTCGTAGTATCACGTGGCTTTAGGATATTATGTGGTAAAGCAGTGACATTTCGTAGACCTGCTGATAAAACCTCGCATCTCCAAATTTGATAAGAAACAAAAACTCTTATATCCACAATAATAGGCTAACATAAACAATGCAAAATACAAAATACATTCTTGGAAGAAAAATAGTCATCCTACCCGAACACAGCACAACTGCATTCTTACATGGAAAATTAAAAATTTTTTTATGCTCTCCTGTAAGGTTTATCATTTTGAAGATACGAGGTTTTATCAGCAGGCCTACGATTTGTCATTTACTTTCTCTACCTCCTTCGCAAAAATGAAAAATATGAGACAGTCGCTCTCACTTTTTTGCACTTTGATTGGTTGCGAGATTAAAGCGGTAATTCCTTCACAAGAATTCAACATATTGTGGCGACTTCCGAAGGAGGCGGACGCGGAGTCAGGGATCTGCGTTTTCATATTGCTCCTTCTGAGCTTCGTTTTATTGTATCAGCAATGAACATCTTCAACAGCAGTCAAACAGCAGGCAAACCATAGCTTATCCCTTTTTGAGGGTTTACGTTCAAACTAAGTCAAAGCTCTATATTCGTCTACTTATGGCGCTTTTCCACTACACGGTACCGGCTCTACTCTACTCTACTCTACTCACCTTTTTTGCTTTTCCATTAGGAAAAAAGTACCTGGTGCCAGGTACTAGTAGGTACTTTTTCTGGTACCTGCTTTCCTGGGGTTCCAAAAAATGGCCGACCAGGTACTAGTGGGTACTAAAATGTGACGTGCAACATTGCAGCCCACTGATTGGTCAGAGAGAATCGTCTCTGCAGAAGACAACTCGCTTCCGCACTATCGCTAGGGAACTGGCTTCACGTGCCATCATTGAAACAGGTCCTCAAATTGTGTTTTTGAAACGTGTGTTGTTTTAGGCAGCTTGATAAATATACTGTGCGTTGCCTTACCTTTCAAACAAGGTTGCGTTCGTTCACCGAAGCTGCTGCATTTATGAAATCGTTTTCTTTGTGACCCTGCTCAGAGCGAAATTGTGGTCAATTCGGTTCCCCCCTGATTCCCCTTGAGAAAGTTTTTGTGCTGCCCTATTTTACGGAAATTGCGCCGGAAAAATAACGTTCACGGATGCTGATGTTTTTGTTCTAAGGAAAGATATCGAAGCATTTTGTTCTAAGGAAAGATATCGGATGAGATGTCGCATCGTAAAGTGATAAATTCTAATACTCTGCCCAGTCCTGTGCGCATTTGCTAGGTGTTTTGCCTTCAATTTCAAAGTGAAGTGTTTCATGAAGGCTGAATATGAATACTCAATGCCTTTTTACGATATCATTGCTTTATGCGTTTTTAGGTGGTACGTTATTTAATGTGCAACCGAATCGACACAACACCAGCTGCT
Source organism: Gymnothorax javanicus (assembly GCA_029692085.1). Lineage (NCBI taxonomy): Eukaryota > Metazoa > Chordata > Actinopteri > Anguilliformes > Muraenidae > Gymnothorax > Gymnothorax javanicus. Next base: position 175,649,095 of record CM056195.1, read on the forward strand.
ATCCTATGCATCAGGAGAATGTCAAACAGAAATTACAATTATAAACACTCGCGGACTTTAGTGCCATAACGCAGTGATGTGATGGTAGTCTGCCCCTGATTTAAACATATAAATATTTAACAAAATCGACGGACTAAAAGTAAACTTTATATAACTGAGGATGCCGTCGCGGCAGTAACATGCTGCGTCGCAACGATGAGCAGGTACCACGGAGGCGGCACTATCCTCTAATGGAAAAGCAACCCCAAAAAAGTACCCGGTGCCGAGTAGAGCAGAGTAGAGTAGAGCCGGTACCATGTAGTGGAAAAGCGCCATAATAATATATACCAACTCGGGGTTTTCTGATTAGACAATTCTCTGGGGCCCGTGAGCCCCAGAGGTCGTAGCTACACTTCTGTCGTAGCCTGGCCGTGTCCTGGGCCTGTCGGGAGAACTGGTGGACCACCCGCAGCCGCTCCAAAAGCCGCCGGTAGTAGTCCCCCTCTCTTGTTGCTGGTTCTTCAGGTTCGGGCGGGGCCCCAAACACCAAATCCACCGGTGAACGGACCTCCCGCCCAGATATCAAAGCTGCAGGGGTGCAGAGGCTCGACTCCTGCAGGGCCGAGCGGTACACCCGCAGGACCAGGGGCACGTGACGGTCTCAGTCACGCTGGTGTTGGCTGGCAAGGATGGTGAGCTGAGTGGTAAGCGTGTGGTTGAACCGCTCAACCAAACCGTCACTCTGTGGAGGGAGGGGAGTCGTGTGGGTCTTGGTCACCCCCAGCCGCTCGCAGATTGCCGCCAACACTTGCGCCTCAAAATTTCGCCCCTGGTCGCCATGCAGCTCTTCGGGTGTGCCGAAACTGGTGGACATCTCCTCAACCAGGCACTGCACAGTCGTCTCTGCGCTTTGGTCGGGTACAGGGTATGCCTCAGGCCACTTTGTGAAGTAGTCCATCGCCACCAGGATGTAGCAATTCCCAGCATCGGTGATGGGTAATAGCCTTAGGACGTCCAACCCGACTCGCTCCATTGGGGCGCCGACGACGTACCGCTGTAGGGGGGCGTGTGATGTTCGGCTGGGCCCCTTCTGAGCCGTGCAGGAGTCACAGCAGTTCACATGGAGCTCTACGTCGCGGCGACAACCCGGCAAGTAGAATCGCCCCTGCAGGCGATTCAGGGTTTTTGTCACTCCAAAGTGGCCCGCCCCCACCGAGCCATGCACCATCTCGAGGACCAAGGGGCGCAGCTTGCGAGGCACCGGGAGCTGGAGTATGTCGCGCCCCTGGCCGGGTGCTTACCACCGCTGATGAGCCAGCCCGTCCAGCAACTCCAAGTGCTGGAATTGGGTCCGATAGGCCTTCAGCTCCTGACCTTCCGCCGCGACCTCAGCCCATGCTGGTGACGTGCCCGACTCCAGCCACTCCCTCACCTTCCGCAGAGTGTCGTCCGCCTCCTGCTCTTCCTGCTGCTGCTGACGCTCCATCGGCACTCGCCCCCCCTCTGCTTCTGTCGCTTCGGCAGCCGCCACCTTGAGAGCTGGCTGGTCCCGCTCATCCGGCCGCTGACAGTACCTGCACTCCTGTATAGCACACGGCCGCCGGGACAGGGCATCAGCATTTCCGCGGTGGCGCCCTGGGCGGTGCTCGATGGTAAAGTCGTAGCCCTGCAGGATCTCTAGCCAGCGTGCCACTTGACCCTCGGGGCTGCAGAAGTTCAGCAGCCAAGTGAGGGAGGTGTGGTCAGTGCACAGCTGGAAGGTGGCGCCTTGCAAGTAGGGGCGGAAATAGCAGAGCGCCCTGATGACGGCCAGCAGTTGCCTTCGAGTGGTGCAGTAGTTGCGCTCCGCTCGGCTCAGGGCGAGGCTATAGCAGGCGACCACCTTCTCCCCTTCCGCATCCTGCTGGGAGAGCACGGTCCCCACCCTGGTGTTGCTGGCGTCGGTGTCCACGATGAAGGGTCGCTGCACATCGGGATAGGCCAGCACTGGGGCCTGTGTGAGAGCCGCCCTGAGCTGAGCAAATGCAGCCACGCACTCCTCAGTCTACTCAAAGGCCCGCTTCTTGTTCGTGAGGTGATGCAGTGGGCTAGCGATGGATGCAAAGTCCCACACAAAAACCGGTAGTAGCTCGCCAGCCCCAGGAAACTGCACAACTTCGCCCGCCTGCTGCGGCACCGCCACTCACGCACTGCGGCCACCTTTGCTGGGTCAGTGGCCACCCCCTGCCCACTCACTACGTGCCCCAAGAATGCCGTCTCACGCCGAAACAGCTGGCACTTCTTTGGGTTGAGTCAGAGCCCTGCCCGCCGGATAGCAGTGAGCACTTCTTGTAGGTTGGAGAGGGTGCCCTCAAAACTGCTGGCGTGCACCAGCAGCTCGTCAAGGCACGACGCGGCAGTCCCGGGAACAGCTGACAGGACCTTCTCCATCAGTCGCTCAAAGGTCGCGGAGCATCGCACAACCTGAGCGGCATGACCCGAACTGCCACAGCCCCTGCCCGATGGTGAATGCGGTCTTCAACTTGGCGTCGCCGGACATGCGCACCTGCCAGTAGCCGCTGCGGAGATCGAGCGAGCAGAACCAGCTGGAGCCCGCTAGGTGGTCGAAAGTGCCTCGTCGATGCGTGGAAGGGATGGGCATCCTTCCGGTTACTGCATTCTGGCGCCCGTAGTTGACGCAGAACCTCCACTCACCATTCTTATTCGGCACCAGCACGGCAGGGGCTGCCCACAGACTGTCGGAGGGCTCAATTATGCCCGCCGCAGCCATCTCCTTCACCTTCTCTTCTCTGCGACTCATCGCTGGCGAGGAGAGAGGCGGTGTGGCTGCAGGCGAATGGGCATGGCATCCCCGGTGTCGATGGTGTGCTGCACCAGGTCTGTTTGGGTGCGCTCCTCGTCGCGGACAGCGAAGAGGTTCGCGTTGTTTATCAGCAGGGCTTTCAGCTGCTGGCTTTGAGAGGGGTTGAGGCCGCTGCAGCTGCACTGCCACAGCTCATGGACGGCATTCATTGTGTCGACTGGGGGCAAGCAGGGTTGTGGCGAATGGGCCGGGCAGACGGGGTGCGCGATGTAGCTTGTGTTGATTGGTTGGGGCAGCGAAATGGCTGGTTGGGCTGAAACCATGGCATGTGGGTGGGCTCTCCTCGCGGTTTGTTTCCCTGCCGTTGACTGAAGGTAGTAGGTGGTTGCACCGATGACAAGGGCGGGGCGGGCGATGTCTACCGTGGGCCCCCAGCGCGCCAACAGGTCTAGGCCCACGAAGCAATCACCCCGGATTTCAGCCAACCAGAACTGGTGGTTGAGCCGACGATCCCCCATGGCCACGCTCACCCGCTTCCAGCCCTTCGTGCCCGTTTTCTGGCCAGCTATTGACTGCAGCTGCGTGTTGGTGGGCTCTCAGTGAGCACCGTGCAGGATTCCTGGACACACTAGGGAGATGGTGGCGCCTGTGTCGACCAGCGCCGTGCAGGGTTGCCCATCCAGCCAGCACTGGAGCTACAGCCCACCACCCGTGTCCAGCTGGCCTGCCCGAGGGAGAGAGCTACCCTCATCCGCCTTGAGAAAGGCAGAAAAATGTGAATTTTGCCCTCCCGCCTTGAAAAAGGCAGGGTAATGGATTGTTTGCTCATTCACTTTACAAAAGTGGTTGGACTGGAATTCTGCCTGCCTGTCTTTAAAAAGACACTTTTGTTCAGGTTGGGTATGGCCGGTTTAAGCTCAAGGCGGTGAGGACTGACCGGACTGGGGAGGATGTGTTCCTGGGGTGGCAGTCTCCTCACAGCGCCACCCCTGGTTCGTTTCCCAATGGCTGGGGTTCTTGATGCTTTGGCATTGGGGCCGGGCAATAGCGGGCGATGTGCCCCAGCTCACCGCAGCTGTAGCAACGCCGCTGCTGATTTGACATGGCAGGCGTCCAGCGCACCTCCTCTGCCTCTTCGCTGAAGTCCGCTGTACGGACCCAAGGGCGAGGTCTGTTCTGTTTGGCTCGTTGGGTCTCCCCCAAGACGTCCGCCACTCGCTCAGCCTCCCCCAGTGCCTCGTCTAAGGAGCCAGGCGCCGCCAAGATGATGTGGTGCCTAAGTCTCTCAGGCATGAGAGACTGTAGGAAGGCATGCAGCGCCAGCTCGTCCCACCCCCTGGATCCGAGGTTTGGATACCCCAGGTGGGCGTGTTGTCTCATGTTGGCAGCCACAGCTCCCCAACCCTCCCCGGTTTGGTGGCGGTGACATGTCAACTTCTTCTGGTGTAGTTCGGCGGATTCGCGGTGCCCGTAGCGTTGGTTGGGTGCGGTGGCCAGTGCCTGTAGGCCGCTCTGCTCGTCAACGTCTAGATCCAGCAGAATCTGCTGCGCTGACCCCTCTAAGGCTGTCACCGGGCGCATCACCGTCTCTGCCTCCATCCACCCACTGTGCTGCGCGATTAGCTTCACCTGCGCATGATATGGCTCTCATTGTGAGGAGCCATCGAAGCGCAGTAGCTTCGCTTCCCGCTGCATGCCCGCTGAGGCTGGTACGTCCGCCGCTGGCGACCGCACTCTTTCTCCTGTCGGCAGGCGCAAAGCTGGGGTGTGGCTTCCCTCGGTCAGGATCCCAGCTGCACTGCTCCGGTGCCCTTGGCTAGCCAACCCCGCCTCTAGTCACTGGATCTCCTGCTGTAGCTCATCGCATCCCACTTCTGACACCAGTGTGGTGACATCCGAAGTAAGCGGACACGGAGTCAGGGATCTGTGTTTTCAAATCGCTCCTTCATTTTATTGTATCAGCATTCAACATCTTCAACGGCAGTCAAACAGCAGGCAAAGTACAGCTTATCCCTTCTTGAGGATTCACGTTAAGACTAACTCAAAGCTCTATAGCCCTCTAATTATACACCCGCTCGGGGTTTTCTGATTAGACAATTCTCTGGGGCCCGTGATCCAATCACAGCAGCTCATGCCAATTTATGCAAATTAGCAAGGAGCAGTTGACACCAACATTCAACTTATCCAGCGAAGCGGCAGGAACGCCACACAATGAAACTGCTTCTCTCCTGGGTTGCGAATGCGAAATAAAAGCGACACGTGCTCCCGTGAAGGGGGTGCATTCTCCGGTACAACAGCGGCGTTTTGGCCTCAGTGGATGGCAGCTTGATGCCATCGGTGTATTATGAGTGTGTCAAGCGGCAACCTGCGGGGCTGAAAAGTGAAGCAAATACGGAAGTGCCAAAAGCTGCAGTTCCTCGAATGGCCACTTGAGGCTGACTGCAGAAACGAGTCAATCCCCATTGACCCCCATGTTAAAAAAGCCCAATTTCTCAGCAAAAATAAACATGTTCACAGCTTGGTTCAAAATACGGTTTTGGTCTCTATGGCTAATTTTCCCCTCCGTGAAAACTGTGGGGGGAGTGAATTTTTTGTCACTTTACTATTTACATTATATAAAGGCTTAAATTTTTGCATAATTAAGGGCGTGGCTACTTTGAGTGACAGAACCTTGAATTACACAGTCTCTGGGCAGGAGTAGTCTCATCCAGTAATGTCGTGGCTAGGCTAGAGCACAGGCCTACACGGCCCCGAGCTGTAGAGTAGGAACGCCAAGCCCTGCCGCAAACCTCGGGTCTAGCCTGGCTGTCTGAGGGAGGGGGGTTACTTCAGCTCAGCTAGCCTAGCCGCTAACCCTTGGCCTTTTCTGGTCGTCTGTGAACCATTATTCTACCTAGGCTCATTCGAGTCATGGAACTTGATCCACTGGTCGCGTTTCTGAGTGGAGATTTTTCATCGAAATATCAGGATGATAATGTCTTGCTGTGTGGTTAGGAGTCTGTGGTCTATTTTCTAAGATGATGAAATTCTAATATTATTTCATATAACATTATATGTCAACACAAAGTAGCGTTAATTCGTCCACTAGCCAACTAGCTAGAAAATGAATACAGTAACCCCCCAAGTTAGAATCTTGCCCAAGATGTCCAGCTGTGTCAGCGGGAGTGTACTCCTGCTACAGTTATTATACTGGCTTGCAGCAAAGTAATAGCGTAACATTAACGTGTCTAAATTTAGGGTTAACATACTTTTGAACAAAAGCTGTCAGTCAGGGGTAGGAAATCCGTCTCAGATTCCCTAATCGGTTGCCAATGTAGCTGGCTAGTCAGCTACAACATTAGAACCACGATAGCACGCTCCCAAATGACGGGGTCCCTTAGCTGATTCCCCTGAGAATTTGGAAGGCTTGACCAGAGATTGTCGTGGTTATACACTCAATAGATTCACACGACAATATCTAATAGAACTGCATTTGCCACCAATGGATTCATTCCATTTTCAGTGACTGATGTGGTATCATTGTAAATTGAGAGGCAAGCTAGCTGGCTATATAGCTAATTTACCATACCCCACGTTATCTAGCAAGCTAGCTAGCTGTCGCTAAATGTGTTTCTTCATGAAGTCCATCATCTACAAGCAAGCTAACCACATTAACCTAACTAATAAGCCAGACGGCAACGGAAACTAACCAGCCACGTTCGGCTATACTCAGTGTCGCTAGGGGCGTATTCGACTCCCTGTTCGCGAACAGAGAACGGTCTTCTCGGGTGAGTCGAACACGCGAGAACATGTTCGCGGTGCAGTTCCTGAACCCAAATCCCGCACTACCTCCGCTGGTGGTGTGGCGAGAACGGACAAGGAACAAAAATGGCGGACAAAGAGAAAGTTTCGGAGTTGTGTCCATCATAATTGTAATTTTTGGTGGGATAATGCAAACGTCTCCGTAAAATAATGCATTCTACATCTCAACAATGATGGTCACAACTTTGCAAAATCAGCGGGTAGATGTAAGAAATTATAACTGTCAAGTATCATTTCCAAAATCTCCATCAAAATTAAAACCCCCGCCATGATCAGCTGTGTTTATTCACGGAAAACCGGAAATGAATCCATGGTTACCGCACTTACCTGTTCGACACTTCCGAACTCGTTCCCACGTTCTCAACCCGTTCGCGAATGGTGGAGAACAGGGACTCGAATACGGCCTGGGAGTAAAGGCTTTTTTCCGAAAGTAACATCAATTTTACGACGCCATAAAAAAAGTTGCGCGTCACAGTGGTATCGTTAGCTAATATAAAAGTCAGAGATTAGCTGGGCAGCTGATAAAACAGCCATGACGGAGCCAAGGAGCCTGACACCCAGACGTGTTAGCACTGATGAGCCCACATATGCTGGCTACAGTAACCAATTAATTCAGCATTTACCGTAGTCAAAACGTTGGGTGATAGTGCTTGTGATCAGAATGTGCGAGAGTGTGGTAGGAAAATAAAGGTCCATCATGTTTGGCTGACCATACTACCATTAATGGGACCTGGCTAAGGTCCGAACAAGAGCTAAGACGAGCACCGGCTTGCACTCCCAGGGGGATACTGATACTCAGTAAGCCGACCGCCGCAACTTCCCAGCGGTGTACAGCGTTCATTGCGGTACTGACTCACGTATACGAACAACGTCCATCTCGCAACTGCTTCTCGAATATAAACAGCGTTCGACCCGGCTCCGCAAGCTACTTGGCAGGATCCATTCCTTTACTAGGACAGATATGACCCCGCACCTCGGCCTTAGCGAACCAGGAAGCGTCGCTGAGTTGGCTTTTTACGGTGGATTTACACTGGTACGGCTTGTCAACTGACGCCTATGCCTCCCATTCATTTTCTATGGAGAGCGGCAAGGGCATCCGAAGCAGTGGCACAATGCATGATGGGAGCGGCGCGTCAAATTTGGTGCTTGCGGCGCGTCGAAGAAGCTGGGATATCCCAGGTTTATGGTAATGAATCCGGCAAACGCGAAGCGAATATCCAATCAAGGGATAGCAGAAAGTGTGTACGTTGTCTTCAAGGCCAAGTGGCCTCTGAAATAATCGTTCCGCTTCTCGCTAGTTCCCAGTAAATATATAAAAGAGAAACTATAGTTTCGTCTTTTTTCAATTTTATTAGAGCAGGGCTATTCAACCTTATCCAGAAAGGGCCAGTGAGGGTGCAGGCTTTCATTCCAACCAAGCACTTACACACCTGACACCATTAATCAAGCTCTTTAGCAAACAAAAGCCAAAAAGAAATTTCTTCATAGGGAATAATTGAAAAAGACACGCTGATAAATCTGTGAATGAATTTTTTTGACACTCATAAATTATTGATACCGAAACTGTTTATTTTTCTTTTAAATCATTGATGCCTTGTTCTCGGCAACGACAAAAATTTTTCATTTATATTCAGGCTATTTGAACACCAACGGGTCCTCATATGTGAGCGCATTCTCGTCTCCTCCAAATTTAGTACAGCAGCGGATGTGAATGGGTGGAGCAATGGGCATTCCTTGATGTCCATCTCGGTAAAGTGAGCTGGCATTACGGTGCAAATATACTGAGCAACAAAATGAAACGCAAGTTAAGACAGGCCGGAAAATAAGTTTACGCGTAATTATTATAGAAAATCAAATTTATTACTAGCATGTACACATTTACACTCGTTTCATCAAACTTTTCTTTGTTTTGCGGTCACTTTGACTGAGTAACCATAAGAGTACATTGACTAACTAGCTGACTTGCGTTTCTTTTGTCGCTCAGTATATTTTAGCCATTTATTTTAATTGATGAATGGCCGTACTATGTAGCAACTCGATTGCCACACTTCAGTATGAAGCACGGCAAAATGTGCAGTCAGCTAAGGCCGCTGTTGTGACATACTAGAACCATGTACGCTGCCAACCTTACTTTTTTCATATTAAAATGATATGGATCTATCCATAAACTGAGTTGTATATTTCCATTACTTTGAATAGCACCAATTCACATTACTGTATTTTGATGCGTTATGCATAATGTGTCAGCTGAGTAGCATCTAACGTAATGTCCATATGAGTGCATTTATAGCGCTACATAAATTCAGTTTGAACACTGCTTAGCAAACCATTCATTAACCATTCTTCATTCTTAAATTAGTTACAGACCTTCACACTTGATGACGAAACTTTTCAGCAACTTGACAAATGAGATCCAAAATGATAACTATTTTTTGTACATGATCCGAACTGCATCAGGACTGCAGGCAGGCCAGTTCAGCACACGGACTCTTCTACTACGAAGCCATGCTGTTGTAATAGCTGCAGTATGTGGTTTTGCATTGTTCTGCTGAAATACACAAGGCCTTCCCTGGAATAGATGTCGTCTGGAGGGGAGCATATGTTGCTCTAAAACGTTTATATACCTTTCAGCATTCATGGTGCTTTTTAAAACATGCAACTGTCCCACATCATATGCACTAATGCATTCCCATACCATCAGAGATGCTGGCTTTTGAACTGAACGCTGATAACAGGAGGGGTGGTCTTTCTCCTCTTTAGCCCAGAGGACACAACGCCCATGATTTCCAACAAGAATGTCAAATTTGGACTCGTCTGACCACAGGACACTTTGCCACTTTGCTACAGTCCATTTTAAATGAGCCTTGGCCCACAGAACACGGCGGCGCTTCCGGATCATGCTCAACAATGGCTGCCTTTTTACATGATAGAGTTTTGGTGACATCTTTGGATGGTACGGCAGACTGGGTTTACAGACAGTGGTTTCTTAAAATATTCCTGGGCCCATTTAGTAATGTAAATGCCAGAATAATGCCGGTGAGTGATGCAGTGGTGTCTGAGGGCCCGAAGATCACATGCATCCAGTAAAGGTCTTCGGCCTTGTCCCTTACACACAGAGATTTTTACAATTTCTCTGAATCTTTTGATGATGTTATGCAGTGTAGATGATGAGACCTTCAAAGCCTTTGCAATTTGACGTTGAGGAACATTGTTTTTAAAGTATTCCACAATTTTTTTTTACGCAAGCCTTCACAGGTCAGAGAGCCTCTGGCTATCTTTCACCTCTGAGAGACTCAGTCTCTCTAAGACATCCCTTTTATAACCAATCATGTTACACACCTGATGCCAGTTAACTTAATTACTTGCTAAATGTTTTTTCAGCTGATTCTCTTATATATTACTTGCTTTTTCAGCCCTTTTTTGCCTGTGTCCCAACTTTTTTGAGACTTGTTGCAGCCTGAAAATTTGAAATAAGCTCATTTTGTGGAGAAAAATTGTAAAATGTCTCAGTTTCAACATTTGAAATGTTATCTATGTTCTATTGTAAATAACATATTGGCTCATGTGATCTGAAAGTCATTACATTTAGATTTTATTCACAATTTACACTTCGTCCCAACTATTTCGGAATTGGGGCTGTAAATTAGCTTGCCAGAATTGGCAAAAGTTTAAAGCTCTTGACTTTAAAATGTATCGGTTTATAAGGCACGTGCAGTGCGTTGTGTGCTCGGTTTATCGTCTTGAATCCGGAGAAGATAATAGAGTTTGCACGCAGACAAGAATCGTCTGACTCTATAAATGTAGCTACTCATCGTTGAACTAAAGAGGACACGAGCCTGAGCAATGTCATGTTACACAACAGCAAGTCAACTATTATGCCGACATTTTTGCGTTGAAATCAATAGTATTACTTCCCTGTTAAATAACAATCGTTTTAAACATTTGATGTTGCATTGGGATTTAAAATTGTATTTCAAACTGTGATTAAGCCATTCCCGGCGGCTATGTTCTTCCGATTCGCTCATAGTTACACCAGGGGTTTCCAAGGCAAGGTTTTGCAGTCTGCAGTGGAAAACATTCCACTTCCAGAGAAACGAGATTGTGAACACGCACTTTGGGTAGGAGTTCCATGGGCGTGAGCCGTTGTCATGGACACCTTGGATACCAGCGCGTTCATGAGCCCCACACTACGCGTGTGTAAGCAAAAGTCACACAGAGCATGTCCGCGTGGCTCCGGAAATAAGGCCCCCATGTCGACTTTTTTTTTTTTTTGAAACTTTATTATCATGTCAAAGACATTATACCAGAAACAAACATGACATCATACAAACGCAAAGCAATAGTGAAGTACAGGGAGTGCGTAAAAAATGTCTGACAAAAAGCAGAGCAGCAAAATAAATAATAAAATATACAATATATCAGGATGCATAAAGATAAAATTAATCAACAGAAAATACATAATATGCAATAATCGAGAAAAGAAAATAAAAACAAACAAAAAAAAACCCCAGGAGAGATTTCATCTAGTAATATGGACCATAATATTTTCCATGAGAGCGGATGTCTTTAAAGCTTTCTTGTTTTTACATATTTTACAGATAGAGCCGTAAAAAGATTTGAGATCAACATAAAACAAAGTTTCATTTGGCGTAGCCTGGAGAAATCTGGCTTATGGATGTGAAATTACCCTTAGACACAGCAATTTATTACATTAATGCTTCCTTATTTTTACATTCAACAGTTTGAATAGATATAGTTTCAGTAATGAATCAAAAACTTTATAAGATTCCCCCAAATCAATAAAGACATTTGAGTCCAAAAAGTTAGTAGAGATAAAGAGACAACCATAAAACAAATGAAAGAAGGACTCAACCTCTTTTTTTGCGGAAGGAACATAAGGGGACACATCAGATCTAAATCATTGGCCGAATTCATTACAGGGATAAAATCTATGTAAGACTTTAATATGTATTTCTTTAACTTTATTGGGGACAAAAAATCTATTAAATTCAGTCCAGACATTCTTACTGATGTCAGGAAACATCACTCTCCAATGATGAAATGAGTTTGGATGCTGACTATAAACAGAAGTAAAAACTGATCTAATATGAGCATTGTTACGTGAACGTTCCTCAAGAACCTTTCCACCAAGCCACAGAGCAGGAATCATTCCTGAGAAAGGTGTGTACAGAACAGACGCTCTAATAAGAGACAACAGACCAGTAGGTATACTTTTGAGTATTCTGGATTGCATAGAGTGAGATATGTCTAATCCTTTTCGTTGGGTAAATTCTTCATTGGTAGCTAGGTCCCTGTTATCATTCAAAAGATCAAAGACAAACATAACACCTTGATCATACCAATCTTTGAAAAATAGGGTCTTATTCTTGTAAACAACATGTTGATTATTCCATAAGATACACGTGTGAGGAGAGAAGTTGTGTTTGAAAGCAATTTTCCATGTGTCCAGGGCTTGTTTATGAAAGTTGGCAAGCTTAACAGGCAATTTACTTGAGGTAAAGTTACATGACAACAAAAACTTTAAACCACCACATTTATTAAATAAAAATTGGGAATAAAAAGAACCATGGAGGCGTTATTATGTATGAATTAATGTTTTTTTAACCAATTGATTTTGAATATACCATTGATAGTTTGGAAATCTAAGACATTAAAGGCCCCCCTCCGAATATTGTCTGATAAGTGTTTTCCTCTTTATATACTCAGTTTGTGTCTCCATATAAATTGCAAATAAGAGTGAATCAATAGCTGCACAGGTTGTGTGATCACCATATAAAGATAAAGCTGGATACATAATCTAGACAAACCTTCTGCGCCAAAGTAAAATTCGACCTATAATAGTAGATCCTACAACCAACACTTGAAGATAGATTTAGACTTTTTCCCATTTTGGCATAAAGTTTTGAGAGATCACTTTTCACTAATTAGATTTGCTTATTGTGATACTAAATATTTTCCTCTCTTTTTCACCTTTATATCATCTATTGAGACAGTGTCAGAATCATGTACAGTTATTATTTCACACTTACTCCTCATTAATTGTGAGGCCAGGAATTACTTGAAAAAAGACATTTAAAGCCTTTATAACAATAGGGACTTGAAGTTCATTTTGAAGAAACAGACAGGTGTCATCGGCCAGCTGACTTATAGTAAGAACATTGTCACCTATCTTTATACCTTCTACGTTCACACAATTAACAATAAATAGATTAAGAAGTTCAGCAGCTATCAAAAATAGAAGATTGAAATTGGACACACCCTTGTCTTATCACGGTGTATATCAAAGCAGGGAGAGAGTGCCATAAGCCAGGGATACACAGCTATTAATATTAGTATAAGAGTGTAGTTGCTATGATGTTTCCACCAGAAATTTTCTTTGGGCCGAAATATTGCAGTCTCAAAAATAAGCGAATGTTCCACGATGTCAAAAGCTTTTGTAGATCCAAAAAACAAAATCAGTGACTTTTATCAACTGGATCTCCGTAATCTAAAATATCTAGGACAAGCCGAATATTATTAGAAATGTTGACCTTTCATAAAACCTGGCTGTGTTACGAAATAATTTCCTCTAAACAAAATTTTTTAATCTATTAGCGTGCAGTGCTGCAAATCTTTGTAGTCTAGTTGCTGTGTTATAGGATACCAATTATCCAGATAAAAAGATCTTTACCAGGTTTAGAAGATTAGGGTTATTAAACCTTGCTTCGTAGAGCAGTCAGTTCCTTGGTACGGGCACAATCAACTAAAACTTCCAATAACATGTGTTTAAATCTTCCCCAAAAAGTTACTCTCATTCGCCAGGCAATCCATCTGGTCCAGGACTTTTATTGTAGTTGGCATTTTGTATTAGTCTTCTGCAATTCTTCTACAGATGTAATTGAACCTCACAGCTCATAATGATTCTCATGAAATTTTAGGAATAAATGGGATACTTTATCAAAAAAAGCACGACAAGCCTGAGGGTCAAATAAGGAAGTGTATAACTTCTGATAAAAATTGGAGATAAATGAAGAAATTTCCTTTTCATTTTCAGACAGACTGTTATCAATATATAAGCCAGATATATTTCTTGCCTCTCCACGTTTCTTCTCCAAATTAAAAAAGGCTGCATTTTTTTCTCCATGTTCCAACAATCTGTTGATACCTTATGAATGCTCCTTGCTTTTTGTTTTTGGAAAGAAAGGTCTAATTTTCCATAATGAGTGCAAGCACACACTTTATCTTCATAACTTGGAACAGGTATATTTAATATATCATTTACTCTTTTTAAATTATTAGCATAAGCCTTATTTGATCTCTTAATTGTTGCTTTCGAAAACGCGGTGAAAAAACGTGACATTCAAATTTGAATAGCTCCATTTAATGTAGTGTAATTTCAGGCCGTTAGCGAATTGAATTTAGCAATAATTTGTTTAATACCCAAACAGTAAGCTGATTGTTGTAGAAAGGAAGGATTTAACTTCAGTATCCAGGTTTATTGCAGCTAGTAGAACTTAAATTTGATAAAAATATCTATTCCGGCATGATCCAGTTAAAGGGAGCGTAAATATGTTACATGTTTGGACCCAGGAGCCAAATTATCAGAGATAAGCCATAAATCTATACGAGATTTTTACATGATGGAATCTGCTTTAAACCAGAGTAAGGTTGTTTCCAGAGGTGTAAAAATTCTCAGAGCATCTAATAATGAAAGCTTACCACAGAAATCATGTATAACAGGGTTAAAATTATCTTGATTACCCCTTGCAGGGAATCTATCTGTACATAAATTTGGAGCCTCATTCAAGTGTCACATGTAATCACAAATGCTGAGGAAATTTGTTAATTTCTTGGAGAATTTTTGTTAGACAAAAGTTAAGGAGTTTGATGTTAAATTCCTAACACATTGAAATATAAACATTTACCAAAACCAAATATATTATCTCATTTAATAACCAACAGAATCCATACCATTTTCCAAACACCTCTTAGCTAATATATGATCTCACCATTAAATTTAGGATGGAATAAAGCTAAAACACCTCCTGAAAAATTAGTACCATGAGAAAAAATAGCTTTCCCTCCCCACTGATTACGCCAAAATGCTTCATCTTTTGAAGTGGAATGAGTCTCCTGTAAAAAATAGACATCCTTATTTTGATGACTTCACAAAATAAAAATAAAGCTTTTCTTTTAGTTAAATCTAAATACTCCCGATACATTTGAAAAAACAAGAACAGAGCGAATATCAAACATATACACACAAAAGCATGAATGAACAGGACTACTTTAACAGTAGTGTAGTAATAGTTATGCAAGGGGATTGAAAAAATGTGCAAAACTTAGTTACGGCAAAAACTTTACATGAGTGCTCAATTTAGAAACTAACCCATGTAACCTATATAGCAAAATCATTCTACCAAAAAAAAAAAAGGATTCCTGTAATCATTTTTAGTAGGAACTGATATCAAAAGCAAAAAAATTCAGGACTTGTATTTATTTATTTATTTTATTTATTTATACTGGAGTCCGATTGAGAGCAAGCTCCTCTTTTACTGTAGACAGTAGCAAAAAACGAAAACACCAAGTACAATGAATAAAAATAATAGCTACATTACATGTGCATTCCTGCTGTGGCAGCCAATAAAAGACATTAAAACAATCAATTGAAATAAGACTTTTCCAACTTTAAAACTGTTGAATCCTATTCCACTTCTGTGGAGCATAATACATAAAGCAGTTTTTACCCCGGTTCAAATACTTGCACCAGCAGGACATCTAAAACCAAAAAGTCAAGAGTGCAGATAGCGTATTACACCGCACGTTAAGCAAACTGGTCAGATATCCAGGCAGTTTACCCAACAATGCCTTGTATATAAAAAGGCAACAATGTTGCTCCCTTCTCACGGCCAGCGAAGACCAACCAGCGTTAAAATAAAGTGTACAGTGATGTGTTCGGAAGCCATCTCCAGTTATAGACAGCAAAGCAGCGTGGTACACTCGTCAAGTGACTTCAGCAAGGAGGGTGCAGGGGTGCATATAAATTACATCACCATAATCTATTCTAGAGAGAATAGTTGCTTGAACAATCTGTCTTCTGCAACTCCTCAGAAAGCAGGCTTTATTCCTGTACAGCATAGCCAATTTTGGCTTCAAATTCTTGACCAGCTCATCAGTATGCTTCTTAAAATTAAGATTGTCATCCACCCAAATGCCAAGGTATTTGTAGTAAGGAACTCTTCGATTTGGATTCCATTTACTGTCGTGATGCTACCATTATGGAACCTAGCAGCTGGTTTATGAGAGAATAGCATGAATTTAGTTTTTCAGAGTTTAAAATTAGTTTAAGGTCTAAAAGATCCTTCTGGAAGATTTGGAAATCTGACTGCAAATTTTAAGAGCCAAATCAGCAGAAGGGGGAGCTGAGTAGATGACTGTATCATCTGCATAGAGGTGGATTTTACTATTGAGAAAATTAGCACCGAACTCATTAATAAAGTGCAAACAGCAAGGGCCCCAAAATTTATCCCTTGGACCCCTTGCTAAGATAAATAAAGTTGGATTGATAGCCATCAGCCACAACAGCTTGACACCTACCAGATAGATAATCTTTAAACCAATTCAGAGATTTAATATCAAACCCAATTGCACTTAGCGCTCTATGAGTTTAAAATGGTCAACTGTGTCAAACGCCTTTGAAAGGTCAATAAAAGGGCAGCGCAGTCTTGCTTATTGTCCAAGGCAGAAATAATATCATTTAATACTCTGGCTGCAGCTAATACAGTACTATGACCTGGTCTGAAGCCTGACTGAAACACATTCAAGATAGCATGGTCTGATAAAAATGCTCTAATTTGATTATTGACGAGTCTCTCTAAAACCTTAGCCAAGCACGGCAGCTTTGAGATTGGTCGATAGTTATTCAGAACATCTGAAGAACCACCTTTATGTAAGGGAAGAACAAAAGCCGTTTTCCACAAGACAGGAATCGAACCGGTCAACAGGGTTAAGTTAAAAATGTGTGTCAGGATAATAGCAATCAAAGGTGAAGCCAGCAATAGAGGCTTGGGTCCAATTTATCCGCCCAGTGGATTGCTTAGGGTCAATGCTAAAAGTTCTTCAAGCACTTCCTCTTCAGAAAAAGGACGCAAGGAAAAACAACCTGAGTTATTCGGACAGGTACAAAAGGCCTGCTATCACAGGTAGGAGCAGCCGCAATAACCCTAAATTTTCAAAGAGGTGGCCTGCATTAACAAAATGCTCATTGAAAATATTACAAAGTTCCCTTTATCTGAAATATTGACAGAATCCTTAGTAATCCTACTTGGTAAAGCCGAGGAGGAGCTGAGACAAGGATTTAAAACTTCTCCAAAATTTAGAGAATTGCGCGAGTCAGATAAGTTGGAGAGATAATAAGATGACTTGGCTTTCCAATCGCTGTAAGGGTTCTGTTGTGAACGCAACCAGAAACACGCTTTTTCCAGCGAAATCCGAGCTTTTAACAGCTCCGAGATATCAGGGAAAACCAGGGGTTCGCCCTGTTCTTAACTCTCAACTTTTAAAGGGACATGCTTATCCACCACAGTATTAAAAGACGGATAAAATGGCTTAACGCTAAATGAGGGTCAGGAATAACAGCAGAGTAATGCATGTCACTCAGATACAAGTCATGCAAAAAGGCTTGTTCCGTGAAGTGTTTAAAATTTCTTTTGACTATGACCCTGGATTCTGATTTTGGGTTACTATTATTCCTGACACAAGCTACAGGACAATGGTCACTAAAATCTTAGAGCTATCCTCTAGAACAAACTAAAAATCCAACAATTTCCTTATACATACCCTCTTGTCTATTTGGCAGAAAAGGCAAGGGGAAATAAACAAAAAATCTGTAGCTTATTATATAGTTGCCATACATTAAAATTAAATCCCCGACAAAGTTGAACCTATCTACTCCGGCAAATACTTTATGTTACGTCCTCGGCAGAGATCTTCTTACCAGCAATGATTGCAAAAGGGCCGCTGAAGCCTGCTCTCTTGTTCTGCCTCCTCGCCTCCTCTACCAGCGCCACAACCGCCTCGCATCCCTCACCTGCTGGGTTAAGTCCTCCAATATCTTCACGTCCTCTGCTTGAGGACCTGAGAGGTTTTAAGCGTCCGCCCAGATTTGATCACGTGTGCTGGTGCTAGAACTGAACTATGATGCGCGTGGTGGATGCTGATCTTCCTTCTTCGGTCGTGGCCCCAGTCTGTGGGCGATATCCACCGCTCTTTTGAAGAGAGTCGGCGAGACCAGGTGGGAAAAGATGTCGATCGCCGCATTTTCACATTTTGCCTTCGGACTCGGGATCCCGGAGATCTTCATGTTCCAGCGCCTGGAGTGCACATCCATATCGTTCGCTCTATCGACCAGCTTTTTATTTTCAGCAGTCAGGGTTTTAATCTGGAGCTCCAGGGGATCCACTCTAGCTGCCAGCTCCCTACATTCTTCTCTCTGCGTGGACTGAGGAAAAGAGTGTTTGAATACTCTTAAGTTATCGCAACTGCATCTTTTAAGCCAGGTAAACTACGAAGAATAGTGTAATGGGAAAAAAAAAAAGCCACTAGATGGCAGTATTGACAATTTTTTTGTTAAGCCCAGTCTGGAGCTAGGTTGGGCATGTCCTGGGCATGCCTCAGAGGGGCTGGACAAGAGTATGTAAGGAGAAAAATTGAGAGGGTGGAAGAGTAGTTGGAGAAATTGCAAGGAGAAATTGTGGAAGGATACATTTGACCAGACCTGTCACTCTTTTCAAGACCTGTGAAGCTTTTTTGTGGATTTTGCCTGTGTTGGAGCATTTTCCTGTCCCAGGACATCGCAACACAGCAGCCCATCTCAATTACCAGGGGACTGTAAATATCTCTTTTTTTTATTTCAATCTTGGTCAGTAGGGTAGAGTGTAGATTAGTTCTGAGTGTTTGTTTCATTAAATCTGTTGAAGTTGAAGAATTTTGTCTGTCATCCCTTGCTGTCCGTGACGCCATAACAAATTGGGGCCATAACAAATTGGGGGCTCGGGTTCGGGATAGACCATTGTGCGAGTCATTTATTGAAAATCTAAAATTTCAAATTGTGAAATTGTTTTTTGAATTTTCCTAGATATATATTGGCAGATCAACAGCAATGGATGATTTCTTGGCATCACCAACCGTAGAGGTTTTGAAGTCTTTTAAAAAGACAGAACTGCTAGAAATATGCAGACAGTGAGAGCTGACAGATGTAAAACCAGCCATGCGAAAAGCAAGACTGGCTAGAGAGATTGTTGAATATTACATTGATGAAAGTGTGTTTGCACCAGGAGATCTGGAACAGTTTCCAGTGGAAAATTCAAATGTAGAAATGGAACTTAAATTAAAAATGCAGAGATAGAAAGGGAGGAAAAAGAAAAACAAAGGCAGTTTGAGTTAGAAAAATTAGATAGAGAAGAAAGGCTCCAAATGGAGCTACTAAAAATCAAAATGCAAGCTGAAAACAAATTTTGGGCTAGCCAGGAGGTACAGCTGGTGCCTCCATTCTCAGAATGGAGGTTGATAAGTATTTCCAGTGCTTCGAGAAGGTAGCTAAGAGTTGTCAGTGGCCAAAGGAACACTGGCCTCTGATGTTGCAAATTGTCCTCAAGGGTAAAGCTCAACAAGCCTATTCGGCTTTGTCTGCAGATGATTCCTCTGATTATGAGGTTGTCAAAAAGGTTATTTTGACAGCTTATGAGTTGGTTCCAGAGGCTTACTGACAGAAATTCAGAGGTCTGAAGAAATCTGACAATCAGACTTTTGTGGAATTTGCTAACGACAAGAATGTTTGCTTTGAGCGCTGGTGTACTTCTATGGAGGTCAAAGATGATTTCAACTCACTAAAAGAGATGGTGTTAGTTGAAGAATTCAAGAACTGTGTCAAGGATGATATTAAGACCTACTTTAATGAGAAGCAAGCACTGAATTTGCAATCAGCTGCCAAGTTTGCAGACGAATATGTTCTCACACATAAGTCCAAATTTCAGTCTAGCAGTAAAAATAGATGGTTCCAATTTCAGAAGAAAGGTAACGGTGATACCCAAGATTCCTTACCCAAAGACAAAGACAAATCTGGTGATGGTGCTCAGAAATCCAGTCAAAGGTCTGATCAAAGTGTGAAAGCTGACAGTGACAAAAGTGGTCTAGTTTGCAATTATTGCAAGAAATCTGGTCATGTTACAACTAACTGTTAGTTCCTTAAAGATAAGAAAGAAAAAGAAAAGGATACCAAACCCAATGCCTTTGTGAAGACAAGGTTAGAAACCCCTGTAGTAGATGACCGATCTGCTAAATTGCCTGCTCCTTGTGAGGCTAAGAAGCCTGATACTGCTGACTTTGTGAGGGAGGAATTTCTTCCATTTGTGTCAGAGGGATTTGTGGCTCTGAATGAGCATTCTCCTCCTGTCCCCATATATATCCTAAGGGATACCGGAGCTTCTCAGTCACTTTTGTTGATGGACTCCTTGGAGTTACCTGATGAGACCGCTTCTGGGGATTTCATACTTGTACAAGGTATTGAAGGGAGGACTGTATCTGTACCCCTGCACTCTGTATTCTTGAAGTCAGATTTAGTTACAGGACAGGTAAAGGTGGGACTTATGTCAAGTCTACCTATCAAGGGTGTTTCTCTGTTGCTAGGCAATGACTTGGCTGGGGGCAATGTAGTGCCCCCTGTTCATCTTACTTCACAGCCGAGCACTGAAGATGGTGATGAAGACCCATCTCTGTATCCTTCCTGTGCAGTGACTCGTGCTATGGCCAAGAAGGCTCAAGAAGAAGATGATGTGGTGCCGTCCAGCACATTGAATAGTCATGACTCAGGTGGTTCGCCTCATGACTCTGTTCAGCCTACTATGGTTTCTCCTTTTGAGGACTTATCAGACACTTTTATCAGTTCTCTATTCAGCCAGCCAGATGGGTCTGGTGATTCTGATGTGTCTGGAGACTTGTCTCTGTCCAGAAAGCGGTTGATTGAGGAGCAAACCAATGATCCTGAAATTTGTGTACTAAAGAAGAGAGCCCTTCCTGATGAAGAAATAGACGCAGTTCCAGTTGGGTATTATCTCAAGGATGGAGTGTTGATGCGGAAATGGCGCCCTCCTGATATCCCTGCCAATGCAGATTGGGCAGTGGTCAAGCAAATTGTTGTTCCGAAGGTCAACAGGAATGAGATCTTAACAATGGCTCATAGTTTGCCTTTAGGAGGTCATCTTAGTGTTAACAAGACTGTTGACAAGATCATGAAACACTTCTTCTGGCCTGGACTTCGGAAAGATGTTTCCAACTTTTGCAAAACCTGTCACACTTGTCAGGTAGTTGGAAAACACCAGTTAGACCCACCTGTAGCTCCATTGCAGCCTATCCCAGCATTTGGGGAGCTCTTCTCCAAGGTCATTGTTGATTGTGTTGGTCCATTACCCAAGACTAGATCTGGAAATCAGTACTTGTTGACAATCATGTGTGCATCTTCCAGATTCCCTGAAGCCATCCCTCTACGCAACATCAAGGCAACTACAATTTCGAAGGCTTTGATAAAGTTCTTCACGTTGTTTGGCCTTCCCAGGAAATTCAGTCAGATCAAGGTAGCAATTTCACTTCGGATTGTTTCAGCAGGTTGTGTATGAACTAGGTGCAAAAGCAGATTCTTTCCAGTGCCTATCATCCAGAGAGTCAGGGTGCCTTAGAGCGGTTTCATTCCACTCTCAAGACAATGATGAGGACTTATTGTTATGACTATGAGAAAGACTGGGATGAAGGTGTTCATTTGCTGTTGTTTGCAGCTAGAGAAGCAGTGCAGGAGTCTACTGGATTCAGTCCGTTTGAGCTAGTGTTTGGCCATGAAGTGAGAGGACCTTTGCTATTGTTGAGTGAACAATGGCAAGAGAAAGAGCCGCATATCTGTCTGTTAGACTACGTTAGCAAGTTCAAGGAAAGATTGTGTGCAGCTTGTGACCTAGCCAAAGAGAACTTGAAATCAAGTCAGGGAAAAATGAAAACTTGGTATGATCATAAGGCTAGAAGCCGTGAGTTTAAACCTGTAGACAAGGTCCTTGTGTTGTTTCCCTTGCAGTCCAATCCATTGCAAGCTAGATTTCATGGTCCTCATGAAATTCTGACAAAACTCAATGATCTCAATTACATTGTGAAGACTCCAGATAGGAGAAAGCCAAAACAGTTGTGTCACATTAACATGCTGAAGGCTTATCATGATAGGAATGCTAGGGTTGCAGCTGTCACTTCAGATCCTCCTATGGCCGAGACTTGTGAAGATGAGGGGGAGTTTCAAGATGATGAACCTAGAATTAAAGCTAAAGTTCTTTCATGTATAAGTGTTGCATAATCTTGATGTAAAACTCCAGCACTTAGAATCCTCACAGAAAGATCAGTTTGAGAGGTTGATCAAGAAATATAAAGATCTATTTTCTGATGTTCCAAAGAGAGTTTCTATAGCCTCTCATGATGTCGATGTTGGTGATGCCAAACCAATAAAACAGCTTCCGTGCGGATGAATCCTGAAAAAGAAAAGATTGCTGAGAAAGAGGTTGAGTACATGTTAGAACATGATATTATCAGACCCTCTAACTCAGATTGGAGTTCACCCTGTGTTCTAGTTCCAAAATCTGATGGAAGTACTAGATTCTGTGCACATTATCGCAAAGTCAATGCTGTAACTAGAACTGATGTGTTTCCAATACCTAGGATTGATGATTGTATCGATAGAGTAGGGCAAGCAAAGTTTCTGACCAAGATTGATTTATTGAAGGGTTATTGGTGTGTGCCTTTAACTGAGAGGGCCAAGAGCATCTCTGCTTTTGCCACACCATCTGGGTTATACCAGTATGAAGTCCTACCCTTTGGCATGAAAAATGCCCCAGCCACGTTCAAAGGATGATACAGTCTACAATCGCCAGATTGCCACACCGCAGCGTACATTCGACGACCTGATCACATGGAGTGACTCCTGGCAAGAACATCTGAAAGATGTAGAGACGTTGTTCAGCGCTTGACCCAGGCTTACCTGACTGTTAACCTGAACAAGAGTGACTTTGGTTGTGCTACTGTCACGTATCTTGGCTACGTCATAGGCCAGGGTAAGGTGGCACCCATAAATGCTAAAGTCCAAGCCATCATGGATTTTCCAGTTCCTGACAACAAAAAGCTTTGCGCCGCTTCCTTGGAATGATCAGGTACTACCGCAAGTTCTGCAAGAACTTTGCTGAGATTGCTTTCAGTCTCACCAACCAACTGAAGAAAGGCGTAAAGTTCACTTGGGATGAAGCATGCCAAAGAGCCTTCGATCGCCTGAAGTCTCTGCTGTGTCACTTCCCCGTGCTCAAATCTCCTGACTTCAACAAACCCTTCTCCATGGCGGTCGATGCTAGCGACCAAGCTTGTGGATCTGTACTCTTACAGAGAAGTGACTCTGATGACATTGAGCATCCCGTGGCATACTTCTCCAGGAAGTTCAATCGCTACCAAAAGAACTATTCCACAATTGAGAAGGAGCTGTTGGCTCTGGTTCTATCCTTACAACACTTTGTGGTTTATGTTTGTACAGGGCAAAAGCTTGATTGTATATACTGACCACAATCCGTTAATGTTTTTGAGTAAGATGAAAAACAAGAATCGGAGATTGTTGAATTGGAGTTTGATTTTACAGGAGTTTGACTTGGAAATTAAGCATGTAAAGGGTACTGACAATGTAATTGCTGATTGCTTATCCTGTGTTTAAGTATATGTATATATATCACGTGTTTATTAGCATATTGTATTATATGTATATATACACAAGTGTCTACTTAACCATTTTTGTATTGAAAAGAAAAATTTTGCCTTTATGAGTCAAAATTTTTCCCTTTTAGAATGGAGGTGTAATGAAAAAAAAAAAAAAAGCCACTAGTTGCCAGTATTGACAATTTTTTTTGTTAAGCCCAGTCTGGAGCTAGGTTGGGCATGTCCTGGGCATGCCTCAGAGGGGGCTGGACAAGAGTATATAAGGAGAAAAATTGAGAGGGTGGAAGAGTAGTTGGAGAAATTGCAAGGAGAAATTGTGGAAGGATACATTTGACCAGACCTGTCACTCTTTTCAAGACCTGTGAAGCTTTTTGTGGATTTTTGCCTGTGTTGGAGCATTCTCCTGTCCCAGGACATCGCAACATAGCAGCCCATCTCAATTACCAAGGGACTGTAACTATCTTTTTTTTTATTTCAATCTTGGTCAGTAGGGTAGAGTGTAGATTAGTTCTAAGTGTTTGTTTAATTAAATCTGTTGAAGTTGAAGAATTTTGTCTGTCATCCCTTGCTGTCCGTGATGCCATAACAAATTGGGGCCATAACAATAGGTAAATATATATATGTAAATATTTCATATCTACAATGCTTGGTTCAGAGAACGTTTCATTAATGTTGAGAATACAACCCTCTGTGAACGTTCGATGAACGTTCCGTGAACCTAATTTGTAACCAAAAGCGAATGTACGCGAAATGTAAAGAAAACTTTCTCAAATAACCATGAGGGAACATTCGCATCGGGGGTCCAATGAACGTTCCCTAACCCTTCAGGTAACGTTCGCGAAACGTTCCCTGAACAGTACATTGTTTACTGAGATCTTGGGATCTCAAACAGCTAAAATTTTAAAATAGCCACAAGTTCCACAAGTCTACATACAGTGGCTGCGCATCTTATTGAGTTAAAATGTCAATCATCCCATGATAAGATCCACGACTACTTCTTTTTCAACATATTCATCGTTGGAGGATACAATTTTAATGTCACTGAAACTAATGTCCTCTATAGGGCTAATCACTCTTGAGCATAGTTCCACCCCTCTATCCCTTTTTCCGTGGTTTGGACGAACTAATACTGATGAGTATACGCCATGATAATCGGCACATTCTGGTCTTTCTGCTGGTAATGTTCAATAGTCGGATGGAGAAGCAAACTTGTATTTATAATTCCTGCAGCCGTTTCAAGAAACCTTTGACATTTTTGAGACAGAAAACTGAGTATCCCATCCGGTCATTTCCGTCCTATGGGCTATAGATAAATTAACTTTTTTTCTGTACGTACATACCTAGCATAAATCCATGAAGTGCTCCTGTGCCGGTTGAATTTTATCTCAAATGTCGCCGCATTTAGGGGAACCCGGGGCAAAGTGGACCAAAAATTTTTGGCCAACCAAAACAGGATTTTAAAGCAAAGTAAAGCAAAACCTAGGGGCTTACTATTAACAAATGACATGAACAATGTTTCTCAAAGAATCAGTTATATTAAATGGTATGAACTTGAAAAAAATATACAAATTCCGCTTTGCCCCGGATCTTCGGGGCAAAGTGAAACCCGGACGGGGCAAAATGGAATGCTTCCCCTCAAGGTCTTCAATGTCAAAAACATTTACTTCCTGGTACAGTACTGTCCTGGTACCTCGTTTTACTATTATGGCCTGATAATGCTTGCATAGTTCTGAATGGCCTGCTACCTTTAAGGCGGGCTGGAATAGCCATGGTTGTTCACTCCGAAACACTTGATTTTCATGATCTAGATTAGGGGATTAAGGACAAGTTACACTTGAATCATTTGAATATTTGAAAGTTGCAAATTCTGGATTTTCCAGCAATACTTGATATACTTTTGTGGAACGCTCTGTGTTCCACTCTGTCCCATCCACTTTGCCCCGACCATATGAGATTTCTCCCGACATGGAACACTGTCATGTCGGCCATTGTTTGCTAGCCATGTTAGCATGTATAAAGTAAGCTTACCCCACTCCATCATTAAAATGGCTTTTGAGATAATTCAGCATAAGCACAATATAATTTATCAGATAATATACTTTTTTTGGATTATTGGTTTAAATATATGGAAAAACGATATTTTCCGTAAAAAGCACACATACCTGACTTATTTCCACGGTTCCGGTCACAAACGATGCAAGATCTATGCAGGGTTCTTAATGCATGAGCTTAGATAGAGGGCAGCATGAAGACAGATTTTATTGGGGGTGTTTCACTTTGCCCCGTGTTCCACTTTGCCCTGGTTTCCCCTACCACTAACAAAAGTATCTGAAAGCCAGAGCTCCTCCAGCTTGTGGGCTGCTGTTTTAGCTACATAACCACCAAGTTATGAAGACATGTCAACCAATTATGCCCTGCGGTTTAGAAAATGGGGAGTGGCATAGCAAAGCAGATTTACATAACCAGCCCTTTAAGTTTATAGCCAGATATATGACATGTCAACCAAGAAATTATGCCCAAGGCAAAATGGTGTCGATGGTTTAGAAATTTAATCGTTTTGGTAGTTGGAAAGGGAATTAGCCAAAATGGCTAGCACAGGTGCTCCGAATTTTGCAGTGGGCTTCGCTTTGACAGACAGCATCTGTTGCTGTAAACCAACCACTCTTTCCAATACATTTAACTCTTTTCCCCACACTTGTATGATTACAATAATACGGTAATGGCTGTTATCTCGGCAGGGTAGGAGGCTTCGCTGGCTAAAGGCAGGGGGCTGCGACTGCACAGGTGTGCTTGTCTCCTGGGGTAACATTTTGCACTTCTGTTGCGGGGTCCAGAGGAGGGAGAGGGGGTGTAGCTCATCTACGTAGCCACACAAGGAATAGGCGTGTCCTCGGCTTCTTCCTCTCAATGAGAGTGGCCAAAATGCATGTCAATCAATGTTTTAAAAGCCAATAAACATTTTAATGAATACGCTGATGTAATTGTTCGTCTTTAACACTACATACATGCTTAATGAACGCAAAATTATGGATGTGAAATAAAACCGCTGAGTTCATCCCAAACCAGCCCAAAATGTGTCCACCCGCCCAAGGTTATTTTTGTCCGCACAATTCAATCGAAACCAGCCCAATTCTGGCAACACTGACCTCTGGCTCCATTCATCTCTTCCTCCTGGCTGCAAAGCTCACCAATAAAATGTGGGAGAAAAAACCCAGCCGGGCCCATGAACTAAGTTCTCCCCTCACACGTGTAGATTCACTGCCAAAGAATGGACACGATCTCCAGAGTCTGATGCAGGTGGGTTTATTGTATCCGGCTCAGGGTCAAATACAAAAACCCAGGCTGGTCTGAACAAACCAAGTACCATTCATACCCCATCAATCACCCGACTAAGCACCGATTATCCGAACTCTCATTTTTATAGACTTTGGGACTCCTCCTTAGGTGTAGTTAAACGTGACTCTTTCTACTTTATCAAACATTAGTCATTTCTGATTGGTACATTGTCGTATTGTAACTCTCCACCCTTCGTTACAAGTTTGCCGGAATTGCCTTTTATAGTAAATTCATTTTAGGCTTCCTGGTACGCTCGAGCACCGCGCCTGTTCTTCCCAAACCTTGGGTTCACCTGAGGGTGAGTGTGGGTGGCCAAGTTTGCTGGATTCTTGGATTTTTCCAGAATAAAATGGAGTATGCCTGCTCATATAATGGGACCGCTTATTGGTTGACAACAGATATGGTCATTCCAGATGATTAGCTCATCTAGCCGGTCTTACCCATATGGTCATTCCAGAAGACTTGCTTACACAACTGGCCTTGAGCGAGCAGCAGGAGCTTCTTTATCTGGTTTTGTTTACAGATTTATGGGTTTTTTACTCCTTCTCAACTCTACACTCGCTCTCAGTAATTTTAAAGGGTCATATGAACCTGGCTTAGTTCTCTCTGTTGAGCTGTGATGATGGTTATATTTTGAATTTTGAATATTTTTGAATATTTCCCCACCAAAGCAGGCATTTACGATGTAATTGCAGTATTCCAAGCATGGACTGTACAGTCAGTGGTTCCAACACTGTACCTCGGTGCAGGCCAGTAAAGAAAGCAAAATTTCACTATCTCCAGACCAGTGGCGGCTGGTGAACTGGTGTTAGGGGAAGCTCAAACCCATCCCTTAGAAATAATGATTGGTCATGACCGGTTTTCAATCTTAATAAAATTGACTTTACTTGACTCCAAAAATCCTAAGGACCACCAACTGTCGCCAGTTCTCCTTGTTAAGTTAAAATGAGCACGAATAGCCTAATTCTTGACCTGTTTTCAATCACTCATTTAAAGTACCTTTACAGAAACTCAGAAAACTCGCAACATTATCAGGTGTGGTCAGTTTTCATTAATAACACATACCTGTCAACTCTCATGCATTCGGCAAGAGTTTTAATGGCATACTTACGTTCCCCCGCTGTAGTCAGCAATTATTCAATCAACCAGAGACGTGCGGTGAGGTGAGGCAGTGACCCAAACTTTTATCACAGGATTTTGTGAACCTGTTCTCAGGGACTATGCCTGATTGACAACCAAAACAATTAAGACCAAGCCTACAGGAAGCCCGTATTCTGATAGAGGAGAAAATGACAAAAAGATTCATTCACGTATACGCTTAAATTCGAGACTGCAAGGATGGAAATCTGAATAATCAGTTAGGAAAAATTCTTGGCTCTCAGTAATTCTGTATATCGTTTAAACATTTTGTTAATCGGATTATGAAAGAAGACTGAAAATAAACGCCCACTTTTTTTGGGTGTAAAAGCGCGTATTTAAAGGAGAATACATTGTATATTGATCAAGCATTGAACTCTGCATAAGTCGAACTGTTTTAATATTTGTTGATGACATTGCTTTGGCTTCCTGGAAGCAAGTACTCGCTAATCTGCAGCGTAGTGAGCATTTCAGGTTCGATGTACTGAGTACTAACGCCGCGGAAACTTAAAGGAAACGTGAAGGGATTTTGAATGTGGTGATACAATGAAAAAACTGTGTCAGAGGAGTGTAAAATATGCATCAAATTTTTTTTTTACAATTTGTTTCAACCGAGTAATAAACAGACAAATATTGCTCCAACTGTTGTTCTCCAAAGCCGCCATATTTGCTGCCTGTCACCCAAGCGGTGACATCACATCACCTAAGCACTCCTTTGTAGCAAAGGTCTATCACCGCTTACAACAACTTACAATCATGTCTGTCATCAGTAGCGAAGAGTAAGTTGATGATCATATGTCTAGCTCAGACAGACTTTGATGTGACTGAATTGCAGGGATACCAGTTTGAGCCCAAATGCGACGTAGGGGACAGCGATACAAGAGAAGACAACAAAAGTGAACAGGAGTTGCAACTGGATGAGGGTCGAATGGGAAATGTCAACTGGTGCCGTTGTAACGGGTGCGCACATACCTGGTTGGCTCAGGAGAAAGAATGCCTGTACTGCCACGAGAGACAAGCCAGCAGGGAACTTGCAGCACCATCGAATGTCGGTAAACATAAAGGAAAGAGTTCAGTAAGCAATCTACACTTTTTTCGCCTCGTCATTTGCTGGAACGTTTTTTAAATGGGGGGGCACAAATGTATTTCGGAGGGCTTTATTAGTTTATTAGCTAGCTAGCTAGCAGCGTGGTGTGTCATCTATAATATGCCTGCCCCGGTTATTTACCATTACCATGTACAGTGGCAGGAGAAATCAAACTCTAAATTTTCTCAATTGGATGTACGCTTGACATTTAAACAACCGGGTGGTTCACTTGGTAACCAAACATTCAGTGAAGCTGAAAGAAGAACTGATTTCATTCGATATTCGTGGAGGCTGAATATTGTTCTCTTTCCAGAGGGAAAAACCTATGACATGAATATGGAGAAAAGTATGTTAATTAACCATGGTACGTCCTGTTTATTTGTTTAAGTAAAAGTTGGCCGGAATCTACTCCGTTGAAAGTAACCGCATGCCTCCGCGTATTTTTAGCAATTGTATGTTTTATCAGTGACGATTACAATCAACAGTCTTAATATTGCTGCAGTTGATGGTACAGTCAGCCGCAAAATTCTGACAGCCAACGGCCCCAAAAGTAGGCATGGCCGTTGGATTACTGGTGACACTTCTGTTTAAAAATAAAATCTATGGGTGACACTGCGTTACGACAAATAAAAACAGAACCTATCAGAGGCGACCACCTTCGTTCTAGCTCAGTATAAATCTGTATGTCTGCCAAAGCTAACATGACTTTACGTCACTTCCTTTAAAGACATGCCGCTGCAACGCAATTTCATTGGTTGAATCTCGCCTGTTCCATTTTAATGGCGGCCTCCTTATCTAGCTTTAGAATGACATGAAAAGCAAGCTTTCAAAAACAATTCTGATCTTAAGAAAAGTTGTAAAAAAATTTTGATGCATATTTTACACTCCTCTGACATAGTTCTTTCATTGTATCACCACATTCAAAATCCCATCGTGTTTCTTTTACACTGGCCCGTCATTCTGCCGAATAGTCTAACTAAACTAGTTAATCGTCTGATTGCTATTCAAGCAAAGGGGAGGATTCTGCCTCACCAAACTAACCTCCGACCGCGCGTCACTGCAATCAATGAATATGTTAGAGATTCTCGCGTGGAATTTAAGTGCTTGTTCATGGAGGTTTATCAGTTTCACCTGCGATTATGACTCCGGACTTCTCACACTTTTCTTTTCTCAGGGGTTGAAAGCAATGCATGTGTTTCACAGTTGTTGAAATTGTTTAAATGAAATAAGATCATTGGAAGCAATGGAATTGCATAAAGATGTTTCTAATGATCTTATTTCATTTAAACAATTTAAACAATCATGAATTTTCATGTATTTGTGTCACAGAGACTGTGAAAAATTATTCCAGTGAAGCAAGACATTTTGAAATTCAATGACAGAATTATTAAGGAATTAAATTTCAGAATTTACAGACCCCGGCATCTATATCTACGCAAAGGGGTTAATGGTTGTTTGGCGAGTCAAATGTTAACATAGCTTAACGCTAGCTTACTAACAAAGGTGGTGGATCTTTATTTTCCTCACACACGCTGATCTGAATTATTATCACCCTTCATTTTGGCTTCAATGAATACTGAATTTATTGGCGACTCTGCCAGCATAAGCACAGGTTATCAATGCTGGCACAGCTGGGCGTCTGGCTGCAAAGCTAAACCATGGTTACTTCATCAGCTACCCTAGCTAGCTAATCTATAGCCTTTTATTAGCTACTGATACCACCGCGACGTGCAACTTTCCTTTCGCGTTGTGTAATTTCAGATGCTTCTGGACCTCGCTTGCTCTTGGCTTCACTTTTCACTTTTGTTTTTTCATGCAAATGGAGCGTGACTGGGCACAGAATATAGCTGAATTTGGCTTGTTAATGACACTGTTTTCGTTGACATTTAGCTCATTAATCAGGTTAATGTAGCTAGCTAGCTTGTGAATAATGAAGAAACACATTTAGCAACCACTAGCTAGCTTGTTAGCGAACATGGGGTAGGCTTAATTAGCTATCTAGCTAGCTAGCTTCTCTATATACAAGGATACCATATCGGTAATTGCACTGAAAATGGAATGAATCTATTTGTGGCGAAGCAGCGGGAATTGTGGCACTGTAAGCTCTTGCTGTGTGTGTCTATTCACTGTAAAATTACAACAGTCTCTAGAGGGCCCTCCAATGCTCTGAGGAATCAGCAGAGGGTAGCCATCATCTGGTAACGTGTTATGGTTGTTGGAATGCTGTAGCTAACCAGCCAGCTATGTTGGCAACCTGACAGAGAAGTCGTGAGGGTATTGCAACCTCTCACTGACACCTTTTGTTTGAAAGTTTTTTGACCTTAAACACTGACACTTCTCTATTACGCTGTTACTTCGCTGCATGCTAGTATAATAACTGTGGCAGGCATACAATCCCTTTAGCACAGCTGAGCCTCTTGGGCAAAAGCTAACTGTGGGCTTACTGTATTCATTTTCTGGGGAGTTGACAAGCTTATTCTGACACTTGCTACTTCGTGCTAACAAACAACGTTATACAAAAAAAATTAGAATTTCATTCACCTAAGAAAATAGACCACAAATTCCTAACCATACAGCAAGACATTATTTTCCTGATATTTCGATGAAAACTTCTCTTGTCACAAACGCGCCTCCAGGGTCAAGCTCCATGACTCCAATTCGCCTATCTAGGGTAATGCCCTACAGAGGGCGAGGTTAGCAGCTAGGCTAGCCGAGCTGAGGTAACCCCCTCACTAGTGACCAGTGGCGGGCGGTGGACGGAAAACTAGTGGGGCGGAAAACGTCCCTTGAAACGGATGAGATTAGTGACCCGATTTCAATCATTGTTCTTGGTCAACTTGTTTGTTTCCCTTATAATGAAATGTTTAGGCGAGTGAATAATAAATTCTATAAAATGTTTAATTCACATGCCTTAATAGGCAACTCTTCCCAAAAAAACCACTGTGGATTTTCCGCGTCAAATTTTGTCACATCCTAAGCAAGTCGTCAAACCTGTGCGTAATGATTGTTTAATTGAAAAAGATTGAAACGCGCTCTTTTTTGTGTTCAACTGGTGCATTTGATTTCTCGTCTTAACGAAGACAATTACCTACACCTGAGAGGGGAGAGTTAAAGTGTCTTTTACCAGGGAAATTGACTGAAAACAGATCAAGACTAATAAGCAGTTTAAAGACATGTTTATCGCCCTCCTTGTTCTCTGTCCACCGACCCGCCACTGCTAGTGACCAACTACCGTAGTGAAGGCGAAATGGGAACATACTGATAGCTAAACCATTGCAGAATTGGAAAGACGCAATTACGGATCTAAACAGCCATAGTAAATAATTCTATCACCAGCAAGCTGCAGCAAAACTTTCTGGATTCTTGCTTCTAAGTTCACAGTTGTGATCGGACAGATTGTTCTAAGTTGAGTGTGAATTGCAGATATTTTTGTCACTACTTCATATAATGTATATGAACATTAATTTGTAAACCCTTGACTTGCTGTAAATAGTTCTCATGTTTTTACTGGTTGCCCTGTTGGAATTATTAACCATTGTGATTGTTTGTATTGAATAGATTCACAGAGTTGTTATACTGTATCTTTGCAAAATAATTTGACATTTTTGACACTGACGAATTAGCCCATCATCTCATCGCTTTAAGCTGTGGATAGGCAGCTGTGGGGAATATATATAGTCTCGGTAATGAACCACTATTATTGATTGCATTGGATTGACAAAGTGGTATCATTTTCTCATTCTTTCCAGCTGTGGATATGCAGCTAATGGTGTGCACAAGTAGTTTCTGAGCCTGACAGGTGACTGAAGATGGTGCTTATGATGTAAGAAATGATGTCATAGGTGTAAAGACACATGACTTAACAAATCCCGCCCCCCTGTCTGGTAATCTCTGGATTCGCCACTGCTGGTTAGAGGAAGAGAGCAGCACTCTGTAGTTATTCCACTGGAGCCTTTATTACACATCAGCTCATTACACACAAACCAATGCAAATACAACACCTCTATATACCACAGTCATGTGACAACACTGCAACTTTACATCACAGATATTCTGAAACACTTCACACTGCACATATTTCTTTGTCTCGTGAATAGAGAATATTTTATTTATTTCATGTTTTATCTGTACATATTTCATTAATCAGCCCAGCGGTGCTGAAATACAGTCTTATTGCACTGTGCTATTCCACTCTGACAGACACCTTCAGAGGACAGATCTGCAGAGAACCCAACCTGACACTGAAGACTGGAAGGACTTTCTCAGTGAAGCAGTGAGTGAAAGTGTAGAGAGGAGTGTTGTTAGTGGGGTCAGAGAATGACACCTTCCCCCTGTCGCAGTCCAGCTGCACTCTGACCCTCTGGGGGTCCCTCTGCACAGTGAGGGGTGTAGGAGGGGAGGTCAGGGCTGCAAATTTTCCCCCGTACAGCGCTATACTCCACACTCCTCCTGCTGGGCTGAGATCTTCATACCCTTTCCTGCACATGGAGTCTTTAGCCACACCCACCATCCAGACCTCTACACCCCCCACCTCTACATCCCAGCTGTGTCTCCCTGAGCTGAATCCCTCAGAGCCCAGCACACACCACCCCCAACCATCAAGTCTCTCTGGATTATCAGGGACCTGCTGTCTCGCAACACTGCCCCTCATACAGGTCAGATCCTCAGACAGTGAGAGGTGGGGAAACGCAGTGTTTGGGTCCAAAGTCACAGGAGCTGTGGGGACAGAGAATGAGACCTCAGCACTGATCTGCACAGAGAGAAACCGTCTGACAATAAGGGCTCCTAATGATATAAACTGGGTTTTATAGAAATCACCATTATAGTCTCACATACAACTGAGAGGAAGAAGCGCCAGAATTTTAAAGTTAACAATAAGTCATAAATCACACATTGTATAATCACTGTAAAAAGAGAGAGCAAAGCCTGTCAGTGTTTGTGTAGCTCCTGTCCTTAAATACAGCATCACTCTTACAGCAGCATTTTACTATGAACATCAGTGTAGCTCCTGTCCTTAAATACAGCATCACTCTTACAGCAGCATTTTACTATGAGCATCAGTGTAGCTCCTGTCCTTAAATACAGCATCACTCTTACAGCAGCATTTTACTATGAGCATCAGTGTAGCTCCTGTCCTTAAATACAGCATCACTCTTACAGCAGCAATGTACTTTGAGCATCAGTGTAGCTCCTCTCCTTGAATACCGCATCACTCTTATGGCGCTTTTCCACTACCCGGTACCGGCTCAACTCTACTCGCCTTTTTTTGCTTTTCCATTAGGAAAAAGTACCTAGTACTTGGTACCTGGTACCACCATTTCTGGTACCTGCTCTCCTGGGGTTCGAAAAAAAGCCGACTGGGTACTAAAATGTGACGTGACAACACCGCAGCCCACTGATTGGTCAGAGAGAATCGTCACTGCGAAAGACCTTGGGACATCTCATTCGACTTAGATTGACGAGTCTCAAGATTAGCGTAGTTATTATGATCATCAACTTATATTGTTTTGGGCAACTTGTTCGATATACTGTGCGTTGCCTTACCTTTCAAACAAGGTTTTGCTTGTTCACCAAAGCTGCAACATTCATGAAATGCGTTTATCTTTGCCTGTGACCCCATTTGTGGTGAAATTAAGTGACAGAATTGTGTCCAGTTATGTTCTCCTAACTAATTCCCCTTGAGAAGGTTATGTGATGCTACCCCTGTTTTAAGAAAATTGCGCAGAAAAACAACTTTATGGGTGTTGACGAATCATTTTTTTAGCCCACCAACATTAGATGGGGGGCTCTTCAAATCACTTTTGGTCCGTGGTCCGTGGTCAGTCCGCCCGTCCGTCCCTCCGTCCGTCCGTTGTCCGTAAACTTTTCTTGTTACCGCTATTTCTCAGGAGCTACCAGTCCAATCTTTTTCAAACTTAGTAAACAGGTTCTCCTTTGGTCCTAGTTGTGCACCATGTATTTTTTGTTCCTGGTTCATAAATCCAATATGATTACCAGGCAGCCATGTTGGATTTCAACACAAAAGTTTGTTACCACTATTTCTCAAGACCTGTTGGGGAATTTTTTTCTTATCATGCATACAGGTTCCCCCTGGGTCTTAGTTCTGCATTATTGCCTTTTGAAGTCAAATGGTTGAATCCAAGATGGCAGCTGGGAAGCCAGGTTGGATATTTTGTTACCGCTATTTCTCAGGTACCACCAGTCCAATCTTTCTCAAACTTGGTACCACTTTCCCTTTGGGTCGTAGTTATGCATCATTGGTTTT
The DNA here is from genome assembly GCA_029692085.1 of Gymnothorax javanicus. Classification (NCBI taxonomy): domain Eukaryota; kingdom Metazoa; phylum Chordata; class Actinopteri; order Anguilliformes; family Muraenidae; genus Gymnothorax; species Gymnothorax javanicus. The sequence continues at coordinate 175,684,285 of CM056195.1, forward strand.
TTGTCTCTTGGATAAATCCAATATGGCTGCCCAGTGGCCATCTTGGATTTCAACAAAAAAGTTTGTTACTGCTATTTCTCAAGATCTCTTGGGGGAATCTTTTTCATATCTTTCATACATGTTGCTCTTGGGTCCTAGTTGTGCATTACTGCCTTCTGATATCAAATGGTTGAATCCAAGATGGCCACGTGGGAGTCCTAAACATTTCTTGTTATCACTATTTCTCAGGAACTAGCACTTTGATCTTTTTCAGACTTAGTACACAAGTCCCTCTTGGGCCCAAGTTGTGCATCATGCATTTTTTTGTCCGGGTTTGTAAATCCAATTTGGCTGCCCAGCAGCCACAAATCCTGTTTGGTGTCAGTGTGAAGGGGGATAACCCAGGTGGGTTATAACACCCACCTGACTGCATTTACATGCACTATATTTTTATCCTCCTTCTCTGCACACCATAGGAGTTGATTGCAGACACAGTATATAGTGTTCAGTATGTAATGTGCTGGGGGAAATAACCGAAGCTTGTTTAACATGGGAATTGCCTTTAATGGTTTTGGTCATGCCCATTTGATTTCTCAAATGTTTCATCATGCTCTGCTGTCATGAAATACTGATTTTATACAGGCAGATTTCTTTTGCTATTTTTTTTTATAAATTTAACCCGTCGTTTTTTGGAATATGGGATATAAGTAATGACAAGAATGAATGACAAGAAAAATTAAAACAGCTACTAATACCATTGCCTTTCTGATACCAGAACTCCTGTTTCATCTTAGTGAAAATGTCAGTCCTCTAAACAAAAGAGGAAAAAAACACTCAAGAGCTCCAGTTCATACTGATAAAAACACATCATGGGGTTACTGTGTGGATTTGAGTATGTGACAGTCAGTGCTATCAAGTTCAGATGCCATTTCATGATAATGTAGGTCTACTGTTGTGCCATCCCCACTTTGTCACACAGCAAGGGGGAGGAAGATTTGCAATTGTATAATATCATGAAAGATTACTGTTCTCAGATGATATGAACGGCAGTGTTCATCTGAGGTTTACCGGTGATGTCGTCGACCAAACGTCAGCAATTACTCATGCTTGGAGTTCAAAAGCACTCTAATGGATCCAGACTTCCTTTTAGCATAGATCTACAAGTCTGAATGGTAATACTGGGATCTTGACGGGTTTTGTGCATCTTGAGATCCTGAATTTGCCTATTGTTGTTATGGTTCTGCCTCATGTGTGTTGTCTTTGTGCTTATTTGTGCTTGTGCTTACTTTTCGTTTTATTTTTCAGCTTTCATTCTGCCGACTGATGATCGATTCCTCTCTGCCAATCTCCAGTGAGGCGTGAAGCCTTCAGCAAACAGTTGTCCAATCACGTTTCCTCTTTCGGTTTCGCTGTGGTATTTCATTCATTGCTTCCACCTGTGCTTAATTCTGGGTCTCGCTTAAACTGAGTGAAATGTTCTCTGATAGGATAATTACTAACTCTCTAACCAGCACTTATTTGAGGGTGATTGTAAAATTTCGTCACGTAGTATTAACCTTTATTAACTCATTAGCGAGTGCGAGCGTTTCTAGCTTTTGTAATTCCTGATAAAAACTTTCCTCATGGCGTTTAAAGCTGTGCTTTCCTTTGCTTCTCTCATGGTGCTTTTTTACTCGTCACGTTTAGATTACCTTAATCTAAACTGTCTAGTTTGATTGATGGTCTCAGCGTCTTGTCTCGAGTCATTATGGTTTACCCGGTCCTCGTTAATTTGTTTATTAATCCCATGTGTTTCTGTTCTTTCGAGATTGCGCTCCGAGTCCCCGCCTCCTCTCGTGACTATTTATGTGGCAGAGATGGGAGGAGACATTTTCGGAACTTTGCTAGACTCTGCTCTGCATGGTGAAATCTCAGCTCCTTGTGCCTTCCGAGTATTTGTGTATGATTCCCGAGTCTTGTTTTTTGCTGACGTTTTGTCTGCCCTTGTTTAAGTCTCCCAGTGTGTCCGTCAGTCTAGTTAGGTTCATTTTTGTTTTTCAAGTTTAGCCACTCTTAATGGATCTGTTTCCCCTGCCTTGGGCAGTGTAATTTTAGTTTTCCCATTTGTTCAGTGCATGTGCACGGTGTTTTATTCTGGGATCTATTTTCTCCTAGTGTTTTGTGTTTAAATAAACACTTCAGTTCCTGCATCTGGTGTTCCCCTGCCTACTTCCTAACAATTGTTCATGCTTCCCTTCATATTGAGATTGTTACTTTGCCTATTGTTCATGCTTCCCTTCATATTGATATTGTTAATTTGCCTATTGTTCATACTACCTCAGCAGCCTGTTCAAGTTTATTAATAAAAATATTAACTTTCGCCAACATTCATTAATTTTAACTCCTACAGTATCCTTAATTGCATTTTATTGGACATACACATTGACAATGCACATTTACTGAAGGTATGTTAGTTTAACAGATGTCTTCACTCTTGGATTGCTAATGGAGGTTTTTGTTAATGTTAGTCCAACGATTCTTGTTTTGAGTTTCATATGCAATAAACTTACATCATTTCATCACTTAAATTGTCTACTTCAAGTCCCTTCAGTACAACCTTAACTTTCAGGTCCATACACAACTGTGAATTATACTACTGCAAAGATAGTTGGATGGTGGGCGTCAAAATCCTGCAAGGATCTCTTTTTTTAAAGTTATCACAGATGAGATGACGTATCATAAAGCGATGAATTCAGATTCTCTGCCATCTCCTGCAATTTACGGATTTGCAATGAGGAACTCTGCTCTGCAGTGATCACTTAATTATCCCATGCTTTAACAATTCATTTGTTTGCTGTCAAATTCAGAGTGAAATATACATTCCCTCTCCAAGCTTTTTACGGATAGGTGGTACGCAATTTTATTTGCAACTGAATTGGACACGACAATGTGAAACTGAAAATACAATTCAACACTCGCTGGACTTTAGTGCCATAACGTGGTGATCTGAAAATAAATCTTGAACAAAATCGACGGAATAAATATAAATTTCATATAACTGCAGCTACATTGTGTGTCGTGTTGAGGATGATGTGGCGGAAGTATCATGCTGCGCCGCTATGACAACCAGCTGCACTGAGGCAGTACTATCCTCTAATGGAAAATGACCCCCAGAAAAGTATCTGGTACCAAGGCGGGTGGAGTAGAGTAGAGTAGAGTAGAGTAGAGCATTTTACCAGCATTTAGAGCCGATGAGCACAGTGAAAAGCTCCTGTCCATTACAGCAGCATTTTACTATGAGCATCAGTGTAGCTCCTGTCCTTAAATACAGCATCACTCTTACAGCAGCATTTAACTATGAGCATCAGTGTAGCTCCTGTCCTTAAATACAGCATCAGTCTTACAGCAGCATTTTACTATGAGCATCAGTGTGGCTCCTGTCCTTAAATACAGCATCACTCTTACAGCAGCATTTTACTATGAGCATCAGTGTAGCTCCTGTCCTTAAATACAGCATCACTCTTACAGCAGCATTTTACTATGAGCATCAGTGTAGCTCCTGTCCTTAAATACAGCATCACTCTTATAGCAGCATTTAACTATGAGCATCAGTGTAGCTCCTGTCCTGAAATACAGCATCACTCTTACAGCAGCATTTTACTATGAGCATCAGTGTAGCTCCTGTCCTTAAATACAGCATCACTCTTACAGCAGCATTTTACTATGAGCATCAGTGAGATTAAGGACTGCTGCTCAGTCTCTTCACTCCAGGGCTCTTACACACACACACACACACACACACACACACACACACAGGGCCAATATGACTCTGACTGGCTTTATCAGCTTGTGTAAAGGATGCTGAAGATTCCCTCTGTACAGTGACAGAGTGGAGCTCCCTGCTGCAGCACTCACTGTACTCTACAGTCCCCAGCATCTTCTCCCACACTCTGTACTTCAGATTGCCCAGGTGCTTGGCCACATCAATCAGCGCTCCTGAGACCGTCTCTGGATCTGCCAGTGTGCGCTGGGCTCTGTAATAACATTCAGGAGTCACTTGTGCTGAGGCCTTGGCTTCAGGACCATAGAAGATCATCAGCAGCAACATCAGATCTTCACTCTATAAGAAAATGGCTCCATCCCTCCCAGTGTCCTGCCACACGGCCCCACTGGATGCCAGATATGAAGCAGCCCGACCCCACTGAGGGACTCACTCACAGGGGCACCAGGGGATTATTTTAGAGGAAATATTCTCTTTTATTTAGTACTTCAGAATACTGCCTAAATATTCATTGCATAACTGCAGTGATCATCAAGAAAGTTGATGATGAATTTCAAACACAGTCACTCACTGATAGAACATTTCAGTGCTTATAAAGTACATTTGATATTTAATCTGATGAGAGAGGATGGATTTTTCTTACCTTTAGTCACTTCAGAATACTCTGAAGAAAGAATGAATTATTGTCACTCACACTATAGTGGTTTGATATTTAATCAGGATGGATTTTCTTACCTTTTGTGTGTCCAGATTCTGAAAAGAAGAGTGAATTATTGTCACTATAGGGTCATTCCATGTCAATTCACCAGATCCAGAAGTTCCCTCACTGAACTCAAAATGTTTTTCCGATTACCTCAAAAAATTGAGTAGGTTTACTAAATTGGAGGAAGGAATCCCAAATTTCAGCTTCATACCTTCAGTCATTTCGCAGGCTTTTCATTAGAAATCGGCGCCCAGTGCAAATTGCCGCTGTAATGTGGTAAAAAGCCACTAGATGGCAGTATTGACATTTTTTTGTTAAGCAATCTAAAGCTAGGTTTGGGCATGTCCCGGGCATGCCTCAGAGGGGGCTGGAAAAGAGCATATAAGGAGGAAAATTGAGAGAGTAGTAGTTGGAGAAACTGCAAGGAGAAATTGTGGAAGGATACATTGGACCAGACCTGTCACTCTTTTCATGACCTGTGAAGCTTTTTGTGGATTTTTGCCTGTGTTGGAGCATTTTCCTGTCCCAGGACATCGCAACATAGCAGCCCATCTCAATTACCAAGGGACTGTAACTATTTTTTTTTTATTATTATTTCAATCTTGGTCAGTAGGGGTGTAGTTTTTCAGTGTTTGTTTAATTAAATCTGTTGAAGTTGAAGAATTTTGTCTGTCATCCCTTGCTGTCCGTGACGCCATAACAAATTGGGGCCATAACACCGCTGACTTTGAATGGTACGCCAGTTATCTTTATTGCTGCAAGTATGAAATGTCATAAAAAATACAAATCCGTAAATTGAATTGACCATGAACGTCCAAACCCAAACTCGTCGCAATAAACCACAACCGTCTTGCAAAACGCTTCCGGTTCCTTGTTATGCACTCGCGCCTTTGGCTCGAAACCAATCGCAACCGTTGAATGAAATCATTCAAGTAACCTCGGAAGCAGCGCCACTGACCACATTACTAAGTCAGCGAGACTTTCAGAATGAGTGGACCGCATGGCCAGACATTGGAACCATAAAGAGGGCAAAGTGACGAATCTCGGAAATAAACAGAAATCTATGTAAGATTTCTTCACCAAAGAAACAGGTGGGTCATTCCATGTCAAATCATCCAGATTTTGAGAAATTTTCCAGATCACCTCCTCAAAAATTTTTGAAAAAATTCACGAGTAAATATTCACAAAAAATAAAAAAGGCCAAATATTAGGCCAGTATCTCAAATAGATTTCAAGTTATAGCCCTTCAAAATTTGAATAATATTTTAAGTTTTTTGGCGAACCCATTTTCAGCCAACTTTGGCAACTTATTGCTCCAAATTGATTGCTTATACAAGGCTGAAATTGGGTATACTAACCATATTTATCCCCTAGAATCTGAAAATGGCCTTAGCGTCTCTGTATCTTGATCCACTTTTGTATGGTAAAGCCTTAAAATCTGCCGAAAACACAAAACGCCCAAAAACGAGACCACATTTTATGACCTGTAACTCATGAACTAAGTAAGATAAAAGGCTAGAATTCATTTTTTATGATTTTTTAATGATACATCTCTCTGTAAAAATGCAGTAATCCAAGTAATACCATTTGTAGAAGATCTTTCATGAAATCATTTCTAAGTAAAATTTTCCGGTTTTGCCCCAAAATGCCCTTTTTTGGAGCAAAAAAATGACCATGTCACCAGTTATTCATCTCTCTGAAATTTTTACTGCACAATCTTATAAATGTGACCAGTGTCTGACAAAAAAAATCAAAATGATGTTCTGTTTACTTTTTTGTTGTGAATTTTTAAAATATGTTCCGAAATTGTGTTTTTTTTCATTGACTAAACGGGTATAAGTCTGCTGCAAGTGCTGTTATCTACTAAATATAAAACAAAACATTGATTAAAAATATTTTTTAAACATGACACACCATCTAAAAGTATAATACACGACAGAGGTCTTGTCAGAATATATCAGTGTTTGCTGAATTCCACAGATTTATTCCTGAATTTCATTGGTTTCTTTGTTTTTGTTGGGATGACTGTTTGGGGATGACATCAGTGCCTCAAACATGCCATGACTTGACTGATGTAGTAATCCTAAATGTGCCCCAAACTTGTATTACTGAATTGCGCAATAATAGTTCACTATAAAGGAGGCAGTCCCACTTAGGGATTATTAGATCATCATGAGCACTGAAATGGGGGTGGCACGGTGGCATGGTGGTTAGTACTATTGCCTCACATCAAGAAGGTTGTGGGTTCTATTCCGTCCTGGGGCCTTTCTGTGTGGAGTTTGCATGTTTTCCCCATGTTCACGTGGGTTTTCTCCGGGTTCTCCGGTTTCCTCCCACAGTCCAAAGATGCATGCATCTTTGCATTTATGTCAGGTTAATTGGACACACTAAATTGCTCATAGGTATGAGTGTGAGAGCGAATGGTGAGAAGATTTGAATAGTGTCTTGTAATGAACTGTGGAGGGCAGCATTACGCCATTCGGTATATATAGTCCACCGGAATTTCAGATAAAGAAGAAGAAGAAGAAGAAGAAGAAGCACTGAAATGGAGTGGAGTAATTGACCTTGGTGCAGTATTGGAATCCAATTAGATGATGCATGTCATTCAAGGAAATTTACAAGAAAAACTGGACCATTGGGACTAGATACTTTTTCAAGTGAGGATACTGCCTTTAATGCAGTGGCGGTCTGGTGTTCTGCAGATTGATTCTGTGTGTTGTCATCATGCGAAAATTCTTTTAACTTGCTATGAGAAGAATCAAAGGTACTGTGCAGATCCCAGAAACATTCACCACAAAAAAGCAGCAGGCCTATACCCGATTAGGTAAGGAAGATTTTGGAATGATTTAAAAATTCATAACAAAAAAGTAAGCTGAACATCATTCTAATTTTTTTGTCAGTCATTGTTCACATTTATAAGAATGCACAGTAAAAATTTCTGAGAGATGGTCATTTTTTGCCCACAAAAAAGTGCATTTGGGGGCAAAACTGGAAAAATTAACTTAGAAATTATTTCATTAAAAAACTTTTACAAATGATATTACTTGGATTACTGCATTTTTACAGAGAGATATATCATAAAATCATAAAAAATGAATTCTAGCCTTTTATCTTACTTAGTTCCTGAGTTACAGGTCATAAAATGTGGTCATTTGTGCATTTTGTGTTTTTGGCTGAGTTTAAGGCTTTATCATACAAAAGTTTTACACCGAAATCAGCGACGTACACATTTTTAGTAAATCAGACGTGAAACCTGGGGATCACTGATATTTACACCAGAATCTACACCAGATCCTATGCAAGTTTGATAAATGAGGGCCAATTTGTATATACTTTTATCAATTTTTGATTCTTATGTGTTGTCACTCCTGATTATCAGATATTAGAATTAGATGCATGTACAGTAGATGTGTTTTAGTTATACCAATGTCCACAAACCTATACTCTCCCTAATGGCCCTCTGCAGAATGCCAGTTCGTTGATAACATACTGCATCGCCAGCAGATCACACTTTTTAATTTGCTTGTAGTTAGCTGACTGCTACCCCACCTTACTTTCCCTTTTTATTACCAAAATATATGTACACATGGTGGTGGTTCTAATGCTTTTATTGCTCGCTACTGACAACACTTCTTTTCAGTAACATGACTGCATGACTGCATAACCCTAATGGTTAGCCGGGCACCAACGTGAGGGTGGGGCTTCAAGTTGGGGGGGGGACCACTCTTAATCCTTGCAGATGCATGGAATAGTGATTGAATAATCAATGACTGTGAAATAATGCAAAGGATATCAGTCAAAATCTGTATTTTCTTAAGTTTGATATGTACATGGTATTACAGTAATAAACAGTTACCACTAACGGTGAGCCTGCTGAGTATTGACTCAAAATATTTTTGATAAAACTTCAAATAATACAGAATATTATCGGCATCATATGAAATAGAATGTGATGGAGTTTAGAATAAGATTATAGGCAACATATCAAAAAGCACCATATGACACAAAATCTGCATTAAAGGCTGCATAAAAATCATATTCAATTTCATTTTTAGAAAAAAATTTACAATTCTGATGCATCACTTTTTACAAGCACAACAGAACGGTTAAAGTTAAGAAAAACATGATAATTGTCAAAAGCACCATATTTGTGGGCCTCGTAGTTGATGATCAGAACGAAGGGCAAGTGGGAATAATCTATACTATCTTAAAAATCTATGGGAAATGTCAGATGTCTGCAAGAACTCCTTATACGCGAGCGCTTCCCACTTCAAAGAGTGTCCACATTTCCAGTAACAGAATAGCCAGCTTCACACTGGTTTTTACACTGCTTTGTCCAGCCAATAAGAAAATAGGACCTCTGGGACATAATCTGTAGTCAAGGGAATAGGGAAGCAGAAATGTTTCATGTCTGGTAAAGACAAGTGTCCACTGCAGGAAAGACGAACAAAATCACGGAGTTGGTAAAATGCAGTCGTTATTTATTTCGCAGTGTCTAGATATACGGCAGTTTTTATTGGTACGGCAGTCGATTTGAAGGGATTGGGATAAGGATTCGGGATTATGGTTAGGGATCAGGATTAAGGTTAGGGTTAGGGACAGGGTTAGGGTTAGGGTTAGAGTTAGGGTCAGGGTTAGGTTAGGGCAGGGTTTGAAATTGGGACTGCCATACCTCTCTATATTGAAATGCATTGGAAAACTGCCGTACCCTTAGCAACTGCCTATTTATTTCTGATCCCTGAAACATGACCGTACACATAGGCTAAAGATTTAATGCAAAACTTTGTTCAAACGAGGTCTTTTGAATGCAGTTTATACACTAGCCTAAATCCAATGTTGACGTTGATTTAACCGACTCAAGAACAACCTTTGCACAACCATCAACACTTCCGATTTTACAGTGAGAAGCTATGAGTGTCTCGAATGGGAAACATTTAACAGCTAAATCATCAACATTAGCGTCCTTTTGCCAACTATTGTGAAGACAAAGCCTCAGTAAATGATTAAAACGATATCTGGTTAGAAACGTGAGAAATTAGACTTTCATTCAGTACCACTGAATTGACCGAAAACATAATGCAATCATTTATATTTATAGTTTAAGGGAAATTTCAACAGAATGTGAGATAAACTTTGGAAACAGTTTCGTTAACTATTGGTAATCAAAACGTTCTGCATGATATGATGGCTCTTTTTAGATATGAAGGCCATAACATATATTTACCTGTCTTGTTAAAAGAAAGAAGTTCAGCGTTGAAGTAGTTTTGAGTCTTTTACTTATGGATTCAGCCATGCTTGATTCTTGCATCCTCAATAATTCTGCGCTCCTGCTGCCATTCATTACAATATAAGACAGGGGAAATAAAGGCTGCCTGCATTATAGCCGCTGTCACAGGGCTGCCAACTTTTCAGAATACCTTGGAGGTGAGACTGGGGCAGGGGGGACGTGTGCACTGGCCGGCAATAAACCATCTTTTTTTTTTTTTGATTTTGATTTTGTTTTTATTTTCGGCATGATTGTATACTCATTTCATGACAATTTCAATACAACATGTATCATAATGTCGAAAGGGTCATGAGGAAAGCGAGATCGTTTTTGTCAAAGTCCCGCCCCCAACTTCCAGAAAAACAGTTTGATTATGGTTAAGATATCATAGAGATTCATATATCACAACAAGCCCATTTACACTACGATTTGACGTAAGATAATAAAGAGTTGTGAACATCATGAAGAATTTTAATCACAATATAGCTGAGTGTCTATGCAAGTTTAGATTTGAGAGTCACTCTTGATTTAATCCATTAGATTTGGTCCAGAGAAACCTGAACTCCTTTCTTCATCAGTTGGTTTTGTTCCTAGTGATTTGGAATAGGTGGAAGGTGCAATAATACCGGATCTTTGCATGGATCTCTTAGTTAGTCATCATCTCCGTCGACTTGGTTCACCCTTGCCTTGTCGGATTTAATGACCCCTCGCAGTATATTTAGTCCGTCCTTGGCTTCCTTGACGTCAAATCCAATTTTATTGAGCTTTATGTCGAGGATAACCATGCTTTTCAAAGTTTTTCTTTATCCTGTGGTCGATCAAAAACAGACCAGCCCCAATGATAGCAGGCCCGTATCATAAATCCAACTAGATAACGTCCTCTACATCCTCGATGTCCAGGACTGCCAAACAACGCCACTTTCCCCATGCATCCATGGTGTAACCAGCCGGGAATGTCCCATCCGGGCATGTGGTTCTCCAGAACCTGTTTGGAAATAATTTTGTCAATTGCATTTAACGACCAGTTTATAAGATCCATGTTTTACAGCTGTCTGTGGTAATGTGCTGTGGCGGTTTCTTTTCGACAGGTGGTCTGGTGTGTTCAGCAGATGCAATGGAACAGATTTAACAATAGCAGTCCACATATTTAGTCTAAACAACTCCTATTGTTTTTTTGCCCACTATGGTTCCGTTTAGTTTATCAATGTCATTTTGTTGGATAAGTTTATAGTTGTTCAAACATGCACATTTCAAAAGATACTTAAAGACCTTCAAATTGTCTGCCTTTCTAATACCGTCTTCAAGTATATTCCATGCACTGACTCCAGCCACAGATAAGGAGTGCTCACTCCGAGTCGACTTGACCCTTCTCTTCTGCAACAACATTCTGCCTCTTAGATCATGGGTACATTGTTCCAAAAACAGGCATTGTATATTTCTAGGCAATTCTTTGTGGTATCCTAAATATACAATTTGCAAGGGTTGAATTTTATTATATCCTGTAATTTAAGAAACCTTGCCTTAATAAACAAGTCGTTTGTATGTGTTCCATAGGAACGTAATGAATAATTCTAAGGGCTTTTTTTGGAGTTTAAACAATGATTCTATTGTATTATTATAAGTGTGTCCCCATACTTGGCAGTAATGTAAGTGGGGTGCTATGAGTGCTGAATGGATTATAGAGACTTGTGTTTTAATAATTTCTGCATTTTCCAAAGAATAGACACGCTTTTAGCTAACTTTCTTTGAACCAAGTTTACATGCGGTTTCCAGCTCTTGGGGGGTTTGCTCCCTAGGAGGAAATTTTGTACGCATTAAAGTTTAGTGCATTAATTTGGTTCACTTAGAGCAAAATAAAGGGTCAAGATCAATGAAAAACTGTCCACTCTTGTAAATAATTGCATGCTATAGTGAAAATTTAATCATAAACCCATTGTATAGATATGAATGATGACGACTGGCAAAAAAAACCTCACATCCAATAGCAAAAACCCCAAATGACCATTGCACACATTTGAGCCATAAAAATATTGAGTAAATGTGGTTCCGTCTAATGAACTGGTTTGTTTTTGGAGAACAATCCTTCCTTTAGACCTACATCCCAATTGGCAAACTTTGTATAATAGATTTGGACTTATAATATCTAACCTGATTTGCCTTCAATGATTTTTGCTGCCTCTCAGGCAATCATTAATCACTATGTAATTAAGAAGTGATGATAGTCCACAAACTTTAAAAATGGCCTACATTCATCTCTTAAGTTCATTAAGACACATCATGAAGAATGTAGGCAGTCCACCCAATTAGAAGTCAGGAATCTTACTAGTATTTTCTGCACTAATTTTCCAATCACTGAAAGAACATTCATCAGCATCATTCTGGCTGTTCTTCAGGTTGTTTTTCTAGCTGTGGTTGTTCTGGCTGATGGACTTTTTTTCTAAATAGGTAGTTGATCTTGAAAACAAGACACAAGGCCCCTCCTCTTTCATGCTCCTGCCTTATCTTTAGGCATCTTGCTCGTCTTGTTCTCCATCTTGTGATGGCGCAATGAAAATCAAAAATGCATCAGGAGCAGTATAGGTTGGGTGAATGAGAGCAGGAAATTAATCAGCGTGGCATGCAACCAAACATCACGCAGCCGAAAATAGTAGGTTGTAGGTTACTTGGCCATCTTCAAGGTCAAACAAGGACAAACAGGTTATATAAGTTAAATAGTCTTACAACCTATCCTGATAGCATTCAGATTTAACGATGTTAAACCTGAAGGTTGATATACTGACAAGATCATCTTCAAATTCTTAACCCTCATCCTACCGGCCAATTTTGCAGACACAACCAGGCGGGGTCCGTATGGACCCCAGGAGGGAATACCTTGAAATCAATGCAGTAAGAACAAATTCAATGCAGCAAACACAGATAATTTTGTTGAAGAACAAAATTCACTACTGCTGAATATCAATGATGTCTTATAAATGCAGTAACATTGCAATAATATTGCAATAACTAGCATACACTTAGCAAATTATAGCACCACAAAATAAATTTTGGCATCATATACATGATTTTTGCAGCTCATGCAGCTATAAAACATTCTGGATACAACTTCTGTCTTTTCTTACAGAATTTAAAACAAAAAAGTAATTGTAAAATAATTTTCATTGTTTGTGTTCAGAATCTGCCTTAAGGCCTGTGCTGCTGTGTATCTAGCTTGTCTTTGTCTGTTGGCCATTATGAATCTGAAACAACCAAAAAGAAGTTAACTTTCAGTGTACTAATCAATTATAAAATAAAAGGCAGATAAGTTTTACCTTCACAATGCAAAAAGCTGATCTTCCAGTGCTTTAGTGTTTTAATTAAGACATAAATTCTGACAAATTCATAAAACGGTGAGGCATTTTGTCAAATATTTTTAAAATGGCAAACGAATATATCGGTGTGGGGTCCAGATGGACCCCACTTGATAGGATGATGGTTAACAGGTGTCATATGATATAAATAATTTGGATGAATGAAATGGCCTTACAGCCATCTAATTCCAACCCCAACCGTGTATTGTACATTTTATTACAATCATAAAATGAATGTTTTGATGGCTGACTTGTTACATGCTAAAAATCCAGAAAGTACATAGATATGCTCTTTAGGATCAGTAAAACTGCATTAAATATGCTACTTTGGCTGATTTCTTAAATAACAACTCTATTAACGAGCAAGTTCCAATAGTCTCTCTCCTGAAGACTGCCCTGCGAGGGCACGAAACCCTTGCATTTAGGGAAACACAGTGATGAGCCGCACATGGAGCACAAACGCCTCTGAAAATTTGCTGCTTGTGCACTATATACTTTTGCAGCAGAGTGTGGCGCGAGATAAACCTATGACCCCCGCAAAAGTTACATTATACATCAAATTATTAAGCTTACTCATAAACTAACTCATAAACTAATAGCAGAACTGCTTCTCTTATCGGCCCCGCTGCGGGGCAGACAGTCGATGTCTTTCCTTCAATTCATCCCGCAGCGGGGTGAATAGCCACTTCTTTTTTTATGTCGCGCCCAAATAATTCCCATAATATTCAGCAATATGTGTACATATAATATTGATTCAATTATGTGATAAACTATCTGCAGCATAACGTGAGCGATGCTATTATAATATAGACATACAGGGGGGATTCCCCCTTTGTCCTCTCCTGGGGATTCCCCCTGTATGTCCTCTCCTGGGGATTCCCCCTTTTGAACCCTAGCCAATTCATCCACAGGAGTCCCGAATCCCAAAAAACAGATGCCAGGCCACAAGAGAAAGTAACGCGTAATCTGCAGCATAATGTGAGCGACGATATTTTGGCCCGTCTTGCGGGCGACTTTGTGTTCCACTGAGCGCGGAATGTCAGCGCAGCGTTTTAATTACTAAAAAAACATTGGTCGCGTGACAGTCACCTTGGTGTTTATGGAAACACCATAGCAATGTGATGACATCATAATGGTGCATTGTTCACTGTAATATAAAAACGAAGTTACATAAAATAGAACCCGTGGATCCCCACGGGCAGAGTGCTAGTAGATTATTATTTATCAAATAAAGTTAGATGGCGGCATTGATCCATCTATGGAAAGCCGAGTGCTACTGCGCTGTTATCATTGGATTGCATTCATCAGTTAAATTAATGCACTGTCTCCTTGTTATTTTAACTGTAAGCTAAGTCCTGCGCGCATCTAACTGTGGTTTACAGTTAACATTCTCAAAACCTCTGTTATGAACTGATTGTAAAATAACAGTTAAATAACTGGCAAAAAAAGTGCAAGTTTATAACAGTGTGTGCTTAGTCCAGCCTTAAACCCGGCTATTTTAAAACTAAGGAAAAAAATCATATCAAGTGATGAGCCATTAGCTACTAGGGACATCACTTTCATTTCTTTGTACTTAACTAGCTCTATTTTGATACCAATATTTTGCTTATTTTTGATACGATCATAAATATATTTAGCTAATGCAAACAGTTGCTGGTAGCTATATGCTGGAATAGGATCTCGAGCAATTTTTTTCTGCTTTGCCATTTTTACTGTGTGTTGTCTTGGACGCACCCAGCAAAAAAGACCATTCTTTCCGGCGCTCAATGCGCTGTCCTGGAGCTGGTATGAGCGACTGTATCAACTACGATACCGAAAGTTCTTTCACTGAGTTTGACGCAGAATTATTTGTTTACAGTCGTATGTATCTTTGTCTCCGAACAATGACAATATTGAGGCCTGGAAAAAGGCCAGCAGAGGGCAGAATCGAACCACAAATGATCCATATCTAAGATATTTGAGTTTATGGCTGAATCATTTAGTCCAATGGAGATTTTAGCAAAGGCGTTTCTTACATATTGCGACTTCTAACTCAAAGATGGTAAGTCCAATCTTCGAAATGGAGGTACCATACAAAAGAGGAGCATCTGCTGAGTAAAATTTGTCAAAATTGTGTTCGTTGTGCCAAAAATATGGGAACACGAGCAAGTTAGAAAACTGTGCGTTTAGCCTTTGCAACCTGAATTTTCTTGTCTCATTTAACATTGGAGTTAATGGAGTTTCGATGAGCGGTCCCGTCGCTTTTCGCCTCATACAGCCAAAACTGTTTGTCCAGTTGCTTCCATAGTTACATTTTCGTGACCAGCACAACTTTTGCTACAACTTGGACATAAAAATATTTATGTGGAGTGAAAACTATTGTTAGAGCAAATTTAAGAGAAGACCTCTTGATGGTTTTTCAGCTGTTCGCCACTCTAGCCGTGCTGTCACCACACTCAAAGTTCCCAGAAGTAATTGTTAAAAAAAAAATTTTAAAAATTATAATTAAAAAATTTTAGAAGTTACAAAAAAGTTGAATGGTACAGAAATTATCCAAGCTTAGCATAACATCTTCCAGTTTGAATGATGTTTCTAGCTAAAAGGTATGACAGAGTGAAAATAGCTGAAAATGGCTACATTTTGAAAAATCTTTCATTGTTTCCTATGGGACAAACATATTGAAATAAAAATTAATAACTCAAAAAGTTATGAAAGACATCAAGAAGACAAGTATAAGCAACAATTTTCAGAACAAGCTGAATTTTTTAAAGTTTGAAAGAAGTTTCTAGTTTTAAGTATGTAGGAGTAGTGAGTCAGCACAGAAATTGGAGAATAAAGAAGGAAAGAAAGAAAGAAAGAAAGAAAGAAAAAAATAAAGATTGGGAAAAACGTGAATTGTGCAAGCCTCCAGCTTGCCCACTAATAACTTTAATTTACCTAAACTGATACCAAACTAATGCCAGCTGTCACTCGCAACATGTTATTAACGTTACACATAAACCAACATTATGTTTCGGTCATATACCTAAAAAAAAAATGAATTCCCTGTGGGGAAATTATAGCCAATCGTCACTCGCAACATTTGGCTAGAGTCACCATACTAATATGTGCAGGTTCATTCAATCTACACTTCTAGCCTTTCTTTAAATTTCACATTATATTTTCAGTTCTCCATCACAGTTAAGCTAACGTTAAATAGGCTGTTTCTTAACTTTGAAAACAGTCTTCTTCATGGGTGAAAGACAAACTAATTCATAGCCAAACAGATTAATCCTCCAATAATGCTCATTGTGCATGACCGGTTGACAAGCGTAAAGCACCCGTGCACTCCTGTCATGCAAGTTAAAACATGGAATATTGTCTCAAAATTTAAATAAATTAAAATGTTCTATTTATTCATACTGTGCCGTAGTCATCTTTTGTCCATGAAACCCAAAGAGTAGCCCAAGTAAAGATTCATTTTATTTTTTTTTTTTTTTTTTTTTTGCGAGAAATTGGAGATGTGGCGTGTGAAGAGGACCAGTTGCGCGTTAGCAGCTTTGCTCTGTCAAATTCCTCAAACGGCGAGGCAATGTGAATATGCAAACACACAGGATATAAAGGCTGGTCCCTACTAGCACTTCTACTTATCAAAACTATTTATTTGGGAGAAATTGTGATAGGAAGGCCGCATACAGAACCTGATTTGTGCATCGCGATGACGGTAACTGCAACGACTGACCAAAACAAGGAAATCACTTTAAAATATTATTTTATTGAAAATACCGCTTAAAGCCGGATAGAAAACAACAAATGTCACTGAAAGAATTTCATAATGTCGAGAAACAGAGTTATCGAGTAGCTGGTCATCGGATCCCAAGTAGATGGCGATAATCGCCGTCCGCCGGCTACTTTTGAAAGCCCTGAAACATAACATACAGCTGCAAAACTATTATAAAATTATACTTATTGACATTAAAAGAAAAACGGGCACACCCTCCCGTACCCTCCCCCAACAGCTTATGCTGTTGGGATGGGCCCTTTGGGATTATACACCTCTTACTTCTGACAGTGTGCCTGTTACTTGGGTTTCAAATGAAAAGCCTGTTTTGGCATGATGGCCTTGGGAAATTTGGGTGCCATGCCCAATTTTTTCCTTCACTTAATTTGTAACCATATATAGAGACCCATAACTTCTCTTTTATACAAGCTACAGGGCTAAAAATTGATAAAGGGGTCATTGATTGCCTCCTCTCTTGGAACCAATGCTTACAAATGGAATACTAGTTCAATTGTATGCAATATTAACCCTTTAACCTGGATTTCTTTTTCATGCAATAATGATTTTTGGGATATTGGAGGGTCCAGGTATTTGGGATTTGTGTGTTTGAAGGCTTTTTGACAACTTGTTCATCAAATATGATAATATTACTCTAATTCAGATGATTTTCAGGGACACCAGACCATCAGTGGGGTTATTGGGGGGGTCCCAAAAATGGTCACAGGACAGATGAACCCTTCAGAACCCTCATTTTAGGCAACGATTTCCCGATGTCTCCACTTGACCAACTTACAGTGCTGTGAAAAAGTATTTGCCCCCTTCCTGATTTCTTTTTTTTTTTTTTTTTTGCATATTTGTCACACTTAAATGTTTCAGATCATCAAATAAATTTTAGCATTTGACAAAGATTACCCAAGTAAATACAAAATGTAGTTTTTAAATGATGATTTCATGTATTAAGGGGAAAATGCTATCCAAACCTACCTGGCCCGGTGTGAGAAAGTAATTGCCCCCTAAACCTAATAACTGGTTGCGCCAGCCTTGGCGACAACAACTGCAATCAAACATTTGCGATAACTGGAAATGAATCTCTCACATCCCTGTGGAAGAATTTTGGCCCACTCTTCTTTGCAGAATTGTTTTAATTCCACCACATTGGAGACTTTTGAGCATGAACGGCCTGTTTAAGGTCATGCCACAGCATCTCAAGCGGATTTAAGTCCGGACTTTGACTAGGCCACTCCAAAACCTTTATTTTGTTTTTTTAAGCCATTCAGAGGTGGTCTTGCTGGTCTGTTTCAGGTGATTGTCCTGCTGCATAACCCAAGTATGCTTAGGTAAACTGATGGTTGGACATTCTCCTTCAGGAAAAATAAATAATTCCATAGTCGTTGTCCAGGTTCAGGCAGCAAAGCAGCCCCAGACCATCACACTACCACCACCATGTTTGACTTTTGGTATGATGTTCTTCTTATGAAATAATATGTTAGTTTTACGCCAGATGTAACGGGACGCACACCTTCCAAAAGGTTTAACTCTTGTCTCGTCAGTCCACAGAATATTTTCATCATCAAGATTTTGGCAAATGTGAGACAAGCCTTTGTGTTCTTTTTGGTCAGCAGTGATTTTTGCCTTGGAAATCACCCATGGATGCCATTTTTGCCCAGTCTCTTTCTTATTGTTGAATCATGAACACTGACTTTTAACGCTTGCAGTTCTTTAGATGTTATTCTGGGTTCCTTTATGACCTCCTGGATGAGTCCTCGATGCGCTCTTGGAGTAATTTTGGTAGGCCGGCCTCTCCTGGGAAGGTTCAGCACTGTTCTAATGGATAATGGCTCACCATATTTGGATTCCCATCGCCAGAAAAATAACCCTTTCCAGACTGATGGATGTCAATTACTTTGTTTCTCATCTGTTCTTGAAATGGCATGATGTGTTGCTTTTTGAGATACTTCACTTTTTCAGAAAGGTTCTTTCTAAGTTAATTTAACAGGTCTGGCAGTAATCAGGCCTTTGGCTAGTGTAATTGAACTCAGAAAATGTGGTTAATCACAGTTAATTCATGATTTAACAAGAGGGGGCAAAAATAGGGCCATGTAGGTTTGGATAGCTTTTCCCCCTCAGTAAATGAAATCATCATTTTAAAACTGAATTTTGTATTTACTCGGGTTATCTTTGTCAAATATTAAAATTTGTTTGATGACATGAAACATTTAAGTGTGACAAATATGCAAAAAAATAAGAAATCAGGAAGGGGGCAAATACTTTTTCACTGCACTGTACACACCTTATCCAACTTAAGGGCCAATAAAAAGTTTGCTTATCCAGCTCCTTCTGTGTGAACTGATTTTTTGAAAAATTGACCCTTTGGCCCACGTGTCTTAAAAAAAAAGTCCGGAAAGTAGGTAATCTCTGATGAGCTCAGTACTGATGGTTTTGGCGGTTGAAATCACACTCGAATACCAAATAATGATACACAGAATGACTTATTCATCATATCAGGGTGGAATTTCATCAAAACGACAATGACTTAGCTTGTTAACCCTTTCAAGGCCATATTAGTGTCCAGAAACTAGGTTAACTTCTGACTAGCTCTGTGTTTAGAATCTGGTGGTTCAATACTGTAACCTTCAATACTGAGCTCATCAGATTTGACCTACTTTCCAGACTTGGTCACTTTTAAAGAAATATGGCCCAAAGGGTCCATTTTTCAAAAAATCAGTTCACACAGAAGGAGCTGGACAAGCAAACCATCTCAAGTGGAGACACAGTGAAATCATTGCCTAAAATAAGGGCTCCGAAGGGTTTGTTTGTCCTGTGACCATTTTGGGGACCCGCCCCCCCCATAACCTCACTAATGGTCTGGTGTCCCTGAAAATAATCTGCCTCACGTTATCATATTTGATTAAGAAGCTGTCAAAAAGCCTTCAAACACACAAATCTGAATTACCTGGTCCCTCCAATATCCCAAAAATCATAATAGCATGAAACAAAATCCAGTTTTAAAGGGTTAATATTTTATATACTATTCAAAAAAAGTAGGGGATATTTTATTTTGAGATCAAAATTTTCACATATACAAAGGGATACGAAACCATGTTGTATAGTTCTTACTGAGGAAGCATTTCCAAAGAAATTCATCACCAAAACACATCAATGACACTCTCACGATCTGCGGGATGCTAATGATCAAGGGGTTATGCCACAAATTTGCATGACTTGAATTGGAAGGTTAGAGCCACTGTAAAGGAAGATTTTGAAGAGAAAGCATCAGATTATCAGTGGTTGAAGTCGTTAATTAAACAGAGACCATCGCCGTCTAAACAGGAGATAAGACACGTTTGGCATGCTACAGGTTGGCACAAGACAGGTCGTTGTGGCAAAGGGCAATGAATGTTTCCCAGTCTGTCATCAGCAGATTATGGTCCAGACATCGTGCTACAGGGTCTGTTCAGGATAGACCATGATATTCGACCAAGGGCAACAACTCAGGCTCAGGACAGATTTATCCGCACTATTGTCTTGAGAAATTGTATGGTAACAGCAAATCAGATAAGGTCTCAACTTCAAGGGATACTGGCTTGGTAGTGAGTGGCCAGACCATCAGGAATCGTCTGCACAGATTTCTTACACGCCCGACATCCTCATGTCATTCCCTGTTTGAGGATCGTCACAAGGGCCAGACTCAATGGTGTCGTCATCATCAACACTGGGATAATCGCCCGATGGAACAACGTAATGTTCTCAGAAGTCAGGTTCACTGTGGACTTCCTTGTAAAGGGTTTGGCGCCCGGCGTAACGACGTTTCCATGACGTTAACGTCATTAGACATGATCCGTATGGGGTGGATCTGTAATGGTGTGGGGAGGCATCACTGCTTTATGTTGTTGCTCGTGTCACAGGGCAGTACTACCGGGACAACATCTTGGCACCCCATGTTGTGCCGTTTTCGTTATGGCCGCCCGTTTCATTTTCCAAGATGACAATGCCAGATGTCAAGGGCCAGGAACAAACCTCCAAAGAATATCACCACATTACCATGGCCAGCACTCAGTCGGACCTTTCCCCCATCGAGCATGTCTGGGACATGCTTGGACAACGCCAACGTCAACAACCTCCTGCCAATGTCCAAGAACTTGCTGCAGCATTGCAACAGGAATGGAATAACGTTCCCCAAAATGACCTGGGGCGTCTCGAGGAGTATGCCAAAGCTTGTCTCGAGGGGTTTTACCGCCACAAGTAAATTTGCTGTGTGACCCTGTGTTTGTGTCATATTCTGGAGAATCTGTCCTTTACTGACTGTACACAGGGTTTGAATAAATTGACAAATGCTTAATGTTTTTATGTCATTTGTTTCCTTCCTGACCTCATGATCTGCATTTCATGGTACTTGTAAATCCAATATCCCACTTTTTTTTTTGAATAGTATATATTGGAACAAGTTCCCATTTAACATATTGCAATTGATGACCCATTTATCAATTTTTAGCCTTGTAGCTCATTTAAAAAGAAGTTATGAGTCTCTATATATGGTTTCAGATGAGTGGCTGAGAGCTAAAGTCTACTATCTGACTTCCAAGTTCTGAGAAAATAAGATTTGAAGTTTTGTTTTGAAAAATCACTTTATTTTGTACAAACAAAATATTATATTTTAAATAACGAAATGACTCAGAAAATTGTATTAAAATAAGTAGGTCATTTATCACCAAAATAAAGATTTGAGGGGCCTAAATTGTTAGTTAGTAGCCTATTGCACAACAACATATTGCTATCTAATGATTTCTAACTGAAATGATGTTCACCCCTGGCTGCGGGCAGTTACCCCCTCAGACAATTACCCTCGCGGGTTTATCACCGGCTGTGGTTGTGCCCACCTATATCCATGAATGTGTGTAACTGAGCACAAACAGGGGATTTTGTAACTGGCGGGGATATAAATGTCTGGAGGGTATCTGGCCTAGAACCTTTTCCACTACAGCCCATCAGGTTAGGCAACTTTGAACAGGTCTCTCCCTCAGAATCCGGTTGGGATCAGGGATGACATGACATCGTTCTTATTGCCATGTTTTAGTTTGTTTGTTGTTATTGCTCCAGTTGCCTCAGCTGCCATTTTGGATTTTGCAGACAGTAGCCTCTTCACCAGAACACCTGTTTGTCAATCTAGAGGGCAAATCATTACATGCCCTCTCGGTTCTAGGAATGAGTTCAGTTTAGACCTCAATAAAATTCTGCCAATTTTGTATGGTATGAGAATGCAAACTCATTTCAGGGAAAATGTCAGTTAGTAGGCTTTTGCTCTCAGCCGCTCAGATTAAGTTCCCAAAAAAGTGGGCACGGCACCCAAATTTCCCAGGGCTATAATGTGGAAATGACTAAAGGTATGAAGCTGAAATTTGGGATTCCTTCATTTGGGGCCAAAAACTGATTGAAAAAAATTGAAAATTTTCTGTCAAATCTGAGAGATGTCACTGGGGAGGGTCAGTGAATTGACATGAAATGACCCTATAGCCAATGCTCAGTGTATTTAAACTGAGTTAGAAATCACAACTGCATGCCTATGTGTTATTGAACGTGTATTACATATGGGGCTGGTCAAGCTGGGACAGACAGTTCCACTACTTCTTGAGCTCTAATTGGAGAAATAATTATAGCAGAATAAAAAGCTATGGATATGAAAAATTATTAAAACAATATCCAAAAAGAAATTTTGGAAAAAAAAAAAAAATCATGTTTATTTTTACCAAAAACCCCCAGAACACAAAATCGTCAATTTTTTTTGTGTTTTGGCTAAATGTGTGGTTCCATCTTTAACCAAATTTCTACAGGATACTAAATATTGTCTATTTTGATGTTTAAAGGGCCTAAGTTATATTTTAGGGTCAGAGTTTTAAAAGTGGGAAGGTGTGACATTCTAACGGACGGACAATAACAAGTTTGTATTTTTTCATCTATTTATTCAGTGTAAATCATGCTAGACACATATATATTTACAATAAAAAATATGCTATAAGTAATTAACAATCAGTACAGTATACATATAAGCACTGTTGGTGATAGATTTGGGTGGAGCCTGAAAAAAGTCCACGGCAAGTCCTGACAAGTTTCAGTCTGACTTACTAAAAGGGACTGCACTCTGCTGGATGATGAGAGCAAAGAGCCTCAGTGAGAACAGCATTGGCTGATGGTATCCTCATCTTCAACTAAGGTGGATGAACTCAGAATGAATGATGCGAAATCACTGCCTTATATAGTGGCCCTAATTTGTCACACCCTCTTCAAAGGGAAGTGTGAGTCTATGACAGTCATTCACACCTTCTGAAGTGTGCTCCTCAGAGGTGTCAAGCAGATCACTTCATGACTGGCATATCTGATGAATTAGGATTAACACTTCACACATCAAGCAATAACAATGTCTTTGATATGAATGTTTGATTAACACCTATAATCATATTTAGGAATAATGTAAATAACAAGAGACTGTGTAGTCAGTTGATCAAAGCAGCTTTCAGTTCTTTGAAATGAAGTCACTATCTATTGTTATCACACCTCATAAACCTAATAAACCTATAAAAATCAATTAAAATCCAAACAACATAAATGAAATATTTTTTAATATTATTTAAAATGAAAAAGTTGTTAATTAATGCAATTTTTATAGAAATGTATCTGAGTTAATGTCTAATTATAAAGCTAACCCTTATCTCAGGAGGTGTCGATGGTAACGGACGGACAATATTTGATGATCAATATTTGCAAGAAAAATAATGAATTACCAAAAAATGAGTACTACAAATAAGCTTTCTTTCATGAATTATCATGGTAATAGAAATAATATAAGTATTAGGTTAAAAAACACTTCTTTCATGGTAACGGACAGACAATTTCGATTTTCCTAAATTCAAACCCATAATATTTAATTTTTTTTTTTCAATTTATGAGAAAAAATATGATTAGGGATGTTTAGTTTGATATATTAACATAATAAAAAAATCAAAGATAACCATGATTCCCTCAATTCTTTTGACATAGGAAAGAAAATGCATCAAGTCAAAATTTTCTTACAAAAATTGCACATATTTTTTAGCATCCCTTCCAATTAAGCCTTATAATTTTTATTTGGGTACAGATGTGGCAAAAATAAAATCAGTTCTGGAAACTAGAGGTAATAACCTTTCTAAAAATATAAGGTATGAAGAGTTCATAAGAAATTTATTTTTCATGACAGATGATAACAGGCCCTTGACCAGGCCCATATGACAAAACAGGGAAACTAAATTTTCTGCTCCAACATATTCATAGTTTACAAGTGAAATTAAATTGAACTTGTAAAACTTGTAAAAATTATAAAACACTTTGCCAGCTGAAGCAAGAATGTAATTCTGTTGGATGAGGCTTTGAAGAGATTTGATGATAATAGCAGGTCTACATGAAAAGGCAGTTTAGAGAATACTGTACTCTATTTTTTTCTTATTTCTTATTTATTTATTTAAAACAAGGACAATACATATTAATAAACATCCACATGTAAATATGCAAGATTATAGCCAATGACTAATTTCCATCTTTAGTCCCCATGGTCGGTTGATATTAACATCAATAAAAGAACAACAAACAAACAAATATATAAAAAACAATAATACTCATGACAGACCAAGAGTTGAGGGACCATATACAATAAGTTGTTAAAAGCCAAAGTGCTTGAGTGCTAAAGTGCTCCAGAGCCAAAGATTTTAATTGCTCATATTATTGCACAATGCCCAATTGCACAAGCTTATAAGGCATTAGTTTATATTGCACAATGTCCTATAGCACATTTGCACATACAGATGTATGTCTGCAGGTATTATAGCACTACATTAGCATAAATTGATGTATTTATTGCACAATATTACATCTGTGGGTGTATGTATTAATAAATAATAGTTAAATGTCTAAACTTAATTGGTTTAATGTAAACAATTTATCATTGAATCTGACAAAGATCAAATTTATGATATTTGGGAAAAAAGGCCTAAAGGACGACATAGACTTAAAGGTAAATGGTACCAGCATTGAAAGGGTAAACGAATATAAAGTCATGGGAGTTATGTTAGATAATCTCTTAAGCTGGAAACCACATGTAAACTTGGTTTTTAAAAGCGTGTCTATTCTTTGGAAAATGCAGAAATTATTAAAACACAAGTCTCTTAAAATAATCTATTCAGGCCCACTTACACTACTGGAAGTATGGGGACACACTTATAATAATACAATAGAATCATTGTTTAAACTCCAAAAAAGGCCCTTAGAATTATTCATCGTTCCCTATGGAACTCATACAAACGATTTGTTTATTAAGGCAAAGTTTCTTAAATTGCAGGATATAATAAAATTCAACTCCTTGCAAATTGTATATTTAGGATACAAAGAATTGCCTAGAAATATACAATGCCTATTTCTCAGCGTGAATGTATTCATGACCTAAGAGGCAAATGTTATCACCAAAAACGAGAAGGGTCAAAACTCGGGTGAGCACTCCTTATCTGTGGCTGTCAGTGCATGGAACATACTTGAAGACAATATTAGAATGGCAGACAATCTGAAGGACTTTAAGTATCTTTTGAAATGTGCATGTTTGAATAACTATAAACTTATCCAACAAAATGGCATTGGATAAATTAAAGGCCATAAACAATAGGGGTTGTTTATAGACACTCAGCTATATTGTGATTAAAATTCTTCATGATGTTCATAAATCTCTATGATCTTATGTTTTTTCAAGTGTAAATCAGCTCTGTTGTGATTTATAAATCTTTATGATATCTTAACCATAATCAAACTTTTTTTCTGGGAGTTGACGGGACTTTTTTGCTTCTCCCATGACCCTTTTAGGTCATGATCATGTAGTGTTGAAATTGTCATGGAGCGACTGTACAATCATGCCGAAATGAAAAAAACAAATAAACAAATAAAATTTAAATGTATGCATACCGGGGCAGGCTTGGTTTATCACCAGCCACCTATACATGAATGTCTGTGAGCACAAACAGCAGTTTGTACAGAGTCCTACAGACACAGAGTGAACAGGTCTTACCTGCAGGAATGAGACGTCTTCAGCTCCCAATGGCTCTGATTTGCTCTGAAAGGGATGATATCTCTTCTGTCATCTTCTCAATCTTTCCTTCATCATCTGACTCTTCTGCTCCTCTTCCTCCCAGTACAGTGATCCTGGCTGCCTCTTCATCTTCAGGAACTGCTGAAGTTTCTCAAACTCCATCTTTATCTGTCTCTCTGTATCTCTGGAATAAACATTATTCACCATCATTTCAGCACAATCCAGGGCTGCATTTTTCAACATTTGATTTAAAGGCCTCAGTACAGTACCTTGATGTGCTCTGCTGTTTGATCACAGATTAGTTTCACTTTATTAAAGGCTTTTAGCTTCTCCTGCAGTGGAGCCAGTGCAGTCCTGAGTCTCTCCTGTAAAGACATGACAGAGTCCACACTTGACTGAGGAAATAGATGAACCGTAAACGTCACTGTATACACAGACAGCACAAGAGCCTGCTCCTTCATTCTGCATCTACTGGACGAATTGTCCTCCTGCCCTTCGTCGGAAAGCCAGTAGCTCTTCCAGATCACTGGCTTTTTTCCATCTCGCTCCCCAGTGGTGGAAAATACAAACTGCTCAGTCTCTAAATATTTTGTTTAAGACACATTTGTTTTTGTACCTGTATCTGCCCTCTGCAACAATTAAAAAAAAAAACGTGTTAATGCCTCAGGCTCCTAATTTTCGGCTGGACATGCATCTCATATAGGCCTCAACACATTTCGCTTTATCTCATCAACAATTTCAGTTACAGGCTCCTAATTTTTTACTGGTGCATCTCATAAAGGCCTACAAATGGCGTGCCTAAAGGTGACCTTTTTTTTCAAGATCACTGGCCCAAACATATCACCAAAAACTTCGACATTTTGCTGTATCTCATCAACCATTTCAGTTACAGGCTCCTAATTTTTACTGGACACGCATCTCATATAGGCCTACAAATGACGTGCCTAAAGGTGACTTTGACCTATTTTTTCAAGATCACTGGCCCAAACATATCACCAAAAACTTCGACATTTTGCTGTATCTCATCAACTATTTCAGTTACAGGCTCCTAATTTTTACTGGACATGCATCTCATAAAGGCCTACAAATGACGTGCCTAAAGGTGACCTTGACCTATTTTTTCAAGATCACTGGCCCAAACATATCACCAAAAACTTCGACATTTTGCTGTATCTCATCAACTATTTCAGTTACAGGCTCCTAATTTTTACTGGACATGCATCTCATAAAGGCCTACAAATGATATGCCTAAAGGTGACCTTGGCCTATTTTTTCAAGGTCACTGGCCTCAAAATATCACCAAAATTTTCAACATTTTGCTTTATCTCATCAACTATTTCAGTTACAGGCTCCTAATTTTTACTGGACATGCATCTCATTAAGGCCTACAAATGACGTGCCTAAAGGTGACTTGGCCTATTTTTTCAAGGTCACTGGCCCAAACATATCACCAAAAATTTCAACATATTGCTTTATCTCATCAACTATTTCAGTTAAAGGCTCCTAATTTTTACTGGACAGGCATCTCATATAGGCCTACAAATGATATGCCTAAAGGTGACCTTGACCTATTTTTTCAAGATCACTGCCCAAACATATCCAAAATTTTGACATTTTGCTGTATCTCATTTTTCAGTTACAGGCTCCTAATTTTTACTGGGCATCTCAAACAAATATCACCAAAGGTGATTTTGACCATTTTTTTTCAAGATCACTGGCCCAAACATATCTCAAAAATCTACATTTTTGTATCTCATACAGGCTCCTAATTTTTTACTGGACATGCATCTCATAAAGGCCTACAAATGACATGCCTAAAGGTGACCTTGGCCTATTTTTTCAAGGTCACTGGCCTTAAAAAATATCACCAAAAATTTTGACATTTTGCTTTATCTCATCAACTATTTTCAGTTACAGGCTCCTAATTTTTTTTCTACTGGACATGCATCCTATTTTAAAGGCCTACAAATGATATGCCTCATCAAAAAAGTGACCTATTTTTTTTCAACATATTTGCTTTATCTCATCAACTATTTCAGTTAAGGCTCTAATTTTTTTACTGGACAGGCATCTCTTATAGGCCTTTTTAAAGGTGACTGGCCCAAAAATCAAAAATATCACCAAAATTTTTCAACATTTTGCTTTATCTCATCAACTATTTCAGTTACAGGCTCTAATTTTTACTGGACATGCATCTCATAAAGGCCTACAAATACTTGGCGCCTAAAGGTGACCTTGACCCAATTTTTTAAAGATCACTTTAAAAATATCACCAAAACTTTGACATTTTGCTTTATCTCATCAACTATTTCAGTTACAGGCTCCTAATTTTTACTGGACATGCATCTCATAAAGGCCTACAAATGACAAAGGTGACCTTGACCTATTTTCAAGATCACTGGCCTAAAAATATACATGTATCTCATCAACGATTTCAGTTACAGGCTCCTAATTTTTTTTACAAATGGCGGCGTAAAACGATATCAACCAAACATTTGACATTTTGCTTTATCTCATCAACTATTTCAGTTACAGGCTCCTAATTTTTACTGGACATGCATCTCATAAAGGCCTACAAATGACATACCTAAAGGTGACCTTGGCCTATTTTTTCAAGGTCACTGGCTTAAAAATATCACCAAGAACTTTGACAATTTGCTTTATCTTATGAACATTTTCAGTTACATGCTCCTAATTGGCTCCCGCCACCCAAGTGGCACGGGAGCTATGATTTTGAGCTCCATCCATGCATGCGTCAGTCCATGCGTGCATCAGTCAACAAAAACTTTGACATTTTGTTTATCTTTACGGCGGGAGCTTCTCGGGCCGCCAGTGCCCTATATTCATTTTTATTTTTTGCTAGCTGCCAACTGTTTAGTTTATGCGCTACTTTAATGTTTATGTTTCTGTTTATTTTCATGCTTATGTTCATTACTTTAAGGCGACTAATGGTCTATTTGGATTGCGCCTTGTCTCGTCTGTTGTGTTACAGTGTCGATGACCCAATTCTATACAATTAATGAAAGTTGCTGTGGATAAAAGCATCTGCTGAATAAATGTAATGTAATGTAGTGTGATGTAAGAGCCCTGCTCAGATAAAGGGAGCCAGAATGGAGACTCAGGTCACAGCTTATGTAAAAATAGTGTGTCACTGAGACACATTTCAGAGCATTACCTCTGTGTGGGACATGACAGGTAACCTTGCAAGACTGTGTCAAATCATTATTGTTCTTTATTAAGTATACATCTGTTTTAAAATGGAAACATCCCAAGTTTAATGTGCTGTAAATTTAGCTTCAGTGTAACAGTAATTTGTACTCTAAGGCCACATTGCACCAGACACATACTGCATATCTGGGCCGTGAACTTTGACCCCTTCTGTCCCGTGCTGAGCACTGCTCTCTAACACAGCTCTGAGAATGTCTCCACACTCCTGCCCCTCCCACCTGTCTCTCTCTGTCAGTCATGTGACACAGAATCAATTTCTGAGAATACAAAAATGATATAAGCCAAATACAGACAATATTGAATATGTAAAATGACACTAGGTATTACATGAATGATATGAACAATATGAATATGAATATATATATATATATATATATATATATAAGTCTAAATTTTGTTTTCAAGCTCTTACCTTACACTGTTCAGCAGCTTCCTGAACTGGTCTCAGTTTGTGTTTTTCATGTTTCTCTGAGGTTTGGCAGACAACACAGATGGGAATCTGATCCTCCACACAGAAGAGTTTGAGTTTCTCACTGTGCAGACTGCAGAGCTCCTCAGATCCTGCTTTAGCTCTCTGACTTCTCTCCTTTAAGAACGCCTCACACGCATTCCTCAGAGACAGGTTAGGTGGAAGATGTTCATATGAATGTCTTCTTCTGCAAACAGGACACTCCTGAGATCCCTTCTGTTCCCAGTATTGCTGCACACAGTCCTTACAGAAGCTGTGACTGCAGTTCAGGACAACAGGATCCCTGAAGATCTCAGAGCACACAGGACAGGAGAGCTCCTCTTCCAGGAGAGAAGATCCAGATGCCATCCTGTCTCAGTCTGTTCTCCAGCTCAGTAATGGCATCTGCTCAGTCTGTAGTTAAGTTTTGCTCTTACTTACTGCTGTTACAAAAACTGAAGGTAAAAAGAAAGACAATGAATCAGTAATATGTCTCAAATCGTTGGTTGTCTGTTTTTTCCTCTGAGTAAAATATCTTCATAAATTCCTTATTCTCTGAAATATGTAAAGTTTAATTCTAATTGTTCCAGTGTAACTGCATAGCCTTTGTCAAATGCTGTCCTTCCTGTAAGATGCACCTAATTATATCTCACCACTTCCCCATTCTTCAGGATCTGTCACCTCTGTCTCTTGTGTTCATCTGTACAGAGTCTCACTCCCCAGATAATCTCATGCACACAACCTTCCCTGACAAACATGATTCAATCACAGACTCAGAGTCCATATCTATGGCCATGTTTTAGTTAATGTCGACATGATATGCTCAAACAACATGCAAACAAAAAAAAAAAAAAAAAAAAAAAATTTGGTTTAAACTGCATCAGCTTCACTAGAAACTAGCAGTCTGGTTCAAAATTGTGAGGAACAGCATGATTTAACAATCCAAATTATGGAATGGGATTGATATTATTTCAGTCTGATGGGGCTGTAAACATACAAGCTCTTTTACCTTTCCTTTCTTCATGTGGAGAACAGAGAAATACAGAGAGGAGTTTGTCAGTAAGGAGGATAATCGAGATTTTTTTTTTTTTTTTTTTTTTACATTTTAATATAAGTAAAGCCATTGAATGTATGTTCTTACGCTGGTAGTAGAACGTTTAAGTGCAGCGTATAACAGTGGGTGAAAAAAGGTCATATTTTCTGTTTTTGATCTCCAAACTTAAGATCAGGAAACATGAGTTAGGAGGCAGGTTTCTTACAAACACTGAGCGTAAAACAATTTTATAGATCAATTCCAATGCTGACTTTTTGAAAAAACATTTCAATATGTACCTTGATTAACAGTTTCAAGTCATAAACTCAAATATTGAATGGTTTGAACTTTATACAGGAGTGCCATCATTACAGGTTATAACCCAAAAATGTAATCATTTTAACCAACATTACCAACAAAGTAATGCCATAATTGGATTCATAGATATCACACCTAAACCATTCTTTTCACTGTTAATTTGTTTGCAAGTTTAACTCCGGTCCTGGAGGGCCATAGTGTCTACAGGTTTACCTCCAGCCCTGGAGGGCCTTAGTGTTTACAGGTTTAACTTCAGTCCTGGAGGGCCGTAGTACTAGTTTACAAGGAAACTCGCGCTGAAGAAATGCCTATTTTCTAGAAAAAAAACAAAAAAAAAAAAAACCCATTGGCTTGTAATTGGATCTGAAACGTATCTGTTTTAAAAAAAAATAAATAAATATTGGTTTGTAACTGGATCAGACCCGCATCTATGAACAATTTTTATGAATAATGGCAGTGGTCTTTAATTGGGTATGACATAATTCTCAATGAAACATTTCATTGTTTGTTAGGTTTTGTTCTTGACCAATATTACCATACCAAAGGGGTAAGCATCGTTCTGTGCGAAAGTTTGTGAAATGGTGTAAAAAACTTTTTTTCCCACCTTTTCGATCTGTTTGGTCAATGCGTTTTGTGTGAATCGTGAACTCAATCAAGGAAGCAAAAAAACCTTTTTCGATTTAAAAAAGGATGACATCAACTAGGTAATCGAGATGTTCCTGCCGCCGATGCCCTACAGATGGGGCTCGTCGACCAGCTGGCCCGTCGATGGACCGGCTCAGCAGCAGAAATTTCCCCCAAAAAACACCCTCAAACAAGGAAAACTAAGAATGCTTCAAATCGCATCATACTCATGCTTTATACTGATTCGAGAAAAATAATGGAGACATTTTTATTGATTTAAAATTTAAATTCTGTTCTTTGAGGGGTAACATAGAAATGGGATTTTGAAAGTACTGCGGTATTTTCGCTTGTTAGGACTGTAAGAATAGTGCCCAGCGGAAATCAGTAAAACCTGATGTTTTTGTAGTCACACACGAATAAGATGTCTATTTACCATCCAAATAACCAGAATAAGTCAGATCTGGTCCTATACCCAAACAGCGACAGAGAATAATTCTGGCCGCTCGCACTTTCTTTGGCTAAACAAATCAGTCGTTGAAGAGCAATTTCATGAGGAGTTGCACGAGACAATTGAAGGTTTTTTTTTTTTTTTTTAAAAGAAAGTTGGGATTAAATGTAATACAGGTGTGGTCAGATGTGAGTTGCACTGGGACAACTCCTGGAATGGCAACTGTTTTACTGATTGGTATTTTTAAAAAGTGTGGTGTCGTACGGGACATCAAAATGGACAACACCTTAGATGCTAGATTACACGTGAAAAAGTCTCTGAATTGGTATTAGTCATGGATTTTACATGAACATGAAAATTTCCTCTGGTAGGTCCTCTAGCTAACAAACAGTTTCCTTTTCTCTATTTTTGTAGTTCTGGCAGGCCCAAAAAGTAACAAGTTAAAGGTGTTGTAAGGCACATACACTGTAAAACTGTGGAACATGTGACATGTTTATAATCTAAACACTAGTGTGTAATACAACCCCAATTCCGAAGTAGTTGGGACAAAGTGTAAATTGTGAATAAAATCAAAACGCAATGACTTTCAAATCACACCAGCCAGTATTTTATTCACAATAGACCAGAGATAACAGCAAATGTTGAAACTGAGAAATTTTACAATTTTATCCACAAAATGAGCTCATTTCAAATTTGATGGCTGCTACAGGTTTCAAAAAAGTTGGGATAGGGCCCTGTTTACCATGGTGTCGCATCCCCTTTTCTTTTTAACACAGAGTGGAAGCATCTGGGCTTTGAGGAGACAAGTTTCTTGAGTTTAGCCAACTAAATTTGATCCCACTCTTGTTTAAAACAGGCTTCCAGCTGCTGGGGAGTTTTGGGTCTCCTTTGACGGACTTTTCGTTTAATTATGCACCAAATGTTCTCAATCGGTGAAAGATCAGGACTGCAGGCAGGCCAGTTCAGCACACGGACTCTTCTACTACGAAGCCATGCTGTTGTAATAGCTGCAGTATGTGGTTTTGCATTGTCATGCTGAAATACACAAGGCCTTCCCTGGAATAGATATCATCTGGAGGGGAGCATATGTTGCTCTAAAACCTTTATAAAGCTTTCAGCATTCATGGTGCTTTTTAAAACATGCAAGAGTCCCACACCATATGCACTAATGCATCCCCATACCATCAGAGACACTAGCTTTTGAACTTAACGCTCATAACAGGAGGGGTGGTCTTTCTCCTCTTTAGCCCGGAGGACGCGACGCCCATAAATTCCAACAAGAATGTCAAATTTGGACTCGTCTGACCACAGGACACTTTGCCACTTTGCTACAGTCCATTTTAAATGAGCCTTGGCCCACAGAACACGGCAGCGCTTCTGGATCATGCTCAACAATGGCTTCCTTTTTGCATGATAGAGTTTCAGGTGGCATCTGTGGATGGCACGGCGGACTGTGTTTACAGACAGTGGTTTCTTGAAGTATTCCTGGGCCCATTTAGTAATGTCAATGACAGAATCATGCTGGTGAGTGATGCAGTGGCGTCTGAGGGCCCGAAGATCAGGGGCACCCAGTAAAAGTCTTCGCCCTTGTCCCTTATGCACAGAGATTTTTCCAGTTTCTCTGAGTCTTTTGATGATGTTATGCACTGTCGATGATGAGACCTTTGTAAGGCCAAGGCCCGCCAAAATGGCTGCAAACCACAAAGAACAGCGATTTTGACTACATTTCCCAGAATTCCAAAAGCGTCATCTCTAATGCAATAAAACGAATGACGTCAAACCCCTTTAAAAAGTCAAGGAACCCATTTTTCTATCTCTCACTATCAGGGGTGCACTTCTATCTGACTGAAAAGTTTCCTTGGAACAGAACAAAGAACAAAGTTTTTCGGACCTCTCCAGTTGGCCATGGTAGAGTTAAAGATTAACTACGTTCTGTTCCATAATTACTTTTCTTTCCTATAGGCATACTTATTCAAGAACCGGTAAAAGAATTCACACTGCGAGACGACAGTGGAATTTCTTTTGTTTCAACGTCTTTAACTTCTGGAAGAAACGAAAAGGCGACCAGCTTCCCTTTTTGCTATTTTTCCCGATCAACAAGTCGACGAACTTTCTGCATTCTCGTGTGCATCACTGCGCCTGGAAAAGCAGATACAGTTTTCTGTCCTCTGACAAGTGCTCTGGAAACAAAGGGACCGACGCCCAAAGCCTTCACTCGGACACAGTCACTGACACTGGAGAACTGGGTCACTCGCTCGGTAGTGATCCCAAGTAAGGCAATTTGCATCTGGGCAGATTTAGCTAGAATATAAAATGCGCAATTCTATGCTAATTGTTGGTGTTTGACTGTAATTATTACTGTATACTTTGAGCTGTGTTTTTCTTTGCTTGCTGTTTTTAATGTACTGGATCTTTTAATGTACTGGATCTTACTGTCGCACTGGTTGAAAACTTCTGTATGTCAGAAAATTTGTCTGGAAATCGCGGATATTTATTCTATATTGCTGCATTGCCGAGCTGTTAAATATCCGATCTTTGAGTGAGTTCATTTAAAACTGCGGATTGTTTGTTTTACATTGTTGCTTTGCTTTTTGTAATTAGAATTGTCCAGAGTTTGAACTGAATTGGGACGTTTTGGCTTGTCTGACTGATTGTTCAGCCCGCTGCGGTTTGCTACTCAATCCGATTGACCTTGCCTGCGCCTTCTGTTCTGCTCTTTCTCTCTCTCATCCTCTCTCA
This sequence comes from Gymnothorax javanicus, assembly GCA_029692085.1. Classification (NCBI taxonomy): domain Eukaryota; kingdom Metazoa; phylum Chordata; class Actinopteri; order Anguilliformes; family Muraenidae; genus Gymnothorax; species Gymnothorax javanicus. Next base: position 175,719,014 of record CM056195.1, read on the forward strand.
CTCGCTCTCCATTCTCATATTCTCTTTTCAGCTAGTTTATGTATACCACACTCTGCTTACTGAGTGGGAAACACAGCCTCTGGCCTAACTCGTGCAGGAGTCTTTTTTCTAATTCTCCCGCCTGTGCCGTCCATTTCTTTGTTCTCCCTCTCACTTCCTCCACTCTCAAGCACACGTGGTTCTCAGACTGCCACATCATCAGTCCGCCATTTTAGATCTGAGTCCGCCCTCTGAGATCCAAGTCCTCCATTTCAGATCTGAGTCCAAGCCTGCCATTTTAACCCCTCCCTTTTGGTACTCAGACTTACCCACACACGCATACACACACACACTCACACATCCTACCTTAAGTCTATTTGTATACGCTGTTTTACGATATAACCGCTATTTAGTCCTTCCTGTGTGTTTATTGTTTTATTCAAGTGGTATTGATTGCATGTTCATTGCTACTGAGACATAATAAACCATTTTATATATTTTCAACAAGTGCTTCTGGTTGTCTGAATATTGCCTGAATATTAGCTTGAATCTAACCTCTGCCAGGTCAAGAGCTCCCTTTTCCTTCAGCGTGTGGTTATATTATTGATGCTGGATGTTTATGGTAATTATATTGCTATTGAATTTTAGCATTGATAAAAAAGCCTAGTTTTCCCATTTTTGTTGAATATTGTAATCATTCATTTATAACATAAATTGTGATTATAGTAATTTGGCATTTATGGTGAGACGTTAATGAGACTCAGTAATTAAATTGCTATTAATTTTCCCTTTTCTAGAAGGGTGGTGCCCCAAGGAACTTTATTTATTAAATTAAAGTCTTAATAAATAATTAACTAATTTATTAGTTAATAATTACATTTAATAGCCATTGTAATGCCCTTTTAAGCTGTTGCACCGACACCTTCAAAGCCTTTGCAATTTGACGTTGAGGAACATTGTTTTTAAAGTATTCCACAACTTTTTTACACAAGCCTTCACAGGTTGGAGAGCCTCTGGCCATCTTTACTTCTGATTGACTCAGCCTCTCTAAGACATCCCTTTTATAGCCAATCATGTTACACACCTGATGCCAGTTAACTTAATTACTTGTTAAATGTTCTTTCAGCTGATTCTCTTATATATTGCTTTTTCAGTCCTTTTTTGCCTGTGTCCCAACTTTTTTGAGACCTGTTTCAGCCAGAAAATTTTAAATGAGCTCATTTTGTGGATAAAAATGTAAAATGTCTAAGTTTCAACATTTGAAATGTTATCTATGTTCTATTGGAAATAACATATTGGCTCGTGATTTGAAAGTCATTGTATTTTGATTTTATTCACAATTTACACTTCGTCCCAACTATTTCGGAATTGGGGTTGTAGGTGTTCTCATTCAAAACACTGCTGTTTATTGGATGTTGCGATCAAGGTTTTTCAGATTTGATTAATACGCTTTTAAACTATGCTGAAACACAGTGAAAACGCAACGCCTAATTTTTAAAATTATAGCTCATTTTTTGAAGCCCTCAAAATTACCACAGAAGAAATATAGTGGTATAAAGGTTAAAAGCTGGAATTTGTGCAAGTCCAGTTTCAAACCCGGTTTGTGCGTCTGTCAGGGGATCACTTCTCCAAAACACAACTTTGTCATGTCATTAGCTGCAGGTTGAATGCATCATTTGAATAACAAGCAAGTGCAAAGCAAGACATTGGACGCATAGAAGGCACAGTGGTTCATCCCCATCAGCATCAGTGTCAGACTTCCATGGCTTGCAGAACAGCAGAGGGAGTGAGCTTTGGGGATCTGCTTGTGGGAACATCTCAAAGAGAGGTTGCCTGGCGGTTCAGGGTCAGTCCATCCACCATCAACAGACTGGAGCATCACTACCAACAGACAGGAAGCGTTCACCACCGCCCCCAACCAGAACTTCCTGTTACAACGGCACATCAGGACTGACACATCCAGCGGATGCATCTGAGGAACCGGTTCCAAACAGTAGCAGACAAGGCTCAGAACACGAAAGGACACCATGGACGCACCATCCATGCCATGACTGTGATTCGCTGACTGTGAGCTGCGGGGTTAAGGTGCTGGAGGCCATATCAAGGCAACATCATGACAACGTCACAGAGACAACAGACTCCAGTTTGCTCGACGTCATCATCTTCAGCCGCCACGAGTTTTCCACTATTGGGTTTTTTCAGACAAATCGAGGTTCTGTGTGTCATTTGCTGATGGCCGACAACGGGTGTACAGCAGGCAATATGAACGTCATCAAGACAGGTGTGTTCTGGAGAGAATTCGGTTTGGTGGGGGTTGTGTCATGGTCTGGGCTGCCATTAATGTGAGATTTTGGAGTGAACTTGTTGTGAGGCGTGGAGGTCTAACAGCACAGCTGATTTTAAGACAAGTTCTCCAACCACTGTTGAACAACCATGGACAGCAACGATTACCATTCACGTTCCAACACGACAACGCCCATCCCCATACTGCACGCCTCACCAGAGACTTTCTTCAACAAGCAGGGGAATGTTCTCCCGTGGCCATCCATTTCACCCGATCTTAACCCCATTGAACACACGTGGGATGAACTGGGTCATCCTGTGCGCCAGCGTCAATGTCAACCACACAACATCGCCGAGTTGACAGCAGCACTACAGGAGGAGTGGAGGAACTTTCCCCAAGCAAATGTGCAACGTTAGTGTGAATCAGTGCCTCGCCGTTTACGCACGTGTGCAAGCACAGGGAGGACACACTCGCTACTGACAGTTTGTGGAGGGTCTGTGCATTCACAATGGCATATCGGAAACATTAGATGAGATAATGTGATGAAACTTTGCAGTGTTATGGTCAATTAAATACTTTTTCTATTCGTATTAAAATTGAATCAAAAACATTGGTTGCTTCTTCTTTTTGGTTATTAAATATGGGTGTTGCGTTTTCACTGTGTGTTTGTATAAATCTAAACACTGTTTAAAAAGTGTTACAAAAAAGTGTTTAGCATATGTTCAGTTTGTTTGACAGTGTACATGGTTGGCCTCACTCATAAAAATAAATATTCTATATTCTCGACAATAACAATGCTGATATGAGATGACACTTTGCTGGAAAGGACTAAAAATGAACTGAATTAAGTAAAAGAATAACTTTTATCAAAAATTTAGTGCACCTGCAAAAAAAATATGCAAATTCATAAATGTAGATTAACAAGGTGGTAAAATATAAACACTTGAGCTGTATGAATCATAAAAAGTGACAAAAAATAAAGGGCAGCACGTGAATGGAATTTTCCAATGGACATTCTAAATTCAAGGAGATGCAAACCGTATCAGTTCAATTTCAACTGTCTCTGTTGTCAATTGGTCTCAGAATGCTGGCATAGATTCTAGAGGCCAAATCTCAGGCATGTGACACCTGGTGCAGGGGTGAGGAACCTCATCCAGAAAGGCCTGGTGTGGATCCAGGCTTTTATTCCAAGCAAGTGGTGACACACCTATTCTAGTACAAAATTCCAGGCAGTTGCTAGGGTATGGTAAATGGTTACTAGGGTGTTTCTCTGCACTTGCAAAGGTGTGTTTACTGGTTCCTATGGTGTTTGATGGTTGCATGGGTATAGTTTGTGGTTACCCTGGTGATTAAATCTGGTCACTGGGGCCTACTTGATTATTGTTCGGGCATTTCTTGTTAGATGACATTATATGAATTGTTCCAGTGGTAGTTGTGTTTGAAATGCCAGTAGAAACAATCATAGGATAAGCATTTGAAGCAGCCACTAAAATAACTTCAGGGAAGTTTGAAAAGGGAGTGGTACCAGCAGCAGTAGTACTTGAAGTAGTATTTATAAACACAGTACTGCAATAGTGGAATTGGTTGAAATACAAGTCGTAGCAGCATCAACAGTAGTATCACTGTAACAGAGGCTGTACCACGGGGCCACTAGGACAGGCACTGCATACTTATTAAATAGGTATACTATTCGTGTTTCTTTCTTTCAGTATGAATTCCCACTCCCTAACTACAGCACTGTGCAACAGGTAACATTTAAAGCAATTTCTTACGGCAAATATGCTTGCAAAAATGATGAAATTAAAAGTTTCTGATAACTGAGAAATGTAATAAACAGATCTGTAGACTGTTAAAAACGAAATCAAATCAATATTTGGTGTGACTACCCTTTGCCAAAAAATTTGGGACACTGCCCTGTTGTGCTATAGTTTTATGAGATGGTTGGCTTTTTGCTTGGTCCAAGCAGAGCGGAGAACTTGCCACCGTTCTTCTGCAGACTGACGGTCTCACTTGCGTCTATCCCTCCAAAAAATTACAAACAGCCATGATAATGTTGATATTATGGCTCTGTCAAGACTATAATATCTGTATCGACTATTTTTAAAGGAATACAAACATTTATTTTTGAAACTTTCTTTAAATTAGCATGTGGAATTTTTTATTACCCCGCCTCACCCAAAGGGTGAGGGAAGGGGTATTGTTTTTGGTTCGGTTTGTTTCTGTGTTTGTGTGTTTGTTTGTTTCTGTGTTTGATTGTTAACACTCTAGCGGCAACACCAACGGCCAGATTCACCCCAAATTCGGTATAGGGATTGCCACTGACCTACAATAGATCCCTACTGATTTTCGTGCCCCTTGCTCAGAAGCTCTAGCGCCACCAACAGGTCAAAGTTTGACCTACATTCACCTTCATAACTTCTGACCCGTTCATCAGATTTTCACAAATTAGGTACCGTTAGAATTCTTGGGCCAAGCTGAGTTCAACGCACCCTCTGACGTCATTTTCCGTCAGATTGGATTTTCCACCATTTGAATTTTAGCAAAAACCTTTAAAAAGTTTCACGGGCCACAAATTTTGTCCAATTTGAGTGAAACGTGGTAACTAGAATCTCCAGACCAAGCCACACAAACAATAGTATCTGGTCTTTTGATATTCAAAACCGTTTGCCCGTAACAGCCAATGAGAGTTGGTGGCGAAGCTGCCAAACAGGAAGTGAGGCCATGTCTCAGCAACGCTTCAACATATCGACCCCAAACCTGGTAGTTGGTCTCAAGACCTGCCCCTGGGGAGGCACAAAAAATTCTGTGACCTTTGACCTCTGGGGGGCGCTATAAATAGCAAAAACAAGTTTTAGCTGATATCTCTTGATCTGTTTGGACTAAAGCCTTAATTCCAGTGTCTGCTGATGCTGTTGGGCATCCCTAGACAGATCCTAGAAGACTGTATATGTAAGCATCAGAATTTAGTGGCCATTTTAAATTTTATAGGCATTGGTATAGGGATTGCCACTGACCCAGAATACATCCCTATTGAATTTCGTACAAGTAGGTGAAAGTATAAAGTATGAATAAGTATAAATAATAAAAATAATAAAGTTCAACTGCATGTCAGCTACTCCAAAGGAATTGTATACTTGTCAAATTACAACAACTTTGAAAAAGAAGTTCAGCTGCATTGAAGCTATGTTTGTGGAAAATTATTGACATCTGAGTCTGGAATCAAAAGCCCCGTTCCCACCTTCACGATTTCTACGCCGATTCATGCCGATGTACCAAGACCCATTATCGTAGTGAGTTGTGATTCGTCCACCTGAAAAAGCAAAAAATTCTTTCACGGCCACGATGTTGACTTCGTGGCACATTCGTGATAGAGTCGTGGTGGCGTCGTGCCTTTTCGCATCCAAGCCGTTTGACATCACATTATCTTTGTTCATCGTGGGTCTGTCTCATTCTGTTCGTGTTATGTCGAGGGCATTCATAGCATATCATGATTACATCTTCCACAATCGTGGCCATTTTCCACAAAACGATTGCATAGGAATATTCACGAACCATCACAACACTAACATGACCTGTCAGGACACCATTACGACACCACTACAACATTGCTAAGACATATGATGATCCGTGACGAGCTCGCGAACCACCAAGATTTTTTTGAACATTTTGAAACTTGCGCCACAACGAAAACGAGACGACGACTTTGTTGCGAGCTTTTGCGACTGTTCAGGACTCCCCCCGGTTACAACTACGACACCCCCATGACTTGCCACGATCTGACATCTACGTGAATCGGCATAAAAAAGATCGTGAAGGTGGGAAAGGGGCTTTAGATAATTGCACAGAGGTTCAACTGAAGTAACAGAGAGTGAAGTGTGACATGATAATTTACTAACCAGGACTGGTAACACTTCACTTAGGCAGCATGGGTGAATGTTTTAAGGGGAGGATATTTTAAGACAAAATTGAACAACATGTAATTAACTCCCAAAAGCCCAATGTCCCCCTGGCAGTAACGCTGGTGTTACGGGATTCTCAAATGGTGTGCTGTGAGTCTCTGACCCTTAAAGCCAAAATTGCTTTCAAGCTGTTCCTGTTTAAGATCGCTTGATCAATAATCACACAATTTATTGACTGAATAATCAAGACCATATATATAAGCCTGTGATTATTTAGAAAGTATTAAGCAATGACAGATCAATGAAGAGTAAAAAAATGTACAGGACAGCACTCCACTGAATAAACTTACTTTATTGCCACACGAACGTTTCGGATGAAGCCCTTCCTCACCGCGTTTCAGGCAACACACTGAATGAATCGCGCGCACACACACACACACACACACACACACACACACACACACAGGTGTCACTTATCAGTAATCAGACTGATGCAATAGTCTGTTCAAACCAGTATTTTTAACTGTTCAAACAAATATTTTAAGTTTTTTTTAATGTTATTTAATGGCGATATTGACAACAGACATTTTTACAAAAAAAAAGTTAGCACCAACTCTTCATTGAGTTCCCTTGGCTTGTCGAGAAAGTGAATTCAGAAACATTCCTTTTGTTAAAGGATTTTATCTCGATCTCCCCCTCTAGGTAGAGTTTTAACTGCTTCAATGACCAAATATCTGAGGTCAGTTGTATTATGATTATGGCTATTAAAATGTCTAGCTACTGTTGGTTTAGAATCGTGATTGCAAATTGAACATTTGTGTTAACAGATTCTTTTTTTTAATTCACGTTTGTTTTTCCAACATGTACAGATTGCAAGGACACAACAAATTCACAACCTTTCCAGTTTTAGGATGTAGGACGTGGTTTTCTCTGATCAGATTCGGACATTGAACACAGCTAAAACAAGGAAAATCACCATTGAAGACAAAAAATGAGAAGGTTTTCTGGATAAATCTGATCTCCCAAGATAATCTCTCAAAATGAGCTGTCTTTTAAAGAAAAATCTTGGTGACTCTTGACAAGCTTTGCCAATTTCTGGGTCCGTGCTCAGAATGTGCCATTATTTATTTACAACTTTTTTGATTGCACTGGATAGAGGACTATACATACACACCAGGGAGCCAGATTTACCTGAAACAACTTTTTCTTTTGGTTGAAATAAAACATTCCTCTGGATCTGATGGACTTTATTCATTGTGTTTTCAATCAGACTAGCACAATAACCTCTACAAATGAAATTTTTACAGAGCTCCTTGGCTTGTGTCTCAAAAACTTCACCTGAGTTGTATATGCATTTGTATCTTAAAATCTGACTGTATGGAAGACTCCTTTTCAGTGAGGGTGGATGATAACTGCTGTTATAAAGGAACGTTCAGGGGAGACAGAAGCAAACTGCTTTCTCTGAAGCTGCCTCTTTCTTGTGAGGTAGCCCGCACTTAAAGAAGCTGAACACACATTTCTCGCGGCTCCTCGTAGCTTCCTGTGTTTTGTTGGCGGTTCAGTCGGTGGGCTGGACCGGGAACACGCTTGCGTTTCTCTAGCAATACGTTGATAAAGCGGCAAGAAAGGAGATGTCCGTAAAAGTGGGGCCCCCTGCTCGCCAATCTCCAAGTCTTCCAGTGGGAAGAGGGAAGCACTAGTACAAGCGGTAATGAGGGGAGTAGAATTAGCAAATTTTTGTCCTTCGTAATCCTCCGCCTCTCTAACATACGATGGACCCAATCTCACATTAGCTTCCTCAGTATCTACGATACTTGTAATACGGGACATAAATGTGTCAGCCCGCCGTTGCAGCTCCCACGAAGGTAGGAGAGAACAAAAAGAGCAGAAAGCTTGAGGCGTCAAGGCTAGCCCGGCATGTTTGGCGCCGAGGCATGTTTCGCAGCGTGAGTGAGGGTCGTACGGCATAATGTAGCATTTGCTACACTCCAGGCAGAGGCGTACCGCTCTTCGAGAAATACTCATCTTCAGAACAGCGTTATTCATTGTCTTGCACTGAAGAAAAAGTGAGAGCCGAACTCAGGTCACGCAAATGTAATATATCGTAGATGTGGACCTGAGTGGGGCCATCGTGCAGGACAGTGGGGGGAAAGAAAATCTTCAGAGCTGTGCATGCGCAGAGGGATAATAGCGACAGCCTTAAAGGGCGAAGCTCATACGAAATAGAAAATCTCCGCCAAAGATTCTATAAAGTTGCGAGCTAAAGGGGTGTGATTTAATAAGAAATCGGTCCTAAACAATAGATGCAATTTGTTTTTATAAAGGAAGTCAATGAGAAGCGATCGCAGGTGAGTTTAGTGTATTATGCTGGTGTGTTCAATTTTCATGCTACAAAGCAAGGGATAGATTGAAGCAAAGTCAGAAAAATGTAAATGTTTGAATAATCATTGACTTGTCCTTCGTTAACACACACAGGTTTAATGTAAAACGCAATCAGGTGTGGGAAAATGTGAGCAGAAGTAAACAGCATGTCCAAATGTTTAGGAAGTACTGTGCCTTCACCAGTTTTCCTCCTGAATTCTTTTTCGTGGGCCATGCGGAATTTGACATTTCATACAGTTTAGCGTTTTTTGTTGGCTTTTACCTCATTTTCACGCGGAATTTCTTCACAAACAGAAAAACACTGTTGCTAATTCAAACAACGTGGGAGACCCGAAACCAACGCCAGAATCAGCGAGAGTAACGCATTATTTACTTTAGCACGAAATCTGTTGACACGAAAACTGAACAGTCAACCATACTTGATTATTTTTATTTGGTGATGGCAATGCCAGTAATATTCATAAAACCATTATCATCATAGAAACTACGGTATAAAAGACACTTTGCATTCCTGGGGAGGGTTCTGAATTATATTGATATAATATTACTGATTAATAGTAGTATTATAATATTATTATCATCATTAAAAGTGATGATAATAACAATAATAACACCAATAATAATAAAAACGAAAATCATACATCTATAATAATACATACATAACAATCAAATTGCTCAAGTTTTGTTATTCATCATATCCACATGCCGTTCAAAGCAGCGAGATTTGGGTTTCCCTTATTCATCTTAGTCAGTAGGGCGGCACCATGGGCGGCCACTCAGCAAGAAGGCTGTGGGTTCAAATCCGCCCACGGCCTTTCTGGGTGGAGTTTACATGTTCACCCTGTGTCTGCCTGGGTTTTCTGTAGGTGCTCCGGTTTCCTCCCACAGTCCAAAGACAGGCATATCAGGCTAAATGGAGACTCTAAATTGCCCAAAGGTATGAGTGTGTGCCTGTGGTGGACTGACCACCTGTCCAGGGTATATTCCTGCCTCTCGCCCAAACGATATGCTGGGATAGGAATCCGCGGTAGAAAATGGATCTCTCTCAGTATACCAAATTCAAAACCAATTAAAATACTTAGACAAAACCAAATAATAATAATATAAGACAAAGCAGGCTATAAAAAAAACAAACACTATGAATATACAAAATGATTTTTACAATACAACCTACAAGTATATTATGCGCTGGTGTGTATAATTATATATCTTTATGAAAGCGCATCATAAATATGGTCCATTCAAATTGTTCAAGTTTTATTATTAATGCGATTAATATGCATCTCTATCAGTTTACAAAATTCAAACCCAATAACAATTAGAAAAAAAGATAATAAAAATGTCATTATCATATGGTAATAATAACAATATAAGACAAAGTAGGCTCTAATAAACTAACATTTTGTATTTACCAGATAATATAAAGGCAATAGCAATGAGCAAAGAGATGAAGAAGGCAGTTCAGTAATTTGTACTGAGAGAGCAGAGCACGTCTTATTGGTCTTGTTATGTCAGCATACAGATCGTATGGGGGTAGAAGCTGTGGCTTTGGTCATTGGTTTTGGCTGCAGTGTTCACATAGCCTGGCTTCTGTTTGGTCAGCTTCTTATAGTAGAAGAGGCCGTGGTTTGGGTGACTAGGGTCCTCACCTCATATTGTATAAGTCCATCAGATTAGGCAACACAGCACCAATAACTTGCTGGGCTGACTGCACCACACTTTGAACCCTGTGCCTCTCAATTACTACAGCTGCTTTACAAGGTGTTGATGCTGCCAGTCAGGAAATTACTATTACCAATAAAACTCATCTGGAATTCCAAGCCATCCACCTGCCAACTTGACCTGCCATCCTCCCTGGTTATAGCCTCCCTCCCCTCTCTGCTGCCCCTGATAACTGCCATCATCCATTCCTCCCTCTCCTCTGGTTCTGTTCCTTCATCTCTCAAATCCGCCATTGTTACACCGATTCTGAAGAAACCTGGTTTAGACCCCAACTTCCTTAATAACCTTCGTCCCATCTCCAACTTGCCATTTCTCTCTAAAATTCTGGAAAAAGCAGCAGCATCACAGATTCAGGCTCACCTCTCAAACAATAACCTCTATGAACAGTTCCAGTCCGGTTTTCGCCCCCATCATAGCACAGAAACAGCCCTCCTCAAAATCACAAACGACCTCCTGATGGCAGCTGACTCTAGACTATTATCTATCCTCATCCTCCTCGATCTAAGCGCGGCCTTTGACACCATTTCCCACTCCATCCTCCTTGACCGACTAGCCTCCATAGGATTATCTGACACACCTCTAGACTGGTTCCGCTCTTATCTCTCTGGCCGCACTCAATTCATTCAGTTAAAATCATTCACATCCCATCCCTCCCCCCTCTCCTCTGGTGTTCCCCAGGGCTCTGTCCTTGGAAATCAAATCCTGGTTCACGTCTAATTTCCTTAAACTCAACAGTGACAAAACTGAGGTAGTCCTCATTGCCTCCAAATCCACTCTCAACAAACATCCCAGTTTCACCCTCACCATTGACAACTCCTCGGTTTCCCCTTCCCCTCAGGTTAAGAGTCTGAGTGTCGTCCTCAACAGCACCCTATGATTCCATACCCACATCAACAACACCATCCGGTCAGCCTACTTTCACCTCCGAAATATCAACCGCTTCCGCCCCTCACTCACTCCCAATAGCACAGCAATCCTGGTTCATTCTCTCGTCACCTCCCGTTTAGATTACTGTAACTCCCTTCTCTTTGGTCTCCCCCACAAACTCCTCCATAAGCTTCAACTAGTCCAGAACGCAGCTGCCCGTATCATCACCAGAACCCCTGTCACCAGTCACATCACCCCCGTTCTACATCAACTTCACTGGCTTCCCATCAAACACCGCATCGACTACAAGATCCTCCTCCATACTTTCAAGGCCATCCATAACCTCGCCTCTCCATACCTGTCTGACCTCCTTCAAATCAACATTCCCACCCAGTCTCTCAGGTCTGCCTCCTCTATCAACCTGACAGTCCCCTCATACCGTCTGTCTACCATGGGGTCTAGAGCCTTCAGCCGCTCTGCCCCACGCCTCTGGAACTCCATCCCCCCTGACATCAGAAACACAGACTCCATTTCCATATTCAAATCCCACCTCAAAACTCACCAGTTTAGGCAGGCATATGCCTGACCTCCTTCACCGCTGCACTGCTGCAAACTCTTTCTGCTTCTATTTTAAACTGTGACTACTTGTTTTTAATTGTTGTATGGCGACCTTGAGTGCCTTGAAAGGCGCCTTATAAATAAAATGTTTTTTTATTATTATTATTATGATTTAAAAAAAAAAAAAATTAAAAAATATAAAAATACATCTTTTATCAATGTCTATTCTACTATATTAATAAAAGCAAAAGAATGATCATAAATGTCTGGCATGTATCGTCCAGCACAACAAGTTGGACTTAGATGAATAATAGTTGTATTACAATCATATGCTGTGAATAATAACAAGTCAATAACGATGATAGTGCATCAATATCCATGTAAAATCGGAATATAGAAAATAAAAAAAATATATCAGAACCATTACCAACAACAATAAAGAGGATCATCATCATCCAAATAACTTTTATTATGCTACATACCAATGATGTAGCTTGACAGCTAAATTAACCCTTACCATACATATGCCCTGGTCACTTTGACCATGCAATGGACGGTCATCATAGTTTACCATACTTGCCTATCAGTAAAGAAGACGCTTTGCATCTTATCATACAGCACAGTGCAGGACAATGGGAAAATAAACATCACATTATACAGAGAATTGTGCTATCACATGCAAACTCAGAGTTTCTTATGAAACTCTTATTCTAGTTTCACTGCGCTATTCCACTCTTACAGACACCTTCAGAGGACAGATCTGCAAACAACCTTTATGAACACTGAAGAATGGAAAGAGTCTCTCAGTGAAGAAGTGAGTGAAAGTGTAGAGAGGAGTGTTGTTAGTGGGGTCAGTGAATGACACCTCACTCCTGTCCCATTTCAGCTGCACTCTGACCCTCTGGAGTTTCCTCTGCACAGTGAGGGGTCTACGGGGGGAAGTCAGGGCTGCATATTTCCCCATGTACAGCCCTACACCCCACACTCCTGCTGCAGCTGGGGTCAAATCCACACCCCCTTTCCTGCACACAGACTCTTTAGCAACACCCACCATCCACCAGACCTCTGCACCCCCCACCTCTACATCCCAGCTGTATCTCCCTGAGCTGAATCCCTCAGAGCCCAACACACATCCCAACCAATCAAATCTCTCTGGATTATCAGGGACCTGCTGTTTCTGATCACCGAACCTCACACAGGTCAGATCCTCAGACAGTAAGAGGCGGGGAAACGCAGTGTTTGGGTCCAGAATCACAGGAGCTGTAGGGACAGAGAATGAGACGTCAGGACTGATCTGTACAAAGAGAAACTGTCTGATACAAAGGGCTTCCCATCAATCAATCAATCAATTGATCGAACAGTCAATCTAGAAATCAAATCAATCACTAAATCAAACTTCCTTTATATTGCACTTTTCATACAAACAGAAAACAACTCAGTGCTTCACAACAATAAAAACAGTAAAACACCCACCCATATACACATACACAAACACACAAACGTACAAACATACACACACACACACAAACACACACACACACACACACACAAGCCCACATGTACATACACACAAACACACACACACACACACACACACATGAATACACACATACATAAACACACATATGCATAAACACACACACGCATACATGCACGCAAACACACATACACACACACATACCCATATATGCATATACACAAATACACACACACACACACACACACACACATACACACACCTAGTCCTACACATAAACACACACATACACACATAAATACACACACACCACACACCTACACATACACACACATTTACTATGAGCATAAATACACACACACCCACACACACACTCCTACAGCAGCATTTTACTATGAGCATCAGTGTAGCTCCTATCCTTAAATACAGCATCACGCTTACAGCAGCATTTTACTGTGAGCATCAGTGTAGCTCCTGTCCTAAAATACAGCATCACTCTTACAGCAGCATTTTACTATGAGCATCAGTGTAGCTCCTGTCCTTAAATACAGCATCACCTTACAGCAGCATTTTACAGCATCACTCTTACAGCAGCATTTTACTATGAGCATCAGTGAGATTAAGGACTGCTGCTCAGTCTCTTCACTCCAGGGCTCTCACACACACAGGGCCAATATGACTCTGACTGGCTTTATCAGCTTGTGTAAAGGATGCTGAAGATTCCCTCTGTACAGTGACAGTGTGGAGCTCCCTGCTGCAGCACTCACTGTACTCTACAGTCCCCAGCATCTTCTCCCACACTCTGTACTTCAGATTGCCCAGGTGCTTGGCCACATCAATCAGCGCTCCTGAGACCGTCTCTGGATCTGCCAGTGTGCGCTGGGCTCTGTAATAACATTCAGGAGTCACTTGTGCTGAGGCCTTGGCTTCAGTACCATAGAAGATCATCAGCAGCAACATCAGATCTTCACTCTATAAGAAAATGGCTCCATCCCTCCCAGTGTCCTGCCACACGGCCCCACTGGCTGCCAGATATGAAGCAGCCCGACCCCACTGAGGGACACACTCACAGGGGCACCAGGGGATTATTTTAGAGGGAAATATTCTCTTTTATTTAGTATTTCAGAATGCTACCTCAATATTCATTACACACCTGCAGTAATTATTATTAAAGAGATGAATTTCAAACAGTCACTCACTGATAGAACATTTCAGTGCTTATAAACTACTTTTGTATTTAGTCTGAAGAGAGAGGGCGGAGTTTGCTGACCTGCTTTAGTGTGTCCTTGTAGCTCTGTAATCAGAAGAGTGAATTAATGTCACTGTAGCCAATATTGAGTGTATTCAAACTGTGTTAGAAACCACAACTGCATGCCTTCTTGTTTTTGAACATGAATTACATATGACAACTTAGGGAAAATAAATGCTTTGCTAAAACATATTCTCTCTGTTTACATTGTTTGGATGTGAAATGAAATTAAACTAGTAAAAATGATAAAACACTTTGCCAGCAGAATCAAAACTATAATTCTGTTTGATGAGGCTTTGAAGAGATTTGATGATATCAGCAGGTCTACATGAAAAGGCAGTTTAGAGAATCCTGCACTCTACACATGAATGTCTGTGAGCACAAACAGCAGTTTGTACAGAGTCCTACAGACACACAGTGAACAGCTCTTACCTGCAGGAATGAGACGTCTTCAGCTCCCAGCTCCTGTTCTATGGCTCTGATTTGTTCTGAAAGGGATGATATCTCTTCTGTCATCTTCTCAATCTTCTCCTTCATCATCTGACTCTTCTGCTCCTCTTCCTCCCGCAGTGCAGTGATCCTGGCTGCCTCTTCATCTCTCAGGAACTGCTGAAGTTTCTCAAACTCCATCTTTATCTGTCTCTCTGTGTGCTGGGCCTGACTCTGGAATAAACATTATTCACCATCATTTCAGCTCAATCCAGGGCTGCATTTTCAACACTGTGATTTAAAGGCCTCAGTACAGTACCTTGATGTGCTCTGCTGTTTGATCACAGATTAGTTTCACTTCATTAAAGGCTTTTAGCTTCTCCTGCAGTGGAGCCAGTGCAGTCCTGAGTTTCTCCTGTAAAGACATGACAGAGTCCACACTTTACTGAGGAAACAGAGGGACAGTAAACTTCACTGTTTACACAGACAGCACAAGAGCCCTGCTCAGATAGAGGGAGCCAAAATGGAGACTCAGGTCGCATCTTGCACTGAAATAATGTGTCACTGAGACACATATCAGAGCATTACCTCTGTGCAGGACATGACAGTTAACCAGGCAAGACTGAATCAAATTCTCTGTTTAATATGCATCAGATTAAAATGAAAATATCCCAGTTTTAATGTGCTGTAACTTTAGCCTCTAAGGAACAGCAGGGCTGCCAACTCTCACGCATTCGCCGTGAGCTCACACCTCTTAGAGGCATTCACGTTCCCATGCCGCAGTCAGCAATTATTCAATTGAGGCATATTTAAGAGATTCTCGCGCGGAATTGAGTCCTTGAGCACGGGAGTTAACCAGTTTCACGTGCATTACGGTGAATTTCACCACTAGAGACGTGGAAATCAATTATGACTCTAGAATTCTCACGTTTGCCTTTACACAGGGGTTGGAAGCAATGGAATTGCATAAAGACGTTTCAAATGGTCTTATTTCATTTAAACAATTTAAACGATCATGAAACACACACATTGCTTCCAACCCCTGAGTGTGGAAAAGTGCACAATGTTTGGAGTCACAATCGCTTCCATGTTACTCATGGTGAAATCCACCGTAACGCAAGTGAAACTGAAACTTCCGCTCACGAGGAACTTTACTAATGCATAAGAATCTCATTAATATTCCTTGGTTGAATAATTGCTGATTACGTTGAATACGCCTTCAAAATGCGTGAAAACTTGCACTGTATGCATGAGATTGCGTAGAAAGTTGGCAGCCCTGGAACAGTAATTTGTACTCTTAGGCCACATTGCATCAGACACATACTGTATATCTGAGCCATGAACTTTGACCCCTGCTGTCCCATGCTGAGCGCAGCTCTCTAACACAGCTCTGAGAATGTCTCCACACTCCTGCCCCTCCCACCTGTCTCTCTCTCTCTGTCAGTCATGTGACACAGAGTCAATCCCTGAGGATTCACGAATGAAATTTGCAAACTACAGATAATACTAAATATGCAAAATGACATTCAGAATTACATTAAGCAAATACAAGATAAAAATCTAAATTTTGTTGCCAGTCTGTTACCTTTGACTCCTCTGCAGCCTCCTGTACTGGCTGCAAATCGTGGTTTTTATGTTTTTTTGAAGTTTGACAGACAACACAGATGGGAATCTGATCCTCAACACAGAAGAGTTTGAGTTTCTCACTGTGCAGACTGCAGAGCTCTTCAGATCCTGCTTTAGCTCTCTGACTTCTCTCCTTTAAGAACGCCTCACATGTATTCCTCAGAGACAGACTAATGGGAGGCTTATCCCATTTAGATCTTTTCCTGCAAACTGGACACTCCCGAGATCCCTTCTGTTCCCAGTACTGCTGCACACAGTCCTTACAGAAGCTGTGACTGCAGCTCAGGACAACAGGATCCCTGAAGATCTCAGGGCACACAGGACAGGAGAGCTCCTCTTCCAGGAGAGAAGATCCAGACGCCATCCTGTCTCAGTCTGTTCTCAGCTCAGTAATGGCTCCTGCTCAGTCTGTAGTTCAGTGTCACTTAAACTTACTGCTGTTCCAAAAGGTGAAGGTAAAAAAGGGCGTCTATGAATCACTCATGCCTCTCAATTCAATGGTTTTGAACCTTTTTGCCTCCGACTGAAAAAACTTCATAAATTCCTTCTTCTCTGTGATTTATAAAGTTTAATTCTCATTGTCACGTGGCCGGATTATTTTTCATTACCAAGTTCAAAGTGTGTGACTGAATTGCCTGTGTTTTGTGCTGTACTTCCTGTTTAACTCCCCTGCTCATATTCCACTATCTCCTGCAGGGGGCAGCATTGCAGCTCTGTGTTTAGACTGTGGCTGATCTGGCAGCAGTTTAACAGCAGCCCTGTTCTACAGGGTCTGTCACCTCTGTCTCTTGTGTTCATCTGTACAGAGTCTCACTCCCCAGATAATCTCATGCACACAACCTCCCTTACAAACATGATTCAAACACAGATTCATTGTCCATATCTATGGCCATGTTACGCTCTAAAATACATGCAACTTAGAGCAGGCTCAAGTCACTTTAGTCGGCAGGAAAGTCACTGCTCCATCTGTTGTGGTTTTCATTCAGACATATTTTCATATTATGAGGTTCCCCCATCCCCAAGCAATTGGAGAGAGACAGATTCTTCTGACAATTAGGCTTTATTGTGGCACGTTGATGAATATAAAGCCGAGTTCTTTTTGCGCAAGAAGAACTGACATCTTGCCTTTCACACCCAGTTTTTATACCTTCATCACAGGAAATATCTTCCAAATATGGTCTTTCCGCCTTCTCATTCACACGCTACAGCAGGACGGGCAAACCAAAACACTGCCAACTACCCTTGAGAACTACAACCAAAAGATAAGCATGCACATCACTAAAAAGGAGAGGAAAATTACAGTCAAGAGAGGAAAAATACAGCCAGATGAATTGGATACAAGTAGATACATAAATGATTCAATTGATTATGTTCTCAGTAACAACTTATGATTTTACTGAACAAATATTGATCAAAGTTATAGAAATTAAATACATCACCTGATTATGTTTTCAAATCAACTAAACAGAAGCCTGCTTACTAATCAAAGCTACAGAAGCCCGCTGCTTATGTGTGTGTGAGCTGCTCATGCAAGTGTGAATTGAATTGCTTTTATGTGTGTGTGTGTGTGTGTGTGTGTGTGTGTGAACTGCTTGTATGTGTCTGTGTGTGTGCGCATGTGTACATGTGCTGCTTGTGCCTGTGCATGTGTCTGTGTGCACTGCTCATGTGTGTGTGAACTGCTTGTATGTGTGTGTGTTTTATGTGTATTTGTCTGTGTGCACTGCTCATGTGTGTGCGGACTGCTTGTATGTGTGTGTGTGTGTGTGTGTGTGTGTGCGTGTGTGTGCACTGCTTGTATGTATGTGTGTGTGTGTATGTGTGTGTTACTGCTGCATACATAATATGGATACTAATTATGATTATTGATTATGGTTATTCAATATGGTTATTGATTTACTGGTAAATATGATGAGAAATATTGAAATGTAATCCTCAACATTCCTCCCGTAGAGGCCATCCCAATCATGGCCTCACATTAACCATGGTCGAAAAATGGCACAGCATTGTCTACCCCTGGTCTATGATCCCCATACTACACACAAGTGAATTTCTTATGAGCCCGAACATAAAATATGGCTGGTGGGCCCTTTCCGACTGTAACACTTCGAGTAAAAACAGTCTGTCTTGTATGTCAGCATGTGAACTCCCGATTGTTTTCGTGTCCAGGTTTCTCAAGGCCTTTCATTGCTCTGGTAAATAAAGTCCCAGTCTAATGTCCCATTTGAATCCAGTCATTTTGCTTATTGCAGATAATCAGTCCAAAGTTAGTCCAAAGTCCAAGTCCATATTCAACATTGATTTGTAAAATTTTTCCATCTGAGTGTTTTGGCAAACAAGCCTTCATGACTGGAATCACTGTCTCAGTATATTTGTTCAAAACTTCAGGGAGGCTCCAGTAAGGAGCGGGCCTTGACCAGCTGGTACGCTAAACTGCCACCCGCCCGTCACTGGAGAGAGAAAATAAAATCCAAACACAAACACCGACGCCACAGACACAGGCACATGCAGATCCACTCTGTACTCACACATACAGAACGAGGGTCATCTGCACCTGCATAATTTCACTTTAAGTCTCAGATGTACCAGATTTTATAATATTTACTTTTGCTGCAAAGACTGTGTAGACACTTTTGTGTCAGAACATTTTAAAAACAGTTTCATCCAGGCCTTCCCAAGGACTTACAATAGCGCCTCCATGCAATAGCCCATAATAATAATCTCCCAAAAGACTTTGATTTCAACAATTGCTACTTTATGCCAAAATACAGTACCGTGTCGCCTGGGGGTCGACTCACCCTCTCCTATCGAGGAGACGACCTACCCGTCTCTGGAGTGAGTCACAACACACACGCAGGTGTTCAGCACTGAGCTCTGTACTGGGGGTAAGTTTCCTCACCCCTCATAATGGGATAGTTATGAGATCATTCCAGTTGAATTGGGGCTACTGCAACAGCTTTCGGGGCATAATGGATGAAACAGTTAAAGTTACAACTGATCAATAACAATTTGAAACAGATGCTGCAATTATAGTTCTGACACTTAGATTCTTTCTTTTCCCAGTCGAATAAGTCCCATTTGTCTTGTGTATTTTTGTCCCCTCGGTCTGAATGTGCTTTACAAAATCATCAATTTCACCTTACTTATTTGGAATACAATGAGTTGTCGACCACAGTGCATGTGCCACCCTGATAAATTAATATTATTTAAAAATTCATAATTACCAAAATTGCTCACCCTCACTACTGAGCTCCTGTAGTTTTAAATCATTATTTTTCGGCAGTGTACTCATAATTTTGTGTTTCAGTGTATTCTGGGTCAAAAGATGGGACAGGAACAATAATGTCTTTTCAAAGTGTTTTTTTTTTTCCAATGAATTTTGATTTAGCAACCCACCTCAGTCTAGGGTTCCGCTAAGAGCTGGAGGAGATGCACAGTCAGGGCTTATTAGCCCCGGCCATGGTGACAATAGGAGCGTTCTGATATACAATAAGGCACATCGCCAGGCGGATATGAAGGCAGAAAATCACGGGTCAAATGTCAAAATGTCGACGAGTGAACTTCCGCTCATATCCGCGCGTGGTCAAACACAAGCTAATATAATGGCGATTTATAGCCTTTCGTTCCAAAACATGAACTCCGGCTTTGACTCGTTTGTAGTGTTTATTTGAATTTTGCGGTATTTTTATGTTCATATCTGTGTATCCACGATGGTATTCGACTGCGAAGCTGCGCAATGCTCATCGCAATTCGTCATGCATGCATTGGCTTGGCGAAGCTGGTCTTATTACTGGAAGTGCGGATGTCGACAAAAAATCCCCTTCCTTCATCTCATCTCCCGATTTACGACAGTTTTGCGCTATATCAGATCGCTCCTATTCCCCATGTCCTCAGCAGAACCAGGTGGAGTTGCTTTAGACCGTGTGTTACAATATGCAATTTTTTATTTTTTAATTCAAAAACATGGGAAAATATTCAACTGTGATACAGTTTTTTCATTGGGATCCCAGCATGTAAAGGTGAATAATCATTTCAAATTTAGTCAGCTCAGTCTGTTTCTGTTATTTGAACACTCAAGACTCAGGTTGCTGTCACTGTCACGCAAGTTGCTGTCCCCGTCACTGTCACAGTTCCCGTCTTTCTCACTACTAGTCAAGGGAAAAGACTTTGTCCGCCTAATCAAAAATAAATTTAGAACAGGAAGAAAAATAATACATGATCACGTTACTAGTCGACTTTTTCAATTATATGGTGGTCCACCTTTTGAATTTAGTCTCGTGTTAATACTCCAAATTGGATTTCCCCAAATTTTTTTTAGAAGGTAAACTTTTAAGTTGCAAATCCCCTCCCTACCCCACCTGGCCAGCTTATCACTTTCACTCAAAGTTATTTTCATTTCTTATCTTCTGCAGTGAGTCCTCTGTGGAAAAGTTCCAAGAGAACGAGTTAGATGCGTACAACAATGAACAAAAACTCAATCATCATAATTTTGCTCCTTTTCCTCTCGCTTGGGCTTGGATCTTTTCTGGTAAAAGTTAAAAAAATCGGAGAAAGTTTATTAGTTAATTAGTTTCCTTGAACTGTAGCTCCACTGGTCAACACTTAGATCCTGTTCAAAAACAGAAGAAATCTTTCATTAATCATTCAATGAATTTCTTTGGTCAGGAAAGCTTTCAGTCATTTTTTTTTTAAATCACAATGCCACTTGTTATAAAATTTGATCCTTCTCATGACTCATTTTCTTGGCAGAACTTATTCTTGTTAAATAAATGAAGAAAATTCTGCCTGCAATCGTATTGCTTAGACCCCGCTTTCTAACCTCTATCTGTGCTCCCTTATCTGCTTTGGGCCCAAATTCCTCCACTCGCTGTCTTGTTTTGATTCTGCTCACTTTTGTTTAAAAACCCACCCAGTTTCCAATCCCACAATAGTTCACTTGATTTTTTATTCTTTTATAAATCTAATATGTACTATTAAATTTCATACTATATTTTATGTTTACTGCTACCTTTCTGATCATTTTACCCAAATTTTTTACCTTCAAATCGCAATTGAAATTTTCTAATTCTTGATAGTGAAACCTCTGTATCAATTAAATGTACTGAGTTTACTGTTTACTGACCTGTATATCGTGTTTAACAGTACTTTGGCAAATTTTGAACGCTCTGTGTTATTCTTTTTGTTTCTCAGTATTACTTTTCCTTCATTTTCTTTTCAGAGAGATGCTTCTAGCACACCATCTCACACAGTCTAATTATTTACAGAAAACTGCTTAGATTCTCTAGCTCTTTAGAATTTTACAAATATGTAACTAATTCAAATGGTGTCATTACTTCACATTCATAGTGGATATTACTGGATTTGCTGATAGCATTCTGCCACATATGTATCATGTTGAGACCACAGTTGTTCTGGTATTTTGTCTAATTCTGTCTTAATTTGTTCTCTAAGTTCACGTTCTAATTCCTCAATAGGAATTTTCAATTGCTTTATTTTCCCTATCAATTGACAGTTAATAATAATCTTAATCATTGTTTCCTGTCCTGTTCCAAATCAACATTAAGGGCCCTTTTTTTTTTCTCTCTCTCCAATTCTGGGTCCTGAGTAGAGTCGAATATCATTGTACAATGCAGTTCAGTTTCTGGCCATGTAGCCTGGGGTATTTGGGCCTCTACATACAGTATTTTTCCCAGGTACTCCAAACTTGCTCTGTAATTTGGTCTACTATATCCCCCAACCAAAAACATTTGCTAATTCACTTTTTTTTTCTGATTGGCTACAGGTTTTTTCAGCTGCTGTCTCTCCCTCTGTTCCTGAAACTGGGGGGGGGCATACAGCGCTGGGTTAAACAATTCATTGTCATTAACCTTTTCAGATGGCTTGGACAGAGACGCAGCTTCACTTTGCTTTACAAAATATTTATCCTGATCCTGAATGTTTAGGATTCCCCTTTCTTCAAACAATTCCAGAACTGCCAGCTCATTTTATTCTTTTTTTTTTAACCCTTTTTGCCGCCGATGCATAATTTGTCATTTTATCCATCATTTTTTCACATATTGCAAGATCAAATTTCCCCTCTTCTGGCCACTTTTAACTCTGTTTTTTTAGTCCTTTTTGCCCACTTATTTGACCATTTTTTTACATCATTCTCAAAGGTAGGAAATTGCTCTCTCAATTCCTCCACAGGCATTGCCCTTGTTATCCATGTATTAATTTAAATTTTATTACTTGAGCCAAATTATTTTTCCCCATGTATTAAATTGCAATATGTCTATTTTCCCAGTTACAGTGCTCAGTGTGCTCAGGAAACAGTCTACATTATAAACACGCTTATGCGATTTCTCCTCTTCCTTTTCAACAGATATGATAAAAATAATGCTTAAATAATCAATATTTAATACATGCAATTTACTGCCACTTTTACTCCACCAGATAGTAATAACCATTAATAATAATTTTAACACTTATTGCATGCAGACTAGGGGTTATATTTATATTTTAGTGCACTCCCAACACTCCTAACTACTGCAATACGCAACAAAACCACTGTTCACATCCACATCTACTCTACGCTCATTCAAAAGGGCGCCGCACCCCACAGTACAAACTTCTCGTCAACATCTGTTCGGGACCCCGAAATCCTCACAACCAGTCAGTCCACCCTTAGGACCCAACAAACCTCACTTCCAGTCAGTGTCCTCGCTAGACCTACTAATCGGCTAGCTCCATATGCCAAATGTGCTCCGCACCCTTTTAAAAAATTATAAACAACAAGACAAACAACACCATAAAGATAAAACGGATCCTGTTACCTCTCTTAGGTCATCCAGGCCCAACTCAACCTCAAAGAAAGAGAGCCTGCAGGTTAATTCCCTGCCATAGGGTCCCAGCACAGGCCTCACACATAACAAACTGTCATACACCAAACCAGTTACAGAACGCGCTCTGAGTTCCACACAATTACTCACAGTAACTTGTAGCGAATGCAGTGTTAGTGGTTAGTAGTTACATATCAATTCTGCAGATTCTGTCTCTCTCCTTTTAATTTCCCTCAATTTTTTGTCTAGATTCTTTGAGCCGAAAGGTCACTTGTCTCCAGTGCTCCAGATCAGGGCTGGGACAACACAAAACAACACCCCCACTTATCTATCTGAGCAAGATAATTAAAGCAAATTAATTAAATTGCTCACCTTATCCTTAGGTTGCTGGCAGCTTAGGGTGTGTGTGTGCTCCCTGCACCATCTCCGAGCACCGGAAGACCGCCCACCCTTCTGAGAGTAACCGACCTTTGTCGACTCCTGCCGCTGAATCGCCAAATTTGTTGTGGTTTTCATTCAGACCTATTTTCATATTATGAGGTTCCCCCATCCCCAAGCAATTGGAGAGAGACAGATTCTTCAGAAAATTAGGCTTTATTGTGGCATGTTGATGAATATGAAGCCGAGTTCTTCTTGCGCAAAAAGAACGCGGCTTTATATTCATCTAGTATCGTAACTAGATAACTTGGTCGCCACAGGGACCGAGTCGGGTATCACCCCGCTCCCCATCAGAGATCACTTGCAAGTTTTTCTACAGCCGCTATGTTACCATTTTTTACTCTTGCTATGACATTAATATGCATCCCTGTACATGTGTATATACACTGAACAAAAATATAAAATGCCCCATGTCAAATTTTTGAGTTTTTATTAACATTAGAATTATGCAATATATGAAGCAATCAAAATTCATTTTTGTTAATGACTAATCTTCAGATCACCGTCCATTACATCTTGATATTGACATCTGCAAAGGAGTGACAAACCTTTGAACACATTGGGGGTCAGGTTGAAGAAATTGAATGTTCAATATCTTGTGTGTCCACCATTTGTGTCTCTCAGAGCAACACATCTCCTTCGCATGGAGTTGATCAGGTTTTCTATCGTGGCCTGTGGAATGTTATTCCATTCTTCCCGGAGGGCCACACGGAGCTGGCGCACATTATCCGGAACTGGAACACGGCCGCGGACACGTCGATCCAGAACATCCCAAAGATGCTTTATGGGCGACATGTCCGGCAAACACGCAGGCCAGTCAAGAACTGGAATGTGCTCTGCTTCAAGGAACTGCATGCAGACCGCTCTGGTGGACATCCCTGCATCCAGCATGCCAATGGCACATTCCTGCATGACCTGAGACATCTGAGGCATGATGACTTTTGACAAAATTTGACATTCTGGGGTGGCCTTTTATTGTCCCCAGTATAAGGAGTGTCTGGGTACTGCTCATTCTGTCTGATCACCGTCTGGAAATGCCACACCCATGTACTGAGTGAAATCACTGCATCACTGAGCAAATGCTCACTGACAGAGAGATGGATGAAAAAATGGTGCACAAATCAAGAGAAATATCCCTATTGTACAAGTAAAAGTCAGCATATGCTCACTTGGAGTTGTTAACTCCATGTGGCATCAATATTTGACATGGGGTGTTTATATTTTTGTTCAGTGTATATGTAAATTTGGCTCAAAATGACCAGAAAACACAAAATCTGCTAAATAAATTTTTTTGACAAAATGGCCCCCGGCGGCCATATTGGAAGTCGGAAATTGCCAAAAAACTGATCTTGAGCATTGCCAAATAAACATCTTTGACTATGCAAATTTAGAAAAAAATCCTATAAATATTGAAGCCTCCAAAGCCTGGAACAGAAAATCTCTGCAGTGGCGGTGGCGGCGGCCCCAGAACTAAACCATAGTATCTCCTGAATATCGTCATCGGGGAGATACAATAACAACATCACAACATCGGAGAAACAACAAAAAATTAAATTAATGAAGAAAGCAGTTCATATCAATATGATATCCTCAAACAACAACCATTTGTCACTCGTAATAATATCAATGAATCCAATTCAAACTCAGGGTGGCCTAATTGGCCAATAATACATAACTAATGAAGTAAGAGAAGATTGACTTATACAGTCAGGTGTAAACTGCAACAGCTTCACTGGTGACACAAGGCGAGGCTTTTTTATCACTCGGTTCGCAAATACGCCGACTGAGCCAACAGCCTAACTCCATTTTTCACTTATTCGCGAGTCCGCCGACAAATAAAATGACTAAATATTTAAAAAATAAAATATTTAATTACTTTTTCTCCGAAACCCGAAATGAAAGTCTGGTTGCGACCAATTGATTATTTTTCTCGAGGCTGAATGCATTCACCGATCATAGTTGATTTGTTTTGACCCAGAATTACCATTTCCTTGGACCATTCTCATGTCCAGTGGTATCTTCGCATGCTACAAGTGTGGAGTAATTGTGATGCAAAGACACCCGTGGGAACGAGATTCCCGGAGAACATTTGGCTGAAAACATGCAAACATTTACCTCTGAATGTATAAAGATCAGTTTTCATGAGCATACGAGCAGGATAGC
Organism: Gymnothorax javanicus; assembly: GCA_029692085.1. NCBI lineage: Eukaryota > Metazoa > Chordata > Actinopteri > Anguilliformes > Muraenidae > Gymnothorax > Gymnothorax javanicus. The sequence continues at coordinate 175,744,905 of CM056195.1, forward strand.
AGGATGAGAAGAATTTAAAAAATATACATAGGAAAGCTTTTGATTTCTGTAGTTTCACCTTATTTGAGACCGGCCCAGAGCCACAGGGGGCTAAACGGGGCTTTGCCCCCTCTGTTGTATTTTCTGCCCCCCTAGTATAAGTTTTAAGAGGATTAGCGTTATCCATTATCATGGTACACGGCAGTTTCTGTTCAGTGACAGGATGCAGCGGAAGTCGCGCCCATGATTCGCGTAAGAGATCATGGGACGTGGGAATAAGGTGGATAGGCAGTGTTGCCGCCCAATTGGGCTGGTTTCGATTGAATTGTGCGTGCAAAATTAACCTTGGACGGGTGGACATATTTTGGGCTGGTTTGGGAACTCGGCGGTTTTATTGAACATCCATAATTTGCGTTTGTTAAGCGCGCACGTATAGTGCATTTCGACTGACAGTGGTTCTGGTTCAGAACCAGTTCAGTTTAAGATGCTCCGAACCTTGGTTCTTTGTTGCAAACCAGCCCACGTTTCCACTAGCTTTGAGCGGAACCGCTGTAAACAAGGACACTCCAACTGGGTGCGTGATTTGATACTGCACACAAAGATGAACTGTCAGTCTACAGTATCTCACAAAAGTGAGTACACCCCTCACATTTCGACAATTACTTTATTATATCTTTTCAAGGGACAAAGTTACAGAAATGAAACTGGAATATATTCTACAGTAGTCATTGTACAATATGTGCAGCAGTGTAGATTTACTGCACTGTCCAAATAACTGAACAAACAGTCACTATTTCCAAAATGGGTGGCAACAAAAGTGAGTACACAACCCAATTGGTAATGGTCAACTAAGCAATGAAACATGTTTTATTCATCATGTTCATGCTTTTGTCCATTCGACTGGGTCATATTGTAAAATGGGAAAAGGGGGGTTGGAGCACCGCTGGCGCTGATGAGTGCATCTGTGACACTGCAGCAAGACTGGCGGGCCTTCTGAGCATCAAAAGACTTCAATGCCATGCAGTATAACAAATTGCTGAGTTCCTGAGGACAGGTTGTTGTTTGCCAGGTTTTGTGTGAAGGGAAGTGGGGGTGGTTTTTGCCTGTGAGAGACTGGAGACCAGAACTGGGGGACGCAAAGTGTGATCAAGCTGTATCTGTGAATGGCAGGACAGGAGGCAATAAACCCGGCCTCTGAGCTGGGAGTGGGGGTTTGTATGGTTTCTGTGCCTCTGTTGTCACCCTGCATGGGAGGCCTTTGGCTTACCCAGTGCTCCATATTGCCCTCAATCATCTGTTGTAAGACTGGACTCTAACCTATCTATTTAAAATAATCTCAACCTGTGGAAACTTCACAAATATGCTCATATGTTCAATATACTGCTAAGAAATCACTTCTGTACTTATAACACAATTTTCCTGTATAATAATTCAGCTTAAGACTTTTTCATGACAACTGCATCATATTCATACATTTTCCTGGCTTGTTTGATATGTATGTTTTTGTTATAATTCGAGGAGTTGAACGGCATATGTTTCATATAAAATGAAATTATAATTCATTCACTTTTAGAAACTCCCTAAATTTGGGTAAGGTAAAATCTCCTCTCGGGTAATAAATTTTAATTCCTTTTGTCTGAATGACCCCTCCTTTACAGCCAAATGGCCTGACTCTGTCTCAGTCCTGAGACCTGTAACCCGATATCTCACCTGGTTAACTTATGGGGCTCTCTGGTTGGAGGAGGGGGTAGCTGGTTTGGTTTATAGGAAAGAGAAATGAGCTGTTCGGGGAAGATCATATCCGATCTCTCCCCGCGCACGTTAGTGCGTGAGTAGCCCTTTTAATTATGGAATATCGTAATTCGAACTTCCCGCACGCTTGCTCCGCGTGTGGCCTTTTTCGCCAGGTATGACTTCACTCTCATTTTCTAAATTGTTTGTAACTTGTAATTGGTTTAACTTTGATTTGTTTTATTTAAGCTCTTGCCTACCTAGTGAATAAATTATTGTTATTCCTTTAAACTTGCGTGGTCTCTGTGACTCCTAATCCTTTTATTCTTTCCAGCCACATTGCGACGGATACCTAAGGGTTTAATCCCAACCGAGGAATGACTGGCCAGCAGCCTGGTATGGGAATTGGTTTTATTAAGTTGGAGAGACAATCATGATCTACTTACATAAAGGGTTTATGTATTGCCGGTTCTGGGATTTTAGCCTTAAGGAAACCCATGGACGAAAAGTCGGTTATCTGTTAAAATTCCCTGAAGGAACCCATGGGCATGCATAGATCTGGGTTCGCTGTAGGAACGCCAAAAGATGCTGTTGCAGTGATGGTTGACCTCCATCCTCTAATCTAATCGACGAACCTAGGATCCGGTAATAATGCTAATACCCGGGAGTATATGTTTAGTGACGGCGGTTGTCTCCAAAGAGTTCGAGGTGTAGCCACTTCGAGATCCACGCATGTTTTCCCTAGATTATGAATTATATTTCTAATTTGGAGTCAGATATTTAACGAGAGTATGACCAAATTTGGTATTCTAAATTTATTATGGAGTCAGATTAATTGTAACCGTTGTGCTTTTGTGCCCCGTTCTTCGAACGGAGAAAATATATCCATTTTATTGTGATTCGCACCAGCCAGGAGGTCGCGCTTGTTAACACCGGCCCAAAAGAACACGTTGAGCCTTCACCCCCTGTTATTTCCGTTGGCGGTATTGTTTGGTGGGGTTTTACAACATGAAGTTGTGTAACATGTGTTGAAGGTTTAAATTGTGGTGCTTTGGGTGCATTGCTGTCATTCTGGTCGCTGGATGGTCAACATGGCACCTCATGAGAAAGAACTCTCTGAGGATCTGAAAAAGAGAATTGTTGCTCTCCACAAAGATGGTCTAAGCTACAAGAAGATCTGTAAAACTATGAAACTGAGCTACAGCATGGTGGCTGGCAGTTTCCCAAGACGGGTTCTACGCAGAACAGGCCTTGTCAGGGTTGACCGAAAGGGGTTGAGTCCTCATGCTCTGCGTCAGGTGCACAGGTTAGCTTCAGAAAACAGACGCCAACAGACGCTTGCAGCATTGCTAACGAGGTTGCAGCAGTGAGAGAACAGCTTGTCAGTGATCAGACCATATGCCCTGCACTGCACCAAGTCGGTCTGCATAGCCATTGGCTAAGGCGGAAGCCTCTCCTGAAGCTAGCCCACAAGAAAGCCTGAAAACAGTTTGCTGAAGACAACCAGTCCAAGAACATTAACTACTGGAACCATTTTCTGTGGTCTGACGAGACCAAGATAAACATGTTTGGCTCAGATGGTGTCCAGCATGTGTGGCGGCACCCCGGTGAGGAGGACCAAGACAAGTGTGTACTGCCTACTGTTACGACTTGGCTCAAAAGCCATAACAAGGAAAGAGATGCAAACTGATGCATTTAAAAAGCAAGATTCAATTTATTTCACAAACTTGAACTTAACAAAAAGACGATGCAAATATGGGGTGTGAAAGTCAGTATCATCAGTATTGTAAGTGAGTGGATATGTGCAAAGAGTAGTGAAGCAGTGTTGTATGCAATCCAACCATAAAGCAAAAGTCACAAGGGAGAGAGCCCCCAACATGGGAAATGGGCTTTTTTATTTGCTCAGCGAATGAGTCACAAGTGCTCTCCATTTTACCAATGAGCCCTGGCTCCGCCCACCAGGCACCTGCACATTAGCCTCAAATGCAAGCAGAGTAGGAGCCGTAACACCTCCCCCCATAAAAACATGGTCCCAAAGGGATCCATGTATACATTCATGCACACATGATACAAGGCCCCTGCTCATCTGGCCCCTCCTGCCAGCTCAGCTGCTGGTACCTGAATGCAAAACCACCAAAAGAGGAAAAGACCAGTATAACAAGTCAGATCAAACTGTCCGTTCTTTAAAATGTCCAAACAACTCGCACGGCATTGCTCAACCAATTTGTTAAATGCATTATGTAGCAGTCCCAAGGCGCTTTCTGGCTCTGTGGAACCAACAGGAATGGAGCATTTACTATAAGCATGCAGCAAGAGGCAAAATTTTAGGCCAATCAAGTGGAGCTTCCACCATAACTAAAAACTCACCCCTAGTCTTCATGCAGTTACTTGTGGTGGGTACTTATGCACTGATGCCCACTGGGCAGAAGAGCCACCAGCAAACAGGCAACTCTTCAGACACCATGGATGTGCCCCCGAGACAAATGCTACAACCCACGTTCACCGCAACACTACAGAAAATAATAAACCAACGAAACCCAAAAGGGTAACGCTGCTACAACCTACCAGGGGACAACTCCAACTCAGGGATTACCAAGCGGTAAATACACCTCTTCCCTTGGACCACTCACCATCAGGACAGTAAAAATTGGAAGCTAAAAATCATTCTCCTCACAAAGCAAGAATCAAAAAATAATTAACACATGCATACAGTGCATCTTCACAAAGGAACCATTTGCAGATAGCCAACAATACACACCTAGAATTTCAGCATGCCACAGCACACCAGAAACCATGTCCCTAATTACCTGCTCCCCTGACAAACCAACTTACCATGCCAGATCAAGGAAGCCAAGTAATAGGTTGAATGCAAGCATGATTATCACCACTAGCAAAAATTTCAAAAGAAGAAATCTGGATCTGCAAAAAACTGAAATCTTGCTATACAGACAAAGACGAAGTCCATTGCATGGACTGGGGAAAAACAGGCCATCCATGGAAAGCTGAGTGTCCAAGACTTGAACGAAATACAGCACTCCATGCAAAGCTTTCAGCATAACCATCTATGAATGGCAAGCAACAAAATCCAGATCTGGAACACCCCAAAGCTAACCCTTTGGAAAGCACACGAAGTCCAGTTCCTGGACAAACAAAAGCAATCCATCAGGTGAGCAACAAAGCCCAGATCATGGACAGAACAAAGCAAGCCTAGATGATCAACAACCAAAAATGTAAAACATTCAGGACAAAGGAGTATGAAGTTAATCTCCAGATCTGACGACACAAAGCCAGCCCACGTGGCTAGCGAACAAATTCCGGACGACACAAAGCCAGGCCACGTGGCTAGCGAACGAATTCTGGATGACACAAAGCCAGCCCACGTGGCTAGCGAACGAATTCCGGACGACACAAAGCCAGCCCACGTGGCTAGTGAATGAAGTCAAGATCTAGAGAACTCAGTCTCATTTCTTGTTCAAATGAGGACAGCAAAACACAAACAAACCACACGTCCAGCTAAAAATTTGATCAAAAATTAGGAGAAAATACAAAAGAATCCAGGCAATGGTGTGACAGTCAGTGTTACAAAATCCAAAATGCAGCTTCAAACCAAGGCCATTAACCACCAGATCCAAATTAGTAACCAAGTCACTAGTTTCAAATTAGGTTCACATGCAATACTGAAGCATACATGGCAACCAAAGAAATCATTCAAAATGCAATGACCAATTAACACTACTGCGCAAATGTGTTACAGCTTAAGCTTGATGTAAAAAACCAAGCACATGCTATAGACACATCAACAAGCCTTTAAAAAGGAAGACCAATTCCTGATTCTGGACAACCAAAGAAATCCCCAAATGGCAAGTGTTATGGCCCCAATTTGTTATGGAGTCAATTTGTTATGGCGTCACGGACAGCAAGGGATGACAGACAAAATTCTTCAACTTCAACAGATTTAATTAAACAAACACTTAGAACTAATTTACACTCTACCCTACTGACCAAGATTGAAATCAAATAAAAAATGAGATATTTACAGTTCCTTTGTAATGGAGATGGGCTGCTATGTTGCGATGTCCTGGGACAGGAAAATGCTCCAACACGGGCAAAAATCCACAAAAAGCTTCACAGGTCTTGAAAAGAGTGACAGGTCTGGTCAAATGTATCCTTCCACAATTTCTCCTTGCAATTTCTCCAACTACTCTTCACTCTCTCAATTTTTCTCCTGATATACTCTTGTCCTGCCCCCTCTGAGGCATGCCCAGGACATGCCCAAAACCTAGTTCCAGACTGGCTTAACAAAAAAAAGTCAATACTGCCATCTAGTGGCCTTTTTTTCCCCCATTACACCTCCATTCCAAAAGGGAAAAATTTTGACTCATAAAGGCAAAATTTTTCTTTTCAATACAAAAATGGTTAAGTAGACACTTGTGTATATATACATATAATACAATATGCAAATAAACACGTGATATATATACACATACACAAACACGGGATAAGCAATCGGCAATTACATTGTCAGCACCCTTTACATGCTTAATTTCCAAGTCAAACTCTTGTAAAATCAAACTCCAATTCAACAATCTCCGATTCTTGTTTTTCATCTTACTCAAAAACATTAACGGATTGTGGTCAGTATATACAATCATTGGCTTTTGCCCTGTACAAACATAAACCTCAAAGTGTTGTAAGGATAGAACCAGAGCCAACAGCTCCTTCTCAATTGTGGAATAGTTCTTTTGGTGGCGATTGAACTTCCTGGAGAAGTATGCCACGGGATGCTCAATGTCATCAGTGTCACTTCTCTGTAGGAGCACAGATCCACAAGCTTGGTCGCTAGCATCGACCGCCATGGAGAACGGTTTGTTGAAGTCAGGAGATTTGAGCACGGGGAAGTGACATAGCAGAGACTTCAGGCGATCGAAGGCTCTTTGGCATGCTTCATCCCAAGTGAACTTTACGCCTTTCTTCAGTTGGTTGGTGAGACTGAGAGCAATCTCAGCAAAGTTTTTGCAGAACTTGCGGTAGTACCCGATCATTCCAAGGAAGCAACGCAAAGCTTTTTTGTTATCAGGAACTGGAAAGTCCATGATGGCTTGGACTTTAGCATTTATGGGTGCCACCTTACCCTAGCCTATGACGTAGCCAAGATACGTGACAGTAGCACAACCAAAGTCACTCTTGTTCAGGTTAACAGTCAGGTTAGCCTGGGTCAAGCGTTGGAACAACGTCTCTACATCTTTCAGATGTTCTTCCCAGGAGTCACTCCATGTGATCAGGTCGTCGATGTACGCACCGTGTGTGTGGCAATCCGGCGATTGTAGACTGTATCATCCTTTGGAATGTGGCTGGGGCATTTTTCATGCCAAAGGGTAGGACTTCATACTGGTATAACCCAGATGGTGTGGCAAAAGCAGAGATGCTCTTGGCCCTCTCAGTTAAAGGCACACACCAATAACCCTTCAATAAATCAATCTTGGTCAGAAACTTTGCTTGCCCTACTCTATCGATACAATCATCAATCCTAGGTATTGGAAACACATCAGTTCTAGTTACAGCATTGACTTTGCGATAATCTGTACAGAATCTAGTACTTCCATCAGGTTTTGGAACTAGAACACAGGGTGAACTCCAATCGGAGTTAGAGGGTCTGATAATATCATGTTCTAACATGTACTCAACCTCTTTCTCAGCAATCTTTCTCTTTTCAGGATTCATCCGGTACGGATGCTGTTGTATTGGTTTGGCATCACCAACGTCTACATCATGAGAGGCTATAGAAACTCTCTTTGGAACATCAGGAAATAGATCTTTATATTTCTTGATCAACCTCTCAAACTGTTCTTTCTGTGAAGGTTCTAAGTGCTGGAGTTTTACATCAAGATTTTGCAACACTTCAGAATTTGACAATTTACATGAAAGAACTTCAGCTTTAATTCTAGGTTCATCATCTTCAAACTCCCCCTCATCTTCACAAGTCTCGGCCATAGGAGGATCTGAAGTGACAACTAAAACCCAAACATTCCTATCACGATAAGGCTTCAGCATGTTAATGTGATACAACTGTTTTGGCTTTCTCCTATCTGGAGTCTTCACAATGTAATTGAGATCATCGAGTTTTGTCAGAATTTCATAAGGACCATGAAATCAAGCCTGCAATGGATTGGACTGCAAGTGAAACAACACAAGGACCTTGTCTCCTGGTTTAAACTCACGGCTTCTAGCCTTATGATCATACCAAGTTTTCATTTTTCCCTGACTTGATTTCAAGTTCTCTTTGGCTAGGTCACAAGCTGCACGCAGTCTTTCCTTGAACTTGCTAACATAGTCTAACAGACTGATATACGGCTCTTTCTCTTGCCATTGTTCACTCAACAATAGCAAAGGTCCTCTCACTTCATGGCCAAACACTAGCTCAAACAGACTGAATCCAATAGACTCCTGCACTGCTTCTCTAGCTGCAAACAACAGCAAATGAACACCTTCATCCCAGTCTTTCTCATGGTCCTAACAATAAGTCCTCATCATTGTCTTGAGAGTGGAATGAAACCGCTCTAAGGCACCCTGACTCTCTGGATGATAGGCACTGGAAAGAATCTGCTTCGCACCTAGTTCATACACAACCTGCTGAAACAATCCAGAAGTGAAATTGCTACCTTGATCTGACTGAATTTCCCTGGGAAGGCCAAACAACGTGAAGAACTTTATCAAAGCCTTCGAAATTGCAGTTGCCTTGATGATGCGTAGAGGGATGGCTTCAGGGAATCTGGTAGATGCACACATGATTGTCAACAAGTACTGATTTCCAGATCTAGTCTTGGGTAATGGACCAACACAATCAACAATGACCTTGGAGAAGGGCTCCCCAAATGCTGGGATAGGCTGCAATGGAGCTACAGGTGGGTCTAACTGGTGTTTTCCAACTACCTGACAAGTGTGACAGGTTTTGCTAAAGTTGGAAACATCTTTCTGAAGTCCAGGCCAGAAGAAGTGTTTCATGATCTTGTCAACAGTCTTGTTAACACCAAGATGACCTCCTAAAGGCAAACTATGAGCCATTGTTAAGATCTCATTCCTGTAGACCTTCAGAACAACAATTTGCTTGACCACTGCCCAATCTGCATTGGCAGGGATATCAGGAGGGCGCCACTTCCGCATCAACACTCCATCCTTGAGATAATACCCAACTGGAACTGTGTCGATTTCTTCATCAGGAAGGGCTCTCCTCTTTAGTACACAAATTTCAGGATCATTGGTTTGCTCCTGAATCAACCGCTTTCTGGACAGAGACAAGTCTCCAGACACATCAGAATCACCAGACCCATCTGGTTGGCTGAATAGAGAACTGATAAAAGAGTCTGATAAGTCCTCAAACGGAGAAACCATAGTAGGCTGAACAGAGTCATGAGGCGAACCACCTGAGTCATGACTATTCAATGTGCTGGACGGCACCACATCATCTTCTTCTTGAGCCTTCTTGGCCATAGCACGGGTCACTGCACAGGAAGGATACAGAGATGGGTCTTCATCGCCATCTTCAGTGCTCGGCTGTGAAGTAAGATGAACAGGGCGAACTACATTGCCCCCAGCCAGGTCATTGCCTAGCAACAGAGAAACACCCTTGATAGGTAGACTTGACATAAGTCCCACCTTTACCTGTCCCGTAACTAAATCTGACTTCAAGAATACAGAGTGCAGGGGTACAGATACAGTCCTCCCTTCGATACCTTGTACAAGTATGAAATCCCCAGAAGCGGTCTCATCACGTAACTCCAAGGAGTCCATCAACATATGTGACTGAGAAGCTCTGGTATCCCGTAGGATATATATGGGGACAGGAGGAGAATGCTTATTCAGAGCCACAAATCCCTCTGACACAAATGGAAGAAATTCCTCCCTCACAAAGTCAGCAGTATCAGGCTTCTTAGCCTCACAAGGAGCAGGCAATTTAGCAGATCGGTCATCTACTACAGGGGTTTCTAACCTTGTCTTCACAAAGGCATTGGGTTTGGTATCCTTTTTTTTTTTTTCTTAGCTTTAAGGAACCAACAGTTAGTTGTAACATGACCAGATTTCTTGCAATAATTGCAAACTAGACCACTTTTGTCACTGTCAGCTTTCACACTTTGATCAGACCTTTGATGGGATTTCTGAGCACCATCACCAGATTTGTCTTTGTCTTTGGGTGAGAAAATCTTGGGTATCACCGTTACCTTTCTTCTGAAATTGGGACCATCTATTGTTACTGCTAGACTGAAATTTGGACTTATGTGTGAGAACATATTCGTCTGCAAACTTGGCAGCTGATTGCAAATTCAGTGCTTGCCTCTCATTCAGGTAGGTCTTAATATTATCCTTGACACAGTTCTTAAATTCTTCAACTAACACCATCTCTTTTAGTGAGTTGAAATCATCCTTGACCTCCATAGAAGTACACCAGTGCTCAAAGCAAACCTTCTTCTCGTTAGCAAATTCAACATAAGTCTGATTGTCAGATTTCTTCAGACCTCTGAATTTCTGTCGGTAAGCCTCTGGAACCGACTCATAAGCTGTCAAAATAACCTTTTTGACAACCTCATAATCAGAGGAATCATCTGCAGACAAAGCCGAATAGGCTTGTTGAGCTTTACCCTTGAGGACAATTTGCAACATCAGAGGCCAGTGTTCCTTTGGCCACTGACAACTCTTAGCTACCTTCTCGAAGCACTGGAAATACTTATCAACCTCCTTCTCCGAGAATGGAGGCACCAGCTTTACCTCCTGGCTAGCCCGAAATTTGTTTTCAGCTTGAATTTTGATTTTTAGTAGCTCCATTTGGAGCCTTTCTTCTCTATCTAATTTTTCTAAATCAAAATCTCTCTGTCTCTGTCTCTCATTTTCTGCTCTTTCCTCTTTCTCTCTCTCAAATTCTTTTTGTTTTTCTTTTTCTTCCCTTTCAATCTCTAGCATTTTTAATTTAAATTTCAATTCTACATTTGGATTTTCCACCGGAAACTGTTCCAGATCTCCTGGTGCAAACACACTTTCATCAATGTAATATTCAACAATCTCTCTAGCCAGTCTTGCTTTTCTCATGGCTGGTTTTACATCTGTCAACTGTCTGCATATTTCTAGCAGTTCTGTCTTTTTAAAAGACTTCAAAACCTCTATGGTTGGTGATGCCAAGAAATCATCCATTGCTGTTGATCTGCCAATATATATCTAGAAAAATTCAAAAAACAAACAATTTCACTATTTGAAATTTTAAATTTTCAAAAAATGACTCGCACAATGGTCTATCCCGGACGAGCCCCCAATTTATTATGGCCCCAATTTGTTATGGCGTCAATTTGTTATGGCGTCACGGACAGCAAGGGATGACAGACAAAATTCTTCAACTTCAACAGATTTAATTAAACAAACACTTAGAACTAATTTACACTCTACCCTACTGACCAAGATTGAAATCAAATAAAAAATGAGATATTTACAGTTCCTTTGTAATGGAGATGGGCTGCTATGTTGCGATGTCCTGGGACAGGAAAATGCTCAAACACAGGCAAAAAATCCACAAAAAAGCTTCACAGGTCTTGAAAAGAGTGACAGGTCTGGTCAAATGTATCCTTCCACAATTTCTCCTTGCAATTTCTCCAACTACTCTTCACTCTCTCAATTTTTCTCCTTATATACTCTTGTCCAGCCCCCTCTGAGGCATGCCCAGGACATGCCCAAAACCTAGTTCCAGACTGGCTTAACAAAAAAAAGTCAATACTGCCATCTAGTGTCCTTTTTTTCCCCCATTACACAAGCAACAAAGTCTCAATCACAGACAACTCAAAGCAAGCCTCAAATAGTATGCAACCAGAGTCCAGATCATGGATAACACAAACTAATTCTTAAATAACAAGCACCAAAAAGCCAGGTCATGGAGACAAAGCAATGCAACACACACAGTAATCCTCACAATCAAATACTGCTTCTCCCAACGAGCCCCCAATTGTGACGACTCGGCTCAAAAGCCGTAACAAGGAGGAAGATGCAGATTGATGCCTTTGAAAAGCAAGATTCAATTTATTTCACAATAACACTAACACTACACTAACAAACACTAATCCTAACTCTACAGTCAAGCATGGTGGTGGCAGCATCATGGTCTGGGCCTGCATGAGTGCTTCTGGTCCTGGGGAGCTGTGCTTCATTGATAGAATAATGGATTCCAACATGTCGGTACAGTACCAGTGTGGATAAAGGTTCCACTTTCACCAACGTGCCGTTGGCCATGTGTCAGCCCAAAGTCAGTTGGACATGCCCTGCTCACTGAACCGAGAAGTAGAGTGAGTGAGAAGGAATTTTGGTCGGCCGTTTCACACATATTTTTGTGTAAATCCCCTTCGCAAAAAAGTCCAAATAAGTTCAGCGTTGAAATTTTTCCGTCGGACAATATGACGTCCATCATATTTGCGTAAACGCCTGAAGTAATTTTTGCTACAGATTTTTTCGCGCTGATTGCAATATATTTATTTCCAGGAAAGTTAATGTCTGCAAATTCATGTATTTTTGCCATAATATTTTTGCCGTAATATTTGCCGATAGGAATTAAGAAATGAAACCTTAAGTTCTAAAGCATCGTTATCAGAGAAAGCAAAAAACAACAACAACAACATGTTTTGCCACTACTTTAATTTTATTTAAATTATGAACAAAATCCGCACTTCAGAAAATAGAAATAAAATACGCAAATATCTATGTAGTTGTAACTTACAATAACGGTGTCACTTTTTCCAGACTTTGTTCAGTCGGATCAAACGGTTGAACGTAAAGTGTGCTACCTTTTGTCTCCTTTTACTCATGGCTGTTACCGACAAATTAACGTGAAAAAGCTCTTCTCAACTGCAAGTGTCGTGGGGTAGGACAGATTAAAAACTGTTCTCACAGCGGGACTGATTATGTTTTCACAGTTGTGAGAAACGATCACTTATCCACCTTAGGTATCCTATACTGTGTAAAACATTTATATTCAGATTTAATGGAATAGTTATCAATTTGCGAACTGTGTGCAAGCAAATGTCTTACATTATTAAGACCAGTATTTCGCCACGGCAAATTATCGACATTTACAGTGACACGAGGAAGATTTAAAATTTTGGGCATCCAACGAGAAATTATAATTGTTTTAATAAATATTTTGTGACAATAAATGCGTAAGTTGTCAGTAAGGAAAGCGTTTCTAGGCTACTTCATGACTACTCCTACTTCTAACTGCCTCTAATAGAATTAGACATTTTAAAACTCTAATTAAAAAAAAAAAAAGTCGATGACTTGTTAATCCGATTTTGAAAATATCACCAAATTCTTTTTCTGAATAACTTAATTTTTTTACAAGTCCGTTAATATTTCATTCACAGCCTTTTTACTAATTTTCTTGATATTGTTTGTTAAGTAGCTAGCACGGCTAACTTTGGCTATTACCGACAAATAGACGCCATAAAGTTTCAGACATCGGGAAACTATTGTAAGTTTGTCATTAAATTAACAGCATTTAGGCTAAGTAATTTAAAAGACAAATATTTCGACACTCCATATTCTATTACGAGTAAGGTTTAAGATATTGGTCACGCAAAGACAAATTATAAATATTTTAAAACTCTAGTAACAAAAACATCGATTGACTTGTGTGATGGTGCGTTCAGGAACCACAAGCGAGAGAGGGAAATCCAAAAAAACGTATGCCTTTATTGATTGCCGGGTCAGGACCAGTAGACACAAGAATTGCCAAGCCACAAAACGAAATCCAAAAACAAAGTCGACTAGACAGGCCGGGGTCAGAACCGGAAAAGCAGAGGTGCAACAGTACACAGACAGTAGGCAAAAAGTCATAGTCGAAATCCAAAGCAGTGGGTCATACACAGGGCATTCAAACACAGAAAACGTGGTCATACAAAAATGGGTCAAAAATCCAGAAAAGCAAAACAAGACAAAAAGGGCTATGGCTAAATTCAAGGTCGGACGAAACAGTCGAAGAGAAGTAGTAACACGAGACTCTGCACAAAGGAATATTGATCAATGTTCTGACAAAGTCAGAACAGCAGCGAGGACTCTAAATAGACAGAAGGGAAATCACATGCTATGCAGGGAACAGGTGAATGGGATGAGAGCTAATTACAAAGGAAGGTACACATGGGGAAATCCTAAACCACAACAATTGGCAAAAGCCAAGCCAATGAGTGCAGGAAAGCAATTAAGCACATGCTAGAGATCTCGCGGAAACGTAGGGAGAGACAGGGAAAGCCAAGCAAGAGGCGGAGACTAGAACAGGGCGATTGCTGAGACTGAATTAGTACTAATTAGTAGAGGTGCAGCTTTACAGATTAACTAAAGTGCTTGTTAGTGAGTTAGCAATATATACATGGATTAGTTGGGTTAGTCGACTATGATACAAAATATAAATGTTAGTCTCGTTAGTAATCTAGAAAAGCAAGGCGAAGGAAGTAAACGAGAATTGAAGTAATAATATGAAACACCAGAAACCACTGAAATCACCCGAAGCAGGTAAGCACACAGACTGGGGAGACGGACTGAACCAACTGATCACAAGACAGGGGAGACAAGTGCAATGAAACTTAAAATGGCATGAACTGAAAACCTGAGAATACAATAACCAAAAAGAATAAAGAAAAGACATGACCATGAACATGAAGCATGGTAACAAAAACACAGAACCATGACACTTGTAAATAAATCGAATCCAAAACAGTTGCGGTAGTTTATTCTTGCCAAAATTCAAGGCCTGCAATAATATCTGGTACACACCAGTCATACCCAAAAACCGCTCCCCTCTAAGGGCAGTCATATGACTATAGTGAATTTGCAGCTGCACGACTGTCTAACTTCCTAAAGACGAGCTGCACTTGAGGTGTGCTTTTCATCAACCATTTTGCCCAATAAGTCTGAAAACCGCTTGACTTTAATTTCGGCTGTTGGAAAACAGAAGGAGCTTATTTGTCAGTTAACTTTGCAGAATATGGCTTCTTTGAGAATTCCAAAACTTTGGACACTATTTAAACAAGTAAATTATTCTCTTTTCACTTCTGTTTACCTTTGACAAGATTCCATTTGCGAGTATATAGAGAAGTTAAGCAGTTTAAAGTACTCTAAAAACAGTGCCGTGACATTAGCAAAGTGTGTCCAAACTTTTGACTGGTACTGTAAGTTAAGGAGGGACAGTTTTGGTTTAGGGGAATAAACTATTAAAGGTTTGGCACTGACACCCTTTAACTTACATTGCTGCATTGCAGTTTGATTGCACTTCTGAATTTCTGCTTTTTGATATTCTCCTGCGCCATTCAATGCACTGTCCGCATCTGTTCAGTGACTGCGTCCTACTCGTTGTCGTGCGTTTTTTTTTTTTTTTTTTTTTTTTGAGGCCTGTTCAAAAAATAAAGGGTTTCTTGCTTCGGCCGCAATTCTGAAAATGAGAATGAAGCCAAAGAAATACGGCCCTTTACCATTTCCAAGATTTTTAACTCGGGCGGGACATTTGCTGAAATTCATGTTCTTGCCAGGACAGTTTCATTGTCCATTACTTATTTTTTTATCCAGAAATAAAGAGGGGCTGTGTAAAAATGAAAGAAGTGCTTAAAAAAGGCAGAGTGAATAATTCTGTCGGGGAAAGAGGAGGTCTTAATTGAAAATTGATTTGTGGTTATTTCGTCAGGCTTCATCATCCAAACGCCATATGGCACCTATCAGCAGCTATTTTATAAACAATGGTACGCGGAAATTCATTCATAAATCCTTCGCAAAATTTTATCGGTTATTATAATGACCGAATTACCCAAATAAGTGTACGTTGTTCTGAACGTAATGCACTGTCAAACTCCAGCCAACTGACCAAGCCTACTTTAATAGCTCTTGCAGGCTCATGGATTATTGGCATGACATTAAAATGGCACGTTTCGTTACAGTAACTTACAGTAAAGTAACTTACTTGTGGTCTTTAACACGCTTGTACTTCGCAATATCGTCCCTTTTCGGAATGCTGGTCTTCCCCGAGGCGAATGTACTTTTCTTGCCAGCTTCTTGACACCAAACGCAGTAGCGCTATCGTGGCTCATCGGCATTCTCGGATTGCTCCAGCCATGGAAAATCCTGGAACCATTTGGGCTGAATTGCCCTGCTTTCGTTTCTGTCGTGTGGCTGCTCTAAAACTTTAGGCTTCTTTGATTGGGGAGGATTCCCCCAACGAAATAATAAAGTGATCGCTGTGCCCTATCTTGATTTAGCCGAGCAGCCATTTTAGCATAGCAATGTAATTATGTAACTAATGAAGCTTAGCGAAAGTTCAGTCAGGAAGACTCTCTCTCTTGCGCGCACGTCAACTCCGTTTATTTTCTTTCCATTCACTCGCATGCTCGCCCATAAACCTCTGCACTCAATGTCTGGGCCTGTCAATTGAGCAGTCAGCTGGTGTAGCAGCTGATCTCTTCCATCCAACCATGGCACACCTCAGTCGCATCACTAGCCAATCTTTATGTTGCTGCCTTTTTAAAAAATGTCATTTTTCTCTGCTCTAGTTCGTTCATGCTGCCGTTCGCTGACCCTCCTCCTCCCCAACGCCACCCTGCTCCATCAGACCTTCCGTACTGCCACTCGAGCTCCACCAGCCTTCAGCCACCACCGCCATCAGTGTCTGGACTCTTCAGGGGAGTTTCCAGCTGCTGCTCTGAGCCGTGCTCCTGCTCTACGAGTCTTCCCGAAGAGTCCAAGCGCCAAAGACTTGTCTGATTTTAAGCATGTTAATTCTGACTGCTGTCTTCCTGCTGTCCTGATCCTCTCATTCCTAATTTACCATCAATTTATTATTCAGCCAGCGGAGGATGGGCTTCCCCAGAATAGCCAGGTTCCTCCTGAGATTTCTTCTCAATGAGGAGTTTTTTCTCACCACCGTTCGAGGCTTTTTCTCCCTACTGGGAGTTTTTTGCCTGCTATTTGGGGATTAGGGATTAGTCTGGGCTCTGCCCTTTTCTCCATGTAAAGCGATATATAAATAAAATTGAATGAATTGAATTCATCTTATGCTCAGCGCATTTTAAAATTTTTCTTGATTTCACTCGAGTCTCTCCTGATTGAAATATACTGTAACCAATATACTGCTGCTCTTCGCCTCAGTTCACTACGTTCCCGCGAAGAATATAATTTTGGCTTCTCGTTGTCTGTGATTGGCTAAGCGCGCTGCTCATAGTAAATTTTAATGATACATTAGTGGTCCACGGTGCAGTGCGTGGATCTCAGGGTGATTAGCTGTGTGTGATTACAGCAGGGATGTTTTACGCGTTTCGTTTCCGACAGAATTTAGAAGATCACCGTAACATAGGATTATATTGCCTCTTCTTCAAAATTTCGGCCTTCGCCAGCGTGGCTAATTCACCACAAAATTTCTTCGCCGCAACGTTATTTTGTTCACATTGGCGAACGTGACGAGCGGCTAGCGCAGCCCCTGATATTGTATTTGCTTCATGTTTTTCTGTACATATTTCTCATAAATCAGCTCAGAGGTGCTGGAATACAGTCTTATTTCACTGTGCTATTCCACTCTTACAGAAACCTTCAGAGGACAGATCTGCAGAGAGCCCCTATAAACCCTGAAGAATGGAAAGAGTCTCTCAGTAAAGGAGCGAGTGAAAGTGTAGAGAGGAATGTTGTTAGTGAGGTCAGTGAATGACACCTCCCCCCTGTCCCAGTCCAGCTGCACTCTGACCCTCTGGGGTTTTCTCTGGACAGTGAGGGGTGTAGGAGGGGAGGTCAGGGCTCTGTATTTCCCCCTGAACAGCGCTATACTCCACACTCCTGATGCTTGAGTCAGATCCACACGCCCTTTCCTGGACACGGCCTCTTTAGCCGCACCCACCACCCAACCGACTGCACCCCCCACCTCTACATCCCAGCTGTGTCTCCCTGAGCTGAATCCTTCAGAGCCCAACACACACCAACGGAAATCAAATCTCTCTGGATTATCAGGGACCTGTTGTTCCTCATCACTGTACCTCACACAGGTCAGATCTTCAAACAGTAAGAGGAGGGGACCTGCAGTGTTTGGGTCCAGAGTCACAGGAGCTGTAGGGACAGAGAATGAGACGTCAGCACTGATCTGCACAAAGAAAAACAGTCTGACACAAGGGGCTTCCCATCAATCAATCAAACTTTATATTGCACCTTGCACACAAACAGAATGAAACACAGTGCTTCACAACAATAAAAACAGTAAAACACCCCCCCACACACACACACACACACACACACACACACACACACGCACACACACGCATACAAACACGCATACATGCATACACACAAACAAACACATGCATACATGCACACACAAACAAACACACATACAAAAACGCACATACACACACATCCCCATATATGCATACACACACACACGCACGAAGACAAACACAGACATATATATATATATATATATATATATATATATATATATATACTCTCTCTCTCTCTCTCTCTCTCATAGCAGCATTTAACTATGAGCATCAGTGTAGCTCCTGTCCTTAAATACAGCATCACTCTTACAGCAGCATTTTACTATGAGCATCAGTGTAGCTCCTGTTCTTAAATACAGCATCACTCTTACAGCAGCATTTTACTATGAGCATCAGTGCAGCTCCTGTCCTTAAATACAGCATCACTCTTACAGCAGCATTTTACTATGAGCATCAGTGAGATTAAGGACTGCTGCTCAGTCTCTTCACTCCAGGGCTCTTACACACACAGGGCCAATATGACTCTGACTGGCTTTATCAGCTTGTATAAAGGATGCTGTAGATTCCCTCTGTACAGAGACAGAGTGGAGCTCCCTGCTGCAGCACTCACTGTACTCTACAGTCCCCAGCATCTTCTCCCACACTCTGTACTTCAGATTGCCCAGGTGCTTGGCCACATCAATCAGCGCTCCTGAGACCGTCTCTGGATCTGCCAGTGTGCGCTGGGCTCTGTAATAACATTCAGGAGTCACTTGTGCTGAGGCCTCGGCTTCAGTACCATAGAACAGTGGTTCTCAACGTCAGTCCTGGGGACCCCATGCGTGTGCTGGCTTTTGTTCCAACCACAATTGCAATCGTAGGATTTTAACAAGCTGCTAATTTGTCTTAATTATGTGCACTTAATGTTTAGAGCAGTTATTTGCCCTCTTAACCCACAACTTAACAGAAATATCTATTTGCCATCAAGAATTTCAAAAATAGCATTCGCACATTGCAGTATATCGGAAATAACAGCATTAAAGAAGAGAAAACAATGTAACCAATCAAATTAATGATGTAGTTGGCTCCTAATTAGTGAAAACTACTTGGCTCATCATGACAAATGTAGTCCACTAACAAACCAGTTTTGTGTTATGTTGATCTGATTAAGTTCACCTGAAGCTTTTTGAAAGAACTTGAAACAGTTGCGTCCAGCAGCCTAATCTGGGGTTTATTGATTTCCTCAGTGTATAATTTGATCTGTTTGACATGTTATGTTACTTGACATTACTTGCAGTATTGCAATTAACACACCATCTTCAAGGGTGTTTTATTCTTCATTGCATTTATGGACGTTCCTATGTAACATTTGACAAAAGAGATATATAAACAACTCTGAACATGAAAAGCACCTAATTAAGACAGTCACAGCTTGTTAAAGTACTACAATTTCAATTGTGGTAGGAACAAAAGCCAGCACACACATGGGGTCCCCAGGACCGACGTTGAGAACCACTGCCATAGAAGATCATCAGCAGCAACATCAGATCTTCACTCTATAAGAAAATGGCTCCATCCCTCCCAGTGTCCTGCCACACGGCCCCACTGGCTGCCAGATATGAAGCAGCCCGACCCCACTGAGGGACGCACTCACAGGGGCACCAGGGGATTATTTTAGAGGGAAATATTCTCTTTTATTTAGTATTTCAGAATGCTCCCTCAATATTCATTACACATCTGCAGTAATTATTATTAAATAGATGAATTTCAAACACAGTCACTTACAGCACCCTCCATAATTATTGGTTAAGATGTGTTAAAAGCCTTAAAATAAATTCAATTTTTATTGCAGAAGCATACTCTCACACTGAAAATTGTAGAAAAATGTAACCTTCAACTCAAGTGAATTTTAAGGGGAAAAAAAAAAATCCCTGACTAAGAAATAATTATTTTTCATAAAATCACCTGCTCCACAATTATTGGCACCCTTAACAATTCCTCGGAAATAAATGTAATTGAAGTATTTCTGTCATTTCTACAGTAGTTTACAAAGTTGATCAGAGTATCTAGGAACATTTAAGTAGTAATTCATCACTTCCTGTTTCCCTGGGGTATAAATATGACGTGACACAGAGGCCATTTCTCTTATCCACTCTTCAACACGGGAAAGACAAAGGAACACACCATTCAAGTAAGGCAGATGTGTGTCGACCTTCACAAGTCAGGCAATGGCTACAAGAAAATAGCCACTCGCCTGCACCTGCCCATATCTACTGTCAGAGGAATCATTAAGAAGTTTAAAACAACTGGAACAGTGGTAAACAAGCCTGGACGAGGACACAAGGTTATTTTGCCACCACACACAGTGAGGAGGATGGTAAGAGAAATAAAAAGTTCTCCAAAGCTCACTGTTAAAGAATTGCAACAAATGGTAGCATCTTGGGGTCACAAAGTCTCCAAAACAACCATCAGGTGCTATCTACATGCCAACAAGCTGTTTGGGAGGCATGCACGGAAAAACCTTTTCTCACTCACAATCATAAACGCATAACGTCTGGAGTTAAGCTAAAGCGGTACTGGGACTTCAACTGGGACCGTGTGCTTTGGTCAGATGAGACCAAGATAGAGCTTTTTGGCAACAAACACTCTAAGTGGGTCTGGCGGAACACAAAAGATGAGTATGCAGAAAAAGCACCTCATGCCCACTGTGAAGTATGGGGGAGGATCGGTGATGCTGTGGGCCTGTTTCTCTTCCAGAGGCCCTGGGAACCTTGTTAGGGTGCATGGCATCATGAACGCTTTGAAATACCAGGACATTTTAAATCAAAATCTGGTGGCCTCTGCCCGAAAGCTGAAGATGGGTCGTCACTGGGTCTTTCAGCAAGATAATGACCCTAAACATGTGGCCAAATCTACACAGAAATGGTTCACCAGACACAGAATCAAGCTCCTCCCATGGCCATCTCAGTCCCCAGACCTCAACCTCATTGAAAACCTGCGGAATGAGCTGAAGAAGAGAGTGCAGAGGAGAGGACCAAGGTCGCTGGATGATTTAGAGAGATTGTGCAAAGAGGAATGGTCGAAGATCCTTCTTTCTGTATTCTCCCATCTTGTGAAACATTATAGGAGAAGATTAGGTGCTGTTTTGTTGGCAAAAGGGGGTTGTACAAAGTATTAACGTCAGGGGTGTTAATAACTGTGGCACACATGATTTGATGTAAAATAATTATTTCTTAATGTGGGATTTTTTTCCCACTGAATAAATGCACTTGAATTAAAGGTTGGATTTTCCTCTTTTTTGTCATGGCAGACAGAAGAACCAAACGCGAGTCAGGAAATCCAAAAACCGTAGTCGTTTACTCAGGCAATGGGTCGGGAAGCCAGGGGTAGCACAGAGACGTAGTCAGGCAGGCAAGGTTCGTACACGAGGATCAATAAATGAGGCAATCAAAACAAAAGGGCTAGGCAAAAGAGTAATCAGTCAGACAGGCTATAGTTGTACACGGGAAGCAAAAACAAGAATACTGGCACTAAGCACAGGCAAGGGAGAAAAAGGAATGAAGATCTGACGGAAATCTGTAGTGAACTGAAACAAGATATACACAAGGAAATTACTAAACTAGGCGGGGAATAGGATTGGTGGGAGTTACTAAACAATCAAATCTAATAAGCACACGAGGGAAAGACAAACCATGATCATGCATCACAATTGACAAACCAATCCTAAACATGAAAACAGACTCCGATCAGGGAGTTGCCTAAGTGCATAATAGAATGGGAGGCAGCTCAAGGTAAAAACAGGTGCAGGAGATCGCAGTAATCAGCAGAGTCAGGGATAGGAAACAGGAGGGCGGAGTTTACAGACTAGAGCGAATGCAAAAGAGTATTAGTAAAAATGAACAACGTGATATTTACACACCATTACATGACAGGTGAATGTTAATACACAAAATTACTCAGGATGAGTATATTAGTCTATGTTAGTAATGACATAACGTAACATGAAGTATTAATCTTAATTAATATGTTAATACGTGAATAGCAGGAAATACAGGAAACGAGACGTGAAGGAAGAATTTCGGAAACCACGGAAACCAACGGAAATACCCGAATAGACGCATGAACGAGGACAGGGAAGTGCATGGCTCAAATCACATGGAAGACGTACATGACGCGACTGGGGCAGACGAGGTGCAACCCTAAACACATGAATGATAAATGAAACAATAAATGATAAACATAACCAAGCCAAAAACACAGATTATGACATTTTTTTCATTGTGGTCCTATATTATTTAGAAAAAAACTGAATTTATTAGAAGCTGAAGAACACATCTTAACCAGGGGTGCCAATAATTATGGAGGGCAGTGTATAGATGGAACATTTCAGTGCTTATAAAGTACTTTCGATATTTAGTCAGATGATAGAGGATGGATTTTGCTGACCTGTTTTGTGTGTCCTTGTAGCTCTGAAAACAGAAGAGTGAATTAATGTGACTGTTGCCAAAACTCAGTGCATTTAAACTGTGTTAGAAACCACAACTGCATGCTTCCTTGTTATTGAATATACAACCCCAATTCCGAAATAATTGGGACAAAGTGTAAATTGTGAATAAAATCAAAACGCAATGACTTTCAAATCACACCAGCCAGTATTTTATTCACAAAAGAACAGAGATAACATACCAAATATTGAAACTGAGAAATTTTACAATTTTATCCACAAAATGAGCTCAATTCAAATTTGATGGCTGTAACAGGTCTGAAAGAAGTTGGGACTGGGGCCTGTTTACCATAGTATAGCATCCCCTCTTCTTTTTAACACAGAGTGGAGGCGTCTGGGTATTGAGGAGACAAGTTTCTTGAGTTTAGCCATTGGAATTTGATCCCACTCTTGTTAAATACAAGCTTCCAGCCGCTAGAGAGATTTGAGTCTCCTTTGACGGACTTTTTGTTTAATAATGCACCAAATGTTCTCAATCTGTGAAAGATTGGGACTGTAGGCAGGCCAGTTCAGCACAAGGACTCTTCTACTATGAAGCCATGCTGTTGTAATAGCTGCAGTATGTGGTTTTGCATTGTCCTGCTGAAATACACAAGGCCTTCACTGGAATAGATGTCGTCTGGAGGGGAGCATACTTTGCTCTAAAACCTTTATATACCTGTCAGCATTCATGGTGCTTTTTAAAACATGCAAGTGTCCCACACCATATGCACTAATGCATCCCCATACCATCAGAGATGCTGGCTTTTGAACTGAACGCTGATAACAGGAGGGGTGGTCTTTCTCCTCTTTAGCCGGAGGACACGCGCCCATGATTTTCAACAAGAATGTCAAATTTGGACTCGTCTGACCACAGGACACTTTGCCACTTTGCTACAGTCCATTTTAAATGAGCCTTGGCCCACACAACATGATGGCGCTTCTGGATCACGCTCAACAATGGCTTCCTTTTTGCCTGATAGAGTTTCAGGTGGCATCTGTGGATGGCACGGCGGACTGTGTTTACAGACAGTGGTTTCTTGAAGTATTCCTGGGCCCATTTAGCAATGTCAATGACAGAATCATGCCGGTGAGTGATGCAGTAGCGTCTGAGGGCCCGAAGATCACGGGCATCCAGTAAAGGTCTTCGGCCTTGTCCCTTACGCACAGAGATTTTCCCAGTTTCTCTGAATCTTTCGATGATGTTATGCGCTGTCGATGATGAGACCTTCAAAGCCTTTGCAATTTGACGTTGAGGAACATTGTTTTTAAAGTATTCCCCAATTTTTTTACGCAAACCTTCACAGGTTGGAGAGCCTCTGGCCATCTTTACTTCTGAGAGACTCAGCCTCTCTAAGACGTCCCTTTAATAGCCAATCATGTTACACACCTGATGCCAGTTAACTTATTTACATGCTAAATGTTTTTTCAGCTGATTCTCTTATATGGGTGTGGCTCACAAAAACTACCCCAGCCAGGTTGTGACTTTGAAAAATATTTTTTTCTTAGCTGGATCTTGCTAATAAGTATTTAGAAAGTAGAAGTGTTATGGGTTTATGTGCAAAAAACCGTGTGATCAAATGAGCAATAGTTTTTCCGGGGCATGTCCTTGAAGAAGGCCCTCTCCGAAGTCAAATTTGGCCCTGTCATTTACGTTATCGGCTGACTTACCTGTCTTTAATGAAGCTCAATGTACAGTTAATCAATTCCTAGCCATGTGGAAACCTGTTTTAAACTAACCTGACATTCCAACAATGAAACTGACATACAGAGAAGCTGCCTGCACCTCATTTTAGTAATGTGTCACCTGTTTGAAGTTTGGCCTGAAAATGTGAATGTTAGTTCCGCTGCAACTTGAAAAACTGAACTGTTCCATTACTTCTAGTTCTGTGCAACTGCCTGCTTATTAATTTTTAGCTATTTTACATTAAAGTGTAGGTCTTTGTGATTAATCATATGTGTCCTTAAGTGTGTACTACTAAATGCCTTGGCGCACAAGGTTGATTTGTGAATGGTACCAAACGATAACGTAAATGGCACGATCATGAGTCTCAACTATGTGTTCTGAAAATACCTTTATATCATGTTATAGAGCTGTTATATGCAATCAAACCTCATTTTAGTATCATATATCCATAAATCTTTGGTTAGGTACCCCAAATGCCATCCCCTGGTGCAGTTCACCTGCACTCATACTGACTTTGACAAATAAATGAACACAAAACGTCTGAAATTTGGATCAAAACAACCCCTCAAGTCTTTATTTGCCCACTTTACCCCCGCCCCAAATCAATCATAATACTTTGCTAAAACAAGTTACATTAGTTTTGCAGCATACAGAAGGCATCACTGCACTAGAAAGCAGGGCAAATAACATAAATGACACGGATAACGTAAATTACACTCGTTATGAAAATCTTCAGAAAATCACTACAGCACCCCGGTTTGGAGCTAAAAATGGCATTCTTTACATTAAACTGATTAAATATAGTTAGAAGAACCACCTGGACATTAGAACCATTATGGCAAATGACATGGACGGTATCTGAAACCATATAAAATCACAATAATCACAGAGATGCCAAGTCTCATGCATTTTGCGTGAGTCTCTCGCCTCTTAGTGGCATTCACGTTCCTGTGCCAGAGTCAGCAATTTTTTTCAATCAACGCGCACTGAAGAAATTCACTCGCTGAATTTAAGTCATTGCGCATTAAGTTAATCAGTTTCACATGCATTACGGTGGATTTCCCCACTAGTGACACAGAAATCGATTATGACTCGGGAATTCTCACGCTTGTCTTTACTGAGGGATTGAAAGCAATGGAATTGCATAAAGACGTTTCAAATGGTCTTATTTCATTTAAACAATTTAAACGATCATGAAACACATGCATTGTTTCCAACCCCTGAGTAAAGAAAAGTGTGAGAAGCCCGGAGTCATAATCACTTCCATGTTACTTGTGGTGAGGTCCACCTTTACGCAAGTGAAACTGAAACTTCAATGCACAAGGATTTTAACTCCGCGTGAGAATCTCATTAATAAGCGTGCATTGAAAAATTGCGGACTACAGTGAATAAGCCTAAAAAATGCGTGAGACCTACGCTGAATGCGTGAGACTTGGCATCTCTGAATAATCATAAAACATGTCATTTACGTTATCCGGATGTGCATACTTTGTTTTTAATCTCCTCGTACTAAACTCACTCCAAACACCACAAATAAGCAGTAAATATGAAGATAACACTTATATAATCTGATTCAAATGCAAGAACATAAGATGGCAAGTCATTTCAGAGACCTACAAGCATTGAAAACTGGGCGTTCGAAATTACGAACAAAAATGTCATTTACGTTATCCTGAAATCGATCCTGGGTACATAATCTAAGGCCAAAACAACGCCAAAATACTTCTGAACAGCATTTAGACATCCCTATCGATGATATCATGTAAATCATTTACATTCAAACAACTTTCCTGACATGTTTTCTCATGAATGTTTGTCATTTACAATGTAGATGGTCATTTACGTTATCAAGTCAACAGCGTTGTATTCGGCGCAATGTTTCGAAACTCAGACATGAACAAAATTTTCTTTCGCTCTAACCATCGAAAAACATCATAGAGAGTTTGGATCTTCGGTATGGTGAATCTCTGACACTTGTTTTACACTAACACACAGTCATTTACACCAATCAGAGTGTAAAAATGGCAAAAAAAAACTTACTTTTTTTTCGATGTTGCTCAGGTCCTCTGACCCAAGACAGCGTGGGGACGCTTCTGACCAGAAGAGGAAGTTCCGGGAAAAGGGCAAAAGACAGCGCGATAAGATTGAGAGGGGTTACAACGGTGTTTGGGCTGAAATCCTCCCGTGTTGCTTTGGATAACGTAAATGTCAGATAACGTAAATGACTTAAATTTTATATTTTGGGCTATGGAAACGCTATTATACAAGTCAAAGCGAATCATAGTTATGTTTAGTGGTGTTTTGGACCGACTGGATGGGTTTAAAAGGCTGGAAGTACCAAGGAACAAGCAGGTTCGGCACCACGTCGATAACGTAAGTGACATTCTTAAACCGTACGCCGTCAAAGTCATGATACGATCAGTCACCACCTCAAACCCAGTACCTATAGGGTTACTTTTGCTTTAATTCCTTAATAACGGCTTATTTGGCTATAATATTGAGTATATGTGGAGTGTTTAATGCTTATTCTAGATTATGTTACTGATAGCTGTTGAGGAATAACGTAAATGACATAATTTCATGGACATTTTACCTAGGAATGCTATGGACACTGGGTCAAGAGCAGGAATTTTAATTTGGTATGTCACAATGGCTGAAACTCTTTACTTCAGAGGGAAACTTAGTTTTAATCAATAATAAGTGGTCTACATGCTAAAAAACATGTTTAATCACATATACATTGCCTGTGGACATGCTTAAATTCTGGTATTTGAGGTTTTGAGATGACTTTAAGTAGCTATTAGAGGGGGAAATACTGGTCATAGACCCATAGAAGTAATATGTCCTTGCAGCTCTAATCATGCTCTTTCCATTAAGCGTATAATCTTAAATTAATTCCGATTTTTAGGGATTTTATAGGCAGTGGAAAAAATTAAAAGGGGTGGGGTAGTTTTTGTGAGCCACACCCATATATTAATTGCTTTTTCAGCCCTTTTTTGCCTGTGTCCCAACTTTTTTGAGACCTGCTGCAGCCAGAAAATTTGAAAGAAGCTCATTTTGTGGATAAAAATGTAAAATGTCTCAGCTTCAACATTTGAAATGTTATCTGTGTTCTATTGTAAATAACATATTGGCTCGTGATCTGAAAGTCATTGCATTTTGATTTTATTCACAATTTACACTTCGTCCCAACTATTTCGGAATTGGGGTTGTACATTACATATGGCAACACTGGAAAACTAAATGTTCTTCTATAACATATTCTCTCTGTTTACATTGTTTTGCCGTTTAATGAAATTAAAGTTGAAACAAGTGGTGCCAGGCACAACAAACCCCGCACATACTTTCACCTACATGTACGAAATTCAACAGGGATCTACTCTGGGTCAGTCGCAATCCCTATACCGAATTTGGGGTGAATCTGGCCATTAGTTTCGCCCTAGAGTGTTACCAAACAAACAAACACAGAAACAAACGCAGAAACACAGAAACACAGAAACACAGAAACAAACTGAACCGAAAACAATACCCCTTCCCTCACCCTTCGGGTGGGGCGGGGTAAAAATTATAAAACACTTTGCCAGCAGAAACAAGAAAATAATTCTGTTTAAACGAGTCTTTGAAGAGATTTGATGATATTAGCAGGTCTACATGAAAAGGTAGTTTAGAGAATCCTGCACTCTACACATGAATGTCTGTGAGCACTAACAGCAGTTTGTACAGAGTCCTACAGACACAGAGTGAACAGGTCTTACCTGCAGGAATAAGACGTCTTCAGCTCCCAGCTCCTGTTCTATGGCTCTGATTTGTTTTGAAAGGGATGATATCTCTTCTGTCATCTTCTCAATCTTCTCCTTCATCATCTGACTCTTCTGCTCCTCTTCCTCCCGCAGTGCAGTGATCCTGGCTGCCTCTTCATCTCTCAGGAACTGCTGAAGTTTCTCAAACTCCATCTTTATCTGTCTCTCTGTGCGCTGGGCCTGACTCTGGAATAAACATTATTCATCATCATTTCAGCACAATCCAGGGCTGCATTTTCAACACTGTGATTTAAAGGCCTCAGTACAGTACCTTGATGTGCTCTGCTGTTTGATCACAGATTAGTTTCACTTCATTAAAGGTTTTTAGCTTCTCCTGCAGTGGAGCCAGTGCAGTCCTGAGTCTCTCCTGTAAAGACATGACAGAGTCCACACTTTACTGAGGAAACAGAGGGACAGTAAACTTCACTGTTTACACAGACAGCACAAGAGCCCTGCTCAGATAGGTATAGGCCAGCT
The DNA here is from genome assembly GCA_029692085.1 of Gymnothorax javanicus. Lineage (NCBI taxonomy): Eukaryota > Metazoa > Chordata > Actinopteri > Anguilliformes > Muraenidae > Gymnothorax > Gymnothorax javanicus. The sequence continues at coordinate 175,773,303 of CM056195.1, forward strand.
TCATTCGTATCCGACTATGCCATAAAAGAATCAGATTTCGTGTTCATCACAGGTGACAGGCGATTACGCCGTTTTTTTTAATCTCTCTAACGTAGCCTCTTTGTCCCTATTAATACCATCATGGAGATTAGTACGCCAGGTAGCCCGATGATTCCATGCAGATGTTCAGGTACTGGGGTCTATTTGGAAGTTTCGTTAGTCTCTTTATAAAACATCCTTAAACCTAAGACGAGGTCAGCCAATTGGTCTTGATCCATTTTTAAGAAGGCCGTGCAGGATGCAGCGAGGGAGATGAGAGTATGGCATTCTATGGACATGTCCAGCCCATCTGAGTCGAGTGAATTTCAGAACGGACGACAAACCCCTGCGAACCGTGACCATGGTTGACCTTGGTTGACCTCGGTTCACCATGGTCAACCATGGTTAAAGCATGATTAAAAATGGCCGACCATGGTTGAAGCATAGTTGCACCCGCTTGGGGAGTTTTTGCACCATGGTTAACCATGGTTGACTATGGTGAACCAAGGTCAACCATGGTGTTCCATTTAACAAAAATGTCAAAACCATGGTTTGATCAGGGTTGACCACGGTTGCTTGAACCAAGGTCAACCAAGGTCAACCAAGGTCATGGTTCGCAGGGGAAGGTCTGGAGTCTGTGATGCGGAAAAGTTCTTCATTGGTCATTTTGTCACGCCAGGAGATACCAAGTATAGCTCTTTGTGGCCGTGTGTGAAAAGCACTGAGTCGCTCTTCTTGGTGGCGATAGGTCATCCAGGAGGGTAAGCCATACAAAAGTTTGCTCAAAACACAGGCTTCATATACTCTTAGTTTTGTCTTGATGGTAAGGTACTTATTTCTCCACACACGTTTCTCCAGTTTCCCAAAAACAGTGGAAGCTTTTCCTAGTCTAATAGACAGTTCTTTATCAAGACAGAAATTAGAGGTTATGGTAGACCCTAAATATGTAAAAGAGTCAACATTGTCAAGTGTGATGTTGTTGATGAAGAAGCTCTGGCCACCGGTTAGAGATAATACCACCGTCTTCTTAAGACTGATCGTAAGGCCAAACTTATGGCATGCTGAGGAAAACCCATCCAAAAGCTCTTGTACCTGGGGGGGCTGAGGATGCACATAAAGCAGCATCGTCTGCATAAAGGAACACGGACAACAAGTTCCTGGACTTTTGTTTTGGCTTTGAATCTAGCAAAAGAGAAGAAGTTGCCATCATCGCGGGTAAGCAGAGAAACACCTACATGGTCAGGAATGCTTTGGTACGCAGTTCTGAATACGTAGGCAAAATAGATACCAAAAAGAGTAGGGGCTAAACACAGCGCTGTTTGACACCTCTGTTGATGGGAAAAGAATTGGATTTATCACCATCATACTGTATCTTGCCTTTCATTCCTTGGTGGAAGGACTTAACAAGGATGAGTAACGTTGGGAGGACAGCCAGATTTCTTCAATACAATAAACAAAGATGCTCTGTCAACCAGATCAAGTGCCTTAGATCAATAAAGGCAACACGAAGAGTTTGCTGTTGTTCACAAGACTTTTCCATCCATTTGGTTTTTCACCAAACCAATAGAATGTGTGGTTCATTTCCTTGATCAAGCCTGCGCTAGGAAGCCATGTCTCCTGCAATGTGAACATTTCTTTGTTGTAACTCAGTGTCAATGACAGCTGTCTTCCATACTTTCAAGTTCTCGGAGTTGAGTTCATTGTCGGGGAACATTCCAGGGGTCATAGTCCTTACATTCCAAGTTCCAAATATGAATTGCGTTTTCTTAGGTGAGTTTAGAGACACTCCATTTCACACCTATCAAATGGAATGTTGTGGTGATCAGTAGCACCTAATTGGTCAGGGGCTGCCTAACTTGGAGCAGGCGGTAGCTACCATGAAGTTAAATAAACTCTCTCACTGCTGACTATGGTCCCTGGTGCCCAGCATATATCACCTTTAGCAAAGACTTATAACCGGTGACTACCATGGTCCTGGTTTTATTTCTGAAATATCTTCAGCCGCAGTTTTCCTCTGCAGTGGACAGGCTTGGTGAATCAGTGATTGAGTCGAAAAAAATTGAGTCTTCAAGCCAGGACAGATGAAAGCACCTTGGGTAGTCCTGGGACTGATCAAGGGCTTCTTTCGCCCATAACACATCTAAATCAGAAGAGAGGAATAACCAATACATCTAAGATGAGTTCTAGGTGCAGGGGCTGCCGTATGAGTTGTAGTGCCAAGTTCTTACGCCTGACAAGACATGGGGCCCCAGCTCCATGTTTGATGGTTGGCCAGTGACTGACACGTTCATACACCCTTCAATAGCTTGAAAAACCCAGGGTGACCATCCAGCCTGTAAGGCCACCTTCGTAACCCAGGGTAGGGAGGCTAATTCTGTACTCACACTTGCCCAAGGTGTGCACCCAAGCTAGTGGAGGGAAGGAAGCGCCTTACTTCTCCATTCTAGACCGGTTCCAAGCTGGGTTTGGCTACAAGAGCCCTGCTCTGATAGAGGGAGCCAAAATGGAGACTCAGGTCACAGCTTGTGCAAAGCAGTGTGTCACTGAGACACATATCAGTAATCACCTCTGTGTGGGACAGGTTACCAGGCAAGACTGAATCTGTAAGATCACGCCTCCAGCCTTCCAGTTCACTGGTATATTTAGACACAGACTACATTCTTTGCTCTGTAATCATTGCCTGCATCTGTTTGTCATTTCCATTGTGTAGTAATAGTGTCCTATATAAGACCGAGTTCCACAGTCGGTCTTTGTTAAGTCTTGAATTATACATGCCTGTATAGCATTTCTAGTCTTGTATTGGACGTGTTCCCTGCGTATCGCGTGTACAGATACATGTGAAGAACTTGTAACTCTTAGTGCTGTTATTGTTTATTTCAGCACTTTAAACAGGAACTTCACTTGCTATTTGTTTTGTTGACTAATTGTAATACATTGTTACTTTACCTTATGCCCAGAGTCTGTAATACCAATAGTCTCTTCAAGAAATCTCGATTCCTGTTTTGTTTTGCATTTGCTTCATGCCCTCTACTGCACAGTGGGCATAATAAATACTACCAAGTCCATTGCTGCACCTGCGTCCAGTGCTCAATTTCCTGTCCTCCGTGCACCTGGACTGTGTGCGATGCACAACCGTTAGAATCAAATTGCTTATCTATTTAACATGCATCAGTTTAAAATGAAAATATACTAGGTTTAATGTGCTGTTAGTTTAACTTCTAAGTAACAGTGATTTGTACTGTAAGGCCACACTGCATCTGACACATACTGTGTATCTAAGCCATGAACTTTGACCCCTGCTGTCCCATGCTGAGCACTGCTCTCTAACACAGCTCTGAGGTCTCCACACTCCTGCCCCTCCCACCTGTCTCTCTCTGTCAGTCATGTGACAGAATCAATTGTTAAAGATAATACGAAATGTGCAAAATGAAATACATTCAGTAAATAAAGGATAAAAATCTAAATTTTGTTGCCAGTCTGTTACCTTTGACTCCTCTGCGGCCTCCTGTACTGGCTGCACATAGTGGTTTTTATGTTTTTTTGAAGATTTACAAACAACACAGATGGGAATCTGATCCTCCACACAGAAGAGTTTGAGTTTCTCACTGTGCAGACTGCAGAGCTCTTCAGATCCTGCTTTAGCTCTCTGACTTCTCTCCTTTAAGAACGCCTCACATGTATTCCTTAGGGGCAGGCTAATGGGAGGCTTATTCCGTTTAGCTCTTTTCCTGCAAACTGGACACTCCTGATATCCCTTCTGTTCCCAGTACTGCTGCACACAGTCCTTACAGAAGCTGTGACTGCAGCTCAGGACAACAGGATCCCTGAAGATCTCAGAGCACACAGGACAGGAGAGCTCCTCTTCCAGGAGAGAAGATCCAGACGCCATTCCGTCTCAGTCTGTTCTCAGCTCAGTAATGGCATCTGCTCAGTCTGTAGTTCACTTTTACTCTAACTTACAGTGTTCCAAAAGCTGAAGATAAAAAAAAAAACTGTCTATGACTCAGTAATACGTCTCAAATCATTGGTCTTGGTTCTTTCTTCCTCCTACTAAGAAATCTTCAGAAATTCCTTTTCCTCTGAGATTTGTAAAGTTTAATTCAAATTGTCCCGGAGTGACTGAATTGCCTGTGTCTTGTGCTGTACTTCCTGATTGACTCACCTTATCACATTGCACCACTTCCCCATTCTTCAGGTTCTGTCACCTCTATCTCTTGTGTTCATCTGTACAGAGTCTCACTCCCCAGATAATCTCATGCATACAACCTCCCTTACAAACATAATTCAAACGCAGATCCAGAGTCCATATCTATGGCCATGTTACGCTCTGAAAATACATGTAAGTTTAAAGCAGGCTGGAGTGACTTTAGTCAGCAGAAATTCTCTGCTCCATCCTTGTTTTAGGAATGATTTTATTTGGATTAACCCCAAGGGAAGTATGATCTCATTTTTAATGGGGCCCAAACTATTGTAATAAAGCCATCACAAAATCAGAATAACAACAAAACAACAAAAAATTAAATTTATAAAGAATGCAGTTAATATCTGCAGTGTCTGCAGGTTTAACTCCAGTCCTGGAGGGCCACAGAATCTGCTGGTTTAACTCCATGACCAGATTTCCTGGAACCCTCATGTTGCAGATCACTCTATCTGGGAACTCTAGAAAAGACTGAGACAGTACTGGACCGGATCAGACCAGACCAGACCAGACCAGACCACTTAACTCCACGTGTGTCAGGCCACAGTGTCTGCAGGGGTTGCCCAGGCACCACACCATTCACAGAGGAGCTTAGCATCTTAACCAGGAGAAAGAACTAAAACACTTGGTCATCTACGAACACAGATGCGTCCCCTGTACAGGAGAATATTTTATCACAGTTCAATATCTATGTTGACAAGAAGAACTCCAGGCAAGCAAACTTTGTATTTAGTTAAGCTTTCCATTAAAACTAGTAATAATCATCTGTTTTTCCACAAAATCATTAGGTTCTGTCCTCACATATCAAAGGTGATGTCCTCACATCACACCAAATATGAAAACAATCTGAGAAAAATTGTGACCTCCAGAGCGGTACCATGGACATTTCTGCGGCGGGAGCAGACATGAAAAGACTGTTGATCTATATTTTTCTGTGATATCATCGTACAGGGGAAACACTGGTGAAATCAGGTGCTGTGAGACAGAATAAAGTAATGCTGACTGCTGTCTCACTCTCCTGGTCATCAGTGGGGTTACCTCTAAGGCACTGGTAGCACACGACCATCTCATCTGCGATTAATAATGCTGAAGCGGCAATTTACTGTCAAAGAAAACGACATATTAAACACACCAGATGCTTTAGGATATCTTTCTATAAGCTGCTATCCCATCAAACAACCTGGCATCAATGCATTTCTATTTCAGTTTAAAATCGCTAAACAGGAATAGCTTCCTTTTGAAAGGTCAGTCAGTTTGACATTAGACTGTTGTTATTTTGAGGGATGAGAGTTATTCTGCACATAGAGTGAGTGGATGAAGAAAGTACCTGCAGACACTGGAGTGGGTGTAGCGTTACAGTGTTACAGTGAGGGACCATACAGCTCTGGCCCTCTTACCGTCTCTGACTGACCCCAGACAGGTCTACAGGGCCCCCAGCACAGGCGGTGCTGTAGAGCTGCAATCGCCCGTCTCACTGATGTCCTGCACAAGCTGTGGTAAAGAGTGTACTGGGACAGGATATAATTGTGCTACGAGGGGTAAGATGAGTTTACGTCAGGACACCATCACATCATTGCATCATAGCGTAATCGGTGTCATGTGCAGTGATGACTGATCAGAGGACGAACAGAGAAGTAAATGGCAAAAAAAATGAACAGCACTGTTGCTGATGAACACCACAGGAAATCAGTGACTGTAGGTGTTGTTTCACTATATAACCACACAATGGCAGCAAAGCATCAGTTTTGGAATCAGGCGAACAAATTATGACAATCTGCTTCGATTCTTCATATTGATTTTGGCAAGAAAATACAAATTATCAAGCTTATCGGTGCGTAAATCTGCCCTCAGTTTATGATGAAAACAAACAGGCAAGACTAACCTCTCAGTTTATATGTGATAAACGACTGAACACAGTACACTGTTAAAAACTTGCACCTTTCTTTTTTGGCAGTTATTTTAACTGTAATTTTACAAAAAAAAAGTTTACCACAGAGTTCCGTGTATGTTAAGTGTAAACCATGTGCGCAGAACTCCACTTACAGTTAAAATTACTGGCAAAAAAAGTGCAAGTTTATAATAGTGTAGTAAAAATGTTGAGTTAGCAGAAATGTAACATGACTATGTTGTAGTTTAGCAGCAATTTTGGTAATGCAGCAGTAGCCTATATTTGGACTTAGAAAGCTCTCGATACATCAGGAGTCAAAGAGTGAGTTTACCTGTGCAGCACTGATGTGGAGAGACCTTCCTCCCTACAGCTCAAAGTCAGGGTCTCTCGGGAATGCACAGGAGACATGAGCCAAAGATACTCTATACATCACTGGCCTAATACATCACATCAGTATCAACAGCAAACCAAACACGGAGAAAATCCACCATCCTGGAGGGAGAAAAGGACATGCTGACTGTCCAAAGTGACACCAGCAAAGATTTCATCAGCTGCGACACAGAGACGTGAAAGCCCATCAGGCAATCCCTAAAGCAGGAAGTCTGACTCATCATCGAGATGCTGCTTTGTGTCGTCATGCGTTCCTGTTACACTGCGGCAGGTAGGATTAGCATTTCATGCCTCCCTAACAGGGCTGTAGGAAGGAAGAGCACAGACCAGCGTCCAGGTCCCACAAGCCATAGGAAAGCCAATAAAGAGGTGAACAGTGTGAACACGCCAAGGCAATTCTCTCAATCTGAGCAGATCCTTTTGTACCATCCCCACAGAACTGCCTTCCCGACCGGATTCACAGAGAGGCCGGACGAGTGTATTCTGCCTAATTATAGGAAACCTACCGATCTGATGCATGTCCCTACTTTTCAGTTGGTTTCATATCAATACAAGAATGCATTTCATTTGAGAGAATGGATCATCTGAAATTATTAGAACAAATACTTCTTTTCAAAAGAATATGAAAATAAAACATAGCACAGTAAAGAACATTATAAATAAGTTGAGCTAAAAAAAAAAAACATGTAGTGTTGAAGAATAAAAATGTTTATATATACAGTTTGGAAGACAATTAATGATAACGTGAATCCTCGTTCGGTTTCTACATTATAATCATTGATTGCAAAGCAGTCCCTGTGTGTCAGAACCCTCGTGTCATCATCATCATCATAACCTTTATTTAACTCGGAAGTCAAATTGAGATTACAATCTCATTTACAAATGAGACCTAGTAAGACAGGGTTAAATAGCAGCAACAAACACAAAACAGAACAAACATCAAATCATAGTATTAACAAAATAAATACAAAATTTTTTTGCAAAAAAAATTTGTGAGCCTCAAGCCTGATAAAAGGTGTGAAGAATTCTTCATTTTTCTTTATGAAAACAAAACGGCCGCGACTTTGTGGTGCGTTTCAAGAGAAGAGACGGAGTCAGATTCGGTGTTAGAAAACCCAGTTAAAAGGAAACCGAGTTTATTCATCGTCTCGACCAGCGCAGTGTCCAGTACAATTATGATCTGACTGCCTTCATTGGGATACAACAGGATATAAGTACCATTGTGAACAAAAGATATTGGCCCAGGAGTTTCGCTATGGTGCAGAAACAATAGTGCCTGATTAACTCATTGGGTTAAACGCAGATGACATTGTCTCAGTGAATACAGTACATAACCCATCAGTGTGTTCCTGCTTGACTACATCAGCCCAGCAGTGGACTGAAACTGCCTTGATTAAGTAGTTGGGCGAGACAGAATAGCTGGTTGTAAAGATTCTAGATTACTGCCAACAGAACGCCATATATCACTATATGTGCTGTGAACACTAAAATCTAACAGTTTCCCCTCTGATCATATGATCACTCACATCTATGATCAAACCATAATTACAGAGAGGTATTAACATGCAGGTTCGGAATACTAGATGACATGTATATTGTAAGCCATGGGAATACAAACACTGCCTGTAAAACTGATTAAAATAAACACAGTGGAATGAATGTATAGTCTCTGGTTCCTTGGGGGCTAGAGTCTGTTGGCGTCCACGGATGTGTAATGAGTTATGTATGTTTTTGAATGTCTCTCTTTGCAAACCGTGACACTTCGGCTCCAGGTGGGTGCTTGTTTCCGGATCGGTCCTCTTTCATCTGTATTCCGTCAAGTGGAGAGAGGTGCGGCAGTATCGTCCGGAACACAGCATTTGAACATTTCTCTGATTCATGAAATATAAGTGAGTTCAACGCATGGAAACAAAAAGGAAAGTGGAGATCCCAGCCAAACGGAACAGAAGAAGGGAAATCGTCGGGTCAACCTCGCAATGGGCCGTCGGACCCAAAGATTCCCTTAATCAAAAGAAACATACATTTTAAACAAACCAAAACCGAAAACTGGACTACCGGCAATCTCCAAAAATAACAAACAACCATGCATTGATTGACAATTAGCAGCCATTACTATGTTAGTGCACTGTGAACGACAGCAGAAGTGATTTAAGAGCTGTTATAAGAGTAGATTCTCAATTTCAAATACAATACAAGAAATATTCAACATTTCAAGTGAAATGATTTGTTTCCATTATTGCATCGAGGACACATGCCTTCCAGCAACTTGCACAGCCTAGGTGTATGCAACACAAACAACCTGCAGGCTAAGAAGTGCATTGCTCATGTGCCAACAACAACAATAAAACATCAGCATACACTTAAAAATGCTGAACATTTTGATTACACAGAACATACATTAACAAAGCCAATCAAGCATCAACTTAATCGTTGTCCTCGTTTTCGAAAAATGAAGGTCGGCAACAATATGTATGAGTGATACAATTCATATTGTTTATGTTGCTGGAAAGATTCGAGTCAACAGTCCCTCAATATGACTCATCTTTTCTATCAAGAGTTTGGTTGCCTTTTCAAATTTAAATTCAGACTCCCATTTTTTCCTGCTCTTAGGGTGCCCACTGTCTAATGTACATGATCGTCTGAAAAAGTAAGGGGGAGGTTTGCCTCTACCAAGTGACCAGCATTTGTCCACTGTGTGGCCTTCTTTCTGACACGTTTTGCAAAACCTCTCACAAGCTGTGTTTCCATCCACTTATTTTGATGCGCATTTTGATTTTGCGCTTAAAAAAACCTGAGTGGAAATGGCCAAAATGCGCATCAACTCGAAATATTGCATCAATTTTTTTTGCGCTAAGAGGGGGTGGAAAATTTTCCGAATCGATAAAAATAAATGCGCTTTAGTGCAGTGGAAACGGGTTAGCGAACAAGTTATGCGAATAAGTGATGACGTTTAGTATCTACGTCATTTTTGCTTGCCTACGTTGGCAAGCTAGCTAGCTAGTTTGCTACTTCGCAACATTGGTGTGCTAGCTATAAGGTTAGAGTTTGTTATCAATTTAGCTAGCTAGCTAGTGGTTAATACAGTAGAAGCGAACTGTAACCTTACACTACTGTGCTAGCTGTAACATTAAAGACTTCGTAACCACTAGCTTAAGTGATTACTTTCATTCGTTTTCACCACCAGCTTTCCTGTTTGTTTTCCTTTTCGTTCGTTGCGCTTATTGACATCATGGCGTGCGCCGTCTTCTTCTGCAGAAACAATGAAATTGAATAGAGAATTAGTGCCACCTAATGTAACCTATCCGGCACATATCGGACACTAAAAGGAGTCGTTCAAAAAGATTTGTTCGTTCATTTTTGCCCATCACTAACAGTTAACTTCGCAGTCTTTGACAAAGTGGCCAGGATTCCCAAAAACACAGCAGTTCTTTTCTCTGGGTAGAATCGTTGTTTCGTGTACTGGAGCGAGTGGGAATTTGAAAGTACAGTCAGAATTGCTCTGCCTTACGGGTTTATGGTTATAGTGCATTTCGCCTTCGACCCGTCTTTGCATTAGCGCTCTAAGCTGGGTTATCACCGCCAAATTATGGTCAGATGCCTCGCTGTCACTTCTAGTCCACTCGTCATTACGAGCGGAGGGCAGAACTGACATTGCGGTCACCCCACTACCAGGCGCCAATAACTGCCCGTTTTGCAAAAATTTGATTCCATCTTTTAAAGCAGCTATTTCCGGGTTTTTCTTTGCCACCTTTGCTTTGACGCTTTTTAGTTCTATCGCCAACCTCTTTACTTTTTCTCTCTCAGTGTGAAGGAGGCGGTCGGCTTCGGCCTCGGCATGGATTTTGTTTTGCCTTTGAATATTATTCACAATGAGCAGAGCAATGGGGAGTTTACGTGTATCGGGCACGCATTGGAGTTTGCCAAAAGCCTTCTTAATGTCCTCCAAACTCCAAACCTTATTCTCATTGACTTCAAACCCGTATTTATTTCGAAGGTGCTCGTCCACGTTTTCCAACATCAAATGGGACTGAATGAAACCTTCAGTCTCTCTAATAATGAGATTATTAGCAACTTCAGGTGCAGCTCTACCACCCTTTTCGGAAGTAGGGACCTGGGTTTTGTCGCGTCTGCCAAACATGATATCACTCGCAAAGTCAGTGAACCAACCAATACTGAACTGTATAAACTTCTAAAATAATGGAAATTATGCTCTCGTCACTTACCAGGAGGACAACGCAATTAATCTTATTTATTCAAAGGAAGTAAAAAGTAACGCTGTTATTGATTTAAGGACGCTCAATTAGTCGGCTTAATTTTAATTGAAACAGACCACAATCCTGTTCCTATACCCTACACCAATGGCACAATTTTATTTTATAGACAAAAAACAGCACGCACATCCAAAAACAATGAGTGCTGGGTGCTGGACAAAAACAATACAAAAGTACAAAATATAAAATATAAGTCCGCACACCAGAAAATGCTCCTTAGAAATTTATTAGTTGGTATCACTGCGTGACGTTTCGGGCAACAGCCCTTCATCAGACATGAAAAAAACTGTGGAGACACACCTCCATAAATAGCCAATGGTGGATCATGTGATCACATGCGCAGACATAAAATATAATACAACATATCACAAAAACAATACAAAACAATAAAGAGAAGCTCAATCGGAATAAATTCAAACCCTAGTATTCCAGACAGAATGTATGACCGAAAGAATTTATTAAAAAGTGTACTTACTATATATATATATATATATATATATATATATATATATATATATGTACATACATACAGTATATACACACACACATATATATACATATATATACATACACACACACACATACACATACATATACACATATATATATACATATATACACATACATATACATACATGCATACACATACATACAGACATATATACATACACACATATACACAAGAAAGGGCCAACAGTACTTAAAGTCTCATCTAGAGCATCACATGACTAAAACATCAGGTAAAAAAACCGTCATGCGGACATGCAGATTCAAGATGACAGTATTTCATGACACATGTAAATAAAATAGAGGTGCCACTAGAACTGTAAATTATAGTGATACTAAGTCAAAAATCGAAAATTACCACAGCAATGTAACAACACATAAACAGCATGTAAGCATCACTCCCACAGCAATGGAAAAATGCATAACAACATATAGTGCCGTACACTTCTTTTTTTGGGAGAACAATGTCAACAAGAACAGTTACACATCCAAAAATGTAGGGCAGAATCATCACCAATAAGCAAAATACAACATCACAGAAAAGGCCTCAAATCAAACTCTTCATTTAACCCTCTTGGAGCAAGAGTGTGTAATGTATAGATCCAAAAGGCTTCCCTTCTCAATAGCTGGGAATTTACATCAGCACCCTGGCAGTGCTGTTTAACCCGTTCAATGCCGCAGTATCTGAGAGATGAAACATCGTGTGAGGCTTGTATGAAATGCACCGCCACTGGGCTTCCGGTATCATGATTTCGAATATTAGATCTATGTTCCGAAATTCCTGTTTTGAGTGGTCTAGTTGTTTTACCAACATAGGCCGTACCACATGGGCACTTGAGCGTGTAAATAATATTGTTGGTGTTACATTTGATCACCCCTTTAATGTTGAAAGATTTGCCTGTGCATGAGTGGTTGAAGGCAGTAGTTTTATGTGTGAAGTTGCACTGGGGGCAATTGCCAGATCTGTAATTTCCAGAAGGAATAGATTGTAAGAAGTGGGGTGGAGTAGACGGAGGAAGGCGAGCTCTCACTAACATGTTTCTAAGGTTAGGTGGTCTCTTATACACAATGCGAGGTGGTGTGGTAAAACATTTGAGTGCTGGATCGGAATCAATGATGTGCCAATGTTTTCGAATGATGGATTGAAAATCTCTAGCTAGAGGTGAGTACTGGATCATACAATTAATCTGGACTCAGGAGATCTGGATCTAGTGTTATAAAGACACTCCGTTTGGGACACATTTTCAAAAAGGCTCTGTGCTTGCACCACCCACTCTTGCTTATATTGTCTTTGATAGAAACGTTTTTCCAGGTCAGCAGCTTGGACTTGAAAATCCGCATCTGAACTACAGATACGGCGAATGCGACTGAACTGGGAAAAGGGCAAGCTCTTCTTGAGAGGCACAGGGTGAAATGACTGACCACGGAGAATGGAGTTTCTATCAGTGCTTTTACGGTATAAATTGGAGCCCAATCTGTTTCCATCTCTATACACAAGAATATCTAAATAGTTCATCTTAGATCTATCATATTCCATAGTGAACTTCAAATGCCAATTATTGTTGTTAATAAAGTTATGAAACTCCATCAATTGGGTCTCAGAACCTATCCAAATGAAAAAAAATGTCATCAATGTACCTCCTCCAGTAGGTGATAAAGGGTCGGTGCGGGTTGCGGAGTTCTTTCAGGATAAAATCATGCTCAAAAAGTCCACAATATAGAGAGGCAAAGCTTGGGGCTATTTTAGCTCCCATGCTGGTACCAGACACCTGAAGGTAAAAGTCAGAACCAAACATAAAGTAATCAGAGGTGAGAACAATCTCAATGAGATCCACAATACAGCCAGTGCTTGGGATATGGTCAGAGCGCTGATTGAGGAAGTATTTTGCTGCTCGTAGCCCCCCTTCAAAGGGTACATTGGTGTATAAAGACTCAATGTCCATGGTCACTAAAAACAGAGTTCATCTGCTAACTGAATAGCTTGAATCATCTTAAGAAACTCCATAGAGTCTTTAACATAGGATGGCAAGGAGGTAACAAGAGGTTGAAGAAAAAACTCAACAAATGCTGAAATATTTTCTGCGAGAGAACCGATTGCTGCAACTATCGGCCGACCCGGAGGTATATTGGTATAAGCTTTATGTATTTTGGGGAGGGTGTACAAAACTGGAGTGACAGGAAAATCAACTATCATAAAGGTATGTTCTTGTTTTGTAATTTCTCCCATAACCAGGAGGGAATCCAATTTCCCCCTTATACGTTGTTTGACATCTTGTGTGGGATGATGCTGTAATTTTATATAAAAAGTGGTATTATTCAATTGTCTCTGAATTTCCTCCTTATACGCTGTACGATCCATAATAACAATTGCTCCACCCTTATCCACACTCTGAATGACCAGTGATTTGTTATTTTTAATAGAGTTCAAAGACATCCTCTGGTCCTTAGTTAGGTTGTTCATCACCTTATATTCCCGTTTTTACCAAGCAAGAGGGTTACATCCTTTTCAACAAGTCTACAGTAAGTATCAATAGACGCATTCCTTTTGTGAGGAGGAATGAAGGTGCTTTTACCTCTTAAAGGCGTCCTTGGTCCAGCAGGGAGTCTGGAGCTTGTTGTGCTTCCCGGTTCTACCGCCCCTAGTGACTCGTTAGGAGTCTCACATCCTTCAGACACAATGGTAATTGAGTCAGAAGGCCATTTTTCATGGCTACTGAAGAATTCTTTGAGCCTCAAAGTCCGAAAAACTTGTGAAAGTCTACAATAGTATCAAAATCTCGGCCATATGTAGTGGGTACAAAGGACAAACCTTTGCTCAAAGCCATCAAACAGGTATCAGAAAGTGGTTTGCTAGAAAGATTAATCACGTTCTGTACCTGTTGTGCTTCTGTGGCTGCCGCGTCCGGTAAGACTCTCTGACGGGAGGTGCTCATCCCCCGCCTGCATTTCTTCTTGCTCTTGTGCCGGGTCGTTGGGGTTCGTTCCTCTATTGTCCAAAAAAGAACCACTGGTGTGAGAGTAGGTGCTGGATTCCAAGTCATACTCTAGGTCAGTAGTCGATTGGTGCTGCGTGTTGTCATGGTCGAGGAGTGGAGGATGGTTCCTCCCCCGTGTGTTTCTGTTCCCCGTTCTCCCTCCATGTTTTCTCCAAAGGGCCGGGTTTCTCCACTGGTAAACCTTACCGCCGTCATAGTCCGCAGCATCTCTCTCAAACTTCTTCTTTTTTAAAGCAGTAATTTCCTTGGTCAGTTGGTTTTTACGGCGTTCACACTCGTCAAGAAGCTCTTTGAGTTTATCCGCGTCACTGAACTCGCTCTTCAATTGAAGTTTGACTTGCGTGATTTCCTCACGAACACTCGCGAGATTAGCAGACACTTCTTGTATGGTTAGAGCCATGCAGGTCAAATGAGCATTTGTTGAGAATTTCACTCCAACGATCACAAAAAACATTGTCTTTTCCGACGATAGGGCCCTTGTTGATCAGGGTGAAGCAAACCTGTAAACAGTAATAGTGTGAATCCCTGTGAGTCTCTTCGCAATTCAGCAACATGTGCGTCTATTAAGCATATGTGTCCTGTAACTGGTTTACAACATACATTCTGTGTATCTCTTCCCCTTGGCTGAAGCTCATATGTGGTTGTGCACTCCAGTTGTGCAAGTTGCTGGATTATAAACTCGCTTCCTTGCAAGTTACCTGAGTAAATTCTCAGTTTTGAAACTTTGTTTAATCTATTTAGGACTTCACTGACAGGCTTTTGTTTCAGCAGTCATTCTAATCATTTAGTTCATTTTAACAAACATCCAATCTTAATCAGAGTCCAGGATTGGGACCGAGTTCAAGTTAACTCAATTCAAGTCTGTTCCTGTTTGTCCACTCAAGTTATCAAAAAAAGATTCTGATCTTAATCAGGGTCCAAGACTGGGACTGCGTTCTTGCTGACGGATCCAGTTTGCTCTCTTTGTCCAGTGTGTTAGGAACAAGCTTCCACTCCTGAATTGGAGCCTGGATTGGGGTCGCGTTCCCCTCAAGCTACCTCTCCATCCTCTGAAGCAGTTCGGTCCTGCGGCGCCAGTGTAAAACCTGGTAGCATCCCGGAAGCCTGGCCGGCGATAACAGCTGAAACATGGCCTATTACAATAAGTGCTGAACTGCCTATCCTCCGCAACTGCCTTTCGGGGAAGTATCTGAGCAACAGGAGGCACAGACCTCTCAAACAACCCTGGACAGCAGCCTGGAAGACCTGATGTTAGCCATCTGTCTCAGGACATTGAGAGATGATTGTATGGCCTTCATGAGATGTCCCTGTTTAAGACAACCAACCAGCTTCTCGCGGGGCAGATCTTAGGCTTGCTGATGACAAGACACACTCGAGAGAGCGAGAGAGAAAGAGACAGACAGACAGACAGACAGACAGACAGACAGAGACAGACACACTGGTTTCAGGACAGAAAGAGAGCAGCACTGGAGTTATTCCACTGGAGTCTTTATTACACATCAGCTCATTACACACAAACCAGTGCACATACAGTACCTCTACATACCACAGTAATGTGACAACACTAACACTATACATCACAGATACTCTGAAACTCTATACACTGTTCATATTTTCCTTTCTGATCAATAGAGGATACTTTGTTTCATGTTTATTCTTTACATATTTCTCATAAATCAGCTCAGAGGTGCTGAAATACAGTCTTATTTCACTGTGCTATTCCACTCTTACAGACATCTTTAGAGGACAGATCTGCAGAGAACCCAACTTGACTCTGAAGATTGGAAAGAGTCTCTCATTGAAGGAGTGAGTGAAAGTGTAGAGAGGAGTGTTGTTAGTGAGGTCAGTGAATGACACCTCCCCCCTGTCCCAGTCCAGCTGCACTCTGACCCTCTGGGGTTTCCTCTGAACAGTGAGGCGTGTAGGAGGGGAGGTCAAGGCTGCATATTCCCAATTTAAGTGTGCTATACCCCACACCCCTGCTGCTGGGCTCGGATCCACATCCCCTTTCCTGCACACAGACTCTTTAGCCACACCTACCATCCACCATGCATGTACACTCCCCACCTCTACATCCCAGCTGTGTTTCCCTGAGATGAATCCCTCAGAGCCCAACACACACAACCAATCAAATCTCTCTGGATTATCAGGGACCTGCTGTTCCTCATCAGTGCCCCTCACACAGGTCAGATCCTCAGACAGTAAGAAGCGGGGAAACGCAGTGTTTGGGTCCAGAGTCACAGGAGCTGTAGGGACAGAGAATGAGACGTCAGCACTGATCTGCACAAAGAGAAACTGTCTAAAAGGGTTTCTCATCAAACTTCCTTTATATTGTACTTTTCATACAATCAGAATGCAACACAGTGCTTCACCACAATAAAAACAGTAGAACAACCGCCACATACACACACACACACACACACATACAGTGGGAGCAATAATTATTTGATCTCTTCCTGATTTTGTCGCTTTGCCCACTTACAAAGAATGGAACTATAGAATTTTAATCATTGGTACATTTTAACATTGAGAAACTGAATATTACAAAAAAAAAAAAAAAAAAATCCAGACCAACAACATTGTACAAATTTTATATATTTATTATCATATTTTCACATGAAATAAGTATTTGATCCATAGAAAAATAGGACTTAATACTTGGTGGAGAAACCCTTGCTGGCAAGCACAGAGGTCAGATGTTTGTTGTAGTTTTTCACCAGGTTTGCACAGATCTCGGGAGGGATTTTGGTCCACTTCCTGTCTGCAGATCCTCTCCAAATCCTTAAGGTTCCGGGGCTGTTGCTTGGCAACTCGAAGCTTCAGCTCGCTCCACAGATTTGATGGGATTTAGGTCTGGAGACTGGCTAGGCCACTCCAGGACCTTATGCTTCTTTTTGAGCCAATCCTTTGTTGCCTTGGCCGTATGTTTTGGGTCAGTGTCATGTTGGAAGACCCATCTGCGACCCATTTCTAGTGCTCTCACTGAGGGAAGGAGGTTGTCGCCCAAAATTTCCCGGTATATGGCCCCGTTCATTCCCCCCTCGATGCAGTGAAGTCTTCCTGTCCCTTTAGCTGAGAAACACCCCCAAAGCATAAAGGTTTCCACCTACATGCTTCACAGTGGGGATGGTGTTCTTGGGGCTGTACTCAGCATTTCTCTTCCTCCAAACACGGCAAGTCGAGTTGATGCCAAATAGCTCTATTTTGGTCTAATCTGACCACATCACCTTCTCCCAAGCCTCCTCTGGATCATCCAGGTGTTCTTTGGCAAACTTCAGACGGGCCTGTACATGTGCCTTCTTCAGCAGAGGAGCCTTGCGCGCGCAGCAGGATTTTAATCCTTCACGGTGTGGCGTGTTACTGATGGTTCTCTTCGTGACTGAGGTCCCAACTGCCTTCAGGTCATTAACAAGCTCCTCCTGTGTAGTAAAGGGCAGATCCCTGACCTCTCTCATGATCACTGATATCCCACAAGGCGAGATCTTGTGTGGAGCCCCAGACCGAGGGAGATTGGTGGTGACTTTGTGTTTCTTTCATTTTCTAATAATTGCTCCAACAGTTGTTAACTTCTCACCAAGCTGCTTGCTTATTTTCTTGTAGCCCATCCCAGCCTTGTGCAGGTCTACAATTATGTCCCTGATGTCCTAAGACAGCTCCTTTGTCTTGCTCATGGTGGAAACGTTGGAATCTGATTGATTTTGTGGACAGGTGTCTTTCATACAGCTACATAACGATGTAACGAGTTGACACAGGTGTTTTGGGTAATGAGTTGAGATTAGGAGTGCTTCTTAGTGGAAAAATAACTGGTCTGTGGGAGCCAGTATCAGTGCTGGTTGGTAGGTGATCAAAAACTTATTTCATGCAAAAATACGATAATAAATATATAAAATTTGTACGATGTTGTTATTCTGGATTTTTTGTGATGTTCTGTCTGTCAATGTTAAAATGTTCCTATGATTGAAATTCTACACAGTTCCATTCTTTGTAAGTTTGCAAACCTACAAAATCAGCAAGGGATCAAATGATTATTGCTCCCACTGTACATGCACTTATACACACGCACACACGCATACCCATGCATGCATACGCGCGCGCACACTCACACACACACACACATACAAACACACACACACACACAAAGCAAAAAGCTTAGTAATGGTAAAAACTAAAATAAGAACAGCACACATTAAAAAACAGGAACTGAGGAAACACCAGAGGCAGGACAAAACTCAAAAAAGAAAAAAAAATTAAAATCAATCAAAAAATAAGGTAATAAATAAGGAAAAAAATAGGTTATTTGACAAATACTGTAGAAGAACATGCCAGCTAAAAAAGGGGGGTTAGGGAAGATAAAACCAGTAAATAGATCAATATACAACAATAGTAAGTCCACAATTAAGAGATCAGTTCAATTAAAAGCCATGGTATAAACTGGGATTCACAGCAATAACCATTATAGTCTCACATACATCTGAGAGAGAAAAGCACCAGAACTAAAAGCTGATAATATTTCATAAGGCACACATTGTATAATCACTGTTAGAGGGAACAAAGCCTGTCAGTGTGTGTGTAGCTCTGTCCTTAAATACAGCCTCACTCTTACAGCAGCATTTTACTATGAGCATCAGTGTAGCTCCTGTCCTTAAATACAGCATCACTCTTACAGCAGCATTTTACTATGAGCATCAGTGTAACTCCTGTCCTTAAATACAGCATCACTCTTACAGCAGCATTTTACTATGAGCATCAGTGTAGCTCCTGTCCTAAATAAATACAGCATCACATCTTACAGCAGCATTTTTACTATGAGCATCAGTGTAGCTCCTGTCCTTAAATACAGCATCACTCTTACAGCAGCATTTTACTATGAGCATCAGTGTAGCTCCTGTCCTTAAATACAGCATCACTCTTACAGCAGCATTTTACTATGAGCATCAGTGTAGCTCCTGTCCTTAAATACAGCATCACTCTTACAGCAGCATTTTACTATGAGCATCAGTGTAGCTCCTGTCCTTAAATACAGCATCACTCTTACAGCAGCATTTTACTATGAGCATCAGTGAGATTAAGGACTGCTGCTCAGTCTCTTCACTCCAGGGCTCTTACACACACAGGGCCAATATGACTCTGACTGGCTTTATCAGCTTGTGTAAAGGATGCTGGAAATTCCCTCTGTACAGTGACAGAGTGGAGCTCCCTGCTGCAGCACTCACTGTACTCTACAGTCCCCAGCATCTTCTCCCACACTCTGTACTTCAGATTGCCCAGGTGCTTGGCCACATCAATCAGCGCTCCTGAGGCCGTCTCTGGATCTGCCAGTGTGCGCTGGGCTCTGTAATAACATTCAGGAGTCACTTGTGCTGAGGCTTTGGCTTCAGTACCATAGAAGATCATCAGCAGCAACATCAGATCTTCACTCTATAAGAAAATGGCTCCATCCCTCCCAGTGTCCTGCCACATGGCCCACTGGCTGCCAGATATGAAGCAGCCCGACCCCACTGAGGGTCTCACTCACAGGGGCACCAGGGGATTATTTTAGAGGGAAATATTCTCTTTTATTTAGTATTTCAGAATGCTCCCTCAATATTCATTACACACCTGCAGTGATTATTATTAAAGAGATGAATTTCAAACACAGTTACTCACAGATTGAACATTTCAATGCTGATAAACTACTTTTGATATTTAATCTGATAATAGAGAATGGATTTTGCTTACCTGCTTTGTGTGTCCTTGTAGCTCTGAAAACAGAAGTGTGAATTAATATGACTGTAGCTAATACTGATGATTGCTGATGATTTTTCACACTATTATAGTGAAATAATGAAAGCTTCAAGGTACACATCAAGGTTTGACCAAAAATTACCTTTAACGTATTTGCTAATTTCAGATTGATGAGGGTCAGGATCTTAATCCTCTTTCATTTTTTCACTATAATATTGATAGGATTACTGCTGAGCATCTTCAGTACAGCCTGTCTTCCTGGCTTAACCCGTATCCTGAGTAATCTCTTCTCAGTCATGCTTGGCTGGCATGTTGTGAGCACTGACATGTTGACTGGTACTATTGTTCCCGTGCTGAAAAAGCCTGGCCTTAATCCTCATGACCCGGCTAATTTCTGCCCCATTACTATTCCTACTAATTTTTCGAAACTTCTTGAGCTAATTCTTTTGCCTGAAAATGGTGGATGCAGCAGGACACAGTTTGGTTTCAGGCATGGTCTGGGTACTGACCAAGCGTGTTCTCTGGTACATGATATAGTGCAATATTTTAATAACGAGAGCAGTCCAGTGTGTGTGTGTGTGTGTGTAGTTTGGATGCCCAGAAATGCGTTGATCGGGTTTGGCATGACGGCCTATTTACAAACTTTTATCGAGAATTCCTTTTATCCATTGGCTGTTTTTGTATGAATGGTGCTTGAAGTGTAAGGCAGTGATAAGGTGGAATGGTGCTGAAAATGGTGCTTTTAGCATAAGGAGAGGCAAACGCCAGGGCAGTTTACTGTCTCCCTGTTTTTTTACAATGTTTATAGATGACTTGCTGCAGGACCTCTCTAAAAGTAAATATGGTGTAAGAATTGCAAACTATCTGTTCAACAATGTCGCGTATGCGGATGACGACACGGTCCTTGCGGCCAGTGTCCTGGGCCTGTAACCTCTCACTGACGTGTGCGTAAAATACGCCAAGAAATGGCGCTTTGTGTTTGGTTTTAGTAAAACTAAATGTATTGTCATTGGAGATAATATTCAGCACCATAGTCCATCATGGAGTCGAGGCACGGATATAATTACTACCTTTGAGGAAATTGAAATCTTTGGTACATGGTTTACGGCTGGTCAGTCACCGACTTTACATGTGGAAAGTAGGGTGTCCTCTGCGATACGTCGTGCCTGTACTTTCCTGAGTAATGCTTTCTGTTACCCTGGTCTCTCTACTGATGTTAAAGTTTGTCTATGTAAAACTGCTGTTTGTCCTGTATTATGTTTTGGCAGCCATACTGTAAATGTTCGTGCCAGTGATCTAGTGCTTCTTGAAAAATTTCAGTGACACTATTAAGCGTATTCTTGGACTTCCTAAGAAGAGTCATCACAGTCAGTTGCTTTGGGCTTTAGGTTTATCTCATGTATCTGATGTTATCAGCAAGAATAAACTATCACTGTATAATAGCATATTTAATTAGGACTCTCCAGCGCGGGATGCTAATGTAGCTCTCTTGTCTAAGTATTTGACACATGATGATCTGACTATTGGCACCCTGATGTACAATATCATGGACAGTCACTCTCCTGCATACTCCTGCAAGGCGTCTCTGCCGGGTTTGCGTGGCGCTGTGTCCGTCACTAAGGATGGGGTTGAGAACTCCTTGAAGAGTCTCCTCTTCAGGGAGGGGTATAGTGTGACAGACTCGACAGTGTGTACAATGATAAAATGCCTGGTCAGAGCATTCTAATTCATTTTATTTGTACTCTGTTTTAGACTGTGTTATTTTATATGTATATTCTGCTTTCTCCTTTTGAGGAGGTTTAAAAAAAATAAAAATAAATAAATTAATAAATAAATAAAACACTCAGTGTATGTTAACTGTGTCAAAAATCACAACTGCATGCCTCCTTGTTACTGAACATGCATTACATATGACAACATAGTGATCCTAAATGTTCTGCTATAACATATTCTCTCTGTTTACATTGCTTGGATGTGAAATGAAATTAAACTTGTAAAAATGATAAAACACTTTGCCTGCAGAATCAAGACTATAATTCTGTTTGACGTGGCTTTGAAGAGATTTGATGATATCAGCAGGTCTACATGAAAAGGCAGTTTAGAGAATCCTGCACTCTACACATGAATGTCTGTGAGCACTAACAGCAGTTTGTACAGAGTCCTACAGACACAGAGTGAACAGGTCTTACCTGCAGGAATGAGACGTCTTCAGCTCCCAGCTCCTGTTCTATGGCTCTGATTTGTTCTGAGAGGGATGATATCTCTTCTGTCAGCTTCTCAATCTTCTCCTTCATCATCTGACTCTTCAGCTCCTCTTCCTCCCGCAGTACAGTGATCCTGGCTGCCTCTTCATCTCTCAGGAACTGCTGAAGTTTCTCAAACTCCATCTTTATCTGTCTCTCTGTGCGCTGGGCCTGACTCTGGAATAAACATTATTCACCATCATTTCAGCACAATCCAGGGCTGCATTTTCAACACTGTGATTTAAAGGCCTCAGTACAGTACCTTGATGTGCTCTGCTGTTTGATCACAGATTAGTTTCACTTTATTAAAGGCTTTTAGCTTCTCCTGCAGTGCAGTCAGTGCAGTCCTGAGTTTCTCCTGTAAAGACATGACAGAGCCCACACTTTACTGAGGAAACGGAGGGACAGTAAACTTCACTGTTTACACAGACAGCACAAGAGCCCTGCTCAGATAGAGGGAGCCAAAATGGAGATTCAGGTCACAGCTTGTGTAAAACAGTGTGTCACTGAGACACATATCAGAGCACTACCTCTGTGTGGGACATGACAGGTAACCAGGCAAGAGCGAATCAAATTATTATTGTTCTGTATTTCATGTAAAAATTAATATACATCTGTTTTAAAATGCAAGTGTCCCTGGTTTAATGTGCTGTAAATTTAGTCACTTATGTTTATTAATTCGCTCTCCAAAGCCACATTGTTTCAGACACATATTGTACATCTGAGCCATGAACTTTGACCCCTGCTGTCCCTTGCTGAGCACTGCTCTCTAACACAGCTTTGAGAATGTCTCCACACTCCTGCCCCTCCCACCTGTCTCTCTCTGTCAGTCATGTGAAACAAAGTGAATCTCTAAGAATACACAAATGAAATTGGAAAACTACAGACAATATTGAATACACAAAATGACATTCAGTATTGCACAAAGTAAATAAACGATTGAAGTCTAAATTTTGTCTTCAAACTCTCACCTTACACTGTTCAACAGCCTCCTGCACTGGTCTCAGTTCATGTTTTTCATGTTTCTCTGAAGTTTGACAGACAACACAGATGGGAATTAAATCTTTCACACAGAAGAGTTTGAGTTTCTCACTGTGCAGACTGCAGAGCTCTTCAGATCCTGCTTTAGCTCTCTGGCTTCTCTCCTTTAAGAACCTTTCACACAAATTCTTCAGAGACAGACTAATGGGAGGGTGGTCATTTGAATGTCTTCTCCTGCAAACTGGACATTCCTGAGATCCCTTCTGTTCCCAGTACTTCTGCACACAGTCCTTACAAAAGCTGTGACTGCAGCTCAGGACAACAGGATCCCTGAAGATGTCAGAGCACACAGGACAGGAGAGCTCCGCTTCCAGGAGAGAAGATCCAGACGCCATTCTGTCTCAGTCTGTTCTCAGCTCAGTAAAGGCTTCTGCTCAGTCTGTAGTTAAGTTTCACTTTTACTTACTGCTGTTCTAAAAACTGAAGACTGTCCATGAATCACAAACGCATCTCATATTGTTGGTCTCATCTGTTTTTTCTGTGACTAAAAGTATATTTATAAATTCCTTATTTTTATTCATTTCCTCATTCTCTGGGATGCGTACAGTTAGATCCAAAGTTTCCCGATGAGACTGAATTGCCTGTGTTTTGTGCTGTACTTCCTGTTTAACTCCCCTGCTCATATTCCACTATCTCCTGCAGGGGGCAGCATTGCAGCTCTGTGGTTAGACTGTGGCTGATCTGGCAGCAGTTTAACAGCAGCCCTGTTCTACAGGGTCTGTCACCTCTGTCTCTTGTGTTCGTCTGTACAGAGTCTCACTCCCCAGATAATCTCATGCACACAACCTCCCTTACAAACATGATTCAAACACAGATTCAGAGTCCATATCTATGGCCATGTTACATTCTAAAATACATGTATTTAAAGCAGGCTGGAGTATCTTTAGTCAGCAGGAAATTCTCTGCTCCATCCTTGCTGTATAAATTATTTTATCTGGATAAACCTCAGGAGAAGTAAGATCTCATCTTTAATGGGGTCCAAACTCATATCATAATTTTAGTACATCATAGCATTAAAATAACAACAAAACAATAAAAAAGTAAATTAAAGGGGAACACCTTGAATATCAACATCATCAAACAAAAACCTACCACAAACATGAAAAAAACAAAGATTAATCACATGTAATAATAATGAATCCAATAAAACCTCAAGGTGGCCTAACTAGCCAATAATAAATGACTTTTGAAGTGAGACAGGATTGGCTAATACCATCAGCTGTAAACTGCCAAAGCTCCGCTGGAAACAAGAGCCGTCTGGTTCAAAATTATGAGGAACAGCATGATTAAACAGACTAAATTATGAATTGGATCTGATGTAAACTGGTACATTATTTCAGTCTGATGGGGCTGTAAACATATCCAGTCATGCCCAAAATTATTCATACCCCTATCAATTTTTGGGTTTTTTCAAGATATATATATAATAATATATAATATTTTTTGACAAATCAAATTTATTCTTGCACAAATGACACAGTAAGTTGATATAAGGCTGTAAAAAGTACAGTAAAAACTTTTTCAAGAAATACATTACTTTTTGGTATTTTATTTGACAGATTTACAAAAAATGCCATGTCCAGAATTATTCATACCCTTTTCTCAGTAATTGCTGGCAAAGCCTTTATTCACGATTACAGCCTCCAAATCCTTCCTGTGGTGAATCAGATGGTTTCTACACGTCTTTATGGGGATTTTGGCCCACTCCTCTTTTGCAAACTTCTCCAGGTCCTTAAAGTTTAAGGGTTTCCTTGCCATGACCTTGGTCTTCAGTTCCCTCCACAGATTCTGGATAGCACTGAGGTCAAAGCTCTGGCTTGGCCACTCCAAAACGTTCACTTTGTTGTCCACTTACCATTTTTTGACAGATTTGGCCCTGTGTTTAGGATCATTATCCTGTTGGAAGATCCATTCCTGCCCAAGATCAAGTTTTTCAGCGGATTGCTTAATGTTTTAACTGAAGATCTGGATATACTGGTCCTGTTTCATAATGCCATTAACTTTAACAAGGTTTCCTGGCCCATAATGAAAACAACCCCAGAGAATGATACTCCCGCCACTGTGTTTGACCGTTGGGACCGTGTTTTTCGGTTGAAGACTTCACCTTTCTTCGCCACTTACACAAGAACCAAGACACACAAGAACTCATCTAAAAGCAGAAACCCTGAATGAAGATATAAGCTTCTGGCTGTCAATGTTATGGACAGATGAAACAAAGATCAGCTGTTTGGGCACAGAGATGTGGCTTTTGTTTGGCGTAAGAAAGGTGAAGCGTTCAACCTGAAAAACACGGTCCCAACGGTCAAGCAAGGTGGCGGGAGTATCATTCTCTGGGGTTGCCTTTCAGCGAATGGGCCCGGAAACCTTGTTAAAGTTAATAGCACTATGGAACAGTACCAGTATATCCAGATCTTCAGTGAAAACATCAAGCAATCCGGCGAATAACTTGATCTTGGGGAGGAATTGATATTCCAAAAGGATAATGATCTTAAACACACGGCCAAATCAGTCAAGAAATGGTTAGTGGACAACAAAGTGAACGTTTTGGAGCGGCCAAGCCAGAGCACCGACCTCAGTGCTATCCGGAATCTGTGGAGGGAACTGAAGACCAAGGTCATGGCAAGGAAACCCTCAAACCTTAAGGACCTGGAAAAGTTTGCAAAAGAGGAGTGGGCCAAAATCCCCGTGGAAACATGTAGTAACCTTGTGATCAACTTCAGGAAGCTTTTGGAGGCTGTAATCGTGAATAAAGGCTTTGCCATCAATTACTGAGAAAAGGGTATGAATAATTCTGGACATGGCATTTTTTATAAATCTGTCAAATAAAATACCAAAAAGTAATGTATTTCTTGAAAAATTGTTTACTGTACTTCTTACAGCCTGATGTCAACTTACTGTGTCATTTGTGCAAGAATAAATTTGATTTGTCCAAAGATATCTCGAAAAAACTCAAAAATTGGTAGGGGTATGAATAATTTTGGGCACGACTGTAATCTCTTTTACCTTTCCTTTTCTTAATATGGACGTTGTGTTGTGTCAATTGCACGTTCTAACCTGCCGAGGGCGCTACATAATGTGACCACTTGAGTTACTGTACTTGATGACGAATGAGGTCATGTACAAAGTGAGTGCGGAGTTGAATAAACGTTCTGAATGGAAGCACAGTTCTTCTCTCTGGCTGCTTCTTTACATTTATACATGCAAGGTATAGGACACCACAATGGAGAACAGAGAAATATAGTGGAGAGGAGAGTCTAACTTGATCATTTTGAGTGTAGGGTACAATTTAAGTGCAGCGAATAACAATGGGTGAGAAAAGGACAAATTCTCCATTTTTGACCTCTATACTGAAGAATAGGAAACATGAGTTAGGAGGCAAGTTTCTTACAAACACTGAGTGTCAAAAAATTTTACAGATCAATTCCACTCCTGACTTCATGTAAGAAATGTTCAGTATGTGGCCTAACTAAATTGACAGTTTGGAATCAAGACATACTGTAAACTAAAATATTGAATGGTAGCAACTTTATGCAGGAGTGCTATCATTACAGGCAATTACACATACACAAGCATGAAACTATTTGAACCAACACAAAAAATTTAAAGTTTGGCTTCAACAAAGTGATGCCATAATTGGCGTAATAGGTGTCTCGCTTTGACCATTCTTTTCACTGTTACTATCAGGGTGTTATGTTTGCAAGTTTAACTTCAGTCCTGTAACACCACAGTCCCTGCAGGCCTGACTTTAATCCTGCTGAGACATGCATCGAGTACGATCAGCTCTGCTGGGTCAGGTGGAATCACTCACAATCATTCCCTCAAAAACCTGTGCAGTCCTTAAACACAGCACCAATAGCAACCAACTAAAACACGCTGGCATCAGGACGGTAGCATCAAAACAACAAAGACACGGCTTTGATTAAACATTAATTTTTAGAAGAGGGTTATCCAAAAACCAATCTGGAAGATATAATCACAAGAATAAAATCAACTGGAGGTCATAAAAATGACCTTAATCACATTACCTGGAGCCCATGGACAGTATATAAAGATGGAACTTTTACTTCATAGTGCTGGTCAAAAATGAACCAAAAAATCCTTCATACGAACGCTGCCATATTTCACATTTCAAGCCAGTGTCTGCGCAGTAATGATCGGGGGTTCAGCAGCGGTGTCAAGGTCTTGCCCATACTCCTGCCTTACTAGTAATCACATTGCCTGAAGTGTCTGAACCTTTTACATAGCCCAAATGGCTCCTTTTATTTGCAGTGAATGCCGCGTGTTGTAAACAGAAAACAGTTCAGTTCTACTGCAACTGAAAGCTATGGGTTCAATAGTTTGGATTTTTTCCAAGTAAAGTCGTATTATGCTGAAATACTTTTGCTCCTTTCTTCTTGATGGTGCGTTACTGGTACTTAACTGATGTCCGGTACTAGCTAGCTACATCATACAAACCTACTTTAATATCCGAGCTAGCTAATCTTTAAAAACAAGGTAAAAAGAGTCTATGAGTGAACAGACTCCTTACTATCATGGGTTTTAACATTAGTCCTGACTGGCTAACGGAAGGCTGGGTGTGACAGCCCTCTGTGCATTACTCGCATTTTCCTAGGCCTGTCTTGTAATTCTTGTGTTCCTTGCAGGTCACGTGAGGCAATCAGCAATATCAGGCACACCGGCGCGCAGGTGTACCTGAGGCCATTTAAACCTGCCGCTATCTTTGTCTCTCGAGCTCCGTCCTGTTAGACTTGGGAGCTGCGGAGCTCGCAGAAGGCTACCTTTATTCGTCCACATTGCTCAACCTTATTACCCTTTTGCCTGGCATTGGTGGCTTGCATCATATTTTTTGTTGTCTTAAAAATAAACTAAATTCGGTGGAAACTTAACTCTGTTTCTCCCCATTGTTGTTTTGTTGCTCTCACTCCTGAGCGTGACACTGAGTCAACCAACTAACGGGGTGGAAAGTTTATTTCATTATTTTCTAACGCAGAAAAAATGTGCATAAATAGCACAAATTAAAGTGGCATTTAATTTGCGGTTATTAAAAAAAAAAACAAAAAGAGTCGCAGCAGCCCTTTCCCTGGAGATGGGCGGCATAGCTCAACGACCCGGACCGGTAACTGCTTTTCTGGGGCTCTAAAAATAGTATGGATCAGCAGTCATTTCACGTTGGTACCTGTGGCAGAAATTTCCTTGTTACGACTCTGGAGATCACAACTTTTCTCAGATTGTTTTTATATTTGGTGTGTACCTCTGACATTACGCAAGGACAGAACCTAATGATTTTGTGGAGAAACAGATCATTATTACCAGTTTTAACTGAAAATTTATTAACTAAATACAAACTTTGCTTGCTGGGAGTTCCACATGTCAGTGTAGCTTGGAACTGTTATGAGATTATTCTCCTGTAAAGGGGATACATCTGTGTTTGTGGGTGACCAAATTTTTTAGTTCTAACCCCTTGTTCTAACACTAGGTGCTCTTGTGAATTCACATGGTGTAGAGCATGGGCAGTCCCTGCAGACCCTGCGTCCTGACACACATGGAGAGGAGCATTCTGGTCCGTTCTGCTATGGTCCTGACTGGGTCTAAACCAGTTGAGGTATTCGTGTGTTCAATTCCACTGGACCCAGCAGAGCTGATCTTACCTGATGCATGTCTCAACGCGTATGAGTCACATACCAGTTAAATATACTGGGCACGTGACTAACTCTGGAGGTAAACAGAGTCAGGGCTGCCTAAACCTGTTCCTGGAGATTTTCTGTCCCACAGATGTCTGCTCCAACCGCAAGAAATGACACCTCATTTGAAAACTCAAGCAATGTTTCTGAACATCAACCCTGGGGACCCCTGTGCGTGTTGGGTTTTTTCAGCTGCAAATATTCAATCCCAAAAGTTTGGCTAGCTGTTCACCTCTTTGCGTATTTGGTGCTTTGAATAAACAGAGAGATTATTTACACTCTGAACTCAAATTGTGTCTGAAATAGCCATACATTTGAAGTGGAATAAAACTCCCAAATTCACACTTTTATAGTGTATATTGCAAATAATTACATTTAAAGAGGGAAAAGAACATTTGACGGATAAAAATAAAGACTTCAGTTGATTATAGTTGGTAATTAGTTGGCAAATGAAAATGAGTCTAATGTGTTCAGCAACCTAATTATTTCCCATTTGATTCACCCGTTTGTGTTCTCTTCTGTGTAAAGAGGGACCAAGCCCAAAATGGCAAAATATGAAGCTTTTAAAGGTCTTTGCAACAAGTCATTGGTCAGCAAATTACCAATTAACCAAATAGATCAAGTAGCTTGTTTTGGGCAGCTATTATCTTTGTTTCCTTTTAAAATTTTTAAGCTTTGTAGGTAAAATTGCACACAGCTTTTCACAGAAAGAAGAGTTGAAAAATAACCTCTGATTGTTCCTTCTCAGGTAACACTTGTTGAGCCTCTCAGCAATATTGTCCTGTACTCCATAGCATTAATTGACTTTTCACTGTAAAACAGCTTCCTGCTTTTTCCTGAGCTGTTCAATGCCGTAAAAGTTAATGAGCAAATGGTGGCACAGAAGGTCTCAAGAGCGCATTAGTTTAAATCTCGCTAATCATCTGATTAAAAATTTGTTGTGAAGGCCATTAAAAACTTAATAATAACACCTGCTTAGCTTCAGCCCCTCAGCAAGTTCTGATAAAATGGTGGTACAGCTGCCGGCTCATTGCCCTGGAGTGCAGATTCTGGACAGCAAATGATTGCTGATGCTTTTTTTCAATTTGGTCATTAAGGACTCTTTGCCATTCACTGAGCTGGAGGATCAGGGATTCAAAGAAGTGATCCCGTCTCTGGACCCCAGTCCCGAGGCATGTATGTGAACTTAAAGCAGTGTAATAAAGCAGAGGAAAACTTAACAAACTGAATCAAACTGTTCAGTCTCTTGTTTGTGTTGTCATGCTCAGTCTAGGGGTACCCAAAACACGACATGAAAAGGCCTCATCATCCCTTAGTCAGCCACTAAATCCATTATCTCGATGTAAAGCGGTTTTATTACAAAATTAAATGCATTTATTTCACTTCAGGGTGGTCAACCAACCCCAAAGGGACAAAGGCCAACAGTGAAGTAACTAATGTACCCAACAGAAAAAAAGAAACCAAATTATGAAAACACAACAATATAAAATGAGAAAAAACATAACAAACAGTGGGAGCATAACACGGATAGATTAATTTTGGGTTTTACCAAAATATGATTGTTATTCAAAATAACAATAAAATAACAGAAAAAAAAAAGTTTCCCAAAACAAAATTATGAAAATCGTTTGGATACCTCCGCTCTCTGGAACAATTATAAACATGAGAAAAAAGCTTCGTCGATGCCATGTTCAACCAACGGGAAGTAGTCTCGAAGCGGAAAAGCCTCGCTAAAAAATAAAACCAGCATTTAAACAGCATCGTTGGTTAAAAGCCAAAAAGAGTTGTGTGATTGGTTGCGAGAAGAGTGAAATGAGAATTTGAGTGTATTATTCAGACAGAACTGATAGAACCTGAACAACAGAGCTGCTGAAAAACTGCCGGCAGATCAGCCACACTCTACCATCAGAGCAGCAATGCTGCCCCCTGCAGGAAGTACTGTGCTATAATCAGCTGTTTCAAATAGGAAGCACAGCAATAGAAACATACTATTCCATGGGTCTCCAACCCTGTTCCTAGAGGGCTACCATCCTGTAGGTTTTTGCTCTAACTCAGACTCAACACACCTACTTTGGCTAATTAGCAGTTCATCAAGATCTCCAGCTGGGAAATGAGGTGTGCTTTGCATTGGTTGGAGTGAAAACCTTCAGGATGGTAGCCCTCCAGGAACAGGTTTGGAGACCCCTGTAATCTATTCAGTCTCAACAGAAAACTTAGGATTCAACTGTACACATCAGGGGTGTAGCCAGGATTTGAAAAAAAGTGTATGAACATGTTTAAAGTGCACCTATTATGGTTTTTACCCAAGGCCAAAGGATGGCCATTGGGTATTGCGAAGACCTTGCGTCCGTCTGTCCGTCTGTCTGTCTGAACGTCTGTGTAGACAATAACTCCTTTCCTGTAACCTCAGGGTAATGTCTGTCTGGGAGCTTGGACGTCTGTACTTTAGGGGTCAAAAGGTCAATTCTTTGTAAAACTGTTTCCTTGATTACATCCACTATTTTTAACCATAAAATTTTATGGGATAATGAAAGGTGGATGACCTTGTCTGTCTGGACTGTTCTATCTGGGACATATAAGAAATTCACATGGACTGTTCTTGGGACAAGTTCAAAGATGGGTAACCTTGACCTACTTTAAGGGGTCAAAAGATCACATTATTTGTAAACACTGTGTCCTTTATTACATCCACTATTTTTGTTGTAGCTGCATAAAATTTACAGCGTGT
The DNA here is from genome assembly GCA_029692085.1 of Gymnothorax javanicus. NCBI lineage: Eukaryota > Metazoa > Chordata > Actinopteri > Anguilliformes > Muraenidae > Gymnothorax > Gymnothorax javanicus. The sequence goes on from CM056195.1 coordinate 175,804,988, forward strand.
ATGTTCTGGATAATCAGCTTGCAGAACATGAAAGGTGGATGACCTTGACCTGGTTAATGGGGTCAACAGGCATACATTAAAAAACCCTTTATATGTTGTCATTCCTTGTCTTATGCCCATACGGCCGAGGGTACTTTAGCATTGCGTTCTGTGTTCATTATTTTAATGTAGCGTGAATCATATCGTTTTTATGCGCATTTAAAAGATCTGTGTTGGAAAACAACTCAAAGTCATCTCCAGAAGAAGTGCTCTCTGCTGCAAACTCACTGCTCCAAAGCTGACTGAAACGCCCCAATCGCTTCAGGCCAGTTTTTTCATCAATTGGTGATGTAACCATTTGAATTTTCATGCCAAGTGGATAGTTTGGCATGCCCTTGAATCCAGCGGGTTTCGCCCACAAGGCTACATCGGTATTTGTTTCTAAAGCGGAAATCCATGTATGGTAAGGGGCATAACATTTCCCGACACGCGCAAACGGTGGACCATGCACAAGTGAGTGATCAAGTTGACCAATCACAGCACACTGGGGTTTTCAGGAGGGTGGGGGCAGGACTTTCAATGAAGTGTTTCTCAGAAAGGCACCGTAGAATTGGCCAGCATGAGAAAACTCATGTGTTTTTTTTAAACAATGACATATTTAAACCTTTTTTTAGTAGCACACTTCAAGAACAAGAATGATCAGTGAAAAGTCACATAACCTGTGCACTTTAAAACAGTAATGGATGAGAGCAAAGTGAACGAGCCACAGTGGTCTTGGGGTATAGAAAAGAATAAGAGGGAATACTATCCTAAGGACATGCCTGTACCTACCATTGAGGACCCTGAGGTCATGTCCTCGGTATTTTTTCCTTAAGGTTTTGTTTCATTTGTAATCCTACAAATGATTAAAAATCATTGTGATACAACCCATGACATACATGTTTGGATACATGTTAGATACATGCAGTGGTCAGATTCCATTTATTGGCAAACATCACCTAATATGTTAGCAAACGCTGGCGTTTAATTGACAGTTTATTCAAGTCAGTGGGGTGAATAATTTGTTAGCTAGCATGTTAACGCTTTTGGCCAGTAAAGTAATAAGCTGCACATGTAACTGTTGTCAAAGAAGCTTTAATTTATTAATCAAATGGCGAAAAGCGTTAGCATGCTTGATAGCAAATTATTCATCTCATTGACTTGAATAGACTGCCAACAAGAAGCTAACGTCAACGCTATTTTTCAATTTTCTAAATAATACAACATGGACATTTATGGGATAAACAGGACCTCAAATTCGTGAGCCTGAGATATCAAATTTACAAAACTCAATCAGTATTTTTTTTTCTTTTATTCCTCACTAACTGCTCTCATTACATAAATTTGATATCTCGGGCTAAGTCATTGGAGATCTTGTATTTACGTGAAAATAAAGCTGACAAGACAAATATCCCAGCATCAGCTTAGCTTCTCTTGACACCAAGTAATGGGAAACACCTGGCTTTCTAGCATGGTGATTTGGGTCAGAAATCGCGAAGTATGTCCTGTTTACAGCCTAAACTACAACCCCAATGCGAAATAGTTGAGACAAAGTGTAAATTGTGAATAAAATCAAAACACAATGACTTTCAAATCACACCAGCCAATAGAACAGAGATAACATAGCACATGTTGAAACTGAGAAATTTTACAATTTTATCCACAAAATGAGCTCATTTCAAATTTGATGGCTGCTACAGGTCTCAAAAAAGTTGGGACAGGGGCCTGTTTACCATGGTGTAGCATCCCATCTTCTTTTTAATACAGAGTGGAGGCGTCTGGGCATTGGGGAGACAAGTTTCTTAAGCTTTGCCATTGGAATTTGATCCCACTCTTGTTTAATACAGGCTTTCCGCTACTGGAGAGTTTTGGGTCTCCTTTGACGGACTTTTCGTTTAATTTTGCACCAAATGTTCTCAATCGGGCAAAGATCAGGACTGCAGGCAGGCCAGTTCAGCACACGGACTCTTCTACTACGAAGCCATGCTGTTGTAATAGCTGCAGTATGTGGTTATGCATTGTCCTGCTGGAATACACAAGGCCTTCCCTCGAATAGATGTCGTCTGGAGGGGAGCATATGTTGCTCTAAGACCTTTATATACCTTTCAGCATTCATGGTGCTTTTTAAAACATGCAAGTGTCCCACACCATATGCACTAATGCATCCCCATACCATCAGATATGCTGGCTTTTGAACTGAATGCTGATAACAGGAGAGGTGGTCAAATTTGGACTCGTTTGACCACAGAACACTTTGCCACTTTGCTATAGTCCATTTTAAATGAGCCTTGGCCCACAGAACACGGCAGCGCTTCTGGATAATGCTCAACAATGGCTTCCTTTTTGCATGATAGAGTTTTAGGTGGCATCTGTGGATGGCACGGTGGACTGTGTTTACAGACAGTGGTTTCTTGAAGTATTCCTGGGCCCAGTTAGTAATGTCAATGACAGAATCTTGCTGGTGAGTGATGCAGTGGCGTCTGAGGGCCCGAAGATCACGGGCATTCAGTAAAGGTTTTCGGCCTTGTCCCTTACGCAGAGATTTTTCCAGTTTCTCTGAATCTTTTCATGATGTTATGCACTGTCGATGATGAGACCTTCAAAGCCTTTGCAATTTGACGTTGAGGAACATTGTTTTTAAAGTATTCCACAATTTTTTTACGCAAACCTTCACAGGTTGGAGAGCCTCTGGCCATCTTTACTTCTGAGAGACTCAGCCTCTCTAAGACATCCCTTTTATATCCAATCATGTTACACACCTGATGCCAGTTAACTTAATTACTTGCTAAATGTTCTTTCAGCTGATTCTCTTATATATTAATTGCTTTTTCAGCCCTTTTCTGCCTGTGTCCCAACTTTTTTGAGACCTGTTGCAGCCAGAGAATTTGAAATAAGCTCATTTTGTGGATAAAAATGTAAAATGTCTCAGTTTCAACATCTGAAATTGTGACGGTGCGTTCAGGGACCACAAGCGAGAGAGGGAAATTCAAAAAACGTATGCCTTTATTGAATGCCGGGTCAAGACCAATAGACACAAGAATTGCCAAGCCACAAAACAAAATCCAAAAACAAAGTCGACTAGACAGGCCGGGGTCAGAACCAGAAAAACAGGTGCGACGGTACATAGACAGCAGGCAAAAAGTCGTAGTCGAATTCCAAAGCAGTGGGTCATACACATTATGTTTATCCACTCCACCACATTCTGCATCAGACAATCTGTGGATTACGAAAAACGGTGATATCACCTGCCACCAGCGACCAGCCACTTATGTATCATGTTATGCAATGTTTATGTCAGTTTTCCTGCAGAAAGTGCACATACAAAGTTGTGCAGGGCATCCAAACACAGAAGACGTGGTCATACAAAAATGGGTCAAAAATCCAGAAAGGCAAAACAAGACAAAAAGGGCTATGGCTAGATTCTTGGTCGGACGAAACAGTCAAAGAAAAGCAATAATCAATGGCATACATGTCAGAACAGCAGTGAGGACTCTAAATAGACAGAAGGGAAGTCACATGCTATGCAGGGAACAGGTGAATGGAATGAGAGCTAATTACAAAGGAAGGTACACATGGGGAAGTCCTAAACCACAACAATCGGCAAAAGCCAAGACACGGACGGGATTCACGCAGACATCCTATGACAAATAAACAGCTCCGGTCAAGGAGTTCTAAGGGCACAGACAATGAGTGCAGGATAGTAATTAAGCACGTGTGAGAGATCTCGCAGAAACGTAGAGAGAGACAGGGAAAGCCAGGCAAGAGGCGGAGACTAGAAAAGGGCGATTGCTGAGACTGAATTAGTACTAATTAGTAGAGGTGCAACTTTACAGAGTAACTAAAGTGCTCGTTAGTAAGTTAGTAATATATACATGGATTAGTTGGGTTAGTAGACTATGATACAAAATATAAATGTGAAGCTTGTTAGTAATCTAGAAAAGCAAGGCAAAGGAGTAAACGAGAATTGAAGTAATAATATGAAACACCAGAAACCATTGAAATCACCCGAAGCAGGTAAGCACGCAGACTGGGGAGACGGACTGAACCAACTGATCACAAGACAGGGGAGACAAGTGCAATGAAACTGAAAATGGCATAAACTGAAAACCTGAGAATACAAAAACCAAAAAGAATAAAGAAAAGACATGACCATGAACATGAAGCATGGTAACAAAAACACAGAACCATGACAGAACTGTTATCTATGTTCTATTGTAAATAACACATCGGCTCCAGTGATCTGAAAGTCATTGCATTTTGATTTTATTCACAATTTACACTTCATCCCAGCTATTTCAGAATTGGGGTTGTACCTACAAACATTAGTTTAGATTGAAGTTGAAGAAATATGCTCTCAAAACATTTTTTTTTCCAATTGGAACCTATTCTGTTTAAGCTTTTTTTTTTTTTTTTTTGATTGCCACTTATTCTCTTTTGCTCTCAAATCTCTTTTTTGGTTGCAAATCTATTCTATTTGATTGAATAATAAAGAGATAAATGTCTCTCCATACGAACTGTCTTCACTCTCCTGAGTTGGCAATAGGGGGACACATATGCAAAAAGCCTTGTACATAGTTCCCCAATTGGACATGCCAGATTTGGGTGGGATTGGAGATGCCAAATTGATTTTAAAAATTAATTAATTAATTAATTAATTAAAAAAAAAAAAATTGGGGGTACAATGCTGCCTTTTCAAAAAGTGCAGGGGACATGTCCCCCGTGTCTCCCCGTAAATTACGCCCCTGCACTGCCATGGCCATATTTGGGACATGGTGCTTTCCTCTGACAGGGAATGCTCCACCAAAACAACATCAACATGTGTAGCAGGGTCCGGTTGCAGAGTGTTGTATTTTAGCACTTCCTGAAGAATGAGTTTTTTTCCCCCTTCAGCCAGCTTTTTTCACAGGCGGTGGCGAAGCTTGTTGCTGTCTAGAAAGACATTAAGTAGAGGAGCACAGTTTTATGACACAACTTTTCAGAATTAAATTATTCTTCTGCACTGAATGTAGCCTATTATTTTGACGCTGTTAGATCGCATGGGGGAGAGAAGCCATGTCTTCAACTGCCACTTGATTATTCTTGAATTGGAAAATGTGTTAATAAAGGAAAACCATCTAGAATTAGCCAGGACTAATTGTTGTCAATGGAGGGATGGATATTTGCCCCTGAATTTTCAGGTCTAGCGCCGGCCCTGACCCGCCATTACGAGTTATCTCGTAGTCGGCAGTCAACGTGTTAATTGCAGTAGCTTGTATTTATTACCATTTTAAATAACATTGTTATACCTTTCTGACAGTACAGGGTTTACTTTCGCTGCCTCACAGTCAGGTAAAGTCCCTCAGTGGACTGCTGAAGAGCTGTTTGTGTCCTCTGGGAGGGATGAGACGTGTCTCACAGTCAGGTAAAGCCCCTCAGTGGACTGCTGAAGAGCTGTTTGTGTCCTCTGGGAGGGATGAGACGTGTCTCACAGTCAGGTAAAGCCCCTCAGTGGACTGCTTAAGAGCTGTTTGTGTCCTCTGGGAGGGATGAGACGTGTCTCCCAGTCAGGTAAATCCCCTCAGTGGACGGCTGAAGAGCTGTTTGTGTCCTCTGGGAGGGATGAGACGTGTCTCACAGTCAGGTAAAGCCCCTCAGTGGACTGCTGAAGAGCTGTTTGTGTCCTCTGGGAGGGATGAGACGTGTCTCACACTCAGGTAAAGCCCCTCAGTGGACTGCTTAAGAGCTGTTTGTGTCCTCTGGGAGGGATGAGACGTGTCTCACAGTCAGGTAAAGCCCCTCAGCGGACTGCTTAAGAGCTGTTTGTGTCCTCTGGGAGGGGATGAGGCGTGTCTCACAGTCAGGTAAAGCCCCTCAGTGGACTGCTGAAGAGCTGTTTGTGTCCACTGGGAGGGATGAGACGTGTCTCACAGTCAGGTAAAGCCCCTCTGTGGACTGCTTAAGAGCTGTTTGTGTCCTCTGGAAGGGATGAGACGTGTCTCACAGTCAGGTAAAGCCCATCAGTGGACTGCTGAAGAGCTGTTTGTGTCCTCTGAGAGGGATGAGACGTGTCTCACAGTCAGGTAAAGCCCCTCAGTGGACTGCTTAAGAGCTGTTTGTGTCCTCTGGGAGGGATGAGATGTGTCTCACAGTCAGGTAAAGTCCCTCAGTGGGGCTGGCTGAAGAGCTGTTTGTGTCCTCTGGGAGGGATGAGATGTGTCTCACTGTCAGGTAAAAGTCCCTCAGTGGACTGCTTAAGAGCTGTTTGTGTCCTCTGGGAGGGATGAGATGTGTCTCACAGTCAGGTAAAGTCCCTCAGTGGACGGCTGAAGAGCTGTTTGTGTCCTCTGGAAGGGATGAGACGTGTCTCACAGTCAGGTAAAGCCCCTCAGTGGACTGCTGAAGAGCTGTTTGTGTCCTCTGAGAGGGATGAGATGTGTCTCACAGTCAGGTAAAGTCCCTCAGTGGACTGCTGAAGAGCTGTTTGTGTCCTCTGGGAGGGATGTGATGTGTCTCACACTCAGGTAAAGTCCCTCAGTGGACTGCTGAAGAGCTGTTTGTGTCCTCTGAGAGGGATGAGATGTGTCTCACTGTCAGGTAAAGTCCCTCAGTGGACGGCTGAAGAGCTGTTTGTGTCCTCTGGGAGGGATGAGATGTGTCTCACAGTCAGGTAAAGCCCCTCAGTGGACTGCTGAAGAGCTGTTTGTGTCCTCTGAGAGGGATGAGATGTGTCTCACAGTCAGGTAAAGTCCCTCAGTGGACTGCTGAAGAGCTGTTTGTGTCCTCTGGGAGGGATGTGATGTGTCTCACACTCAGGTAAAGCCCCTCAGTGGACTGCTTAAGAGCTGTTTGTGTCCTCTGGGAGGGATGAGATGTGTCTCACAGTCAGGTAAAGTCCCTCAGTGGACTGCTGAAGAGCTGTTTGTGTCCTCTGGGAGGGATGAGATGTGTCTCACACTCAGGTAAAGCCCCTCAGTGGACTGCTGAAGAGCTGTTTGTGTCCTCTGGGAGGGATGAGACGTGTCTCACAGTCAGGTAAAGCCCCTCAGTGGACTGCTGAAGGGCCGTTTGTGTCCTCTGGGAGGGATGAGACGTGTCTGGTGTCTATGTAGAAACAATAATAAAATGAACTTAGATCTAATACAACACATAACACTTTTAATTCAATTGATTTACAAAGGTAAAATGCATTTCAACTCAACTTGACTGCACAACTTGGTATGTGCACTTTCTGCAGGAAAACTGACATAAACATTGCATAACATGATACATAAGTGGCTGGTCGCTGGTGGCAGGTGATATCACCGTTTTTCGTAATCCACAGATTGTCTGATGCATAATGTGGTGGAGTGGTTTAGTGGTGCGGTTCAAGGCAACAGAGTGAGAGGAGGAAGGTTTTACACTCTGTATGTTGTAGCTGCCAACAGCAGTTTCAGTATTAAATCTAAACAATTGAAATACTTGCGGAAAAAGTAGATGTTGCTTTTACTTAGTGTCATGCGGGTTATACGTACCTTTAGCTGCCCATTCCTTCACATCACAAATCCATCGTAACGTCTTTTCTTCAGAGAAGTGCAGCGTCTTCTTCAGCTCGGTTAGTTTTACTGTCTCTTCCCTGAGCCTGACAACTCTGACATACAGTTTTAAACGATGAGATTAAAACTTTTTATGATTAACAAAAGGCAAAGTACACCAAAAAAACTAAATTTATAGGAAATGTACCTTCACATATCTTGTGGAAATAGCCTGATGAGCAGCCCTTTTTTTTTGGTTCCATCCAATGGCATGCAAGGTAAGCATGTCCACCTGTGCTGTTTAAAGCAAACAATGTGGTTATGATGTGCAATCTAAAAAAAAAAAGAAGTATTCAAGAGTATAGTAAACAGTTTAATCACCTGCTTTTGACATTTATCTTGTTGTCAGGGCACAACGGGAGAGGAAGCTGTTGACTTGTTCCACCTCCTCTCCAGCAGGTGTCCCTGCTCCCTCCTGGTTCCGACCACTCCATTTAATCTGTCAGCAAAGAATGGATGAATAGGTGATTCTAAGGGCTACTTTGAAATGAACTTCTATTTTACATTATTAATTAACTTGTAAACATTAAAAATGCATAATACCAAAAATAAGATTCATACCTCACACTTCGTGGCATGGGCTCTGGCATGCATGACACTGAGAAAGGGCTTCATGTCCGTAAGCTCTTGTAGAGCAGGGAGCGCTCTGGCTGCTTTCTCAAGATAAGGCCAGTATTTGCATGCCACATCCATGGCAAAGAACTTTGCCTTTGCTGGCATAAGTTCTCTCTGCAGATACAGGGGGTAGGCAAATATCTCCCCCCTGTGCATGTTCAGACCCCTTAGGAGGACACCGTGGCAACACACCGCAACCTCCGTACCCTCTTCATCCAGTTTCCATGCCTTCCTGGATGTCTCCCTTGCTGCAGTCTACTGAGAGTCCCCACATGTGCCTCATCCCTGAGTCTGTGACACACAAAAGACATACAATTGAACTAAAACCAATGCCATTGTTATCCTACAATATATGGCATATATTCTCTAGCAGGCAGACCTAGATGCATATAGCTATTTTAGTGACACTACCAGTAGCGGGCGGTGGACAGAGAACAAGGAGGGCGAAAAACATGTCTTTAAACTGCTTGTTAATCTAGATCTGTTTTCAGTCAATTTCCCTGGTAAAAGACACTTGAACTCTCCCCTCTCAGGTGTACCAACTGTCTTCGTTAAGACGAGAAATCAAACGCACCAGTTGAAAAAAATAAAAATAAAAAAAAATAAAAAATAAATTTTACAATTTTATACGCAAAATGAGCTCATTTTGTGCATAAAAACGTAAAATGTCTCAGTTTCAACTTGAAATGTTATCTATATTCTATTGTAAATAACATATTGGCTCATGTGATCTAAAAGCCATTGCATTTTGATTTTATTCACAATTTACACTTTGTCCCTACTATTTCGGAATTGGGGTTGTATAACAATGGCGTCCGTCGGAGGCCCGACATCGGACCGATCGGCCCATGCTCTCAGTCAGAAACTGGAATCTCAGGCAGAAACTGACGTGGGGCGTGGGCGGCCGCTGTGGCCGCAATCGGTGGCCAATCAGTCATAAACTTGTTCAAATAACATGCATAGGTGGTCGGGGACACCAGACAACACCTACAACAAAATAACAATAACTAAAAGACAGAAACATGCAATCATCATAAAAAACTCCCGGGGCTCAGGCTAGGGGAACCTAGGACCCAAAATTAAAAAAAAATTTAAAAAAACTGTCAAGCAGCCTGTTCACCAGCCTACAAGTGACATCTTCCATTGGTAAGCGATCAATTACCTACTTGAGACTCTTATTCTATCTATTAGTTAAGTATTATGGCAATAGCAAGTCAGTCGGGTTGAGTTTGGTACACTTTGACGGGTTTCTGACTTAATCGCGGTTTCTGATTTAGATTCGGTTTCTGACCGATATACTGATATTTTGAGCTAATAGACACCTGTTCTGGCTTGGTATTGCCTAGGCTACATACTTTTAAGCCATAAGGAGTGTTTCTAGGAGATTTTTGACTTTTGATACAGGTTTTTATAACATTTTTCAGGTATTTGCAGACCAGAATTTCTTTTTTTTCAGCAGCGACGGGATCGAGAAAAAAAAAAAAAAATCACTGTAGGGTTTATAATTTCAGGTGATATACCTCTGGACATGACTTATATACAATTATAACACTGATTGGAGGCTTAAATAACTTTATTATCACTAGTTATAGGCCTCTGGATGGATTATAGGCAAACAGTAGGTTTTCGTGTTTCTGACTTAGACAAGCAAGGGTATAGGGAAATGCGTATAACTCACCAAATATTCCACCAATGACCATGATATTTGGTATTCAGAGAGTAGACATATACCTTTATCACATACAATTACCACTGAGAGCATAGGGTTGCCTGAATTCATTTTACACGTTGTGTTCGAGAGCAGTTTGCACTCGCGCAGCAATTTTGCAGCCGCACACAAAACGTACCCCGACTTCAGGGCCATGGCAGGGTTGATAATCCCAACGGCATATTACCTATATACCATTTTTCCATCAGCTCTACTATCCTTCTATACATATCAGGGCATTTTGAGAAGATATAGCTATATCTATGCATGTATGAGGCTTTAGAAGATATGCATGTCTTGAAACTAAGGCAGAAACCCGGCCCAAAAAATGAGTTGAGGGACCCAACTTTGACCAGGTACCACGAAAAAATGAAAAACATCGCCGTCGCACAGTTTTGGAATATAATCCCACAACACCCATAGATTAAAAAAACCAGTCACAGCTAAGCTCTATGGGTATTTTTATTTTTTTCAGTACCGGGGGTGGCGCACATTTCATGAGCCTGGCCCATTGCAGTCAGATAGATAAGATAGATGGATAGATGAGGTTGGCTCTTAAAAGTACCTTTGGGGTTACTCAATTAATGAAACAAATAATTTGCTGGTGGATGGGCTTAACAGGAGCTGCAGGGAGAACAGAAGAGTAATTACTGCTAAAATCATGTAATATGGCTATTTAAAATTACTTTGAATGGTTTAAAAAGTGTAACCATGATCCTAAAAGAGGAATTCTGTTTTAGCATTTTGACATAAAAAAGATAAATTAATATAAACTAAATAAAAACGTTTTTCATTTCTGATACATTGCAATTACAACCCTATTGAAAGAAAATGACAAGATCTATGAAGCTCCCACATTTAACTAACTTATTGGGTAAGTGTGCATGTGTAATTTTTGTAACGTCAGGTGGAAATTCTATGCAAACTGATGGCGGGACAAAAAGGTGACAGGTACATAAATGATTTAAATATATGTACGGTAGGGGAGACGGGAGTCCAATGAGCCATGGGGACCAATGAGCCATATCACTATTTTGCAATCAATCAATGACAGAGCTGATTAAAATAGGCAAAATATTTGACCATTGACTGATGAGTCACGGAGATAAATGAGCCATATCACTATTTTGCCTATTTCAAACACCTTTGGCATCGATTGATCGCAAAATAGTGATATGGCTCATTGGTCCCCATGGCTCATCGGACCCCATGCAGTCTCCCCTACCCCAGTTTGGAATTTAAAAAAAGTGACTTTCACCTAAAAGAGACTAGTTTGCATCCCTAAAATTGATTAAGACCTAACATTTTACTAATGCCCCATGCTAACACTTCAGCCTATATAAGTTAACTTTAACCAGTGTGAGCTTATTTTTGATGTTAGCTAGCCAACAAGCAAGACTTATATCAAAATTTTTTTTCTTCTTCTGATAATGCCAAAACCACTTTTAGGCTTTAAATGGCTACCCTAATACGTAAAATATGTGAGTAATGGGGACAAAGGAAAATGTCAATTTTAAGATTTAGGCAAAACTTGTTAGCAGACATTAGCGACACAACTTACCTGGGGCGCGTTTCCCAAAAGCGTAGATGCTAACTAAGTTAGAAACTTACGTTGTACATAGTTCGTCCATTCACAGTCAATGGGTCTAACTATGTCAGTTAGCATCAGTGATTTCGGGAAACGCACCCCTGGACAGTGGTTGGAGAAACCCTGGGAGACCGGCGAAACATGGCAATAAAACGTGAGGGTCTCACAAAACGCGTCCTCTATTGAAATACATTGATTTTAAATTTGTGTTGTTGGAGCATGAGATTATGGTAGAATTCGTGCTTAGGTGCACGAATCAATAGTTTAAGTTTCGTGACTTTATCACCAATGGGCGTGAGACCAGGTTGAGTGGAGAGTCATTAGAAGACTGGGGCGTGGTCACTGAACTGCCAGACACGGACCTGACAACAGTAGAGACATCGTCCAGCGATGCCCCCGCTATATCAGTCAAATGATGCAATGTGGTGATGTGCGCAGCTTTTTATGCCTCTTTGAATCCCAGCCCACACTCCGCAGTGATGTCCAATCGTGCTCCATTCACCAGTGGTTCCTCCAGTAGCCAGTGCAGAGAATAGCTTAGTACAGGCCTCCTGGCTCATACCAAACTCCATGCTCTTATCAGACTCATATGAAACAAGGACAGCACTTTGATGCTGCTGCCCCATATCTGTCCAAAATAAAGTTTTGCCTAAACCTAATCCCCCCAACCCTGTACAAAAGAGGGCATATCAGTCCTCCTCGATGCCGTATCGAGGCCATACAGTAATGTCTGTATAAACTGTACTCTAAAAGCTGCCTTTCAACTGAAAGGATGCACAAGCCCCTGGATCCCCTCTTCCCTTGCCAGGTATAACATATTTTAACAAATCCAGTATAATCAAAAAAAACAACAAAAAAAACAAGGCAACATTGTCACCAATATCCCCGCCACAGTAAGAATGGTCTAGGGGGAAAGGGGAAAACTTGTCCCCATTAAACACACATACACCAAGGTCAGAGTCAAGGGCCATAACTCCGTTAAAAAAAATTTCTCTGAATCAATTGTCGAACTCATGCAATAGGGTCATTAGTACTGGCCACACACAAAATTTCACCCAGGAAGGTGCAATAGTTGCTGAGAAAACTTGTCCCCATTGCAAATGCCATACACCAAGTCGACGAACAGAAACAAGGACCATAAATCCGTAAAAATAAATTTCTCGGAATGAACTGTCAAACTCATTCATTAGGATCATTAGTATTGGTCACCCACAGAATTTCATCCATGTAGGTGCAATAGTTGCCAAGAGAACTTGTCCCCATTGCAGCACCCATACACTTAAGTCCACGAACAGAGTCAGGGGCCATAACTATGTAAAAATGGATTTTTTGGAATAAATTGTCGAACTCATTCAGTAGGGTCATCAGTACTGGCCACATACAAAATTTCATTCACGTAGGTGCAGTAGTTTCTGAGAAAACTTGTCCCCTTTGAACCTGGACGGATGGACAGACGGACGGAATGACGGACGGATGGACGAGCACCATTCCAATATCCCCTGATCCACTTCATGGCGGGGGATAAAAAATCAACACCATTAAACAAGGCCATGTGGCAGATGGATGGGGGGTAGAGAGAGACACACTGGTTTCAGGTCACGAAGAGAGGGGGGAGAGAGAGATGGCAAGCCTTCTCTTGCAGAGTGCATCCTTTGAAAGCTGCATTTTTAGGGGTCGTCACTTACTTCCATCCTCCAAACTAGCATTTAGGTTTTGGGCTAGATTTAGGGTTAGGGGTTAGAGTTAAAGTTAGGGTTAGGGAAACCGGTGACAACTCGCGTAAACCAAAGCTGTTTAACGGAGATTAAATAACATCATGTCAGTTTGTTGGTTGAAATTCAGTGACAATCCCTAAAAATGCAGCCTTCAAAAGATGCAGCCTACATTTTGAGAAAGAGCCACTATGGTTTCTAGTCAGGAAGAGGGCAGCACTCTGGAGTTATTTCACTGGAGTCTTTATTACACTGCAACTCATTACACACAAACCAGTGCACGTACAATACCTCTATATACCACAGTAATGTGACAACAGTGCCAAAATACATCACAGATACTGTGAAACACTAAACACTGTTCATATTTTCCTTTCCTATTAATAGAGAATATTTTATTTGTTTCATGTTGTTCCAAAAATATTTCTTCTTCTTTTTTTTAAAATCATTTATAATTTTATTCTATGTGCACATACACCCACCCCTTTGGAGGTTAGCTTTATTATTGTTGTTGTTGTGTTGTTGTTGTTTTACATCTATGTATTTGTTTAGAAATAATTATATCATAAATCATAATGAAACCTCTCCTCAGTGGAAGGGGATAACAAAAACATAAACACAAACACAGACAGACATATTCGGATATAACTTAGAGGCATGAAGAAGACATAAATGATCCCCCCCCCACCCCCCACCACCACCAAAGGGCATTAATGTTTAATAGCACAGTATATTGGCATAAAAATAAGGACAGGCACATGGGAAGACACAAAAAAAAAAAACAAAAACATAATTTTTAAGCAGTAACAGTGCCAGCAATATTGACAATAATAATTATTTAAGCACTCAGTTGAAAAATCAATTAACTAAACCATAAATCTGATAAGTCATGTATTGATTAAGAGACACAAAAGTTCCATGTTGTGATTTCAACCCCAAATATTAAATAGACTTCATATATTCTTCTAATAGACCCCAAAGCCCTATGTTTTTTTTTTACCTTGCATATCTGGTCAATTTTTCCCTGTTAACATTCAATCTTCACTGATCCATTCTTTATCTGCGGGATTGGATCAATCCATTTGTTCATAACCTGATATTTTTTTTTGGTAACCATACAAATTGAAAGAAAAATATTTCTATTATTACATGAAAGCTTATTGGAATTTGGGGTCTCCAAGGGAAAAACGTTTGAGGATTTAGTTGTATGTCTATTTTATTAGCATTCAGGACCTGTTTAGTTAGACGAACCAAAAGTTCCATTTTGTGATCCCCAGAACAAATATTAAATCCTTAATATATTCTTTTGATAGACCCCATTTTTCTATGTTTTTTTTTTTACAAAGAGATTGCAGTATATGCAGTTAAGATTTTCCCACAGTGCCATTTTATCAACTGCTTCACTGATCCATTCTTTATCGACGGGATTGGATCAATCCATTTGTTCATAATTATTATATTTTTTTGGTAACCATACAAATTGCAGTATAGTTAAAATTTTCCCACAGTCCTATTTTATACAAGAGAGACGCTTATTGTATAGTTGTGTTAGATTTCTCCAAGAACATTTTTGAGGATATTTGCATGTATATGCGGTTAGATTCAGGACCTGTTTAGTTTTTATAAGAAAGAAAAGTGCAGTATTTTTAACATTCCCAGAACAAATACAAGAGATGGATCAGTATATGCAGTTAAGATTTTGCAGTCCCATTTTTTACAATTACCATTTTCCCGGTTAAGATTTTCCCAGTCCCATTTTATACAAGAGAGATGGAGTGCAGTATATCGGGTTAAGATTACAAGAGAGACTCCCATTTTATACAAGAGAGATGGAGTGCAGTATATGCAGTTAAGAATTTTAAACTGTCTCAATTTGTTTTTTGTAGATTGAAAAGGGTATCTTGCATTTTTCCATGTATCGGACCATGAGATTTCATCTTCTAGTATGCCAAGACCTCTTATTCACAAACTGTGCATTGACATGGGTAATTTGTCAGCTGTTTCATTGAACAATGCATAGAATGATGACATTGAGATTTTTTCTCTTGAGCTTAAACAGAAAAGTAAGCTTTCTAATTTATTTACATCATTATTCACGTTATCTATTGGTATAGTATTTTTATGGCATATTTTAGTGTAATATAGTTTAGATATTGAGACTGCGGAAAACCTTTTTTTGTACTGAGATCATTAAAAGTCTTAAAACAACCATTATTCAGAAGATGATGAACATCAGTAATCCCATATTCTTTCCATTTAATCCAGTTTATTCTTTTTTTGTTTACCATTATATTAGGGTTATTCCATAATGGTTGAATTCCTGAAAAAATTGAATTAATACCCAAAACTTTTTTGCTTAATTGTAATATTTCAAAGGATGTTTCTACTGGGCTGTGTACAATTTCCTTAGGTTTTGAATCTGTATAGTATAGCTTTTTAGTCCTAGATTCATTTTCTCCATGGCAACCCTTTCAATTTGCACACAATCTTTATTATTCATTATTGGATTGAACCAATGCCGAATTTGTTGACATCCAAATGACAAGTAATAATGATACAAGTTGGGCAATTGAAGGCCCCCTTTCCGATTGGAGCTAGATAATCCCATATAAACATGGAAATGGTCCTATGTAGACAGTCAAACCAATTTCTAGAGATAACTAGTGGTAGCATTCTTAAAATATAATTTAAACTAGGCGGTACAGTCATTTTAACTACATTGATTCTTCCCCACAAGGAAATTGTTAAGTTTGACCATCTCGCTATATTATTATTATTTATTTTATTCATAATTTGGGCAAGACTAATATCTCACGTTTGATTCGTGTTTGGTATGATCCTTGGTCCTAGATAGCCTATTTCTGTTTTCTTCCATTTTATTTCTGTGTTCTGTGTACAAATAATATTACAAAGCTTGTTTAGCGACATTAATTCTGATTTTGCCCAGTTAATCTTCCGTAAATATTTCTAATATTTCTTGTAAATCAGCTCAGAGGGGCTGAAATACAGTCTTATCTCACTGTGCTATTCCACTCTTACAGACACCTTCAGAGGACAGATCTGCAGAGAACCAATAACACAGAAGAATGGTAAGAGTCTCTCAGTGAAGGAGTGAGTGAAAGTGTAGAGAGAAGTGTTGTTAGTGGGATCAGAGAATGACACCTTCCCCCTGTCCCATTTCAGCTGCACTCTGACCCTCTGCAGTTCCCACTGCACAGTGAGGCGTGTAGGAGGGGAGGTCAGGGCTCTGTATTTCCCCCCCCAAAGCCCTATACCCCACACTCCTCCTGCTGGGCACAGATCCACACGCCCTTTCCTGCACACAGACTCTTTAGCCACACCCACCATCCAGACCTCTGCACCTCCCACCTCTACATCCCAGCTGTGTCTCCCTGAGCTGAATCCCTCAGAGCCCAACACACACCACTCCCACCCATCAAATCTCTCTGGATTATCAGGGACCTGCTGTTCCTCATCACTGCACCTCACACAGGTCAGATCTTCAGACAGTGAGAGGCGGGGAAACGCAGTGTTTGGGTCCAGAGTCACAGGAGCTGTAGGGACAGAGAATGAGACGTCAGCACTGATCTGCACAAAGAGAAACTGTCTGATACAAAGGGCTTCCCATCAATCAATAAATCAATCAATCAAACTTCCTTTATCTTGCAGTTTTCATTCAAACAGAAAGCAACACAAAGTGCATCACAACAATGAAAAACAGTAAAACACTATGAGGTGCCGTTTAGGCCATAATTGAAACTTTACCTCTTACATTCACTGAAACAGAAGGTGTTTACTTTATCAAATTACTCCCTGGTTTCCTCACTTCATTGTACCCTGGTTGAGCATATTTGCCGTCAACCGAATTGTTTATATTGAACCATATGGCTAAATCCTACATTGTTAAAAGGTAGCGCTAGTTAATTCTGACTACTCCTTTTACTAAGCTTAATTTTTGCCACTGTCCCGTTAAAACACTTTTCTGGAAAATGATCACTGCACAGCAAGGATAGAGAGAAGTTTTTTCTCCTGACTTCTAACAGCCAAGCCTTTTTCACCTTGTCTTTTTGAACTCTGTATAAACAGAAAAAGTGACTTGTCCGCTGTTTTAAATATTGCGCTGGTAAGAAGTATTGTCGTTGAAAGTCAATTGCAAGTAGATAGCTTGTTAATTTTATTAACTTCAATGCAGTCCCCGAGATGGTAAGGGTACTAAGGTGGCTCGCTGGTGACCGTTATCAATCGCTAGCGTTTGCTTTTAGTCAGCGGTCTATTCAAGTCAATGGGATGGCTAATTAGCTAGCTAGCATGAAAACGTGATTTTTTTCTATTAAAGTGACAAATTTTTGTTTCTACGTTAACTTGGGCATGAAACGTTTTATTATGGCCCTTCAAATGAATATTGCTGCAAAAGGCAGCCGCACATCTTGGCATTTTAACGCTAATATTGACTTATTTGAATTTGCCTCATAGGAAACCATTCATTTTTATGAAGAAGTTGGGTGTATCGATATGGCGGCCAGGTGCTTCACTTTGGATAATGTAAATATGACATCATCAGCAACCAGTCCTGGCATGGCCCTCTGTGATTGGCTGATTTGATATCTAACAGCTCAGCTGAGTTTCCATGGAGATGATTTGGTTAGAGTAGGGCTGTTCGAAATGTACACTCACCCACAATGTAGGGCATTATGTTGTGAATGTTCTACATTGAAAACAATATAAAGACAGTGAGTGAGCCAGTGGACAAGTGTGCATTCCGTGTGTCATCATCAGAACAAGGTTAAACTTGCCAGCAATTTTGCGGTTATTGAAATTCGCCCGATGGTACGAATTCCTAATCTTACAAAGGTAACCTAGCTAGTTTTCCAGGCTGTTTATTTTTACTGGCAGGTCTAAGCTAATTCGGCACTATTTTGAAGCATTGCTTTCTGTGTCAAACAATCAAACACAAAGAAGCGCTTGATAGAAATGTAACGTTAAAAAGAGAAACATATGTTCATGAAAGCGATATTCCACTGTTTGCAGTCTACCTTAAATGAAACTATTGCTTAGCAAAGCTTGTGTTTGCCTCATACAACGTTTATTAGCAAACGTTATGCCTTCACTAATTACAATACAGGCTCGCTAAGTCATCAGCATCTGTTTGCCAGCGTTACCATTAAGATAACCTAAACCTCCAAGGAATATTCGTGCAGATAACTTTATGGCTTTCTGTCCACTGGCCGCCACTGCTAGCGATAGGAGCTCTATTCCCCATAGCTCTTTGCATAGCGCATCAGCAAATGCAGATATGTATTTAGTCTGTTAATTTTGTGAAATAAACATTTGAAATATTCTCAATCCCTCACAACTCTGTCTCTTTTTGTGTGTTTTGTTCTCGCCTCACTCCACTGGCTCCCCATCCGCTAACGTATTGATTTTAAATTCCTGCTCATTGTTTATAAGTCCCTCCATGGACTGGCCCCCACGTCCCTCTCTGAACTCCTGCATCACTACACCCCTTCCAGAGCATTACGGTCAGCCGGCTAACTGCTCCTGGAGGTGCCCAGGTCTAGGCTCAAGACCAGAGGCGACAGTGCCTTCACTGTAGCAGCCCACAGACTCTGGAACAGCAACAGCCAGACCACTATTCAATCTGCTCCAGCCGTTTGGCTGAAGCTAAGCAGGTGTGGGCTTGGTCAGTACTTGGATGGGAGACCACCTAGGAAAACCAAGTTGCTGCTGGAAGAGGTGTTGGTGGCCAGTAGGTGGTGATCTTCCCTCTGGTGGAATAATCCCCAATGCCCCACTGCAGTGATGGGGACACCGTACTGAAGGAGACGCCGTCTTTCGGATGAGATGTTAAACCGAGGTCCTGACTTACTGTGGTCATTAAAGATCCTATGACACTCTTCGATAAGAGTAGGGGGTTCCCCGGTGTCATGGCTAAAGTCCCAACCTGGCTCTTTCGACCTGCCACCTAATCATCCCCTGATCTAATTGGCTGTGCAAATTGCCCTCTCCCTCTCCACCTCAACCCCCAGGGCTCCCTTGAAAAAGAGATTTCAATCTCAACGGGACTTCCCTGGTTAAATAACGGTTAAATTTAGAAAAAACTCCCCCCCCACATCAGAGCAGCCCAGACCCTGGGAGCTTTTAAGTCCCTTCTCAAAACTCACTTCTTCTCCCTCGCCTTTGATTAGAGATCAACCCTTTTTTTCTGTAATTTGTTCCACTTTTAATTTTTTTAGTCACTATCACCTGTATTTGCACTATTCTTATGCCTTTTATGCTTTTATCTGTAAAGCACTTTGGTTCAGCCATTGCTGTTTGTAAATGTGCTATATAAATACATTTTGATTGATTGATTGATTGATTGATTGTTAACTGTGTTCTATTCTTGTACAAAAAAAATCATATAAACAAATCAAGTAGTCTGTCGTGCCATACCTAATTTACGAAAAATAACAAGTGAATGAGTAAATAAACTGAAGTAATTTTATTTGCATCAAGAAAACTTACAAAGAACTAATGTGGAAACATCACAATGAAATACAATTGAAATAAGATTTGTACTGTTTTGCGATTTTTGTGGTCACTGATTTCAACGGTGGTTTTTATGGCTTGAGTTCATACGTGCGAGTATGTATATAAAACATAACATGAGTGGCAAGAACAGGCCGTTCAGCCCAACTAGGCTCGCCAGTTTCTTTTTACTATTGTAAATATACCACTTCAGATACTCAATGACTCAATGGTATATAGCTTTAAGTCAAGCCTGCTCTTGAAAATTCCCAAGGTTTCTGCCTCAACAATATGGTCAGACGAGCTATTCCACATTGAAATTACTCTTTGGGTGAAAAAATATTTCCTAATATCCATGCTAAATTTACCCTTAAATTTATAAATTAAATTTGTAAATTTACCCCAAGTTCTACTAACAAAACTTGGCTGAAGGAATCCTACATAATTCACTTTGTTAATCCCTTTAACATATTTAAAGACCTCAATCAGATCACCCCTGAGTCTCCTTTTCCTAAGACTAAGGAGATTAAGGATCTTCAGCCTCTTCTCATAGCTTTCATCTTTTATACCTGGAATTAGCTTAGTGGCTCTTCTCTGAACTTTTTCTAGAGCCTCTATGTCTTTCTTAAAATTTGGTCCCCAGAACTGTACACAATACTCCAGATGTGGTCTGACAAATGTGTTGTACAAGAGAAGTATGACCTCCTTAGATTTGTGCTCAATACTTTTGGCAATGTATCCCAGTATCTGATTGGCTTTTTTAACTGCTATGGCACAATGGCTAGAACCTGTGAGGGTTTAGTCAACAATCACTCCCAGATCTTTCTCTTGTGGAGCACATTCCAGTTTTAAACCTCCCATGAAGTAATCCTGTCTAATGTTTTTTTTTTTTTACCTACATGTACAACTTCACATTTCGCTACATTAAATTTCATTTGCCACATTTCTGCCCAAATCTGAATTCTATCCAAATCATCCTGAGTCACTGTAGTGGACTCTAAACTATTTGCCAAAGCTCCCAATTTAGTATCACCTGCAAATTTAACTAATTTGCTCTCAATATTCCTATCAAGGTCATTAATGTAGATAAGGAACAGCAGGGTTCCCAACACCGATCCCTGAGGGACGCCACTCCCCACCATACCTAGCTCAGATGAGATTCCACAGACCATCACTCTTTGTGTTCTGTCCTGTAACCAGTTTTGAATGCACTCCAGAATACCTCCTGTAACTCCAATGGAGCTCATTTTAAAAATTAGTCTCTTATGCGGTACTGTATCAAATGCTTTCTGAAAATCCAAGTATATGATGTCATAAGCTCTGCTCTGATCATAAGTCTTGGTGGCCTCTTCAAAGAATTCCAGGAGGTTTGTCAGGCATGACCTTCCCTTACGGATACCATGTTGGCTATATCTCAAGATATTATTACGTTCAAGAAATAATTCCAGCTCGTTTTTCATGATAGATTCCAGTATTTTGCATGCAATGCAAGTTAAACTGACTGGCCTGTAATTTCCTGGCTCAGTACGGTCCCCTTTCTTATATATTGGTATTATATTGCCCTGCTTCCAATCATTTGGTATTTCTCCAGTTTCTAAAGACCATCTGAAGATAGCGGAGAGCGGTTTAAATATGATCTCACTAACTCTCCTGAGCACTCTAGGGATATAAGCCATCAGGACCCGCCGC
This sequence comes from Gymnothorax javanicus, assembly GCA_029692085.1. Lineage (NCBI taxonomy): Eukaryota > Metazoa > Chordata > Actinopteri > Anguilliformes > Muraenidae > Gymnothorax > Gymnothorax javanicus. The sequence goes on from CM056195.1 coordinate 175,826,375, forward strand.
CTTATCTGCCTTTAGTTTATGCAATTTGTCTAATACTTCATTATCCCTTACCTCAATTTCCGCTAAATAATCTTGAGCACTGGACATGCCCTCTGGCCGAATAAAAATCCGCTCCGAGGCAAAATTCTCAACAAAGTAACTGTTTAAGGTATCCACAGTATCCTTGTTATCATATAGCAGCGATCCATATTTATTCTTTAAGCACTTACCCTCCTCTTTCACTTTCGTTTTTCTGCAACAGTACTGAAAGAAGTGCTTAGGATTTGTTTTTTCCCCTTCTGCAATTTGCCTTTCATACAGTCTTCTAGCATTCCTCAGCTCTTTTTTGACCACAGCTTGCATTTTACAGTATTCAGCTTTGGTATTCTCATTGTTATCCTTTATGTACATCTTATGAAGATTCCTCTTTTCCCTCAAACTCCTGCGAATAGCTGTGGTCATCCACTGAGGATTCTGCTTTTTCAGCTTACTTTTCAGCATCTTTGGAATGAATTTGCATTGTGAATCAAGTAAAACCCCCTTAAATCTTTTCCACATCTCATTTACAGACTCACAGTCCAGGATTGTCTCCCATTTTATTTCACTTAGATATGAGCGCATCCTGTCAAAGTTTGCTCGCCTAAAATTGAAAATTTTGATTTTCAAAGACACCTTTTTGACTTCCCATGAAACATCAAAATTAAAGTAGAGTGATCACTAGTCCCAAGAGGCTCCAGTACCTCCACATTGCTAATTCTAGCAGGGTCATTACAAAGCACTAAATCTAAAATTGCCCTCTCTCTTGTAGATTTATTAACATACTGCACCAAAAAATTGTCATTTATAACATCCAGAAATTCTTCCTCCCCTTTACCCTGTCCTTTCACCATTTCCCAATCGATACCAGGATAATCGAAGTCTCCCATAATAATAGTCCCTCCTCCTCTTCAAGCTTGCGTAATCCTCTTAAAGAGCATTTCATTAACAATATTGTCCAAAGCTGGCGGTCGATGGCATACTTCTACAAAGTATGTTTAAACCTGTCTTGTGTTTGCTAATGAGCCTGACCCAGACATCTTCACAGGGCAAGGAATGTTCAATTTCAGGAATTTCCTGCACATTTATGTTTTCATTCACATAGAGTGCTACGCCCCCTCCACGCCTATTACATCTATCCTTCCTAAAGAGCTTATAACCTTCTATATTATATTCATCTCCATCCTCTTCACTAAGCCATGTCTCTGTAATCCCAACTATGTCATAGCCCTCACTAATCATAACAGCCTCAAGTTCTGGAAATTTATTTTTTATGCTTCTTGCATTTAAATAAAAACTTTTCAGGTTATTACGAATGCTCTTCCCCTTTGATTTCCCCAATAGTGCATGTAACGCTGTCAGCTTCCATCTGGGCAGTCTGCATTTCCCTATGTATAACAATCTCTAACCTCCCTGCCCCCCAAGTCCCTGGTTTAAATAACTCTCAACATACGCTGACCCAGTGCAAAGGTACCCCTCCGGTGCAGGTGTAGCCCATCCGGCTTGAACAGGTCACCCCTGTCCCAGAAGAAGTTCCAGTGCCCCATAAACCAATAGCCCTCTTTCCTACACCAGGTTCGTAGCCATGTGTTAAACCTCCGGATAAAATTCTGCTTCCCTCTGCTTGCATGTGGTACCGGTAGAATCCCGGAGAAAACTACCGTGGAGGATCTGCTCCTCAGCTTTTCAGCTAATTCCACAAATTTGCCTTGCAGAACCTTAACCCTACCCTTACCTACGTCATTTGTCCCAACATGGATTATGACAACTGGATCCCTCCCCGCTCTGACCAGGAGCTTGTCCACACGCTCCAGGAGGTCTCCTACCTGGGCACCAGGCAGGCAACACACCGTATGAGACTCCTTGTCGCGCGAATAGACTGAGCTGTCTATTCCTCTAATGATTGAGTCCCCCACTATCACTAACTCCCTTTTCTGAGGGGAAGAGGCCAAAAGGGTGCCCTGATGCTCATCAATCCCCCCACTCTCAGGGTCAGGGGCCAAGTCGAGTTCCTGCAAGGGCCAGAATCGGTTGGACACCTCAACCGCTGGAGGAGCGGTCGCTGTACGGCGTTCGCGCCCTTTCCTGCGCTGACGTCCTACTGTCACCCAACTTTCTCTCCCTGCCTGCTCTGGGATATCGCTTCCCTGCTTTGGCGTACACACCATTTCTCTAAACGACAAAGTACTCAGTTGATCTAGGAACTCTACTGATTGCGAACTATGTTGTGCCGCCAACTGGCTCAGAAGATCAAGGATCTTGCTCTCCAAATGTTCTATTAGCTTGCACCAGTGACAGACAAATCCACCCTGGAAATATCTTTCCAAAAGTGCGATCATTCTGCAACCGTCACATAGTTTTGGCCACATTTTGAACCCCCTACCTAATGACCTTGCTCACCCTGGATAACAAAGAAAATTATTATTGCCAAGACAGAAGCTCAGGAACCACAATTTATTAACCTGAGAAGTCTTCAGCAGCAGTCACAATAGAAACTGTGGTGAAACTATGTAAAAGGAAAATAAGCCTCTTTTAGCAGGGGCTTAGTTTCAGTCAACAAAAATGAATTACTATATTAAGACAAACTCGATATGTAGTAAGCACTCCTTATGAGCCGACTTGATTTTATATAGCCCCAGTACTATTCATATACTAATCTAAAAATATACCGGGCTTAGCTCAGAGTCCAGATAATAGCAAACTGGCTACAACGCCCAGGAGAAACTGCAGGGGCGGAGCACTCCGGTAAACCTTACCGTTTAAAATTCCAACCTAACCGAATGGTCGACTCAAGTAACTGTTGCCCAACAAACTAAATCTCAGATCCTAAGTCAAAAATGCAAACAGGAACTATCTAGCTAGCTAGGCACAAATACAACCAAAGGTAACCGAAACAAAGTAAAGCTTTGGTACCCTTTAATTCAAACGGACCGAATAAAGAAGTCGTTTACTATGTGAGCTAACTAAACACGCTATCTCCCCCAACAAGCTGGCTCTAAACACTCGCAACTAAACTCTAACCAGCTGATCCAGGCACCGCAATCGGAGGAAAAAACAAAAGTAACGTAACTTGCAATGTGTGTAATCAGAAGAGCCTTTCGGTAAAAATAAGATGCGGAAAAGACTAAAACCCCAGTTAGCGTTAATATTTAATTCAAGCTTGGCAATGCGTTTATGCGGTAATGTGGTAAAAGAAAGATCGAAGAGGACTAAAAGTGAACGTCAATATTATTTAGCTAGAAGACTGTATGAAAGGCAAGCGACCAAGTATGAAACCAACCCAGGTTATAGTTAGATATCAGGCAATTTGATAATATTCTCAGCGATGTGAAGCTTGCTAAAGTTTGTTAGCTAAATCAGCTCCAGAAAAACCAGGCGAGAGTAGCACAGTCCTTGAAAACAATTCCATTTTACTTTGTAGCTATATAATACAATTTACGTGGTTAGCTAATTATTTAGCGTTTAAGTTTATACTTTCCTTTGAAGAGACTGAACCCCCGAAGAAACCCCCCATCGCCTTTGTTTGACCAGATTAGCAACTTAATTTGGCTATTTGCTAAACGTGTTGTGACAAGGAGGAAAAAAAATAGGGGAGAAGATTCTCCCTGCGCCTAATGGGACAAAGGTTATACCTCGGGAGCAAATCGTCTTACCTCTTTTAACGTTTAAGCTTTTACACATGAATTAGTTTCAAAAAAACCTGTTTAAGCAAGAGTAAATCGTCTGCTACAATCTCTGCACGCCTCTCTCCGTCTCAACTCAAGCAGAATGATCACCAACGAACAGCACTACAGTACAGCCAAGAGCAAAGAGTGCAAGAGCAAATGATATGCTGAAACCAATACGTTCCAGTCCCAGCAATAACTCGTCTGCGCAGATGTTGATTCCAGCGGACATGGAGCTGCTCTATTTATGCACACAGTTACACTATTCTCTCACTAGATGGCACGCCTGGATCAATTATTGAATATTCACCAGCAAGCTGACCTCAAACACCGTTTAGATTATTGGCGAGTTCAGTCCCAACCCTGTTTTTCAAGAGTTGCATGAATTAAACTCCTCAGCTAAGCCTCATGTGCAAACTGCTCAATATACTTGCCCATACTATCTATCCAGCAATTCAAAACATGCTCTCTTCTGACAGAAAAAATTGTTGTCCTCTGTAGCAACCACTTTGTCTATAGAGAGCCAGTGGTATTCAAATGAGTAGTCAAGAAAAATCGGTTTTCTGAAGCAAAAATTTGACATGATATTGATACTGTAATTCTTCTATCACTATCATCTATCTTCTATTATTTCCCTCATGCAGAGGTAGTTCTGGGCCAGGACGCAGACGCGCAATGACTGCAAATCCATAGTACCCCCGGATACTCCGTCCGGGGATACAATAATGTCTTTTTTTGAGAAAAAGTCAATATCTAGTTTTATAAGTCACATAATGTATTATCACTGTCAGAGGGAACAAAGCCTGTCAGTGTTTGTGTAGCTCCTGTCCTAAAATAAAGCATCACTCTTACAGCAGGATTTTATGAGCATTAGTGTAGCTCCTGTCCTTAAATACAGCATCACTCTTACAGCAGCATTTTACTATGAGCATCAGTGTAGCTCCTGTCCTTAAATACAGCATCACTCTTACAGCAGCATTTTACTGTGAGCATCGGTGAGATTAAGGACTGCTGCTCAGTCTCTTCACTCCAGGGCTCTCACACACACAGGGCCAATATGACTCTGACTGGCTTTATCAGCTTGTGCAAAGGATGCTGGAGGTTCCCTCTGTACAGTGACAGTGTGGACCTCCCTGCTGCAGCACTCACTGTACTCTACAGCCCCCAGCATCTTCTCCCACGCTCTGTACTTCAGATTGCCCAGGTGCTTGGCCACATCAATCAGCGCTCCTGAGACCGTCTCTGGATCTGCCAGTGTGCGCTGGGCTCTGTAATAACATTCAGGAGTCACTTGTGCTGAGATCTTGGCTTCAGTACCATAGAAGATCATCAGCAGCAACATCAGATCTTCACTCTATAAGAAAATGGCTCCATCCCTCCCAGTGTCCTGCCACACGGCCCCACTGGCTGCCAGATATGAAGCAGCCCGACCCCACTGAGGGACTCACTCACAGGGGCACCAGGGGATTATTTTAGAGGGAAGTATTCCGAAATAGTTGGGACAAAGTGTACATTGTGAATAAAATCAAAACGTAATGACTTTCAAAGCACACCAGCCAGTATTTTATTCCCAATAGAACAGAGATAACATAGCAAATGTTGAAACTAGGAAATGTTTCAATTTTATCCACAAAATGAGCTCATGTCAAATTTGATGGCAGCTACAGGTCTCAAAAAAGTTGGGACAGGTGCCTGTTTACCATGGTGTAGCATCCCCTCTTCTTTTTAACACAGAGTGGAGGCGTCTGGACATTGAGGAGACAAGTTTTTTGAGTTTAGCCATTAGAATTTGATCCTATTCTTGTTTAATACAGGCTTCCAGCTGCTGGAGCATTTTGGGTCTCCTTTAATGGACTTTTCATTTAATTATGCGCCAAATGTTCTCAATTGGTGAAAGATCAGGACTGCAGGTAGGCCAGTTCAGCACACGGACTCTTCTACTACAAAGCCATGCTGTTGAAATAGCTGCAGTATGTGGTTTTGCATTGTCCTGCTGAAATACACAAGGCCTTCCCTGGAATAGATGTCATTTGGAGGGGAGCATATGTTGCTCTAAAACCTTTATGTTAAGAACAGACGGAAACTCCAAATGCAGATCAAACTCAGCAGGGCGTTTATTAGACGTGGGATTCGATCCCTTACTCATGGTCAGTTCAGAAAATAGTCAGAAGCCAGCAAACAGATAGATACAGGTGAGCAGAATCGTAATCAGTAATGCAGGCCAAGATCGGGAAACCAGGAAATCAGTCCGCACAAAGACAATGAACAAAAGGGGGAAAATAAACTAAAGGAACGAAGGGAATGGGGAAAAGGGTAAGGGGAAAATAGGGAAGGAGAGATTAGGGAAACTAACTAAACAATTGGAACACAGGGGCAAAGGGAATACAAGGACCTATCAATCACACTGCAATCTCACTTCAAACACAAAACTAAAAATACAGACTGATACAAACAGACAAATACTTTCAATAGAGCAATCACAAACCAAATGAAGAGAGCGAACCAACCAGACAGAGTCAAGGGAAGAACAATTGACTTGGAACAAAGGGAATGGGATATTTAAGCACAAGACAATTAACGTGATTGCCTGACTAGATGCAGGCAACAGCGGTGGCAAGAAGCCAGAGAGAGGGGCGGAGCCAGGAAGAGCAGGACAGGGATAGGCGAGTAGAATGGAAAGGGCGTGGAAACCTATGCTAATCTGCTCTACACACCCAGGCCCTGATTCTAAACTACTCTCAGGTGCAGACAGGCAGCAAGAACAGAATGAAGGAAGTTAGAATCACCTCACCGAATTAACAGGGAATTAGTTGTTAACAAGGACTGACAGGAGGGAAGAACACAGGGTTTACACTGACAATGACAATCACTCAGAACAATACACAATCACTCAGAAAAATAACAAAATGTACATAAATGAAAATAAAAACTAACAATAATGAAAACTAAAAATAACAGGCAGACAAAATCGTATTTTCTAACACTTTATATACCTTTCAGCATTCATGGTGCTTTTTAAAACATGCAAGTGTCCCACACCTTATGCACTAATGCATCCCCATACCATCAGAGATGCTGGCTTTTGAACTGAACGCTGATCAATCAATCAATCAATAACCTTTATGGCAGGGAAGTCCCACTGAGACAGAGGTCTCTTTTGCAGGGGAGCCCTGATTAGAATATAACAATTACAATGGAAGGTTAAAGACAAACAGCACACTTAGAAATACACAAAAGTCACAAACAACAAACAACTTCAGATTGAAGGAATAAAAAGTTTTAAACTAGAATAAAACATCATAAAAATGAAAAAATATATATAAACACATAAGAACACAGGACAGAGAAAAATAAATGAGCAAATCCTACCATAAACTAAAAGCAAATACATCTGGCCTCCAGAAGCAATATATCCAACACTAATTTCTTGAAAGGCACGAAGGGGATAAGGCAGTCTAGCTTCAAGGTATCCTGGAAATCATTCCACATACAAGGTGCGAATGCACTAGAAGAGGTACCGCCCAAATTTGTTCTAGTCCTGGGAGCCTCTAACAAAAACCATTCTTGTGATCTGGTATGCCGACTTCTGATTTTGATGGATAAGAGCTTAGTGAGATATGAGGGAAGTTTTCCTAGCAAAGCTTTATAAATAAATAAATAAAATACAATGTAGCTTCCTTCTACAATGAAGGGAAAACCACCCCACAGAATTATATAAAGCACAGTGATGGGTTGGAAACCATCACCTGTGATGAAGTGCAATGCGCCATGATAGATTGCATCCAAGGATCTTAAGGTACTAACAGAGGCATGCCTGTAAAGGACATCTCCGTAATCAAATATGGGTAATATTATTGCCTCGACAATCCTCTTCCTATTGTCCAAAGAAAAACAGGACCTGTTTCTGTAAAGAAACCCGATTTTCATTCTGAGTTTCTTGGACAGGTTGGACACATGCGTCTTAAAAGAGAAGTCATGATCCAACCAGATACCCAGGTATTTGTAAGACTGAACCTGCTCAATTTGAGCATCAGTCACTGAGAAAATGGAGTCACCTGACATAATTGCATTCTGTGCAGAAAAGATCATGAACTTTGTTTTATCAGTATTTAAAACCAGTTTAAGATCAGCTAGAGCATGCTGTATAACGTTAAAAGCAGACTGTAAATATGTGAGGGCCTGTAAGCATGTTGGAGCAGAGGAATAAAGCACTGTGTCTTCAGCATAAAAATGAACCTTGCAATTTGTTACATTACGAGCAATGTCATTTATATAAATTGTGAATAAAATTGGACCAAGAATGGAACCTTGGGGTACACCTTTTGTCACCTTTAAAAATTGAGACTGCGCATCCCCAGAAATAATAGCTTGTGTTCTATTTGAGAGGTAGTCCTGGAACCATGAGCATGCTCTGTAACCAAGACCAATGGAGGACAACCTATTTAACCTTCATCCTACCAAGTGGGGTCCATCTGGACCCCGCCCCTATATATTCATTCGCCATTTTAAAAATATGTGACATACTGCCTCAACGTTTTATGAATTTGTCAGAATTTATGTCTTAATTGAACACTAAAGCACCGGAAGATCAGCTTTTTGCATTCTGAAGGTATAATTAATTTGTTACTGGGGTCCAACCGGACCCCAGAGTAAAACATATCTGTCTTTTATTTTATAATTGAATAGCACACTGAAAGTTAACTTCTTTTTGGTTGTTTCAGATTCATAATGGCCAACAGACAAAGACAAGCTAGATACACAGCAGCAGAGGCCAAAAGGCAGATTCTAAACACAAACAATGAAAATTATTTTACAATTACTTTTTTGTTTTAAATTCTGTAAGAAAAGACAGAAGTTGTATCCAGAGTGTTTTACAGCTGCATGAGCAGCAATAAGCATGTATATGATGCCAAAATTTATTTTGTGGTGCTATAATTTGCTAAGTGTATGCTAGTTATTGCAATATTATTGCAATGTTACTGCATTTATAATACATCATTGATATTCAGCAGCAGTGGATTTTGTTCCTCAATAAAGTTATGTGTGCTTACAGCATTGAATTTGTTCTTACTGCATTGATTTCAAGGTATTCCCTCCTGGGGTCCATACGGACCCCGCCTGATAGTTTGTGTTTGTAAAATTGGCCGGTAGGATGAAGGTTAATAAGATAATATGGTCTTCTGTGTCAAACACTTTTACTTAATCAATAAATAGGGCCGCACATTTTTGTTTACTATCCACAGCTGTTACTCAATCATTTATAACCAATGAAGCTGCTGTAATGGTGCTATGTCCAGGCCTGAAACCAGATTGCTGTGACGTTAAAATGTTGGAAGTTAAGAAAGAGCAAAGTTGTTGTTTTACAAGAGACTGTAAAATCTTAGCCAGGCATGGCAATTTTGAGATGGGCCGATAGCTGTTTACTGAAATGGGATCACCCCCTTAAATAAAGAAAAAACATGAGCCGCTTTCCATATACTGGGAATAGACCCGGTTGAAAATGAAAAGTTAAAAATATTAGTTTTTGAATGTGCAATCAGTGGGGCTGCAACATGCAAAAGACTCGGGACTAAGTGATCCTCTCCAGTGGAATTATTTACATCTACATGTTTTAATTCTAGAAGGACCTCATTCACATTTAATTCCCTGAAAGAAAAAAATACTCGAGGATTTTGAGAATTTGTAAATGCACTAGAGCTAAGGTCAGACATATCTCCTATAGTGGATTGATTATTAAAATTTTCAAAAAGGTTTCCTGCCGCTATAAAATGTTGGTTAAAAAAGTCACAGATTTTGTGCTATCAGTAATAGGACAAGAATCCACGTGGATAGAATGAGGCAATGAAGAAGAAGGACTATTATTCAGGGACTTGACAATTTTCCAAAATTTTACCGGATTACCCTGACATTTGCCAGTGATGAAATTAAAGATTCAGATTTTGCCTTTTTTGTCATTAAGCAGCATTAATTTCTTTGTTTTCTGAAAACCTGCCAGTCTGAGAGTGTCTGAGTTTCCTTAGCTTTAACCCAAGCTTCATCCCTTACACAAAGATCATTGGATAAAGCAACCGAAAACCAAGAATTTCCTCTGTTTTTTACTCGGAATCTCTTGACCGGAGCATGCTTATTAACTGATAACAGGAGGGGTGGTCTTTCTTCTCTTTAGCCCGGAGGACACGACGCCCATGATTTCCAACAAGAATGTCAAATTTGGACTCGCCTGACAGCAGGATACTTTGCCACTTTGCTACAGTCCATTTAAATGAGCCTTGGCCCACAGAACATGGTGGCGCTTCTGGATCATGCTCAACAATGGCTTCCTTTTTGCATGATAGAGTTTTAGGTGGCATCTGTGGATGGCACAGCGGACTGTGTTTACAGACAGTGGTTTCTTGAAGTGTTCCTGGGCCCATTTAGTAATGTCAATGACAGAATCATGCTGGTGAGTGATGCAGTGGCGTCTGAGGGCCCGAAGATCACGGGCATCCAGTAAAGGTCTTCGGCCTTGTCCCTTAAGCACAGAGATTTTTCTAGTTTCTCTGAATCTTTTGATGATGTTATGCACTGTCGATGATGAGACCTTGAAAGCCTTTGCAATTTGATGTTGAGGAACATTGTTTTTAAAGTATTCCACAATTTTTTACGCAAGCCTTCACAGGTTGGAGAGCCTCTGGCCATCTTTACTTCTGAGAGACTCAGCCTCTCTAAGACATCCCTTTTATAGCCAATCATGTCACACACCTGATGCCAGTTAACTTAATTACTTGCTAAATGTACTTTCAGCTGATTCTCTTATATATTAATTGCTTTTTCAGCCCTTTTTTGCCTTTGTCCCAACTTTTTTGAGACCTGTTGCAGCCAGAAAATTTGAAATAAGCTCTTTTTGTGGATAAAAATGTAAAATGTCTCAGTTTCAACATTTGAAATGTTATCTATGTTCTATTGTAAATAACATATTGGCTCATGCATTTTGATTTCATTCACAATTTACGCTTTGTCCCAACCATTTCGGAATTGGGTTGTAGTATTTCAGAATACTCCCTCAATATTCATTACACACCTGCAGTGATTATTATTATAGATATGAATTTCAAACACAGTCACTCATTGATAAAACATTTTACTGCTTATAAACTACTTTTAATATTTAATCTGATGAGAGAGGATGGAGTTTGCTGACCTGCTTTGTGTGTCCTTGTAGTTCTGAAATAATAAGAGTGAGTTAATGTCACTGTAGCCAATAGTCAGTGTATTTAGACTGTCAAAAACCACAACTGCATGTCTCCTTGTTATTGAATATGCATTACATATGACAACATAGGGAAACTCAATGCTAAGCTATAACATGTTCTCTCTGTTTAAATTGTTTGGATTAAATGAACCTTCTTAAAATGATTAAACACTTCGTCAGCAGAAACAGGACTGTTTGACGAGGCTTTGAAGAGATTTGATGATATTAGCAAGTCTACATGAAAAGGCAGTTAAGACAATCCTGCACTCTACACATGAATGTCTGTGAGCACTAACAGCAGTTTGTACAGACACCTACAGACACAGAGTGAACAGGTCTTACCTGCAGGAATGAGACGTCTTCAGCTCCCAGCTCCTGTTCTATGGCTCTGATTTGTTTTGAAAGGGATGATATCTCTTCTGTCATCTTCTTAATCTTCTCCTTCATCATCCAACTCTTCTGCTCCTCTTCCTCCCACAGTGCAGTGATCCTGGCTGCCTCTTCATCTTTCAGGACCTGCTGAAGTTTCTTAAACTCCATCTTTATCTGTCTCTCTACACGCTGGGCCTGACTCTGGAATAAACATTATTCACCATCATTTCAGCACAATCCAGGGCTGCATTTACAACACTGTGATTTAAAGGCCTCAGTACAGTACTGTAAGCAGCAAAGGAATGCAGAAAGAAATATACTGACCAAAAAAGAAACACAATTTTCTATTTCTTGATTTTATCGAATGTAACTGTTATTAATCAACACTTCATTGGTATGAACTTCATTGGTATGAAGTGAAAGAGGGAATCTCAGACAATAGATATAAAAGAAAATTGGGTTGGAATATCCCATGTTGGCTTTTATTTAACAAGGTGAAGTTCGACAGTGCGAAACACAAATGACACCATCGTCTCGTATCTCGTATGTCCCCCGTTAGCGTCGCGCACGGCGGTACACCTGCGTCTCATAGACATTGCCAGACGTCTGATTGTCGCTTATGGAACGCTGTTCCACTCTTCGGTCAGTGCTTGTCTTAGCTGACGTACTGTAGCTGGCGGTGGTTGACGTCTCCGGATCGCTCTTTACAGAATGTCCCACAAGTGTTCTATAGGTGAAAGATCTGGAGAAAACGCTGGACAGGGAAGGATTTGCACATTTTCTGCCCGAAGGAACAGGGTTTGCACAGCTCTAGGTCAATGAAATTCCAGGAGTTTTCCAGGAGTAAAAACTCTATTTTCCAGGAACAGTTGAAGACCCTAATGATAAAAGTACTTACATTACAAAATGTTTGTTTTTAGAAAATTCAGTCTGAATATATTATAGACCTATAGAATCTGCTAATTGAAGACCCAAGTGCTAAAAGTACTGAAGTCACAAAATATCCACTTAGAAAAAATTAAATTTGGTAACTGTTAAAAACATTTTCCTGTCCTTAACTCAAGGGGTGTGAAAATGTGACTTAAGTGCTTTTGGCACTATGCTCAATTTCTAGCTCCCAATTAGTGTAATGCTTTGGAGAAAGACAACAACATCTAGTGACAACAATAAATTTCACACAAATAAATCCTTTACTCCTTATCGGAAAAAAATGTAGCGTTTTTCATTCACAAGCTTTTCAGAATTCAATTCACGGACGACTTGATTAAGGACCTAATGCTGCGGACTCGCGGACGACGGATGTATTAATGGTGATTTATGGTCTTAGGATGCCATCTACTGGACTTAGTGTTACTACAAGTCTAGCCTCATGCATTTTGGATAAACGAAATATCCCAGACTGCGTAACAGATGGTCACAATTTTTCACATGAAGGAAGTAAAAAACTGAAAGGAAAAAAGAGGCCAGCACTGAAAATATTACTATAATCTCCATCTGAAAATAATTACTGATAAAAGGCTTCGGAATGAGAAACATTTACCGGGCACTGTGATAACTCATTACATCGGGGATGTGTCGTTGTCCGTGGCAAGCCACAGTAATTATCTCTATTGCTGCTGCAGAATGTCAGAGCATGAATTTATGTTCGAATGCACTAGCTGCTTACTTTTTTACGGACTTAGAATGACTCATGGACCCCTGTAGTTATGAACACGGATGAATAAATAGGCTACATAAGCTACTCAACGACATTGCTGTATGAACTCACGGACCATAACTCATGCACTCACACGGACCCTAACTTATGGACTCGCGAACCCACGGACAATAACTCACGGACACGGACTGAAAATGGACTTGCATACATATACATCCCGGAAAATTGATAAAATAAAACCTCAATAACCAACAGCACTGCATAAGATACTAACTTCCATAGCATAAGCTAAAAGATTTATGTCCCTTGCTATTGCGTATGCGGGTTTTCTTCCGTCAGTCCCTGAGTCCGTGTTTTGTCGACCGGCTCGGTCACACGACTTGGCAGGGCCTGCACCAGAACTGAAAATTTGGGGGCAAAGATACATCTCTTTATGACAATTAGTCCTAGCTAGTTCTCAATTGTTTTGCTTTATTAATACATTTTCATGTTATAGCAATAATCAAGTTGCAATTGAAGACACGGCCTCTCCCCCATTTGATCTAACAGCGACAAAATTACGGGCTACATTCTGTACAGAAAAATAATTTAATTATAACTAGATAACTCGGTCGCCACAGGCTGCCGGGTTAGCTCACTCGGTTAAGGCGCTGCATTTGCAGAGCAGTAGTGACTACTACGGCGCGGGTTTGATCCCCGGTCGTACCAACCAGCAGTGGTCGGCAGCTTTTTCAGAACAGCGCACGATTGGCTGTGCGAATGCAAATTGGGAAGGGACTGCTGGGAAGGGAAATTTTGAAAAAAAAGGATTGCCTTGTTCGTTGCTCAAGCGCCTCCTGTTGGCCAGCCGGGCGCTCATCAGTGAGATTCTAAGCATGCTCATGTTCGGGTATCCTCCACCCTCCTTCAGAACTTGCGATAGTTTTGACCAATGAGTGTAAAGATGCAGGGGCTGACAGGCGCGTGCTTCGGAGGAGAGCTGCAAACTCTCTCTCTCTTGAGCTGGCAACAGGGGGTTGCATACGAGCAAGCCTTGTACATAGTTCTCAGATTGAGCATTCCAGATTCGAGTGGGATTGGAGATGCCAAATTTATATTTAAAAAAAAAAATACTTGGTCGCCACAGGGACCGAGTCGTGTATCTCCCCGATCCCCAAATTTTGGACAAAATGGCCACCGGCAGCCAAATTGAACGTCCGAAATTTGCGAAAATCGGTCTAGAGCATTGTCTAATCAATATCTTCGCCTGTATGAAATTTGGAGAAATTCCTGTAATAATTTTGGCTTCCAGAGCCCAGAACAGAAAATCTCTGCGGGTGCGGCGGCCCCAGAACTAAACCATATGTAGCAGGCCGAAGGAGGGCCCGGGCAGGGAATTGAACCCCAGACTCCCGGGTAAGAGTCTAACACACTGACCACGTCATCAAAGAGCCAGGCTCATTGGCAAGGTAGCCAGGGCGCACACTTTTTAGGAGGCATTACTAGTGACAGGACCCTTCAACTGTCACATCTCTCCCCCTCTTTCAGGAGCATGTCCTCACGCTCCACGCCTTACGCATGCTGCCATCCATTCGGATCCCCCAAATCCTGCTGATTACGCCAGAACGTAGCAGGCCAAAGGAGGGCCCGGGCGGGGACTTGAACCTCCAGACTCCCGGGTAATAGTCAAACGCGCTGACCACCTCGCCAAAGAGCCAGGCTCATTGGCAAGGTAGCCAGGGAGCGTCCCTTGTTAGGAGGCATTACTAGTGACAGGACCCTTCAACCGTCACACATAGTATCTTCTGACTGTCATTGTCGGGGAGATACAATTAGGTCTATGCACTGGCACTCAGCGACAGTAATTTTTCCAGGGAGAGCTGCATTTCAGAACTCTTCAATGAATGAAGGTAATTTCGGTGACAAGTTCGTACACCTATTTTTACAGCACGGTCACCTTAACTTGCTGCAAAATAAATAGACAGCTGTTTAATTGGAAAAAGTAAACAGACTACACCACCATAAATCATCATTAATACATCCGTCGCTGAGTGCCAGACCATAGACCTAATTATAATTAAATTATTTTACTGTACTGTGCCACTTGATTATTACTATAAGTGGAAAACGTGTTAATAAAGGCCAATGATTGAGAACTAGCTAGGACTAATTCTTGTCATAAAGAGATGTATCTTTGCCCCCAAATTTCAGTTTTGGTGCAGGCCCTGGCATATAGTTCAAAAATGGCAGGCGAGCGTAGTTTTCAACAAGCAGAACAGACATAATCGCATTTTACCAGTATATTAAACATGTTCGATCATGACCAATGTGAGGTAATTTGACTGGACCTACCAGGCTGGGAATCCGAGGCAAAAAATTTTGTTATACGCTGGTTTCCACGGACGCTCACTTCTTTCTGTGCCACCAGACAAGCGTGCTTTGTCCCCTTAGCATGGCTCCTCAATCCGCTTTCACCCATATTTCCTATATCGAATGTTTTCTCACACATCGTGCAACTTGCCTTGCGAGCGGTCTCCCTAGCCAGCCAGTCGCGGTAATTTGGGTGGCTAGGCCACGAAAGATTAAAGTGACACATTTTCTACATAGTTCACGTTCTTTTCAAAAGTTTTCCATTCTTGGTAGGCATCGGGATTTTCCAGTGACACCAGCGGACATGTGCGATGAATCATTAAAACTCAGCAAGAGCATGCTTCAGCTGATTGATCAGTTGATTCACCCACTTACACTCACTTTGGTCAATAATTTACAAAAAGCTATACTTCACCAATTATCAATAAAGCACAATCCTATTCCATTCAGAGGGGTTGACAGATTGAGTCCATCTCAATTTATTTAATTCAGAGCCGATTTTCGTGGAGATCAGCAGAGCGATATGGAGCAATTTTCCCCGAGACATAAACGTCTAACTTTCCAGGACTTTCCAGGAGTTTCTTACGTTCTCCAGGATTTTCCAGTACTGGAATTCACAATTTTGTTTTTCAAGGAGTTTCAAGGACTGTGCGCACCCTGAGGAACTCCATACAGATATGTGCCACGTGCGGACGCGCGTTGTCCTGTTGGAAAGGCAGTTGGTGACGTTGGACAAATGGAAGGATGACTGGATGGAGAATTTCATTGCATTAACGGCCAGCGTTGAGGTTTCCTTCAACAAAATGAAGGTTGGTTCGGTGTGTAGCAGACGGTCGGTCGTGATACGACGGTCAGACGCTGGAGTCGTAACACGTGGCCTACCGGATCTGGGGCAATCAACCATGTGTCCAGTGGCATTAAACCTGGTTCTGAGGCGACTAATTGCCGCAGAATGCACGCTGAATTGACGGGCAACTCTATCTATTCAACTTCCGGCCTGTAGCATCCCAATCGCGCGTTCTCGTTGAACTTCCGTTAGTCGTGGCATTATAATCCATCTGATCTTTACTCATTTTCGGTTAGACTTTTATGGGCTCGGGTGTACGAGGAACTCAATACAAAAATGGGAGTGTTAGGACAATGGTAGTACTCGAACCCAAGCACTGCCGATTGTTTGGTTCCGCACGAATGGCAGCTCCAGAATACGCACTGTGACTACGAAAATTTGTATGGTAGAAGTACTCACCTCCTGAAATAACTCAGAGCAAAGGCATCTTTCTCAATGGGTTTGTTGAAATTTGGCACCGGATTACATAATTGCATTTCTTTTTTTGGTCAGTATACATGCAAAACGCGTGGGGATTCTCACGTACGCACGACTCTGGTAAACCTACCCCAATTATATTAGTGGCACCAGCACCTGGCAAAGGAATTTCTGGATCTTGGGAAATATTGATAAGGGTTTGTATGACCCAAAAGGCACCCAACCTTATCGGGCCATAGCTGGAGTGGTTACAGACCTCTAGGTTAATGGTCAGTGCCTGGTGACCCCCGATTCACCCTAAAAAAGCTTATGGAACTTTGGTATGTGTCAAACAATGGCACAGTGCCATCAACTGGACATTCCAGAGACTACACCAGCGGAACAATTCGCATTGCTTCCCATTCATGAATTTTCAAGGACTTTTTCTACCGATTAACTAATTTCACCCATAATGTTACAAATATAATGTGTATTTCTGTTATATTGTATGATAAGAGCTGATTGATAGAATTAATACAGTTTATTCTTGTAATTCTGTGTTGTACAGAATGTTTAATGGCAAACCATAGTGCAAGCATATCGTGTTTGGGATCATTCTACTCCGCAAAATTTCCGAAATCAGATGAGGCATATTTCAAAGGGATTAGAACTGTGCTAAACCCTAATTTAATAACTGAAAAGAACATACTTGTGGAAATTTCCCCCCTGGCAATGTCCCTACTCAAATTTCCTCCAGGGAGGGGTCGCATTTCTAATTCGGCTACCCAAGTAATTTACAACCCTGCCATAAAAGCCATTCTAGAGTTTGGGCATAAAAGATAGGGAAACAAACCATTCGAGGAAGATCGCATATGACTTCCCACACGTGCCTCGGTAGGCCATGTGTAGTCAAACTTGTCAGGAGGATTGTTAACAACTTCCAATACGTGCATCTATATGCTGTGTGAAGCCAAAATGGGTTAGGAAGATGGTAACAACTTCCCGCACATACACTTTTTGTATGGGTGTAACTGCGCGAGGTATGATTTAATTATTTCTTTAAATTTCATGTAATGATGTAATTTGGTTTTCTGATTTAAGCTTATGCCTGCCTGGCAAAATAAATTGTTAATTGCATTCTCTTGTGTGTTTCTGACTCTAACTAACTTAGAGCCTAATCCTTCCAGCTTGGAGTTCCTGTCACCCAATGGGGTATAATGTAGGGTTATGAGCATCGACTGTATAAAAAGATGGACGCAGCACTCGGGTCTGAAACTTGAGGCCAATGCGGAAATCTCCAAAATTTGCATTCTATTTGATGGTCCGCAGATGGCGACGTCAGTGGTTGCAGATAAAAGTTCAATCCTATAGAAGTCTGTGAGAAAATTACCTATTTTCCCACCAGATTTATAATTTAAATAATGATTTCCACATTACTTTATTGTATCTATCACAAGTTTCAAGCCTCCTTCGATGTATCATGATGTTCATTTTTGTAAATTATGGTCCCAAATAGACTAGAATAAAGGATAAAGCCAGTATATGCTTTAGGGGTGTGTCTATCCTCTGGTCCTTGTAAGATCCACCCGTAGATCCACCCCTCGCTTCTCCCCTGATATTCCGTTCATGCTCTCGTCCAATAGGAATCACATCCGGTTTCAAAATGACAAAGTGGCGCAATTCAAATAGCCTAAATTGAGGCTTCCTCAATGGTATTCTGAAACCAATGGGTGACGTCACGGTTGCTTCGTCCATCTCTTTATACAGTCTATGGCTATGAGACCTGCCTGATCACCAGGCCTCCCTGCTAGGTACATGGTGGTTTTCCATGCAGTGACTGGTGTTATTTTGGTTGACTTTGAGAATATGTCATTAAACTCGAGTCCCTGTAGGCCTTCTTTTTTTATTTTGCGTTATACTGGAAAACAGTCACTGAACGCCTTTCTTTGCATTTTAAAGTCAGAAGTCAATGATGTACATGTTCCGGTCCTCGGTGGTCCCTAGTCATACTTTATATATTCAAACCACCGGGCTGAATAGGACTGCCAGCCTCTGAGTTCTCCACCGAATTGGGCTGTACAGATGTTTTTAGTCCGGCGGACTTCAGGGTATAGACCAGTTACAAGTCCGATGCACAACAGCGCTCTAAATTCATAAATTTGAGTCAGATCACATTAACGAAATGCATGGTTAATTGTAATCGCAATTGAATAAAACTAAATTTTATATTCTGGGCTCTAATTTCTTGGCGCAGCGCAGGGTGGTGCAGCGTGGCGTAGCGTGGCGCAGCCCACGCAGTGGTAATTTCGTCCGGTACAGCCCGCACAGTGGTAATTTCGTGCGGTGCAACACCGTCTTGCAGCCACTTTGGCAATTTGGTAGATGGACGTGCGCCGAGATGGGTGTGGCGGCGTAGTAGGGGAGGTGTCACATATTCATCAAGACGCAGTGACAATTTTGTAGAAAAAAGTCTTCGCTGAAGTTGCGCAGAAAGCTCGCCAGCTCCAACCTGGTTTACTTTCTGTGCAGTGGTAATTTGGCTGACCGGCGCACAGTGCGCACACGTCACCAAAACCTCACAGGCAGGTTTCCAGAATGTCAAGCACATTTCAATACAATAAATAATTACAGCAACCACAATTTAATGTAACTATTGTGGAATAATACAAAACATCCTTTGCATTCTTATTATCTTATTATCATCAGTATTATTATCAAAACATCTTTTGTATTATTATTATCTTTCACTGCTTAAAACATCTTTTATGTCAATACCCCAAAAGCTTATTAATCTATTTACCCAGAATGTGTGTCTGTGTGTGAGAGGAACTGTACAGAGGACCAAGGTCAAGAGTGGCACAGGAATGCACAGTTTCTGCCAAGAAAAAAAACGCCTAAACGCAGTCCAAAGTGGCATCAGGTATCCCGTAACCGCCTTTCTGTGACCTGTCCAAAGTAGACTGGACAATACCATGAAGTAAAGCGGGGAGCTGATTAGACTACGGTTATAGACAGATCTACAGCCAATTGATGTACAGCTAAAGGACAGTGGATTATAGAACTGATGCCCGGGCAACGCCCGGGCAGAGCGCTCTCCAAACTGTGGCCAAGAACATCCCGCTGTTACAGTTTGTAATTTTTACTCTTTGTCTGTTATAAATTTACTATATTTCAATCACAATCTGGTCAAGTATTTATTTCAATTGTCTTCCACCCTTGAACACGCCCGGGTAACAAGAGGTAATTTCCCACAAATCTGGTGACTCCCCGGCGTGGAGGGGAAGACTCTTGGGTCTGACCAGGAAACTGAGTCAGAATTTGGACAACGCCTTGACGACAATCGCCAGACACTTCACGGCCGGTCATAAGAGAGAGGTAGGCAGAAGCTTTTTAATCTGCAGAATACGAAGTGTCTGACGTTTGACGGAAAGGTATAAAATTATGTTATTATACTTTTGTATGATTTCAGTAGCAGACACAGGGGTAATATTCTATACTGGTTTCCTGTATGCGCATTCAATACCCAACTCTAAAGACTAGTCTGAACAAAAGTCCTAGGTGATAAATGAGATAAGAAGTGAATACGGGGCGTGGCAGCGGCATAAAAAATAAAAAATAAAAAAATCCGTCACAAGGCCTGGTAAATACCCAAGGGATATTTTAACTTGAAACGTGTGGGCGGGGTGGACACGGTAGGATACGAAGGACTTAATAGGTTAGGTGGGGGGCGTCAGCCACTGAGTTCTGAAGCGGTCTAGAGGTCCTATACGGGAGATCCATCAAAGACGCCTAGGAAGATAATACACACGTGTATGTGACAAAAGAAAAGAGAGGAGAAATATAAAGGTCACATAACAATAAAATATCCAATAAAGGACTTGGCCATTGGACTGTGCATGTAGAGATCAGGACCTGAGTGTATATTATTGTATATCCAGGCTGGTGGTGGCAGTGAGTGAATTGGGAATGGAGCAAGGAATGTTTTCGAGTGCTGTTGGCAGGTGCTTTAAGTGCTGAGGTGTATGCGTGTGTATGCTGAGCTCAGATTGTGTGTGTGGAAGTCAATGTGAATGAACCGAACTCTGTGAGTGTCTGTAAACAACTGCATTGCTGGCATATTTGTTAGTTCTGTCTTTGTTAGATTGAATACAGTTGTCATTCTATTACATGAAGTGCTCATATAGAGGTCCACAATAAAATGAGCATTTATTCAAGATTAATTTCAGGTGCCCGTTGATTAGCCTATATTTACAGTATTTTATGGAATTGTTAGAGTAATTGCAGGATTGGTAAAAAGTGAAGTTGGTCAGAGTAAGTGAAATTAGTTGGTCCGAGTAAGTGAAGTTGGTGTAAGTGGAGTCGGTTAAAAGCAGGAGTTTAGCCATTTTAATGGCTGTGGTTGGATTAAAGTAAGTGGAATTAATTTGGATGGTAAACAGAGAGCGGGGAGTTTAGCCATTTTAATGGCTGTGGAGTTAATAAAAGTTGTAAAAAGTTGGTAGAGGTGAGCAGAATAATTATTCCTTGTGAAATCAAATAAAAGTCCCTATTTCTTGATTCAATAAGCGTATGCCCTTCTTGAACGATCAGTAACTATAAACAGAGGGAAGTTTAGAGGAAGTAATAATTGAATGTCAATTACATGAACGTGGATAAAGTGTTTCTAATGTGGCTAGCTGAATTGCTTTGAGATGCAGGACAAAGTCCAATATTTAAATGCTCTAATATTTGGCGGAAGTAATTACACCATTTGAATTTGTTCAATATTTGTAAAATTGTAAAGAGCTAGAAAATCTAAGCAGTTTTCTGTAAATAATTAGACTGTGTGAGATTGGTGTGCTAGAAGCATATCTCAGAAAAGAAAATGAAGGAAAAGTACAAACAAGAATAACACTGTGTGTTCAAATTTGCCGAAGTACTGTTTGACACTGTATACAGTAAGAGACTCTGTGCCAAATTTTATTGATACAGAGGTTTCTCAAGTATTGAAAATTTTCAATTGATATTTGAAAAAGATCAGAAAAGTACCTGGAAATATAAAATATAATATGAAATTTAATGGTACATATTAGATTTATAAAAATAAAATAAAAAATCAAGTGAACTATTGTGGGATTAGAGACTGGATGGGTTTTTAGATGGAGGAATGCAGAGTCAAAACAATAGAGGAATGGAGCCTTATTGACCGAAGCAGATTAGGGAGCACAGATAAGTGAAAGGTCAACATGCAGAAGTCAGAGAACAGAGAATGATGCATTGTGATTGAGCAAATGTGACTGGAAGCTTTCCTGACCGAAGAAATGCAAATGAATTAATGAAAAATCTTTTCTCCATTTCAAACAGGGACTATCAACCAGTGATTCTACATGGGAAAAAACTAAGAGGGCATGATAACCTTAATCTGTTTTTTTTTAACTTCTACAGGAAAGGATCCAAGCGAATGGAAAAAACGGCAAAATTATGTTGATGAAGTTTTTTGTTCATTGTTATATGCATCTAACTCATTCAATTGAAAGTTTTCCAGAGAGGACTCACTGCAGAAGATAAGGAATGAAAAAAAAATCTGAAAGTGATTTGCTGGCCAGCTAAGATTCAGCTGCGGAGTTCTAAAATAAATTTGGGGAAATCCAATTTGGAGTATTAACACAAGACTAAATTCAAAAGGTGGACCACCATATAATTGAAAAAGTCGACTAATAACGTGATCACATTCTGAATTTATTTTTGATTAGGCTGACAAAATCTTTTATTCTGACTAGTAGTGAGAGGGACAGGGACTTTCAAATAAAAGGTACTGACTGACTGACTGACTGACTGAGCTGACCAGATTTGGGATGATTGTTTACCTTTATGTGCTGGGAGCCCAACAGAAAAATTATTACAGTTGAATGTTCAATACGTTCCCATTTTTTGTGAATAATAAAAAAAAAAAGAAATTGCATATTGTAACACAGTCTAAAGCAACTCCACCCGGTTCTGCTGAGAATATGGGGAATTGACACTATGGCTGGGGCTAATAAGCCCTGACTGTGCATCTCCTCCATGCTTTTAGCGGAACCCTAGACAGAGGCGGATTGCTCAATCATGATTAATTGAAAAAAAAACACTTTGAAAAGAAATTATTGTTACTGTCCCATTTTTGACCTGGAATACAGAGGAATACCAAATCATGAATATGCTGCAAAAAAAAAAAAATAAAAAATAAAAATAAACAAATAAATAAATAAATATTAATGCAAAATTGACAGGAGCTCAGTCGCAAGGATGAGCAAATTTAGTAATTATGAATTTTTAAATAAAATTAATTTATCAAGGTGGCACATGCACTGTGATCGACAAGGCAGTGTATTGCAAACAATTCCAATGAAATTGATGATTTTGTAAAACACATTCAGACCAAGCGAAAATACACAAGACAAAGTTCTTGAATTGGGATTTATTCAGCAGGTAAAGAAAGGATCTAAGTGAATTCCATCGACTTTTTTTGCTTGATTTTCGTTTTTACAGATTTATTGATTTTTATAGATGTTTCCCCATTTTATTATCTGCCAATTATCATTGTACACTACTTTGATTCAACTTTGTTGTTTTAAATGTTCTCTATAAATAGACCTGACTTGACTAATGTTGCTGAAGGAATTTTTGCTGTTACTGTTATAATTCCTCTAAATAGTGTTAAGTGCACTTAGATTTTATTACATTATAGTTTTACTGCTTAAAAACAAAATAATATATACTTGTTAGAAATGTCAATGCTTATTTTGTTCTCTGCTTCAGGCTCTGAGAAAATTGTCTGTGGGAAAGTACTGATAGGAGGAGTATATGCACCTGGATAGGAGTTATGGACTCATGTCTGGGAAATGTCCCAACTCAGCAAGATAACAGAATTGTTTCTATCTGTACCAGGCCTTGAAACTGAGCCCCTAAGCACAAGATGTGACTCCTGCAAGCGCATCCCTAGAGCAGAAATCTTCAAAGAATAAAATGTTTGTGTAATTTTGTGATTGATTGCTTGAAGGATGCCTAGCTAGAAGGGTATGGGTCATTCCATGAAAAAGAGAGCCAAAGTGTGACATGACTGTTCAAATTTGAAACAAAGATTTTGCTCGAAGTACTGGTTCACTTTTGTTGGCGTTCCCATGAATCAAAATGTGACACAAGTTAAATGGCAAGATCTACTGTGGGATGCAAGAGGCAAGGTGTTGAACGTTCAGCGTTGCCGATGTAACAAGGACACGAAACTAACACAAAAGTATGCAATAAAAATTTTATTTCAAAATATAACAAAGTCTCAACTTGTTCAATTAGTATAACAGAGAACAAACTTAAAACAAACCAGCAGTTTGGCAATGCCCAGTTGTGCTCTAAGGTCTGAACATGTTTGGCAGGGCTTTGATAAGTCGCTCATTGGTCATGTTCATCTGAGGACGGAACAAATGCAATATTCTGGACAAAATATAAATGAGAAGGCAGCCCATGTAAGTACACATCAGCTCTGAAAATATTTTAGAGTAGACTAGTTGCTAAATGCAAAATTTGTCATCTGGATTGTACCACATGACAAATGTTGCAAATGTAACATGGGCACGAAAAATGCTCGACTTAGCAAATGCATCACCTGTCTTCACCCTACGCCCTTTTTGATATTGGAAACCGCTAATGATTCAATTTACAATGGTACAACTAATGGTTAACAGGATGAATTTGTTGATTTCAATTCCTCAGCAGGAGCATGCAGTTAAACATTCAACACAATTCTGGGCTGAAATACAGGAACTTAACAAAAAGCAACCCTACATTTGCTGTGCAACATTTATTAAAAAAATAGGCTAAATTGCCTGTTTCACATTTACTAACAACTTCCATCAAAATTCTTTTTATATAGAAAAATTTATCCTTTCTTTTTTCGCCAAAGTCGTTGAACGCATAACATGGGCGCAATAACAGCAGTGACTGGCCATGTCCCAGCTGGGTTTGCCACAACCCCCAAAAAATACACCTAACTGCCGAAAGTGTCACTTTCATTGAGAAAATATATATGGATGAGAGGTGCGGTAGACATGTAAACAATAGTGGTGGGACGCGATTAAAAAAATCAATCTAATTAATTAAAGGCTTTGTAATTAATTAATCTCGATTAATCACATTTTTTATCAAATACCAATTTTTTACACAATAAGCAAAAAGTTTTTCAATTCAAATAAATTTTGGTTGACGACTGAATCAATGAATAGACATATATGTGATCTTAAACAACAAAAATGTTTATTTTTCATCTATATTTATCAGTGCATTTTCATCTGTGTACTACATTCACTGATTAGTACAAACTCCCAAGTGCAATTATAGCCTTTTTATTCAACATTGTAAGACTTGGGGTGCATTAACGCCACCTACCGGGCTAAAGTGTGTGCATCAGTGTTACCGGTGTGCCAGAAATGAGGGAACTGAGAAAGGTGCGATTAAATGCGTTATTTTTTTAGCGCGTTATTTTTCCTGTAATTAATAAATCCAAATTAACCTCCGCAACCAAAAACGATGCACCACTCCTTCAAACACGTGAAACGGCAGGCCAAATTATTAATCCCTATAGAAAACATACTTGTGTTGAAAATCGGTGATTTACCAATAGATTTTAGTGATTGAACGTCACTTCATTCGAACGTAACTTTCCGGACACAAAAAAAAAACTAACCTGCTCAGCTTCCTTCATGAAGGCGATAGACTGGTTCCCGGATGAGAAGTAGGGTTTCGAAAGAAATCCATATCTATGACCACTGTGAGACCCCAAGGGGATACAGCAGATCAAACAGCGAGCCCGGCTCGTGTTGAACGTAACTTGGAAAAATATGCGCAAAAAAATTTTGCTCCACAAAAAGAAGAATTTTATAAAAACCCGTATGTTTTCTGAGATAATATTTTTGGACGGTTATGCAACAGATTAATATCAACATGTTGGTACAAAAATCTAGATAATATATTATGTTTCCTGGATTTTCTCAGCACTGTTTCAACGTAACTTTTCAGGACACCATGAGTTACGTTCGCAACAATATTTTAAGCGCTAATTGCAGTGTTATACATCTGGATTTCCCAGTTAATTGCCGTTGTGGGTTAATCACTTGGAATTGATGTTAAGAACAAATGCCATTTCAGACAGACTTTTATTTAAAGACTCGTAGAATTTTACATTCAAAGTCTGAGGGCAATGAATGTCACAAATTTGGACACTTTTTATCCACAAGTTTTTCAAAGACATGCAGTTTTTTATTTATCTTTTTCAGAAGACCAATTATATTGCCTGGGTTAGCTTTTTTTTTATATACTCTGGCTCTCTATTTCATGGAATGACCCATATAAGAATTGCTTGTTGAAATTATTCAGCAGAAACCAACCTCTAACTGCTGTGGACATAGAGTCCCTGTTTGCACTCTCATTCTGCAGAATTATATGGCAATAAACTGTTGATCATGTTTCTTTAAATAATAAAAAAAAAAAAAAAAAAAACATTTCGTTCCCATTGTTTCAAAGAAGTCCTATCTAATAATACTGCATGTCCTGGACTCAAGGACACCCCTCTATCAAATCCTGAGATTGAGTACTTTGTTGATGGTTTGCCGTCAAGAGTCGATAAAGGCAACCCATGTGTTGGATATGCTGTCTGTACTCATGAAACTGTGTTGATTGTAATCTTCTGCACACCAAACATGTTGACCTAATCAGTTTGGCTGACGCCTTTGCAGACAGAGGAGCAAGGGCAACAGCCAAACACACTCTTGTGGGGGCTATTACACCAATCTGAAGACTCAATTTCATGTGACCTGCTGTGAGCAGAGCATGATGCTGCTCCCCCCACAAGAAAAAACGTCAATGGACATCACATGGAACACAACACACTGATGACAGGTGGATGGGACCCAATGGTAAACCTATATTGCCAAAATCCTCTTCCATATTGCTGCAGGTTTGGTGCATGGGCAGTGCCATGTACCAAGAGGAGGGACCAAGGGGTTAATAGAGCAAAGTTACTATCACTTATTTACTAAAAAAAAATTTCTAAGAAATGTCCAACATGACAAAGATGGGTAGTAGTACAGAAGGGGCAATCCCTACACCCCTGGGCCATTCCACGTTTCATACATTTAACACCATGTGAGGGGAAGAGGTATGCGTTAGTAGTGATATGACCTTTTTTCTAAATGGGGTAGAAGCTATAGATACAATCACAGTAGCAAAATCCTGAGTAGAGAAATTATTCCTAGGTGGGGAATTCCAAAGACATTGTATAGTGACAATGGGTCAGAATTTAGGAATGAAGTGTTGACCCACATGGGAGCAAAATTAGGAATATTGAAAAAGCATTGTACATATCATTCGCAATCAGCAGGATTAGTGGAGAGAACTAATGGAACCCTGATGGCAAAACTGGCAAAAGCCATGTACTCCACTAATTTGACCTGGGTTGAGGCCCTCCCACTGGCACTATACTCTATGCGCCAGCAACCAGCAAAGGATACGTTTCTTTCACCACATGAATTACTTACTGGGAGGCCCCGGGAGACCCTAACGTGGTCCCCACCGCAGCCGTGCTGCAAACAGATTTGTCAGATTATATGCGGGCTTTGGGCAACATGACTAAGCTTCTCTCGCCAGGTGCAAGCAGCAAATTCCACAGGAGACGAAGACAACGGCACCCGGCCCCAGGGGTGACCACTGGCGACTGGGTCTGGTTAAAGGCACCAGGCCGCCCACGCTGGGACGAACCGATCTGGGACGGGACCATTCAAGATCACTGAGGTTTCCGACCAGCGCTGGGTCGTAAAAGGAGGAGATAAGACCTGGCATCATTTTGCACACTGTGCAAAAGCAAGACCGCCAGAGCGGTCACTAGAGCAGGTAAGAACTAACCTGTTGTCATTCCAGGACATCAACAAGGAAGATGGAGATGGAGAATCGAAGGAGGGTGAGGAAACGTAATGAAATGTGGCTAGGAATAAGGAAGGAGGGATTGGATCTCCTAGTAAGATTTTCTTTACTTCTTGTAGGCGCTTTGCTATACGCTGAATGCACTCAGAAAGACGCCCACATGACACCTACACCACACCAAGAATTCGCGGAAGACATGTTGATGGTAGCGGCAGTAGTAGGAGAACTAATAGCAGGAGGAGCATTCTCCAGCCTGGTCTTGCAGTATATACATCGTTGGGTCCTAACACATACATCACCGGAATACACGGACAAGACAAATTTAATTGCACGTCCCAAAGTAACATGAAAATAGCAAGTACTATTGTAATCTTGGCTTTGTTACTGGTAACAGACGCAGCTACAGTGAACTCAGACCCCTGTGGAGCCAAGGTAATTTTAAAGGTGGACCCGGACAGTGAGAACACATTTCAATTTGATTTATGTAACGTAATCAACTGTGGTACTGACCCCTCCAAATGGAGGGGGTATGAAGATATTGAGTTAGAGGAGTACCGAGATGACCCCATAGGCCTGGAGGCCGGGGACTTGCCCTAACCTCGCCCGATGAGGCGACTATGTTACTGTACCAACAGGTGACCGGGAATGTGACAGGAAGTGACAGTGGGTGTGTCCTCCAGAACCCTACACGCCTAACTGCCCCATTGGAAATCCCTACTGCGAACATGGACAAGGCGGAGAAGCAGATTGGGCTTGCTGGAAGTGGGCGGAGAAGTATTGCCCAGACCTGCCTAACCTCAGAAAACAACTGCTGACTGATCCTGAATTTCAGCGAGCCTACTGCCGGGAGATTCTGTGGTTGTCTGAGGAGGAGTGTGAATGAGATTTGAGTGGATGAAGGGTATTGGCTTAGTAAATTCATAACGTTAGAGGGTGCTCATGTGCTCATGTGCTAGATCCATATTCCGTGATAGTGGCTGATGAGTGCACTTGCACATATGAAGTAAAATTAAAATGCGGAATATGCAGATTTGCTGTAGGACTAAAGGGTTTCGCTTGAGCGGACGCTGGGCGGCAACTAGCCAAGCCGACCTCCACTGGCGTCATGGCCAAGCCATGGTCATGTGGATCCCTGAGTTGTCAAGGGGTGAAGGGGGCACCCAGGAGGGGTCCCAGTGGTCAAGTAGAGCCTGGAGGTCAGGTTTTGCTTTGCTGCGCTAGGATGCTAATGCAATCACCCCATTGATAGCAATATGTAACGTGGGTGCTCACAGCACAAAAGGGTGAGAATGTAATCGCTTCAGCACTTAGTGTTGCCCCCATGAAATGGGGCCAAAGGAGGGAGTTGTGGAATAATACAAAACATCCTTTGCATTCTTATTATCTTATTATCATCAGTATTATTATCAAAACATCTTTTGTATTATTATTATCTTTCACTGCTTAAAACATCTTTTATGTCAATACCCCAAAGCTTATTAATCTATTTACCCAGAATGTGTGTCTGTGTGTGAGAGGAACTGTACAGAGGACCAAGGTCAAGAGTGGCACAGGAATGCACAGTTTCTGCCAAGAAAGAAAACGCCCTAAACGCAGTCCAAAGTGGCATCAGGTATCCCGTAACCGCCTTTCTGTGACCTGTCCAAAGTAGACTGGACAATACCATGAAGTAAGGCGGGAGCTGATTAGACTACGGTTATAGACAGATCTACAGCCAATTGATGTACAGCTAAAGGACAGTGGATTATAAGAACTGATGCCGGCAACGCCCAGAAAGAAGCCTCTCCAAACTGTGGCCAAGAACATCCCGCTGTTACAGTTTGTAATTTTTACTCTTTGTCTGTTATAAATTTACTATATTTCAATCACAATCTGGTCAAGTATTTATTTCAATTGTCTTCCACCCTTAACGAACACCGCCGGGTAACAAGAGGTAATTTCCCCACACTATCTGAATCAGGACATAAATTATAGTATCGATATTGATTGTCCTGATGTCAGATTAAAGGCGGTTGGCACGCGTAATGGAAACTCCACCTGGCTTGATCAACGCAGCAGAATCTGTGATGCAAACTAACGACTTCACATCTTTCTCAGCCAACCACAAACTGCCTATATATATATATATATATATATATATATATATATAATGCTTGCGTTCTATGCTCAGTAAAGCTGCTTGCACACTGGACGCGAAACGAATTTTTCGCACGACTGATTACAGTCAAAGTCAATGCAAAGACGCGAAAGTCGGACAGGGTTTTAATATATCTCTGTGTCCGAAAGTCACAGAAGTTCTAATTTTTTGAGTATTCCAGGAATTATTAGACGTGCCAACTTGGCCATGTTTGTGTTCGACCTTCACAAAATGCAAATTGATAGCTATCGACTTTTCTTGGTCTTTTTATTCGTGCGTTTTCTTCCTTTGAAGATAGACAACAGTCTTTATTCGGTCTCTCTTTTGAAAATTAGTCAGATGGATCGAACAGATTCACGCTTTATTTCCACACAAGAGATAAAATAGTGCTTGTAGTCAGTGAGCAAATCAATTCCATGACCAATGACAGTGTGAATAAATTATCGCATGCACAATCAAGACTGTCCGAGGCGAAATGCAAAATACTCCATGTCCGGCAGCCAGCAAAAAGTAAAAGTATTGGTATGAGAACAGATTTATAACGAAATAAAGAATAAAAATATATCACCAACAAACAGAGCATCCGAAAAAGATGGCCCGCAAATAAATAAATCGCAGTGTTCATTGGATGTTCTGTTTGTTGTTAAAATGTTTCTTTTTATTCTTTATTTCGTTATCAATCTGTTCTTTATCGTCCTTTTTTTTTTTTTTTGGCTGTCAGACACAGAGTATTTTGCATTTAATGTCCGACAGGCATTGTACATTGTCCGGCGCCAATTTCGACTCACTTTATTGAGCAGAGCTTAAACAGAAACATTGATTGAAATTCTCGGTACTCATCTTGAAGAACTGAGCCCTCTTATCAAAACATTTACGTTTAATATCTAAAACATTCAGTAGATTTGAAGAAATTAAAAACAATAATCGACTGTCGGACACGGAGTTATATTGAAACCATCCGACTGTCGGACACGGAGATATATTAAAACCCTGTCAGACTTTCGGACACGTAGACACTGCGTTCAACGCAATCTGTAAATCTGAAAAAAATTCGTTTCGCGTCCAGTGTGCAAGCGGCTTAATACTAGGCTACTATTATTGTCACTTAGGTTTTATCGTTTTTAGTGGGGGAAAGGAATACAGCCTGATTGCTATGATCTCGTACTGAGTTAAGATCACATATTGAAAATAAATGTGTAAGGTATCTTGCATTGTTGTCCATGCATGTTAATCCCAAAATTTTAAGCAGCAACAGGGTGTAATAATAGGAACACGCTATCCATCGTTTCTCTTCCCAATGATGCAGGCAGAAGAAATAAATGAGCAACCGTCGTATTTCATTCCAACTTCATAAGTTTGAATGATCTGACATAGTTTCGTTTTGAAATTCCATTCAAGTTCGCTACTGGTAATAATTCGTGAATGCCCTAGCTAGCCAGCTAACTCATATCCATAATGCTTAATATAGACGTAAGCGGTGCAGAAAACATGCCTGGAGCAGCAAAGTAAAATGCAGCATTAACGCATCATGCAGATATAGGACAGAGGCTTCTATATTCCAACACATTAAAGGTGAGGAGAGGAGCTCATTTGATTGGTGAAGATTTGACTCGGCTGTGTTATACCCAAACACGCCTTCTCTCCTCCCTCTTTGCCACTTGCGCCGGCAGGAGGGACAGAGGCGAGACAGAGGAGTACTTGCGCCAGGCTACGCCGGGCACGAAATTGCAAAATACGCCTGGACACACCCCGTTGGCGCGGCGCACCCCCCATTCGCCGCGCCTGCGCCGCGCCTGCGCCTGGTCTACGAATTTAGAGCCCTCTAAGTTTAATTTGGAGTCACATAAGCTGTAACCGCTATGTTATGCACCTTGTTCCTATGAACAGAGTAAGTTAATAAATGAACACCTGTTTTATACCGATTCACACCAACAGAGGAAGAACACGCTATGCCTTCCCCTCCGGCTATTTCCGTCGTTGGTATAGCTGTGAGGTGTTTACAGTACCTTGATGCGCTCTGTTGTTTGATCACAAATTAGTTTCACTTCTTTAAAGGCTTTTAGCTTCTCCTGCAGTGGAGCCAGTACAGTCGTCCTGAGTTTCTTCTGTAAAGACATGACAGATTCCACACTATACTGAGGAAACAGATGGACAGTAAACTTAACTGTCGACACGCACACAGCACGAGAACCCTGCTCCGCCCCTTCATTCTGCATCTACAGCACGTCCTTGTCCTCCTGCCCTCTGTCGGAATGCCAGCAGCTCATCCAAACACTGGCTTTTTTCCAACTTGATCCCCAGTGGTGGAATGACCTGCCCACCTCCCTACAAACTGTTCAGTCTCTACATATTTTCCGCTGAGACCTTAAGACTCATTTGGTTAGATTGTACTTGACCCAGTGTACCCTTCCACTGCACAATTGAAATAAATAAATAAATGTGCTTTTTTTGTTTTTTGCTAACTGCCAACCATTTTGTTTACATGCTACTTGTTCATTACTTAAGGGCGCTAATGCTCTATTTGGATTGTGCCTTGTCTCCTCTGTTGTGTTACAGAGTCAATGACCGAATTATATGCACTTAATGTAAGTCGCTGCGGATAGTAGCACCTGCTGAATAAATGTAATGTAATGCATTGTAATGTAATGCAATTTAATGCAATGTGATGTAAAGAGCCCTGCTCAGATAGAGGGAGCCAGAATGGAGACTCAGGTCACTGCTTGTGCTAAAATAGTGTCACTGAGACAAATACCAGAGCATTACCTCTGTGTGGGACATGACTGGTTACCAGGCAAGAAATCAAATAATTATTGTTTTGTATTTAATGTTCATCTGTTTTTAAATGGAAATATCCCAGGTTTAATGTACTGTAAATTTCGCCTTTAAGTAACAGCAGTTTGCACTCTAAGGCCACATTGCATGGACAGGTACTGTATATCTGTGTCATGAACTTTGACCCCTTCTGTCCCATGCTGAGCACTGCTCTCTGAGGCCTAGTCCACACATACATGGGCATTTTTGTCATTGGATATTTTTCTGTGCATTTTTGAAAAAAAATTCTGACCACACGACCGTATTTTAGAAAGTATTCCCATCTAAACGAGAACTCAAAAATGGCTACAAATGCATAAATCAAGTATTCCGAGCCAGGAGGTGGCGATAACGTCAACATTTAAATGGTCTAATACCAGTGAAGAACAATACACAAGGCAAAAGTGGGCTTGCGCAAAATGGGCAGTGACATCGTTTTCCAAAAGCTCCGTTTTGCCATGTCCACATGGGCACACAAAAACCGGCATTATAGAAAATCTTCACCCTTGACAGAGTTTTCAAGAATGTTTGTTTTTAGTATAATATAAATATATAACACCATTTATATGTGTAGAAAATAAACACCATTTGCATGTGTAGAAAAAGGCCAAACCGCAGAGGAAAAACTACGTTTTTTAATACTCTTGTACGTGTGGACTAGGCCTAACACAGCTCTGAGAATGTCTCCACACTCCTGCCCCTTCCACCTGTCTCTCTTTGTCAGTCATGTGACACAGAGTCAATCTCCGAGAATTCACCAATGAAATTAGCAAACTACCGATAATATGAAATATGCAAAATGACATTCAGAATTACATTAAGTAAATACAGGATAAAAATCTAAATTTTGTTGCCGGTCTGTTACCTTTGACTCCTCTGCAGCCTCCTGTACTGGCTGCACATTGTGGTTTTTATGATTTTTTGAAGTTTGACAGACAACACAGATGGGAATTTGATCCTCCACACAGAAGAGTTTGAGTTTCTCTCTGTGCAGACTGCAGAGCTCTTCAGATCTTGCTTTAGCTCTCTGACTTCTCTCCTTTAAGAATGCCTCACACGTATTCCTCAGAGACAGACTAATGGGAGGATTATCTTTATAAGATCTTCTCCTGCAAACTGGACACTCCTGAGATCCCTTCTGTGCCCAGTACTGCTGCACACAGTCCTTACAGAAGCTGTGACTGCAGCTCAGGACAACAGGATCCCTGAAGATCTCAGAGCACACAGGACAGGAGAGCTCCTTTTCCAGGAGAGAAGATCCAGACGCCATCCTGTCTCAGTCTGTTCTCAGCACAGTGATTGGCTTCTGTTGAATCTGTAGTTAAGTTTCCCTTCAACTTATAGCCGTTCCAAAAACTGACGGTAAATAAAGACTGTCTATGAGTCAGTAATGTCCTCAAATCTTTAATCTTGTTTCCCTCAACGAGTAAATATATTCATAAATTCATTATTTTCTGGGACATGTATAATTGAATCTTATTTTCTGAATTATCTGTGAGAGACACTACTTATACCTCCTGTCTGGCACACCTATTGTCACACACTACTTCCTGCAGCCGGAAAAAATCGCAGCTCTGTGGTTAGAGTGTTGCAGATCTGTCTGCAGTTTTGCAGCAGCCCTGTACTTTAGCTTCTGACAGTTCTGTCTCTATAATACAGTCATATCCCCATCTCACTCCTCTTACAAGCAGCCACACTCCTCTACCTGATGCTGGTTAGTGTCACTTTTGCTCTTTTGCTCCGGAGTAAGTGGAGGTGTATTGTCAATTTTGTATTAACTCTTTTTCTCATGTTTATATTAGTCAGAGTGGTTTAGTTTTCCTAATATGGTTTCTTTTTTTCTGTTGGTTAAAATAGTTACTCCACTGGTTGAGTTGTTTTATTTGTGATGTTGGCCTTTGTGCACCGTGAAGTAAAATAAAGCTCTTTCTCCATTGTATAATTTCGTAATGAACCCTGTTTTCTTTTCATGTTGTGTCCTGGGTGCCCCTACACTGGGCAAAACAACACTAACTAACAAGAGGCTGCACAGTTTGATTCAGTTTGTAATATTTTCCTCTGCTTTATTACACTGCTTTAGGTTATGCCCTGGCACTGGGGTCCAGAGACAGGTCAGTTCTTTGAATCCCTGATGCTCTGATCCTCTAGCACAGTAAATGGCAAAGAGTCCTTAATGACCAGGTTCAATAAAGCATCGTCCATCATTTGCCGTACAGAATCTGCTTTGACCAAGGGGCTGAAGCTACACAGGTTTATGCTTTGTTAGCACTTGGACAGGGGACCACCTTGGTAAATTAAGTTGCTGCTTATAGTGGTGTTGGTTTGCCAGTAGGTGGTGATCTTATCTCGGATCAAATCATCCCCAGTGCAGTAATGGGAACACTGTCCTGTAGGAGATGCAGTCTTTCGGATGAACTGTTAAACCGAGATCCTGATTCACAGTGGTCGTTAAAGATCCCATGACATTCTCCAGGTGTCCTGGCTCTTCTATTTTGCCACTTTAGCATCTCTTGATTTCAATTGGCTTTAAAAAAAAAAAAAGTTTGGTGGGCACTACACATTAGTAGTGGTGAGCGTAGATATTCCCCCATATTACTCTGAAGTACATTGAGTAAATTTGAGAGAGTGCAATACAAGTGCAACATTCATTCAAGTTATTAAGTTTTAATCGTCTTTGCAACTAATTATTGGTCAGAAAATTAGCAAATGGACCTCACACGCAAATGACTATGCCAAGCAGTGCAGTCAAAGCACATGAGGGTTACCACTTCCGGTTCACAGTTACAGGTAAACTTTGACGCAGTAGCTTCCTTGAACTCACCGAGTGGTTCTCGTTTATTAGGTGCTAAATTATCACGTCCTCCTTGCTTAGTGAAAGATCATTCTTTACTTATGTTGAATTCAAGGAGCCTCAAATGTGTCACATCTGCCAAAAATAAGTTGGTAGAGTTTCAGCAGTTGGTTTTGTGTAATTTCTTTGATTTTGTAGCAGTTTCTGAAATGTGGTTGACAAATGATATTGGTGATAGTGAAATCCTTCCTGAGTCGTTTACTGTGTATTGTAAAGATAGAGAACACCGACAAGGTGGAGGGGTATTGTTAGCGTGTAATTCAGCTATTCAGTCAGTAAGGAGAAATGATTTAGAGCATGATGATTTTGAAATTCTTGCTTGTGAAATTCTTCCAAATATTGGTGAGAAAATGATTGTTCTAACATGCTACAACCCTCCTGATAGTGTTACGTCTCAGATAGAGTTTTTTGGTGAGCTCAGGGATATCTTGACAAAGTGTGATAAAATTTATAATAGAATGTGTTTAGTGGGTGATTTTTTTGTACCCAATATTGATTGGGATCTCTGTTGTAGCAGACAGGGCTGTAGTAATCGTGTTGCCAGTGAGTTTTGTGATCTCGTGAATGATTTTAATCTATCACAACTTGTTCGGGGTGGTACACATGTTAGTGGGAACACTCTTGATCTCATTCTTACTAAACAACCTGAAAAGATGTTTAACATAGAAATATGGCTTGATCATTTTGATTCTGATCATTCACCAGTTGTTTGTAGTATGAGGGTTAATATTCTGCGGCACACTGGTGTACCACACTTTGTTCATGACTATGCCAAGGTTGATTTTGATAGCTTGAAGTTGTTTCTTGTAGACTCACTTGGATCTGTATCCGATTTTGTTTTGCGTCATTCGCAGGCTCCGAAAGATTCACTTGACATTGATTTGATGTGGTCAGAGTGGTTAGCCATATTATATGAGGGCCAGGATAGGTTTATCCCCACCAAGACCATCAGTGACCATTGTCGACCTCGATGGATTGATGGAGAGGTTAAACACCTTTCCAACAAAGTTCACTCTGTGATGGCTGGTGAGTTTGAGATGCCAAACGCAGCGGCCAGAATAAAAGGGGAAACCGCAGATGAGAAAGAGACACAAATAAAATAAGAGAGCGAGACTCGCACTTCCAACGGACCTAGATGTTGTCCGAGGCAAGGAAGCAAGGCGAGCTCGACAGGACGAAAAGAAAGGGAAAAAACAGAAAGATTCCCTTGCTGTCTAGAACTTGTCCTCAAATATGCAGCTAAACCCTCAACAACTCTCTTACTAGAGACCTTACCGGCTAAAGTGCAAACATAACACTGACACTCTAGCAAGGGAAGTGAGGCGGAACTAGGGCTTAAATAGAATCCGGGCGACGCCCCCAATTAATGCCAGCTGGCCCAGGAATCCGATTGAGAGCAAAACGATATCGTCTTGGACGAGAGCAACAAAGAAAGCTCTCAAAGCCTCCAAACCATGACACACTCTGCTCGCCGAAATTTTAAGTCCAGAAATACAGTCTCAAACCAGCATAAATATCGTTCGCTAAGAAATCAGTTACGGAAGTTGACACGTGATAAATACAGTATGTATGTTAATGGGCTTGGAAGTGTTGTGAATAAAAACCGAAAACAGTTTTGGAATTTCTTTAAATCCAAAACAAAGTGCAAGTCATTACCTAAGAATGTCTTTGTTGATGATAACTATTTTGATGACAGCTGGTCAAAGGCTGATGCCTTTAATATGTACTTCTCTTCTAACTTCTCTAAAGTTGAAACTCCTATTATTTTTCCAGACATTCCTCGTTATGTAAATCATGAATTGGAACTTTGAGGCAGAGAGAACTTCTAAAGAGTGTTTCACACCTGCAATTTTAGTTCAGTTAAGTGCGTTCTGGTTTGTTCCCCCCCCTCGGTGTGATTAGTTTCTGCAGGTTTCGACACACCTGTAGCCTGGTGTACTTTTCTGGGATGTAGCAACCGGCAAAGCAGGCAAACTTGAGCAGCTTGTGTAGTATTAGCTACTTCCCAGAGGGTTTCACTTTGAACAGGGGGATCACTTCGACTATCATAGCAATGTTTCTATCTAAAAAATATGCAGTAGTCTAGAACATAAGACCTTTGTACTTTACTTACTTCTTGCTCCCACCGATTCATCTGACACATCGGATGCATTTTGGTTTATTTGGATGTTTCCCTCCACGAAAACAAACCACAGCAAGGGGAAAACACTCCAAATGTACAAATTCATCAACTGATTTGGATCTGAGCAAACAAACTATAATTGTGAAAACATCCTGAGTAATAATAATCCAGTAATAATCCAGTGCGACGCATTTTAAAACCCGCAAGTCTTCAAATTGGTGTCAATATCACGGGGCAGACATTTTTACTTGGGGAATCTAATTTTTTCCAGTCAAACGCCAGTTCACTAGCCTGTGCCATGCGGCTCATGACGTCAGGTAAATTCATTCCTTTCATAGGCTGCCTTCAAAATGTACACTCACTCACTTAGATTCCCCTCATAAAAATGCCCTGTGATATTGAAGCCCATTTGAGCACTCGGTGGTTTTAAAATGCTTCGAACAAGATTACTACCTAATTAAAATTTATAGAACTATGCATTTTAGACACTTAAAGAATTCTACTTTCCCCTGAAATATACTTTGTCAAGTTGAGGTCTTCTCCTTTAATTTGTCTGAGTTTATATTTGAGATTTTATGATGAGTGGTTATTTATACTAGTTTGTAAGGGAGGTTGCGCTTCGACAGTTGGATTCTCAGTGGAGTGCTAAACCCTAAATCCAGTGAGCATATTCAAAAAATCAAAAAAAGGGGTAGCACATCTCAATTCTTCAATTCAAGGGGGGCAAAAATACTCACATTTCACTTATTTATTTGGCTCACATCGCAAAAAACAAACACTAAAAAAACCAAACGCTAACGCGTTTCGGCACAAAGCCTTCATCAGAGCGTTTGCAAAATCTGGGAGCAGATTTACTCCCACCTGTCTCAGAGCTACTCCTAGTCTAGGAGTTACCAGTTTTCTTAACTAAAAGTTGCTCTCAGCAGCTATGTGAATAACTTTTAAGATTTTACTCCTACATAAAATGTTTTAGCGCGACTTAGGAGTACTCCTAGCGGTAAGATAAGATGCTTTGTGAATACGGGCCCTGTTTGGTTATTTTTCATGATAATCTTTTGTCATTTTTACAACAAGAAATGGCGAGAGGTTGTTCATGCTGCAACAGAGAATAAAATATTGACCCTGACAGGGTTTTTTTATGCTTGAATTCATATACCCTCTTTAAAAATCCCTTCTTTTCAATATAATCTGGGCCCGTATTCACAAAGCATCTTAGCGCTAAAAGTAGGTCCTAACTGCTGGATTTAAGAGAGACTCCTAAAAAAAAATGGGCGAGTCAGTCGTAAATTTAGGACTCCTAATTATTTTTTCTAAGTGTTATTCACAAAGCATTTTAGGCCTAAAAGTAGCTCCTAAGTCTAGGAGAGCTTAAAAGTAGTCAAGAGGACTCCTAACTCGCTAAAACCTATTCACAAAGAATCGGAAAATGGCTGCTGCTGTTGAAAGATGGAATGACTTGGAAATTCTGAATGATGCGCAGTTGTTGAAAAGATATCGGATCGACCGTGAAGGGATTTTATTTATTTTTGACTTGGTGAGGGAGAGAATTACGTCTCCAACCATGAGAAACAACCCAATAAGCCCCGAAATAAAATGTTTGACAACACTTCGTAAATTGGCCACCGGGAAAATGCAACCTTGCAACGCGGACAATTTAGGGATTTCACAATCATCTGTCAGTCGCTCAATTCAACAAACAATCAATGCGCTCTGTGAACCCCATATCATCCGACAGTTTATCCGGTTTCCAATGGACATTTGCCAACAACACAGAATCAAACTTGAATTCATGCCCATCTCAGGTATGCCCGGTATCATCGGTGCTATTGACAAGACCCATATTTGAATTATTTTTCCGACCCAAGATGAAGAGGTATTTGTAAACAGAAAAAAGTTAATTCCATCAACACCCAGATAGTATTTGATGCCGAATACAATATTTTAAACATTGTTGCGAAATGGCCAAGATCCACACACGACTCGCATTTTAATGGAAAGCAGCTTATGTCAATTATTTGACAGGCATTATGTGCCTGTGGGATGCCACTTGCTCGGGGACAGTGGCTTTGGTGCTGTACCTCCTGCTATGCATGAATTATTTTATTAGGCTATTGAGCGAGGGTTACATTTAATAGATCATCATAATAATACCAGCCTATGTCATATTAGTATACAAGCTTAGTATGCTTTCCTGTTTGAACGATAGCCCGTTTATAGGCTGCAATCTCAGACCTCTCCTGCGATTGGAGCCCATACCACCGCTTCTTGCAGTCGTCTGCCGTCTGAGACACCGGGGAATGCAGCACTGATCTGTAGGCTGATATTATCCCACTCATCCCGCTTGAATTTGCTTTTCACCCCCGAGCCAAATTAGCCTTTGATTAGGCTACATGCTTTCGCTCCAGCGCCAACTGGACCAGCAGCAGTAACTGGTCGTGGCTCCAGTTGGGCTTTCGCGTCCTTTTTGAACTTTCATCCATGACAGTTTAGGGCAAACAAACATGAACAGCCCGACATTTAAATGATCGCAACGTATTCTCATTGGGTAATAAGTTGCTAATTACTGGGGCAAATGACACGTTTTATTATTGACTCGTTTTATGCTATTGGCGTTTTTACAACCATCTCTTTCCTATGTATGTTTATTTGCCTAGAGCGTGATATGTGTGGACTGCGCCTAGTGCATTTTCAGGAGTGCTCAACATATTATTATTTTATGGAACAAACCAGCCGCTTGGACTATTTCCTCATTTTTTCCTCCATGGGTTGTATGTGGGATATTTTTTTCAATGGGCCGCCCTGTCACCAAACAACCAATCACCGTGCTCATTGTCCCAAGACTCATGCAAGAGAATTGACGTCATGCATAGCAACGGAGATTTACTCCCACCTATCTCAGAGCTACTCCTATTCTAGGAGTTACCAGTTTTCTTAACTAAAAGTTGCTCTCAGCGGCTTTGTGAATAACTTTTAAGATTTAACTCGTACATAAAATGTTTTGTGCGACTTATGAGTACTCCTAGCGGTAAGATAAAATGCTTTGTGAATATGGGCCCTGGTGTTTCTTCTGTACAGTCACTCACGTAAAAAAAAAGAATTTAAAATCTTTTAAGATTTGAAATGATCCTGTGCTCTCGAAGTTAGCTAGCAT
Organism: Gymnothorax javanicus; assembly: GCA_029692085.1. Lineage (NCBI taxonomy): Eukaryota > Metazoa > Chordata > Actinopteri > Anguilliformes > Muraenidae > Gymnothorax > Gymnothorax javanicus. The sequence continues at coordinate 175,866,905 of CM056195.1, forward strand.
TAAATAATCATGATCAAAACTACAATCAAATTAATACGACTGGTAAAATAAACAAAGTCACGTACACATTGATTAATGTGTGTATAAAGGAATGCTGTCAACTTATTTTTTGCAGTTGCTTTTAAAGTAACAATTTTGGCGACAAACAAAGGCTCCGGAGGTATGGAAATCTTGGTTTAGGCCCCCTTGAAAGTGCTTGAAAAGGAATTTTTACTCTCAGGTCAGGATGCTGTTCAAATCCAAACCCTGTTAGGGGTTAATGTGGCTAGGTTTTTTTATTTTCTGTCATTTGACCATTCAGTGCCCTAGTCCAGGTCAAGGTTTGTGTGACTTGTGTTTTTCTAATGTTCTACATTGACTTTTGTCATCTAGACTTCGGAAGAACCCGATGCCTTCCTGCGTGAACGGGCCCTGTCTTCTCCAGTACTGCTGGTCTGTGAAGACAGCTGCATGATGGCTGTCGGAAGCAAGCCAGTGACTACCTTCGACAGAAAGAGCTTTGATGAAGGACTGCTCTACCTCATGGTGTATTACTACACCCTGCACCTCACTTACCCGAAATGTATTTCCACACTGCTCTCAGTATTGCAGACTGAAATTCTCCAAGACTCCATCCATGACTGCGATGCAAACCCCTCTTACAAAAAAGCCTTTGGTGAATGGAAGTCCTTCATTGAGTAAGTGAGTCTCTCTCACTCTCTGTCATGTCTGACAAATTTCTGTTTCAGAAAAATTTAGCCTCAGGTTAGCCACATGCTTGTCAGTGCACTTTCAATCTTGTTCCTCTGGAATTTTATGCAAACCAGCTTCTGGAATGTGTCATGGAATGTGCATGTTTATTATGTCATATACTGCTAGAATAGCTGCAATGTTCATTTTTGGACAGGGTCAGTAAGGACCTAACCAAATAGAATACAGATCTGGAATCTGATCTGAAACTGTCAATCCGTTGATTTATTGATCTGGAATCCTTTGGTCAATGTGGTAATGGAGGAGGCGGGATTTGTCCTGAATGATAAATGCAGTGCAGTGAAACAATATGCTGCAGAGTTCATCTTGTTTCAATAAAAATGCTCAAAATAAGAATGCTTCTGGTGCCTTAATTTAAGATAATGCCACTTATTTTTATGATGGTGTTTTAAGAAATTGTGTCTTATTGAATTGCATTTTTAATCTTACATTTTGGTATAAATTCTTAAAATGAACTCAGTCAAGTATGAATTTTAGGTATATCTATCTCAAAAACTGACTTTTCCTTGCTTGAAGTATGCAAAGCTTGTTTAAATTCTGGAATTTTTGTCTAGTTTTAAGACCCAATTTGGTTTTTCAGTGGCTAGACTTTTTTTTGCTAGTTTTAAGAATTCTAGCCAAGCAAAATTTGCTTACCCCATTGGCAGATTTTTTTGCTCAATACAAGACATTTTTAGATTTAAGAATATTTGGCTTTTTTCTAGTAGGGCTGTTTTTGCTGCGTAGAGAGAGACACACACACTGGTTTCAGGTCACGAACAGAGGGGGGAGAGAGAGACGCTTGCCTTCTCTCAAAGCTCAGGGTGCATCCTTCGAAAGCTGCATTTTTAGGGGTCGTCACTTACTTCCATCCGCCAAACTAACATTTAGGGTTAGGGATAAGGTTCAATTTAAGGTTAGGGTTAAGTTTCAGGCTAGGTTTATGGTTAGGGGTTCGGGCTAGGTAAACCGGTGACGACTTGCGTAACCCAAAGCTGTTTAACGGAGATTAAAATAATGTCATGTCAGTTTGTTGGTTGAAATTCAGTGATGATCCCTAAAAATGCAGCCTTCGAAAGATGCTGCCTACATTTTGAGAAAGAGCCATTATGGTTTCTAGTCAGGAAGAGAGCAGCACTGGACTTGTTCCACTGGAGTCTTTATTACACATCAACTCATTACACACAAACCAGTGCAGATAAAATACCTCTATATACCACAGTAATGTGACAACACTACCATTGTACATCACAGATACTCTGAAACACTAAACACTGTTCATATTTTCCTTTCCTATTAATAGAGAATATTTTATTTGTTTCACGTTGTTCCATAAATATTTCTAATATTTCTCGTAAATTGGCTCAGAGGTGCTGAAATACAGTCTTATTTGACTGCACTATTCCACTCTTACAGACACCTTCAGAGGACAGATCTGCAGAGAACCAATAACACTGAAGAATGGAAAGAGTCTCTCAGTGAAGGAGTGAGTGAAAGTGTAGAGAGGAGTGTTGTTAGTGGGGTCAGTGAATGACACCTTCCCCCTGTCCCAGTCCAGCTGCACTCTGACCCTCTGGGGTTCCCTCTGCACAGTGAGTGGTGTACGGGGGCAGGTCAGGGCTCTGTATATCTCTCCCCAAAGTGCTATACCCCACACTCCTCCTGCTGGGCTCAGATCCACACGCCCTTTCCTGCACACAGACTCTTTAGCCACACCCACCATCCAGACCTCTGCACCTCCCACCTCTAAATCCCAGCTGTGTCTCCCTGAGCTGAATCCCTCAGAGCCCAACACACACCCCCACCAATCAAATCTCTCTGGATTATCAGGGACCTGCTGTTCCTCATTACTGTACCTCACACAGGTCAGATCCTCAGACAGTGAGAGGCGGGGAAACGCAGTGTTTTGGTCCAGAGTCACAGGAGCTGTAGGGACAGAGAATGAGACGTCAGCACTGATCTGCACAAAGAGAAACTGTCTGATACAAAGGGCTTCCCATCAATCAATCAATCAATCAATCAAACTTCCTTTATATTGCACTTTTCATAAAAAAAGCATGCAACACGAAGTGCTTCACCACAATGAAAAACAGTAACACCCCCACACACACACACACACATTCATACATACCCAGAGGAGGATTAAGGTGGTCATGGACCCCTAGGTTACTCTTTATGCCCCCCCCCACCCCCAACTCATCATGCTTTACCGGAAAAGTCATTTAGTGCTATAAACACAAATACTGAGGTGAACTGGCATACACACACATAGAGAAAGCCAAAACTACAGCATTTCCTCTACATTTATTCAAGTGGTTGGACCGCCACAGTTAGAAAATTTCCACCACATCACAGCTAGATAAAATGAGAAATAGAACATTACAACCAGAACACTGTAAAGAAGCAGAGGAGCCCGTGCATAAAAGTAGCCCTTTAAATGATCAAAAAACCACTAGCACTTGAACGAAAACTAAGATCAACAAGGATGGAAGTGGAGAGGATACCGAATATTACCCTCTGGCCTCTGCCACCACAGCCACAAAACAATTACAAAGGAAATACTGTAGCATGAACAGCAAAGCAACAGAATTCCCTGCTTTAACAGTTCAGCTGCATGCTGGTAACCCCCTCTTTTACTGAGACAAAATCACGACATCCAAACTGCGACGCAAACCACTGTGCAATAGATTAAACTTTGTATAAAACAAAGTCATAATAAACACAGCAGCAGCTGCAACAGCAATGAACAGTAGTAGAACAATAAATAGGTTCATATTCATCACGGCTAACAGAGTTGTAAAATAGAAGCATCCTTAAAAATTAACCTGTGTAATATGCGTCATATTTGTGGAATAAAATTCCCAGGAAAGAGTTCCATATCCAACCTCCAGTTTTCTCAGCTTTTTATTGGCCATAACGATTGTAAAAGGGGCATAAATATATTTTGGGGGGGTTTCATTAGTGAAAAGGGGGTATAAAATTTAATATTAATATCGCGAATGCATATGCTGCGCCTGCCATGGAAACCCGGTGTGTCATCAGTAACATGGCTGCTGCCCAGCGTTGGCAATTGAAGACATGGCTTCGCTCCCCATGTGATCTAAAAGTGAGAAAATAATGGGCTACATTCAGTACAGAAAAAATAATTTACTTATAAACAGGTCTATGCTTTATGAAAGACAAACTGCTCTGGAACTTCTGCGCCACTTTATCGGCATATCAGCCAATCTGACCTGCGCTTCATGATCGTTTAACTTGTTGAAATGAAATAAAAGACCGTTTGAAAGGCCTTTGTCCAATTGAGCCCCTAAGAGCCATACTGGGCCAACCCATGTTGGGGAACTTTTGAGAAAATGGGACTCAAAGTTGCCAGCCTCCTGTGTCATCTAGAGTATCTGGGAACTAGAAACACTGCTTATGTTAAAAACTCAAGATATGATCGTGATGCTCTTCTTAAGGCTTTGGATTGTTTCATTTAAATGAAAATAAACCATCATCTTCTGATTCATTTGGGTCAAACTCTGGGTCTCCATTATCTTCCACTTCACCATCATCATCAATTAGCAAGCAGTTCCTCATCAGTGAGATACCCAGCCGCCATGTTTACATTGAATTTGGAAAAGTTGTGGGATGGTCCACTATAGCTAAAGTGCAGTGCATATATACAGTGGCAGAGAGGACGTTTGCTTGTATGAACAATCCATGTGGGTAGAATTTAGGAAATGTAGATCAGTTTTGCCATGCTGACTACCTCAACTCAATTTTGCCAAAAGTGCGGGATGGCCCGGTATGGTTCTTAGGGGCTCAATTTTCAATAGCGCTGATTTAAATGCACCAAAGTGCACGTCCGAATGAATAATAGTTGCCTTACTTTAACGGGGAGAACTAGCAAGGTCTGATACTGTGGAGTGTTTTTGGAGTTCATTTAGAAAATGACTGAGCACAAATCAGGACTAATAATTGTTTTAAAGCAATGTATATATATCTGGATCACCCAATCTTTGCCTTATCTCCAATGATGTTATTCTTTCACTCCATTGCCGTTTGTTGGAAATGCCCATGATGGCCCTTACACATCTATTATGGAAAGAGTCCAGCTTTCTCAGATTTTTATTTTGTGGTGTCCAGCACTCTGACCCATATAAGAGCACAGACAGTACACAGGCTTGGTATACCTTGCGTTTTGTGGAGATATTCAGATTGCTGTCCAGAAAGACTGACTTCCTGAGTGCTCCAAACGCTCTAGATGTCTGTGCAATCCGCTTCTCTACATGCAACGTCATTCTTCCAGAAGATTCAATCTGGGATCCAAGATATGGGAACTCATCGACTGCTTGAATTTCCTCCCCACCCACATTGAGTGGTGTTCTATCTTCGGTTATACTTCTCTCCCGAGTGCCATGACCTTTGTCTTTGGTACACTGAGAGTAAGTCACTCTGGAACTTTAAGTTTGCTCAATGCCAACCACAGTGCTTCACGAGGACAGAATCGTAGCTTTTTCCAGGTAGAAAAACACTAGAAATGATTTTGCTCGGTGCTCCCAAGATTTTTCAACAAGCTGGCGTACAGGAAATATCATATCTGAACATCCTCTGCCTTTCCTGAAGCCACACTGGAATTCTGGGAGCTCTTCATCAGCAAGATCTTGCAGTCTCTCCTGGATGATTCTAGCAACCACTTTCCCCACTACGTCAAGTAGGGCAATGCCCCTCCAATTACCACATTTACTGAGATCTCCTTACTTTAGATTGGAACTAGTAGAGCATTCGACTAGTCCTTTGGCGCCTCACCCTTCTCCCATGTTGTTTGCACTAAATTCAACAGCAGCGCAAAGAAATCGCCCTCACAACATGCTGCTTTAACCATTTTAGGTAAGATGCCAGATGCACCCCCATCTGTCCCATTCTTGAGCTTTCCAAGTACATCAATTAGCTCATCCATGGTTCGCACCTCAGCCAGGTGATGTCGTAGAGGTCTCTGTCGGACTTTCCTGATCTCTGCTTCATTATATTGGCTCTGGATATTCAATATCTTGGTAAAGTGTCTCCTCCACCGTTGCTGTTGTGCTTCTACTGTGGTTCATGCATTGCCTTCTTCATCAATGGCATGGTCGATGCAGTGCCACGTCTTTGATTTGGGATGTTGCCAGGTACCCTTGCAGATATGCTTCTTCTGGACCATGTGTTACAAACCGTTGCTTCATTCATGGATAGGAAGTGCGATAACTCCTCCCCTGCATCGTTCATCTTGCCAAATCCACGAGGGCCTCTTTTATTGTCCCATCGTTCTTCTTCTTCCACTGTACTGGAGTTGCTTGATCCAATGTGCACATTAAAATCTCCTAGCATCACATAGGGTTCATTTGATGGTATCTCGTCCAGCGTTTGCTGTAGATCATCAAAGAAGCTATCTTTGTCAGTTCTGCTCACAGCAAAAGCTGGTGCATAACAGGATAGAATGTAAACACAGCTAGTCTTCTTGTTGCCTCCCCCAAGAGTAGTTTTGACTATTCGGGAACCCCATGACCTTCATTGGTCTCGTCCTGCTTTCCAGGCAGTTACTGCATGGCCTGCGAGAACATTGGCTACACCTTCTCCTCTCTGTCTAGACTGACATCCTTGAGGTGTTTCCCTACCAGCATTCAGCACTACACTCTTCCCAACATGGTAAACATGGTTCCCAAACCACTTGGTCTCCCGGAGAGCAGCAACCTTGATGTCATATCTGTTCAGCTCTCTTATGACTAAGTCGATCCTTCGAGCCTCTGGTTCGCTTTTCTCGGAGCTCAATCTAGCTGTCTCAACTGTGCTTTCATTGTCAACAAGTGATCTCACACACCACGTGCCAAAGTACCAAGCTTTACACCTCTGCTTTGCTCTACGATGTACATTATTTGAGATACCCCCCTGGGAGGCGCGCAAATCCTCGGCAGGGGGACACGGAAGGGATGACTGGAGTGGTGCCATCGGTTGACGCCCTGTACTCGTTTTCACACTTTTCCTTGAGTGTAATGCCATAGCCCTGTTAGCCAGTTAGTACAAACAGTATATCCTGCTACACCCGGTCAACACTTTGAGGGGGGGGTTGGACTTTGACCGGGCACACGCATACACACACACACACATACACATGCAAAAAGGCAAAGGCTTACTAATAGTAAAGATTAAAATAAGAACACACACACACACACACACACACACACACACAAAGCAAAGGCTTCATAATGGTAAAGATTAAACTAAAAACAGCACACACGCATACACACACCCACAAAGCAAAAGCTTAGTAATGAAAAAGACTAACATAAGAACAGCACGCATGCATACACACACACACACACACACACACACAGCAAAGGCTCAGTAATGGTAACTACTAAAATAAGAACAGCACACATGCATACACAAACACACACACACACACACACACACACACACACACACACACACAAAGCAAAGGCTTAGTAATGGTAAAGACTAAAATAAGAACAGCACACATGCATATACATATTTGTATATACCAGTGGCGGCTGGTGAACTGGCGATAGGGGAGGCTCAAACCCGTCCCTTGAAAATAATGATTGGTCATGACCTGTTTTCAATCATTAAATTACCATTACAAAAGCTCCGAAAACTCTCAACATTATCAGGTGTGGTCAGTTTTCATTAATAACGCACATTTGTTAACTCTCACGCATTCGCGTGAGTTTTAATGGTATATTTACGTTCCCTTGCTGTAGTCAGCACTTATTCAATCAACGCATATGTAAGAGATTCTCGCACGAGGAATGCCTGAGAGTTGACAGGTGTGCGTTATTAATGAAAACTAATGTTGAGAGTTTTTGGAGTTTCTATAATGGTAATGTAAATAAATGAGTGATTGAAAACAGGTCGTGACCAATCATTATTTTCAAGGGATGGGTTTGAGCTTCCCCTAACACCAGTTCACCAGCTGCCACTGGTATATATATATATATATATATATATATATATATACAGCACTCACTGTACTCTACAGCCCCCAGCATCTTCTCCCACACTCTGTACTTCAGATTGCCCAGGTGCTTGGCCACATCAATCAGCGCTCCTGAGACCGTCTCTGGATCTGCCAGTGTGCGCTGGGCTCTGTAATAACATTCAGGAGTCACTTGTGCTGAGGCCTTGGCTTCAGGACCATAGAAGATCATCAGCAGCAACATCAGATCTTCACTCTATAAGAAAATGGCTCCATCCCTCCCAGTGTCCTGCCACACGGCCCCACTGGCTGCCAGATATGAAGCAGCCCGACCCCACAGAGGGACACGCTCACAGGGGCTCCAGGGGATTATTTTAGAGGGAAATATTCTCTTTTATTTAGTATCTATATTATAATAGCCGAGTGGACTCTGTGTGTGTGTGTGTGTGTGTGTGTGTGTGTGTGTGTGCGGGTGCGTGTGTGTCTGGCCACTCAGTGCTAGATTCCACCGGACGCGTATGCACAGCATAGCGTGAGCGCCACTATTTGGCTCTGTCTTGCAGGCGACTGTGTCCGGCCAATCAGTGCTAGACTCCGCCGGGCGCGTATCTTCAGCATAACGTGAGCGACGCTATTATAATATGGACGTGCAGGGGGGATTCCCCCTGTATATCCTCTCCTGGGGATTCCTCATTTTGAACTCAAGCCAATTCATCCACAGGAGTCCTGAATCCGAAAACAGAGGCCAGGCTGCAAGAGAAAGTAACGCGTAATCTGCAGCATAATGTGAGCGATGCTATTTTGCTCCGTCTTGCAGGCGACTTTGTGTTCCACTGAGCACGGAATGTCAGTGCAGCGTATTCCCCTTGATGGTTACTTAGTTTTAGTTACTATAAAAACATTGGTCGCGTGACAGCCACCTTGGTGTTTATGGAAACACCATAGCAACGCGATGACATCATAGAGGTGCATGTGATGACATCATAATGGTGCATTGTTCACTATAATATCAAGACGAAGTTACATAAAATAAAACCCGTGGATCCCCACGGGCATAGTGCTAGTTTCAGAACACTCCTTCAATATTCATTAGACACCTACAGTGATTAAAGAGATGAATTTCAAATAGTCGCTCACTGATAAAACATTTTACTGCTAATACTGCCAAACTACTTTTGATATTTAATCTGATGAGAGAGGATGGAGTTTGCTTACCTGCTTTGTGTGTCCTTGTAGTTCTGAAATAATAAGAGTGAGCTAATGTCACTGTAGCCAATACTCAGTGTATTTAGACTGTGTCGAAAACCACAACTGCAAGCCTTGTTGTGATTGAATATGAATTACATATGACAACATAGGGAAACTCAATGCTTTGCTATAACATATTCGCTCTGTTTACATTGCTTGGATGTGAAATGAAATCAAACTGGTAAAAATGATGAAACACTTTGCCATCAGAAACAAGTCTATAATTCTGTTTGACAAAGCTTTGAAGAGATTTGATAATATTAGCAGGTCTGCATGAAAAGGCAGTTTAGAGAATCCTGCACTCTATACATGAATGTCTGTGAGCACAAACAGCAGTTTGTACAGAATCCTACAGACACAGAGTGAACAGGTCTTACCTGCAGGAATGAGACGTCTTCAGCTCCCAGCTCCTGTTCTATGGCTCTGATTTGTTCTGAAAGGGATGATATCTCTTCTGTCATCTTCTCAATCTTCTCCTTCATCATCTGACTCTTCTGCTTCTCTTCCTCCTGCAGTGCAGTGATCCTGGCTGCCTCTTCATCTCTCAGGAACTGCTGAAGTTTCTCAAACTCCATCTTTATCTGTCTCTCTGTGCGCTGGGCCTGACTCTGGAATAAACATTATTCATCATCATTTCAGCACAATCCAGGGCTGCATTTTCAACACTGTGATTTAAAGGCCTCAGTACAGTACCTTGATGTGCTCTGCTGTTCGATCACAGATTAGTTTCACTTTATTGAAGGTTTTTAGCTTCTCCTGCAGTGGAGCCAGTGCAGTCCTGAGTTTCTCCTGTAAAGACATGACAGAGTTCACACTTTCAGGTTAGTTAGTTAGTTGGTTAGTTCAAGAGCAACTGTGTTTTTTTCTGAGCAGTTGAAGCGCTGTAATTGTTTTAAATATAGCGTACAATTGAAATGGTGTGTTATTTCCAGGAAGGACCTCTTTTAGGCCGCGAAAATACGCTGTTTCTGTGGTCCCATTCAGAACAGTGTATTGCCTAAATCTCCACCCAGCACTATGCGCTGGTGCGGCTACCTGGAGGAGATCAGAGAGCTTTCTACTGCAACTAATGTAAGTAGTGGCAATTTGCAGCTCATACAACCCCACTTCAAAAAAGTGAACTATCCCTTTAAGTAATTTTAAAGGTTGTTTAATAATTTTTTTATTTATTTTAGAGGCCCCGCAAACTGCACAAAGGATGTAAAATTATTTCCAATATTACACCCCAACAAAGCAAAATGCGGAAAAACACACACGCTTCAAATATTTTTTTTTGTTCAAACCAACAACGGTGTATTCACCAGATCCCCATCAGCCAACATAAACCCAATCTGTACAATGAATATTTACAAAATACCCCCACAAAGGACTTACAGTTTTTCTCAGTTGCTTTGGTGCATTTCTCTGATCAGAATTAAAATTCTCATAACTATTAGTTCAACCTCCACAACATTTAGTCACTTTTGCACATCGTAGTAGCAATTTCTCATTCCTTTGAACAAATTGCGAATGCTTTTAGACATGCATCAATTGCTTTCATACAATTCTCTGCTGTTTTATAACATTATCATTTGCTTATGTCATGTCAGTCAAAATGAACTATACTTATGAATGCTGAATAGTCGTTCCCTATAAAACTAATAGTCCTCATTTCATTGCTTGAGTCATTACATACAAAAATGTTGAACTAGTTGTCAAAATCTGTCAAGCAAATTTTAAACATTTCTTTATAATTTTTTCCTGGAAATATCTACCTCCCTACTCCCCATTCCTGAACCCAATAGAGAAGTTTTTCTGCCTGGAGGTGGAAGGCATATGACTGGCGTCCGCACAGCCAAATGGCCCTGCTAGCAGCCATGGATGCAGCATGTGATGTCATCCCAGCAGAGTCCTGCAGAGGGTGCATTCGCCACTCGAGGAGATGCTTTCCTCACTGCAGTGCAGGGGATGATATTCGCTGTGATATAGATGAAAATATGTGGACAGACAGACGGGTACATCTGGATGTGCAGGAATGATTTACAGTACTCTGTATGTCCAGTTACAATATGTACTGCAATAAGGTTTACAGTTGTGCACAGCTCTTCCCAAAGGGTGCTTCTTATGTTTGTTGTAAATATGTGACTGTAGTTATTTTTCTTTTGCATAATGCTGTGAACAAATTAGAATTGCAAAGAGCATATGCAGTAAAAATGTGAAACATGCATATTCAGTGTCTTGTGTAACTTTACTGTAGTTTTCAAATGTCTATACAAATAGTGTATAGTGCTGTCCTGAGCATTTTCAGGTAGTGACACCAAGATCTGACTTTAGCATGACAAAGCCATTTAACTATCTTGTTCACAAACAATTGGTGTCAGTACTTATTATTTTGATGACACAGACAGTTTAATTGACATGAATACTTGCTTTTGAGGAATTAACTATGGATTTTGAGCAAGTGACACACTTTTGCAGGTTATCAACTAGGTTTTGCAGTTTGCACTAATTGTTTTGAGAAACGCACTAACTGTTGTGCAAATGTTAATAGCGATGTGAGAAATGCACCAAAGCGACTGAGAAAAACTGTAAATCAGGCCAACAATGCAGAATGTCCCCACACTCAAAATTCCACTCCAGGTTTCAGTTGCAACCAACGGTCAAAAAAAAAAAAAAAAAATATATATATATATATATATATATATATATATATATAATGGAAAGCCGTTTAGGAAATTATTATATATAAAGAATGAAAGTTTGAATATATAGAGTAAACTGAATATATTGAATGAAAGTCTGAATATATGGAATGAAACTTGAATATATGGAATGAAAGTCTGAATATATGGAATGAAACTTGAATATATGGAATGAAAGTCTGAAATATGGATGAAAGTCTGAATATATTGAATTAATCTCTGAATATATAGAATGCAGCATGCTGTAATCTGCTGTCAATATGTCCAAATATCTATGAGAAACATCAATATTTAAAGAAACTCACCTCAAGCTATATAATTCAACGTTATAGACAAGTTTTATAGCATGATTGAAAGAAATCCTCCACAGTGTAATGTGTAGGTTCCTGTATATTTCCATGACTGCAGATCCACTGCCTTATCAATTTGTGGATCTTTACTGTCACTTGCGGAGCACTATGGATTCGACTACCATACGTAGGTTTATGTAAATTTACGCGAGCCAAACTCATCTTGCGGAACTTTATGGCACAGCGGACCTACCCTATCAGTAATGGGCCCTTAAAATAATAGCTGAAAACTGAGGATTGATTTAAGACCAGGTTTTAGTTGGTCAATGGCACGTAAGCTTTATGCCACCTCAAGATGGCAACATGCCAACAATTTGGCTGACCACACCTCATTTTAAGACCAACGTGTTCATGGGCACTAACTTTTGGTGCAGTTTGCTATCTTTCCCATCTATGCACTGGATTGACAAATGACATTTGCGCTGGTCATACATGAGCAAAGACACTTGTGTCATGCTTTGCGCGGCTTTGCACAAGCGGTAAGATAGAGCCCTTCCTCTGCTATGTAATTGTGTTTCTGTTTGTGGACATATTTTTGATGTCAAACAAACAATGCATTGTTGTCTAAAGTTAAAAGAAAATCACAAAATCAAATGTTGTTATTTTGTAATAATCAGTGTGAACAGACTAATGGAATCCTCCATCAGCTTTACCTTTTAAACAAAGGTGAGGGAAGTACTCAATCTTTTACATGTGGACATGTTCCAAAAAGGTGTGACATTTCGTTTAAAAAATAAAGTAGTATGTAACAGTTGCTTGGCATTAATTTTTGCGGCAAAACGCCTTAATGTTTCACTCTTGGAAGTGATTTTTGGGCAGTACTGTTGCATTATGGTATTATGAATCAAGTATTATGGTCCCCACTTTAATTTTCTCCTTTTTTGACCACCTCTACTACACCAATTTTGATGGCAATTCCTACATTAATTCCGAGTAATATCTGCCTTTTTTTGCCTATAGTAGAACATTGGCAATGTGAGATGCGATTGTTTGTGATCTGGAGTTATGGTACTTCACAAAAATCTTACGTTTCAATTTGTACAAAGTGCCAACTATTTAGTGAAAAAAAAAAAAAAAAAATCAGGTCTCACTTTATTTTGATGGTCCCTTTGTGGATGCTCAACAGACTAGAAAAAACATGTTAACTTGATATTGGTTGACTTTCAACAAAGGATGATTTGTAGCCAGTTCAAATGTTATAACAAAAACATCATCATACTATCTACAGACTATCTTAGACAAAACCTAAATATTTGTGTTGACAATCTACAGTGACATGTTCAGAGATGCTCAAGAAACATTCATTTAAGTATCAGTAGACATGTTATTGATGTCAGCAGAGCATCTGCAAGCATCACCCTGTATATTAACCTGATCATCTACTGACAATGTGTTGATAGTGTGAGTGGAATCAGCATGAACTGACTTAACTGAAACATATGGATCATTTGCCCAAAACAGACAAACGGTGATACCGGCACCACATTTACTTGATCATCCATTAAAACTTTGTTGATGGTAAGTTGAGTATTTCCAAGTATCTCCCTGAATGTTTACCTGATCATCTGCTGGAACTTTATTCAGTGTCAGTTGAACATCTACAAGCATCATCTCATATATTGACCTGATCATCTATTGATACTCTGTTGATAGTTTGTTGAGCGTCTCCAAGTATTAACCTGATCATCTGCTGATACTCAAGTTAAAGTTTCTTGAGCATCTATTAGCATCATAGTGTAGATCGTCAACATAAGGATTAAGGTCGCGTGTAAGACACTTAGTAGACGGTGTGATGATGTGTTTGTTTATAGTATTTGAACTGTCTACAAATCATCCTTTGTTGAAAGTCAACCTTTATGTTGTTGACACGTTATTTCCTGTTTGTTGAGCATCTACAGAGGGACCATCAAAATAAAGTGTTACCATTTTAAAACCAAATTATGGAAGTTGTTCACGGTTTTTTTCTGAACAAAATACATGCATACTTTCATTGAATAAACCTCGTTATTTCTTTCCACAAGATGGTTCTTGACAGCAGTTGCATCACATGACTTTACTACCGCGCTATCCGCTGTATTTGCGCATCAATTTTATTGCAGGGATAGTTCGACCGTCGTTTTTCGAACTGGTGATAGCTTGACCGCAGTGCACCTGCGAGGGTGAAGGCATGTTTCTTCCAGGATTAACGTTGGCCTGAATTGCCTGACGCGCGGCACTGTGGCCTGCGGCACTCCCTGCATTATGAAAGAGTGAATACATTTCTTCATCAGTAGAACAATATTGGATTCGGTTATGGGTGTTATGGCCCATACATGCGTTCGCCGAAGTGCTAATTACACTGAACAAAAATATAAACGCCCCATGTCAAATATTGATGCCACATGGAGTTAACAACTCTAAGTGAGCATATGCTGACTTTTACTTGTACAATAGGGATATTTCTCTTGATTTGTGTACCATTTTTTAATCCATCTCTCTGTCAGTGAGCATTTGCTCAGTGATGCAGTGATTTCACTCAGTACATGGGTGTGGCATTTCCAGACAGTGATCAGACAGAATGAGCAGTACCCAGACACTCCTTATACTGGGGACAATAAAAGGCCACCCCAAAATGTCAAATTTTGTCAAAAGTCATCATGCCTCAGATGTCTCAGGTCATGCGGGAACGTGCCATTGGCATGCTGGTGTAGGGATGTCCACCAGAGCGGTCGCTGTGCAGCTGAATGTTAACTATTGGATGATAGGCCGTTTGAGAGTTTGTTTCCGACAGACGGGCAGTATTGCAAATCGACCTCATCCACGTCGGCCACATGTGACCACACCAGCACAAGATCGCTACATCCAGCTTGTCCACCTGCGGGATCGGCTCAGATCAGCGACACGCACAGCGGATGAGACCGTTGGTCTGCACAACAGACGCATCACACCACAGACAGTCTGTAACCGCCTGCGAGAAGCCAACTTGCACGCTCGGTGTCCTCACCGTGGTCTGGATCTCACCGCTGTCCGGCGTCGGAACCGACTCGAATGGGCAAACGCACACGTTCGATGGCCCTTGGCACGCTGGAGAAGAGTGCTATTCACAGACGAATCCCGGTTCCAGTTTTTTGTTAATAAAAACTCAAAAGTTTGACATGGGGCGTTTGTATTTTTGTTCAGTGTATATCTTCATTACTTAATATTGCTCTGAGACCAGATTTCGTGCTGACTCACTTATAATGTCGCACTCACTTTTGCAGGAACTGTGATAACTAATCGTCTCAAAACACAAGATGGTGACGTCAGTTTCCATTCAATATTCTCACGTTTCATTCCATGTATTCAAACTTTCATTCCATATATTCAGAGTTTCATTTTATATATTCAGAGTGTCATTCCATATATTCAAAGTTGCATTATATATATTCAGACTTTCATTCCATATATTCATGTTTCATTCCATAAATTCAAACTTTCATTCTATATATTCAGACTTTCATTCCATACATTCAGACTTTCATTCCATAAATTCAAACTTTCATTCCATACATTCAGACTTTCATTCCATGTATTCAAAGTTCTATTCCATTTATTCAAACTTTCATTCCATTTATTCAATTTTCAATCCATATATTCAAGTTTCATTCCATATATTCAGTTTCAATCTATATATATATGATAATTTCCTAAACAGCTTGCCATATATATATATATATATATATATATATATATATATATAACAAAGAAAGTTCATTTCACCTCTGTTTATATTGGTACCACAGCACACAAAACTACACATTTCAGTTCCAGTTCAAAAATTCCACCCAGGAAAGTTTTTATACTCACTCCCCTCAGCAACGTCTCGTCAGACAGTAACCAGTCCAGTCCAGTCCAGTCAGTCAGTCGGAAGTCATACATCCAAATCAGGTTTTTTTTCGCATTTGTAGAGGAGTGAATGGCCGGTGTGGGTGAATCAGCTGAGTGGAGCCTTCATGACAGGAGATCCACGAGTTTTCACGGGATTTTTGATTTTTTTTTTTTAAATGACCAGAAGCGGCTGCTTGTAGCAGATTCGAAGTGTAAAAGAAAAACAGGGATTAACCGACCTTACTTTCTTTTTACTACCGCGCAATCAGCGTGCTGCTCTGTTTGAAGGCTCCGTGACTCTCTCTCTCACACTGACAACTGAGCGAAGGATATAGGAAGTTGTTTGAATGCTAGCATGCTGGGGAATGAATCGGTGAGTCTTTTTAGCTGTGTTCGAAATCGCCCCCTATCACGGATATAGTGCACTATATAGTGTGTTCGCCATTTTGTAGTGTTGTTCAAATTCTTTTCATATACTATATAGTGGACTATAAAATACCCACAATTATTTCATCGCTGTTAGATCGCATATGGAGAGAAACCGTGTCTTCAGTTACCAATTAAGATAATTGGAAAACGCATCAATAAAGGAAAATGATTGAGAACTACTAATTGCAGTCAAAAAGGGACGTGTCTTAGCACCCCCGCTGGCTATGCTATTGGACCAGACAACACATCCCTGAGATGATTTTAACAAGAGGCGTGGCCAACAATGCTTGTTCTTTGTCACAGCACTTCCAGTCAGCCAGCTAACTTTGTCATACCAGGAGAGCTGAAGGGACTTTTCCCTATCTTTTTTTTTTTAATTATTTTTTTGGGGGATTTTTTCCTTATTTAACAGTTGTATAGTGGAGACAGGAAAGTTGGGGAGAAGAATGGGGAAGACATGCGGCAAATGACCTGAGAAGGAATCGAACCCAGGTCACTGCGTGAAGGACACAGCCTTTATGGTGCGTGCACTTAGACCGATGAGCCACCGCGGTGCCCCTGACTTTTCCCTAGCTTTTGCTTCAAATCAATCTTAGGTGTTGATCTGCCCTGCTGTTTAATTCTGAGTTTCTCCTCATATTGAAAACTATGAAATGGCTTTGCCAAATTCAGGGTAACAATATTAGCATTGTCTGCCATTATGTGCAGCTTGCTAGCTGTCCCTGCACCCCCCCCCCAACACACAGCCCCCACGACCTAGCCTCCAGCACGAATAAATGAACAAATTAACTAAACTGTATTAAACTTGAACAAGGAAATGTGAGAGTTAAGCTGAAACAAGGAAATGCAATAATTGTGTTTTATTTACAGTGTGTGATGTGTACAATGGAAACGGGCTATATCGCCATGCAAAGACCAAGAAGTCAGCTGTATAGTTTGTCTCTCGACTTCCCTTGCAAACTCCACAATGAGACTGAACTGCAAAATGCTCTGGTGCCGGTATATTATTCAAATTCGCTCTCAATCAAAAAGGGATTCACTCTTTAGACAGATCATCCAATCATCATGCAGAAGCCCAGCATCCAGGCCCGCCCACTGCTCTATTGATTCCCAGAGATGCTCAGCATCTCTGGGAGGGACAAAATCGCAGCATTTATCCAATGACTGTCCAGTTTCGCTGCGGTGGAAAAAAAAAAAAAAAACATCTTATAGAAGCCCAGAGACACTGATCTTCAAGAGGTTTAATGCAGTGTGACGCTACGGGAATGTATGAGAAAAAAGTTGCATCAGTCGACCTGCGATAAGTAGCTGATTCTGAACGAACTCATCTTAGAGTTGAACGCGTTCTAACGCATTTTCAGTCAATGAAATATAAACACAAAAGTACATATTTGACCATTTATTTTTTGATATTTTAGAAGAAGCTGAGCTTCCCTTGCAGTCTTACAGCAATCGCCATTGGCCTAACACAGCTCTGAGAATGTCTCCACACTCCTGCCCCTCCCACCTGACTCTCTCTCTCAGTCATGTGACACACAGTCAGTTGCCGAGAATTCAAAATGAAATTAGCAAACTACAGGTAATACCAAATATGCAAAATAACATTCAGAATTACATTAAGTACTACAGGACAACAGTCTAAATTTTGTTGCCGGTCTGTTACCTTTGACTCCTCTGCAGCGTCCTGTACTGGCTGCACATCGTGGTTTTTATGTTTTTTTGAAGTGTGACAGATAACACAGATGGGAATCTGATCCTCCACACAGAAAAGTTTGAGTTTCTCACTGTGCAGACTGCAGAGCTCTTCAGATCCTGCTTTAGCTCTCTGACTTCTCTCCTTTAAGAACGCCTCACACGCATTCCTCAGAGACAGGCTAATGGGTGGTTTTTCCTTAGAAAATATTCTCCTGCAAACTGGACACTCCTTAGATCCCTTCTGATCCCAGTACTGCTGCACACAGTCCTTACAGAAGCTGTGACTGCAGCTCAGGACAACAGGATCCCTGAAGATCTCAGAGCACACAGGACAGGAGAGCTCCTCTTCCAGGAGAGAAGATCCAGACGCCATCCTGTCTCAGACTGTTCTCAGCTCAGTAATGGCTCCTGCTCAGTCTGTAGGTCAGTTTCACTTTTACTTACTGCTGTTCCAAAAACTGACGGTAAAAAAAGACTGGTCAGGAATCAGTAATTTTTCTCAGATCTTTGGTCTTCTGTTTCCCTGAACGAGTACATATGTTCATAAATTCATAATTTTCTGGGACATGTACAGTTAAATCATAAGTTTCCTGGGGTGACAGAATTATCTGTAAGCGACATTACTAATTCCTTCTGACTGACATACCCTATTTTATCACACTACTTCCTGCAGCCGGAGGCGTCACAGTTCTGTGGTTAGAATTTGGCTGATCTGTCAGCAGTTTTATAGCAGCCCAGGTTTTGACAGTTCAGTTATTTCCTTTATTTCCTTTATTACAGGTGTAATGTGGAAAAAAAAAAAAGCCACTAGATGGCAGTATTTGACATTTTTTTTGTTAAGCCCAGTCTGGAGCTAGGTTTGGGGCATGTCCTGGGCATGCCTCAGAGGGGGCTGGAAAAGAGTATATAAGGAGAAAAATTGAGAGTGAGGGGTAGTAGGAGAAATTGCAAGGAGAAATTGTGGAAGGATACATTTGACCAGACCTGTCACTCTTTTCAAGACCTGTGAAGCTTTTTGTGGATTTTTGCCTGTGTTGGAGCATTTTCCTGTCCCAGGACATCGCAACATAGCAGCCCATCTCAATTACCAGGGGACTGTAAATATCTCTTTTTTTTATTTCAATCTTGGTCAGTAAGGTAGAGTGTAGATTAGTTCAAAGTGTGTGTTTAATTAAATCTGTTAAAGTTTTAAAATTTTGTCTGTCATCCCTTGCTGTCCTAGACGCCATAACAAGTTGGGGCCATAACACAGGGAAGTCCCACTGAGACCGAGGTCTCTTTTGCAGGGGAGCCCTGAATACAATAAAACAATTAAAAAGTGGGTTAACAACACAGAGCACAGTAGAATTCACACAATTACATACAACAATTGCAGACTAAAGGAAAACACACTATAAGATACAATTAAAAATAAAAAGAAAATAAGAAAATGAGTAAAAACATACAACAACAAAGGACAGAGAACAAGTCCAAAGTTAAAACTAAAGGCAAGTACATCTGGCCTCCTCAAGTAATACCCCCGTCACACCTGATTGGCGGTGCCACAGCGGATTTTTGTCAAAATCGCCATCACCGTAGTGACACCGCCAGTAGTGTTTTCATAGTTTTCCCTACCCGTCAAACGTTTTTTTTGGCGGTGCTACTGGGGAACTAGGGCGGAACCACGGCGGGTCACTGAGGACATGGCGATCCCATTGAGTTGCCACTACGGTTTGATGGCGGTGCCACGGCGATTATTGGTGGCAGTACTGCGGTGTTGGCGGCAGCGTTGAGGGGCCAGTGAGGTGCTACTGCGGGGATGGCGGTGTTATTGAGGTTCTACGGCGGTGGTGCTGCGGCAGCAGGGCGGCTCCGTGTCGGCTATAAATGGGAGATGGTTTTCGTTCAAAATTCATTGTAATATTTTGTCTGCTGATGATTTATTCCTATAGTGATGCCACCGTAACCGCCACGGGTTCGCTGTAGGGTCGCCAGTCTACTTTTTTTTGGCGATTGCACGGCGGTTGTACTGCGGAGGCACAATGGTGATGGAGGTGCTACTGAGGTCCTTGTACGGTTCAATTGCGGTCATGGTGGTGCCACGGCGATCCCAGTGCGGATTGGCCCAACCTGCGGTGGCACTGCGGAAGTTTTGAACATGTTCAAAGTTTCCTCCGTGCCACCGTGGAGGTCTGCGGTTTTGACAGTTTTCTGCAGTGCTACGACGATCAATTGCGGAACTACTGTGGAACCATGGAGATCATGGCGGTGCCACTGCGGTTTATGCCGTACAAGCACCGCAGTAGCACCGCCAATCCGGTGTGACGGGGGTATTACATCTCCCACGGTCGATTCCTGAAGCACTCAAATGGAATAAGGCAATTATGCTTCAGAGTGTCTTGGCATTTATTCCATAAACAAGGTGCAAATGAGCTAAATCAGAACAGCCAAATTTGTTCTAGTCCTGGGTGACTCTGACAAAATCCACCCTTGCCATTTGACATTCTGGCTTCTGATTTTGATGGGCAAAAGCCTTGTAAGATATGTTTGTCAAGCAATGCTTTGTAAATAAATAAAATACAATGGAGCTTCCTTCTAAAATGAAGGGGAAACCACCCTACTGAACTATATAACACACAGTGATGAGTGCGGAAACAATCTCCACTGATAAAACGCAGAGCACTGAGATAAATAGCGTCCAGAGGTCTTAAAGTACTATCAGAGGCATGCATGTAAAGGACATCCCCTTGGTCAAATAAAGGTAAGATTGTTGCCTGGACAATCCTCTTCCTACTGTCTAAAGAAAAACAAGACCTGTTTCTGTAAAGAAACCCATAAGTCTTAAAGGAAAAGTCATGATCCAGCCAGATACCCAAACACTTGTAAAACTGAACTTGCTCAATTTTAGCACCAGTCACCGAGAAAATTGAGTGATTTGGCATAATTGCATTCCGTGCAGAAAAAAAAGAAAAAAACATGAACTTAGTTTTATCAGTATTTAAAACAAGTTTCAGATCAGCTGGAGAGCGTTGAATGAGATTGAGAGCCGATTGCAAGTAGATATGGGCCTGGGCACACGTTGGTGCAGAGGAGTACAACACAGTGTCGTCTGCATAAAAATGAACCTTGTGTAGTGAGTTGGAGTGTCCTCTTTCCTCACTAGTGAAGTTCCCGCTGTTTCTAATGATTGACCCTTTACCTTTAACCAATGGAAGTGGATGGGTGCGAGTACAAAAAGACCTGTCTTTCCTACTTCCAGGAAAGGATTCTGGTCTGGCATGATTACCTTGCTTTTTTTCTCTTCCCTACTCTCCATAAATGGTTAAATCTTGGTCGCTGTTTTTACCCTGCATCTTAGAATTTTGGTTTCCCAACATTGAGTCCCTCGTGCTTCTCTCTTACCATTTCCTGCCTATGGATAGTGTTCAGGCCAGATTGTCCAGCGCAGCTCTTCCTGTTCGCGACCTGTGAGACGCGTGAGCCTGCACTCAAGTCTTGACAAATTGGGGAGGTGACCGGACTTACCAATTGGACGCATTCAGGGCTGCTGTTCTGTCTTGTTTTGGTTTTGCTTTGTTTTTTAATTGCGTGTTGATTTGTTTGAATTGCGTAGTTTGGCCTCACATGGGTATTCTTTTATTTTATTTGGCTTGAAGTCTTTATTAGCGATCGGGCTAATTCATGATATTAGTTTTTTTCCATTTAGTTTATTTGTATGTTTCTGTGTAATGTTGGTCTTTGCTTGTTTTAATGTATTTCTTTTCCTTTTGGTTGCTTGAGTCACAGTGAAAGCTTTAAATTGCTACTTTATCCATGTGCATAAACTTTGTTAATTTTGTAATTGTGCCAGTGTAAGTCAAAATGCTGCAAATGTGGTTTTTTTTTTTTTTGCTTGTTGAAATTTATTTATTTTTTCTCCAAGTCGGTTAGTGTATTTTGACTTCACTCTCCCTTCAGAGGGTGTGCCCGTGAGAGGGGTAGCTCTGCTGTTCTGGAGGTTGGGTTGCATTGTTTCATATGTGTTCTTGTTGGATGATTAGAGTTGAATATTTTGTTTAACAGGAAGTGGTCTGCGCTGGGGTGGAGCTAGTCACTACGGGTGGATTCCTTTCTCGCATGCTTTGATGTCTCTTGGTTGCTGTGTGGTTTGTTCACTGTAATCTTTCCCTTTGTGTGTGCACCAGAGGTCGCATTAACTGAATATTTTCCGTCATTAACAGATTTTTTTTAACAACGACGAAATATTTTGAAGGCCGTCCGTCATTTTGACAGAATGTAATTCACACCTTCGTCCAATTGGTGGTGGGTGTCATATTGTCTCGAGCATTGTCTTTGATCTGTATGACAGAGATGCCAAGTCTCACGCATTCAGCGTATGTCTCACGCATCTTTTAGGCTTAGTCACCGTAGTCTGAAATTATTCAATGAACGCTTATTAATGAGATTCTCACGTGGAATTAAAGTCCTTGTGCATTGAAGTTTCAGTTTCACTTGCGTGAAGGTGGACCTCAAAATGGAAAGCGATTATGACTCTAGACTTCTCGTGCTGCTCTTTACTCAGGGATTGGAAACAATGCATGTGTTTCATGATCGTTCAAATTGTTTAAATGAAATAAGACCATTTGAAACGTCTTTATGCCATTCCATTGCTTTCAATCCTTCTGTAAAGACAGGCGTGAGAATTCCCGAGTCATAATCAATTTCTGTGTCACTAGTGGGGAAATCCACCGTAATGCATGTGAAACTGATTAACTTAATGTGCAATGACTTGAATTCCGAAGGTGAATTTCTTCAGTTCGCGTTGATTGAATAATTGCTGATTATGGCACAGAAACGTGAATGCCACTAAGAGGCGAGAGACTCAAGCCGAATGCGTCAGACTTGGCATCTCTGGTATGATCCTGTATTCCTCATATTTTTGTAATATGATCATTTGCTCTTCATTTGTAAAATATGCTGCTCTGCTGCCAGCAGACGATTGGTCATATGCTACAAACGGCGTCACTGTAATGTGAACACGCAGATATCTAGGTGGGGAAAGCGCCGGTTGACATAACAAGTTGATAAGCAGCCAGAGGGACCGCTTAGCGAGACTGCGGTTGTTAGGCTTAGTGAAGCCCAGCAATAACTGAAAGCATTGTTCATTTGCACACTGTTACTGTGGGGGGAGAAATCATTTGTGATGTTTTATAAAGTTCATACAGCAGTAAGTTCAAAAATCCACGCAGTGCTGTATTTAACACAGTGCGCAGTGTGTGTCTACATGAATCACTGTCGGCATCAGCTAATGCATAATCTATAAATTATTCTGTTTATTTTATTTAAAAAAATTATAATTTAAAAAAATAAAATTACAATGACGGATAATAATTGATTATGACGCAATTTTTATGCCCCTGTCTGTCACAATGACGGACAATCAGAAAGTGTAACGCGCCCTCTGGTGTGCACATAAGGTAGGTGTGTGGGTCTTGGAACACATGTCCTTGCTAGTCTGCTTCCCCCAAGGTAAGTCCACGCCTGTAAGCATTCGTTTGTGTGTATTTCTGAGGCCAAGAGTAAGACTGGGTAGATTTGAGTGTTTTTTAAATTGGTAAAACTTAATTTAATAAATAATTGACAAATCATTTCTATCTAGTGTTTTTAGGTGATTTCTTTTCACAGGGGTGACCTAATTATATTCCAGTCCCCTGTACTGGTGTGGTGTCAGCCACAATTCCATTTCCTTGTTTATTATTTTTTTTTTTTTTTAATTAAGTCTTATTGAATGGGAATTGCATCTCTTGCCTCATTTATATGGACCTGTGCAACCAAGTCTGCTGAGACTGAGAGTATTGGGTTTGAAATTCCCTGGGTAAGCTACCCCAGGGTGGCGTAGTCGGTTTCGTTTTGGTCTTCCACCTTACCACACTGCCACACTTGCAATTTGCAATATAACAAGCAATATTATGTATATAAACTGTGCATAAAATTGGTCCAAGTAAGGATCCTTGGGGTACTCCTTTCGTCACTTTTAAAAATTTAGACTTCGCACCCCCAAGCATAATAGCTTGTGTTCCTGGAACCACAAGCAGCAGAATCAAGACCAATGGAGGACAACTTTTTTAATAAAATAAAATGGGCTACTGTATTGAAAGCTTTTGCTAAATTAATAAATAGGGCTGCACATTTTTGTCAATTATCCAAAGCTGATACCAAATCATTTATTACCACTGAGGCTGCTGTAATGTTGCTATGACCAGGCCTGAAGCCTGATTGCTGTGAAGATAAAATGTTGTTGAAAGGTAAAAAGCTGCAAAGTTGTTGCTTAACGAGTGATTCTAAAATCTTAGCCAGGCAAGGCAATTTTGAGATAGGTCGGTAGCTGTTCACTGAACTGGGATAACCACCCTTAAATAATGGAAAAACATGAGCAGCTTTCCAAACACTGGGAATAGTCCCCATCGATAATGACAAGTTAAAAATATTAGTTATTGAATGCGCTATCACTGGGGCTGCTAGACGCGAAAGACTTGGAAGTAGATGATGCTCTCCAGTGGAATTATTTACATCAGTTCGTTTCAATTCTTGTAGGACCTCATTCACTTGAAATTCCCTAAATGAAAACAATACTCTAGGTTTTGGAGAATTTGTGGATGAACTAGAGCTGAGGTCAGACATATCTCCTGTAGTGGACTGAATAATAAAATTTTCAAAAAGGTTTCCGGCCATTATAAAATGTTGGTTAAAAAGATCACTGATTTTGTGTTTATCAGTTATAGGACCAAAATCAGTGTGGATAGAGTATGGTAGAGATGAGGAAGGATTAAAATTCAGGGACTTTACAGTTTTCCAAAATTTTGCAGGATTACCCTGACTTTTAGCCAGTGACGAGATAAAATAATCAGATTTTGCCTTTTTAATCCGTGAGCAGCATTTATTTCTTAGTTTTCTAAAAACCTGCCAGCCAGAGAGTGCCTGGGTTTCCCTAGCTTTAACCCATGCTTCATCCCTTACGCGTTGTTCAGTGGATAAGGCATTTGAAAACCAAGAGTTTCTTCTATTCTTAACCCTAAGTCTCTTATTCGGAGCATGCTTATTCACAACACGATTAAACACGGTAGTAAAGTGAGCCAATGCTAGGTCAGGGTCTGGAATAAAACTAATCAGGGTGACCAGACGTCCTGTATTATACAGGACTGTCCCGTATTTGGCTCATTTGTCCCGCGTCCCGTATCAACCCTTCCCAGGATGCACTTTTATCCTGTATTTTTACAATTTTCAACAAAAAAATAAAAATGTAAATAAATCGATGAAAAATCTAAGGAGATTCAATTTGTCAACTTTTGTGACATTCTCTTTACATGGCGACATGCAAATCAAGGCCCAGCGCGCGCTACTGGCTAGCGCTAACTACCTCACACGCCTATATGGCGGCTATAGCCAGGCCTAGCCTGTGAATGCTGCTGATATTTAGCTCCGTCCCTGCAATATGCTCGCTACATAACATGCTAATTCATGTACAATGTTAAACTCGTACAGTGCTGTAGGTACGGATTAGTGCAGCTCATTCACTGCATATACCGCAAATACGTTGTGCATGCAGTACAGTGTCAGGGTTGCCAACTTTCACGCATTCGGCCTGAGTTTCAGTGGTATATTCACGTTCCCGTGCTGTATGTCAGCAATTATTCAATCAGCACATTTGTAAGAGATTCTCAGGCAGAATTGAAGTCCTTGTGCATGGAGGTTTATCAGTTTCACATGCGTTACAGTGGATTTCACCACTAATAACAAGGAAATCAATTATGACTCCAGACTTCTCACGCTTTTCTTTACTCAGGGGTTGAAAGTAATGGAATTGCATAAAAACGTTTCAAATGGTCTTATTTCATTTAAAGGAGGAGACAGCACCCCGGCAAAGTATATTTCAGCAGAAAGTAGAATACTTGAAGTGTCAAAAACGCATAGTTTTATAAATTTTAATTTGGTAATGATCCAGTGTGATGCATTTTTAAACCAGCGTCTTCAAATTGGCTGCAATACCAGGGGGCAGACATTTTTACTTGGGGAATCTTCTGATTTTGAATTTGATCTTCAGAAACCTGACCTTTAAAAATGCTTAATAACCTTAACCTCTCGCAGTTTACGTCTCCCGATGAGCCACAGTTGCTCAGACTAATTGGTAAAAACCAATGACAGTCTAATTTACTTTTGATAGCATTGTTATGCATTGCACCACAAAATTATGAGGCGTCTTCCGCGCATAAATGACGACGTAAAATATCAATATGTCTTCATAATTTCAGTGCTTGTTCAGCACCACAGATTTGTGGAAATTAGTTTGCGAGGCTGCGGGAATCCGTTCTTTATTTTGAATGTTGTCACAGCTAAAGGGCGCTGTAAGGTTTCACAGCTGTGTGACAATCCCAAGGACGGCGAAAATAAATGTGCAAAGTCAGTGAAAGTTTTGGATTTACAATGCCATATCAATTATATAAATGTAGGCAATGGGAATTCACCTTTCATTACCATTTCTAATTATAAGTCATGCATTGGTCTTGGTTGCTCAGTCGATAAATTGTTTGATTGTTAATCAGGCCAGCTTAAATAAAAACAGCTTGCGGGCAGCCAAGCTGTAAAGGGAGAGCTTACTGAAGGCCCTTTGAACTACTCCATGGCCCGGATGAAAGGAAAGAGAACAACTGAGGTCACGTAAGAGAATAACTGACGCACATGCACCGCGGCACTGGCGTTTGATTGGATAATGCGTTCGAAATGCACACTCACCCACTATATAGGGCACTGTGTAGTGAATGTTCTGCATTGACAACAATATAGAGAGTGAGTGAGCGAGTGGACAATATAGAGAGTGAGTGAGCGAGTGGACAATATAGAGAGTGAGTGAGCGAGTGGACAAGTGTGCATTCCGAACGCAGCCTTAGATTCCCTGAGTAAAAATGTCTGCCCCCTGGTATTGACGCCGATTTGAAGACTTTCCAGTTTAAAAATGCGTCGCACTGGATCATTACCTAATTAAAATTTATAAAACTATGCGTTTTAGACACCTCAAGAATTCCACTTTCCGCTGAAATGTACTTTGCCGAGGTGCTGCCTCCTCCTTTAAACAATTTGAACGATCGTGAAACACATGCATTGTGTTGATTGAATAATTGCTGACTACGGCACGGGAACGTGAATATGCCACTAGATCTCACGCCAAATGCGTGACAGTTGGCAGCCCTGCAGTGTGTGCGTATCGCGTATGCTCGTCTTTTCGCAAAGAAAGTTCACATCTTACCGGGACTTATTATTGTCACTGTTTTAACATTTGAACTTTAAAGATGGCTTCAGATGCCACGGATTCTAACAAAGCAAAAATAAAGTCAAGCGCGAATGCAGAGGCAGTCAGTAAAAGAATACAAAGACTGGCTTGTGCCACAGGGAAACAAAGTAACTGGTGCATACTGCACATGCTGCCAGAGAAATTTGAGTGTCGCACATGGTGGATTATCAGATGTGCGTCAGCATGCCGTAACTAGCCAACATAAAGCAAACCAGTGGGGAGCACAGCAAAGCCAAGTAATCAAGATATTCTTTACAATTCGTTACAAAAAACTGTACAGAGGCTGACAAGGTAATAAACTTGTAAACATCTTCATAAACTTTTGTCTCTTAATCATGATTTGGATCGCGTTCACATTTTGCTTCTTCTCTGCATGATACAGCTTTAACTTGCATTTGTAGATTGCATGGCGAACTGTGTTCACAGACATTGATTTCTGGAAGTGTTCCTGTGAGCCCATGCAGTGAATTCCAGTGCAGAATCATGCCTGTTTTTATTGCAGCGCCGCCTGAGGGCCTGAAGATCACGAGCATCCAATATTGACCTTTGACCTTGTCCCTTGTGCACAGAGATTTCTCCAAGTTTTCTGAATCTTTTGATAATATTATGTACTGTAGATGGTCGGACATTCAAAGTCTTCGCAATTTCACGTTGAGGAACATTTTTCTGAAATTGTTCCACAATTTTTAGACACAGTTTTTCACAGATTGGTGAACATCTGCCTGTCTTTATTTCTCTGCCATCATGGGGTGATATGCATCAGCAGTTTTTATATTTGGTGTGCACCTTTGATATGACACGAGGACAGAACCTAACGATTATGTGGAAAAACAGATAATTATTAAATTTTAATGCAGAGTTTCATTAAATACAAAGTTTGCTCGCTTGGAGTTCTGCATGTAAGTATAGATATTAAACTGTAATTAAAATATGCTCTAATACAGGAGATGCATCTGTGGTCGCAGGCATCCAAATAATCTAGTTCTACCTCCTGGTTTAGACGTTAAGCTCTTTTATGAATTCACATGGTGTAGTATTTTTTCCCTGCTGACCCTGCAGCCTGACACAAGTGGAGTGGAGGAGTCTGATCTGGTTTGGTCTGGTTCTGATTCAGTCTTTTCTACAGTTCCTAGATCCAGAGATTTGCAACATGACAGTTCCAGAAAATCTGGCCATGGAGCCATTTTGTTTCCATGATCAGGCACCATGTCAAATTGAATGAGTTTTTTTTTTTTCTTTTTCTTCCATTTGGTATTTTCTCATGTACAAATATTTTCCTGACTTATTCTGTGAAACGGCTTGGTTTCACATGATGGAAACAAAATGGCCGATAGTCTCGAGTTCTCATGACTGCATCTAGTGACTAGTCTTTAACAGTTGAGGTATTTGTGTGGATGATTCCATCTGACCCAGCAGAGCTGATCTTACCTGATGCATGTCCCAACATAAAGAGTCATATACCAGTTAAATGTACAACTACTCGGCACATGACTAACTCTGGTGGTACACTGAGTCAGGGCTGCCTAATCCTGTTCCTGGAGATTTTCTGTCCCATAGAGTCTGCTCCAACCGCAACAAATGACACTCAAGCTTATGCAGTGTTTCCAAATGTCGACCTTGGCGACCCCGTCTATGCAGGGTTTATCAACTGCATTTTTGAAATCCTAGAAGTCCGGCTAGCTGTTCATTTTTGCGTATTTGGTGGTAATAATAGTCAGGGGTGCATTTCCCAAAAGCGTAGTCGCTAACTAAGTTAGTAACTTACATAGTTCCTCCAATCAGATTCAGTGGTTCCAGCTGTGTAAATTAGCATCTGTGCTTTTGGGAAACGGGCCCCAGAGTTATTGTTTATTCTCTAAACTCATTGTATCTTAAATAGCTATGCATATTATGCAGAATAAAAGACTGAGAATGAAGCCTTTTTATATCCAAGAACAATAATGTATTAATAATAGTGATTTGTACGAAACATATATACACTGCCCGGCCAAAAAAAAAGTCACCGTTTGGAAATTAATGAACAAATTCTATAATTGGATTATTATTGCGGTTATTAATATGTTTCAGCCGGCAATAATCATTTTAACCCTGACTGATGAAGC
The DNA here is from genome assembly GCA_029692085.1 of Gymnothorax javanicus. Taxonomy (NCBI): domain Eukaryota; kingdom Metazoa; phylum Chordata; class Actinopteri; order Anguilliformes; family Muraenidae; genus Gymnothorax; species Gymnothorax javanicus. Next base: position 175,896,244 of record CM056195.1, read on the forward strand.
GCGTCGCGACTCATTTCTTAAAAAATCATGTCGGAGGACACATCCCCTGATGGTGGAAAAGATGTTACAGTATTTCAGAAGGGGCAAGTTATTGGCCTGTATTTAGCAAAGAAAGCCATGAATGACAAAAACAAGTATGAGGAATCATTTTCACAGACAAATTTGCCACCACAAAGTCCTGACCTGAAACACATTAAAAGTTATTGAGATGTGCTCAAGAAAGACCACCGAGTGGTTCAACCATTATGTCGAGAGGACAAGATCTCGGCCAAAAATTATGGCATTTCTTATCAAAAATAAATGTTCTGGCATTGCATATAGTTGTCAAAACAATGACAAGACTAATATGCACTGTAATCAAAGCTGCAGGGCTTCCAACTAAATATTTGAGTGTGCGATCTTTTTTTTTGGCCGGGCAGTGTAATTTGTGTGCCAACTGATGATAAACATTCAGAATCAAAAGAATTGAAATGTGTATTATTTGCTGATGATACAAACATATTCTGCACAGGGGAGAATATCCAGCAGCTTATGAAGGTCTTAACAACAGAAATGAGTAAACTAAAACTCTGGTTTGACGAAAATAAGTTAGCTTTAAATTTGAATAAAACCAAATGCATGGTATTTGGGAATCGTAAGACTAAAACAGATATTCAGTTGATGATTGATAATATTACAATTGAAAGAGTATATGAAAACAAATTTCTGGGTGCGCTTTTGGACCATACACTCCGCTGGAAACCCCATAGAATATGTGAGGGCCAAGATGGCTAAGAGTGTCTCAGTTATAAGTAGGGTAAGAAATGTACTCAATCCAAAATCATTCCACACACTCTACTGTGCAATGATTTTACCATACATGAACTACTGTGTGGAGTTACGGGGCAATACATATATAACAACTGTAAACTCACTAACTGCACTCCAAAAAAGAGCATTAAGGATGATAAACAATGCAGGTTATCTTGACCACACGCACAGTTTGTTTTTGGAATCATGTGTTTTGAAGTTGACGGATCTGGTAAAGTTCAAAACTCTGCAAGTAATGTATAGAGCAAGATATAATCAACTACCTGGTAATGTACAAAACAAATTTTTGGAGAAAGAGGGGGGATACAATCTCAGGGGATCATTGAACTTCAAAAAACCTTTGGTGCGCACAAACATGAAAATAATGTGTATTTCCTTTTATGGTGTTACCTTATGGAATGGCTTAGATGATGAACTAAAGTCGAGTAAAAACATTAATCAATTTTAAAAACAAACTAAAACAAGGCTTTTTCAATAGGTATAGATGGGAGGAGAAAGGTGAACTTAATTAATGGAAATTATGTGGTATTATACTACATTATATTGTATTGGATTATTGTACTATGTGTATGTGTTTGCATGTGTGTGTAGGTATATGTAAATATGTATGTATGTTTATATACATATATGTATATGTGTATGTACATGCAGCAAATACTGTTTACAAAAAAGTATGAACTCATGGGATATTGAAAGTAGAGGTAGGGCCCGATAAGCTTAGCTTCTCCCTGTCCCCTTTTCGGGCACTTGGACACTTACCCTGCAGTCTTTCTGATTGTATTTATGTTAACTGAACTTTGAGACTGCATAATACTTTCCTTATCTTTTATTTACCTCATTTTATTTTGTTTTCTTTGATTCCATTTATGTTATTTTATATGTCCAATATCCAAAATAAATTTGAAATGAACTGAACTGAATCAATAATAGCTAAAACACCTTTATGAATCGTGTCATTAATTGACTGACTTTGTATGGAGTGCTGAGGTCTTTATAAACTACTGTTCAAAGAATTCATCTAAATTTGGAGTTTCTAGTTACCTCCACCAGGAGGTATTGGATGACTTGTGTATGTGTGTGTGTGTGCGCGCGCGCGTGTGTGTGTGTCTGCATTTGTCAGCAGGATTACTCAAAAAATACTCTTCCAATTACCACAAAATTTTGTGGTAAGTTGGGCTGCATGAATGGACATTCATTTCCAGACCAATCCGGCAACAGATCTGGATTTTGCAGTTGATTGTAAGTGTTCGTGTTTGTGCATCAAAATCTGCTAGTGGAGGTATGCGCTCTCTGAGTGCACTTCAGTTAAGGAACATGTTTTTAGTAATCTTTGAGTTATATTAAAATTTAACACTGTTAAATAATAAAGTAACACCGTGCTAGATGTCGTAGAAATATAACATGCAGAAGAAGAAAATTGGAAAAGGGGAGGGCTGCTGAGCCAGCGTCTTATCTGGTGACCCCGGAGGAGCAGACCCATGGGTGTTAGACGGCACAACAGTTTGTGCACACAGGAGGGAGTTTGCACTCTTCACTGAATTTAATTTGCTCCCCTGGTTTTGAACTTATGACTGCAAGAAACAGAACTATTATTCACCAGCCCCGGACTTTGACTCATTTTCCTGAGAACTGGTCAAACGATAGTTAATGATAAACTAGCACTTTGCCCGTGGGGATCCACGGGTTCTAGATTCAACCCATATGGGACCCAATTTTCAGCCCAAGTTTAAATTTTATTGTTTTATGTAACAAATCGCTTTTATATTATAGTGAACAGTGCACCATTATGATGTCATCACATGCACCTCTATGATGTCATCACGTCACTATGGTGTTTCCATAAACACCAAGGTGGCTGTCACGTGACCTATGTTTTTATAGTAACTAAAACTAGTAAGTATAGTAACTAGTAAGTAACTATCAGCAGAACATGAAGTCGCCTGCAAGACGGAGCAAAATAGCATCGCCCATGTTACGCTGCAGATACGCGCCCAGTGGAATCGAGCACTGATTGGCCAGACACACACACACACGCACACACACACACACACACACACACACACACAGAGTCCACTCGGCTATTATAATATAGATTCATATAGAAGGCAAATGAAAATGAGCCAAATGTATTCAGCAACCTAAATACTTCTCACTTTATTCCCCTGTTTGTGTTCTCTTCTGTGCAAAGAGGGGCCAACCTAAAAATGGCAAAATATGAAACTTGCAAAGGTCTAAGATAAATAGATAAAGTAGCTTATATTGGGATTGCTTTTGTCTTTGTTTCAACATGTAAGCCTTGTGGATGAATGTGCAGACAGATTTTCAGCAGGATCTGTAACATTTTGTGTACTGTATTGTCCTGTAGCACAAGCCACTGCAGTAACTGTCCTGCTCCACTAGGGGGCTGGTCCAGACCACTGAAGGAGTGTCTTGAGACAGTGAAATTTTGCTGTGGCCGAGTACCGAGGTACGGTCTCGGAACCACTGACTGTACTGTCCATGCTCAGAATACTGCAATCACATGGTAAATGCCTGCCTTACCCTCAGCATAACTGTTCGCCAAATCATTTATCTAGCCTGCCATTTTGATAAATAAATTGCAGGACAGTTACTGTAGTGGATCGAGCCAAACGACCGTGGTCCGGACCAGCCTCCAAGTAGAGCAGGATAGTTACTGCAGTGGCTCGTGCTACAGTACAGTACAGGACAGTACAGCACACACAATGTTACAGCCCCCTCTCCATATTAGCTGTGAGATGTTCTGCCTGTTGTCTTTTTCTTTTTTGCTTCATGCAACTTTTCCAGTCTTTTATTGTCCCGTCCCAACTTTTTAAAAACATGTTGCTAACATCAGATTCAAAATGAGGAGATAATTTTCAACAACAACAACAACAACAACAAAAAAATCATTTTTTACATTTGATACGTTGTCTTTGTTGTCCCATTTTCAATTAAATATAGGGTTTTAATTGATTTGCTAATTATTACATTCCATTTTATTTACATTTAACACATTGTGCCGACATTTTTGAAATTGGGTGGTAGGTGCATGGATTTGAGATTACATAAATTAATCTTACTTGAGAGCATAAAAAAAATAATCATCAGAAACAAGCTTTGTAAGCCTACATGTTCAAGTAGCTTGACAAACCAAAGACATTTCAAGAGATGATTAACTAATTAATGGAAAACTCTGGCCAAAGGACATGCATCTGTTATTTGATGAACTGATATTTCTTTATGTAAATCCATAATGTTCTTGACTGCCATGTATTTTCTTGTGCCCTTTCCTTACTTGAAATAAAAACAACTGTTATCAAAAAAGGAAAATGTAAAAAATAGAGATAAAAAAGATAGCACTGAGGAGCCAATTTATTTGCAGCAATACGATAATGACGGGGATGTAACCCTGGCGAGGAGGAGAGACTGTTCAGCTCGCCAGCGCTGGACTGCCTATAAGAGGAGGATTGATGCTTGAGAGGAATATGGTCCAAGTCCTGGCACCCTCTCAGGGTTGGAAGCTCGTTGCTGACAGACTAGTGAAAGAGAGCTGACTTGCAAGGGTTAACGAGAATGTGGTCCCAATCATGGATCCTGATTAGGATTATTCTTGATAAGCTGAGTTCATGAACAGGATGAATTAGGCCAACTTGAACTTGGTCCCAATTCTGGACCCTGATTAAGACTGGAAGTTTGTTTGAATTAACTGATGACAATTAAGATTCACAAGATCCCTTAGCTGCCACTGAAGTACTGGTTGCATTAAGATGAAGACGAAGAAGATTAAGATACATGTGACCAGGATTTCAGTGCAAATGCGAATTTACAATTGAGCAACAAGCACTTGCACTGTAAGGCCTAAAAACCACCCATCACTCGCTCGTTAGGAAGTGAGTGGGTGACGAAATCTCTCCCTTGGGGGAGACACGCACAAGATGGACACTAATCACAACACACATGCACCTAACAGACGTGCTGAATTGTGAAGAGAGAGAGTAATGATTCTTAGCACAGGAATATCGCGAACCAGAGAGCAGTGCTTGACACTTGAGCCAGCCCAAAAAAATTTTTTTTGGCGACTAGAAATGTATTTTTACTGGCCCAGAATGAAAACTGGTGGCCCAAATTTCCAAAAGTATCTTAAATTGCTCAAATAATAACATAAAATCAGACAGGACTAAGGTATAACATTTTGATCATGATTATTAAAAAAAAAAAAAAAAAGTAGAACGAAAGTAGCACTGGCATTCCGTAATCTGAATCAGATAGCACTGTCTGCTTTGTTTATGTTTCATTGCCTGGGCAGGTTATTGACGATAAAAATTAGTCAAAAATGTAATTAGTATATTTTTTAAAGAGTGAATTCCCCATAAAAAATTGCTATACTGTACAATTCCCCTATAAGTTAGGATCATAAAACAAAAGTACAGAACACATCGACTATTGTGAGCATGTGGTACACTCTGACTGTCGCAGATCTAGACCTTTCTCACTGATCAATTACACTCAAAACAACATCCAAACTCTCGTACATTATCATTGATACTTATTGATTTACATGATAAGAAGTGATTTACTTGGCATATTTTGCGGGCTTTTTTTCTCAGCTGATGTTGAGGATCGGTTAAGGGCGGGGGTGTCCAAGCTTATCCACAAAGGGCCGGTTTAGGTGCTCGTTTTTGTTACAGTCCAGCACTAACACACCAGATCCTACCCATTAAGGTCTTGATCGAACCCTCTGATCAGTTTATAAGTGGAATCAGGTGTTGTGGCACTGGGTTAAAACAAAGACCTGCACCCACACGGGCCCTTTATGGATAAGATTGGACACCCCTGCATTAGTGCATGTGTCAGCCGGCAGCGTTTTTGAGCTGGAAGCGCCCATAACTTCATTTTAAGAGCGCTCCTTTCCAGCGCTTATTGTTGCTAAGTTACAGAAACTGTCTTCTAAGCACTTCCGCAATCCATCGTTACTAACGTCAAGTCTCTGTAGTTTAATGCTATGTTACATTAGAACGGTTAGGTAACACAATGAAAAGAAATAGCGTATAGTTTTAGCAACTGAGCTAATGAATGTTCATTTCCCGTTAGCGTAACTGGAACCGTATACAGTCATGTTTGGGTCAAACTATGCAGCCAAGTTGCTAACATAGCTTGGAAATGTTGCAATTCCGGTTGAAATAAATTGGAAGCTAAGTGATAGCAGTGTACCTAGCTTCAGCTGTCAGGCTGTAGTAGTAAACATTGTTGTAGTAAACATTAATACTAACTAACCAACTAACTTGTCAGCAATACGAGAGTCCCTAAACAGAGAACAGTAAGCAAACTTAAACGGTTTCTAATTGATTTTCAGAGACTGTTTTGCTGCTAATGTTATAAGTCCTTCCCTTTTCTTGATTTTGATTTGCCAGTGTGACAGAAGTGACAATGACTAGTCCGGCGCTGTTCCAAAAAGCGCAGTGTGCAGGGGGGAGAAAAAAGCTGTCAACGCTGAACTTCATAGAATATAGAAGAATGTATAGAAAAATGATGCTTCCAGCGCAAAAAACAAACGTGTCCGACCAGGTCAAATTCTAAGACCCTTTTTTTCCACTATGTTAGCTAACACCAAACAGAGTTTGTACTCGCTCAGCCATTTTATTTTGGGCTAGTAATATTTTGTTTTTGGCATTTTTATATCGCCCAATGATAGTGTCGAGCACTGGAGAGGGGTCCAAGATGTCCCGCTCCAGAAACCAGGAGCATTTCTCAGGCCCGTACCCCTCCCAGTCCACGAGCAGCGTCCCCTCCGTGAATCATGAAAAAAGCAAACCCTTCACAGTAAGTCCCCGGGGAACCTCAACCTTCTTGCTGGGAGATGGTTGTGCAACCTGCTGTTCCACTGCACCATCTGCTTTTGAAAGAATTAATCTGACAAATTAGCACTTGAATCATGTTCTAGTGGCACAAAGTTACTGTCAAGGCCTCTCTGACCCTCCTTGCCTCAGATCAAGGTAACACCTGCCTGACCTGATGCCCATCATTGTGAAGCCAGCAGGCCCATAGTGAACAAGGACATCCACAAAGCAAGTATCTTAGCAGAAGCCAGAGTGGATGCAAAGGAAAAAGGATCAGAGCGCGGGGGAAGCTCACATGTGTTTATTGATTTATTGTCGGACAAGGTCTGCGTCTGATCGCCTGTAGAAGGGCTGAATTATGCCCATAGACATTGCTTAATTCAGCTTTTTTTTTTTTTTTTTTTTTTTTGGACAAAGCACTGTAGCACACCAGCGTTAGCAATATTTTTTATTTTTTCTACTTTTTTTTCGCTGTTTCATAGAATCAAACAGATGGGAGAGTGCCAGAAGATCTGGCCTTGTGTGCTGTCTACTATACCCTTGCTGAACACTAGAGGGTAATGTTGCTCCACGCTACCTTTGTATGCTGCCTGCTATACCTTTGCTGAACACTAGAGGGTAATGTGGCTCCACTGTGGCTTTGTGTGCTGCCTGCAATACTCTTGTTATACACTAGAGGGTAATGTTGCTCCATGTATAATACGAAGAGCAGGGACGTATCGGTCTGCCACTGATGTGACTGAGTGGAGCACAGTTGTACTGGGTGCTGCCACTAAAATGTGACCAAGCATACTTTAATTAGGGCATCAACCTTCCTGTCCTCTTTCTCCCTTTCTCCTTCACTCCCTTCCTTCAGTCTGTCTTTTTCTTTCACCTTTTCTCTCCACCCCTCCCCATCTCTCCCACCCACCCCCCTCCATCTTTGCCTCAAAAAAGGTGTCTGTCAACAGCATCTGCTTTTGCCGTGTTTAAATGCTCCTAATGCCCTGGGTAACTGTGGTACTGGAGTTCCAACTGAAAAGAGAGAGAGAGAGAGAGAGAGTTGAAAGGAATTTGAGACAAACTTAAAACTCCCTTTATTCAACAAGGATCAGAGCACTTTATACAAATCAGAGCAAAAAAATAAATAAACAGGAGGGACCAATCTAAAACATAGACTAAAAGAAAATACAAAAATCAGGAGTCACTCCAGGGCATCTCCAAATAACAATCCATCTCATACAACAGAACAAATCGCCCCTTCATGACACCAAACCGTTTTAAAGTAATCAAGTGCATGCAAGACCTCCCAGCATGCAAAGTCAACTCTGACTCTATATTGTAACAACTTTTTTGTAATTGATTCTGCCTCTTGTCTTGATTTTTGACTCATTGCCTTTCTTCTACTCAAATACACTGCCATTTTGCTCGGTCCAAAAGCAAGTTCGTCATTTGACAGATCGTTCTTCTCTTTTTAACATAACGAAAGCCCAAAATGAAAACTTCCTTGGAGAAAACCTTCGCTGATGCAGCAGAAAGCTGTCCCAAAATAGCTGAACATAACAGGGAAAAACAGTTTTCATTTGATTGCAAAATGGGCACAGCAGGTTAGAGAGCCCAGGTGTAGCGGCCTCACAGGCTATGTCCTGATGCGTTTCATAGACCAGCGGCTCCTGCAGTAGCCAGTACACAGAACTTGGCGATCCCAGACTCTGACACTAGAGACCCCAGATCTTGAGTAGTCCCTGATAAAGGTAAGGCAAACTATAAGCTGTAGATTTTTCTCCTTCAGCTGGAACAGAGTATTACTCCAGACCACAGGCGCGCTGCAAGTTGATGTCAGTAAACTGCCTCCAGACCACTTCCTCCACTCCATCCAGATACCAGATAGGTTTGGATGAGCTGAAGGCATTACTTTTCTCCCCTGCTTCCAAGATGTATCCAAAATGCGCCCCCTATAGGACATGTGCGTCAGTAACCATCTTCACTAACCCCTCCACCCCTCCACCATTTCCAAAACTCCTTACCAGTTTGTTTGTTTGGACATTGCATCACCAATAAAAGCACCCAAATATTTAATCCCCCCCCCCACCTCCACTTGAACCCTCCAGGTAGAACCCTGCATTAAAGAAAGCCGTCTCCACGTCTTCTGCCTCACCGTACTCACTCGCGTACAGCTCTGTATAAAACTGAACAGCTCTTTTGCGTATTTCAGTGGAATCTGTCAGTTCCAGTCCAGTGGCAAGTATAAGAATCTGCTCTGGTCGTTTTTCTTTTTCGAGACTGAAAAGGACCTTAAATGGGTCATCCATCTGCATAGCGCTCTAAAATCATGAATGGACCAGACTGAGCCCCCTGTGCTCTTATATGCCCAGTAAATCCGCTAATGCAGCTGTTTCAGAACGAAGAACGTCAGTATGTGCACTGAAGTTTCCACCAAACTCTGGAGATCCTCTGTGTTTTTAACGACTTAGTGATGTCACTGGTGACGTTGAAGGTGTACTGCAGCCAAGCTTGTTTGATTTTTGCGTTATCCACATCCCACCATTGCTGGAGCGACTGAAAAGGTGCCTTTTCTACACAGAATGCTTCCCAGAGTGGAACAAAAACTTCTTTAAAAGAAAGATGTCATCTGAAAGGGCTGTATTAAAAGCGCTCCTGGGCTGCACTATGCGGATCATCACAATGATCAGGGAACTCTGCTGGACTGATGCTACATGATTAAACTATATTAGCATGTTGTCTTAAGCAATATAGTCTATCCAGCCAAACCACAGAAATAAAGTTACCTTTTACATGCGTCCATGTGTGCTGTCTTTGAGTGGCATTGTTTCTCTCCACACGTCACACAGGTTATGAGTTCCTATCATGCGAATAAGGACCTTCTGGGATGGTATGTGAGGCTCTGCATGATTTCTATCTAGACTATGATTTTTAGTGCAATTAAAATCCACACCAAGGAAAAGACACTCCTCTTGAATACAGTTTTGTATTGCAGTATCTGCCATTACCATGAACGTGATTCGTTCTGCTCATAAAGTTTGAGTATAAATATTAATAAACATCAGTTTATTTTTTTTCAGATGAAGCTGTAACCTTTAACAGTCTCCCTTTCGCTACCTCTTCTACAACTGTAGGTAAGAAGTTTTTGGGAAATAAAATAGCCACACTACCACTAATCAAACTCCCATGACTTCAAATAATTTCACCTTCCCATTCCCTTTTCCAGTCAGTAACATTTTCCTCACCAATGTGAGTCTCCTGAATGAGCGAGACATCGATCTGCTTGTATTTAATTAACTCAAAAAACCTGCCCTCTTACTGATGTCCCCACCACCACTTAAATTGAGTGTGCAGACTTTTGCATCTGCCTTCCTGTTTGGGTGCATTTTGAACAAGTCCTGCTCCGTTTCTCCTGTAGACATTTCCCCTTCCGCCCCTGAATCCTCCAAAACTGCCTCTACTACCTTTGTGGCCGTCAGAACGAACTTTTCTGTTTGTCTGATCACCTATTTCGACAGTGCCATGTACCACTTTATCAACGCTGTCTGTTGTCTCACAAACCGTCACCGCTCCCTGATCTGTCTCCATTGCAGTTTTAACGTTATTGCCGCTGACCCCACTCAGACCCGAGGCTGCCTGTGCATCGGTGTGCTCGACATCACTCCCCTGTTCAGTACTCTACACCTTTGACCCAACTGTTCTGGTTAAAACCGGTTCAGGGGTAGCAGCCCCAGCTCTGTCTGCCTTCTCTGAACATGAGCGTATTAAATGTTCCTCCCATCCACAGACAAAACACCTCACGGTTTGTGAAGAGGCAAAAACTGTGTAATCAAAATTTTCGATTTTGAATCTAGATGCCACATTCAATTCATCTATGTCATTATAAAGTATCATAAACAACTGTCTTTTAAATGACACGACGTGTTTTAACAGAGGAGATTCGCAACCAAGGGGAACTTTCTTTAACTGAGATATTACTCCACCGTGACAGGCGTGCTCTAGCTCAGTGGTTCTCAAACTCGGTCCTGGCGCCCCACTGTGTACGCTTGTTTTTGTTCCAACCACAATTGCAATTGTTGAATTTTAAAAAGCTGTTAATTTTTGTTAATTAGCTACTTTCCATGTTTAGAGCAGTTATTTAACATCTTGAGCCCCATTTTGATGGACATACGCATCCATTGCGCCATGAAGAATAAAAGCCCTTGAACATATTGTGCTTGTTTTTCTATATTGTGAGGAATTTCGGGTAAAAAAACATTCTTAAACAGATCAAATTAGGCTCTGAAAAGAACCGTAAGATCCAAATTAGGTTGCTGATCACAGGTGTTTTGAGTTCTTTCAAAATAATTAGCCTAAACTTAATAACATGAAGATTGACACCAAACAGGTGCGACTCTTTTGTTTGCCAAATACATTGTTAGTTTTTGCAACCATGTGTCAACAGTTTCACCAGTGAGAAACCTATTGATTGTTTACACAGATTAAATGTTTGGTTAAATTGTTTCCCTCTGCATTTATTCATACTAGCTTATAATATATCTCAATGTGGATATGAATTTTTTATTCTTCATGGCATATATAGATTTGTCAAATGTGGCTTAAGAGGATAACTGCTCTAAAAATAATTGCACCTAATTAAGACAAATCAACAGCTTGTTAAAATCCTAAAATTGCAATTGTGGTTGGAACAAAAGCCAGCGCCAGGATCGAGTTTGAGAACCACTGCTTTAGCTCATCTTTTACAAATGGGGGTACATTTGATAATGCTATTTTTCTCGCTGGGCTGACGAGAGAAAACATTGCCGTAATGGGTACCTGAATCACTATCCCTTTTTCCACTACTTCGTTAACTGTCTCATTGGTGTCCAAGAAAATTACAATTCCATTGTTCATTTTTGAAGCTGACCAAACGTTATTATGTCCGATCACTTCACCGACTGCTAAACTACTCAGCTTTGCTGAATCGGTAACCGCGGGTGCTATCTTGATTCAATGCGGGTGTGAAAGTTGATCAAACCCCATCGTGGCCGTGACCATGGCGACTAGCAAAAAAAGCCGGTCGGCAAGGACGTCAAACAGAAAGCTACGATAATACTATGAGTCTATGAACTTCAGTACTAAAACAATGAACCTACAAGAATCTCCAGCGATAAGATTCAAAGTATAAAGTAACAGACAACAGTAGGAAAAAATAGGAGGAAAACTCACTGATCTCACAAATGCACTCAACTCTCGCACGTACGCGCAGAGAGAGAGAGAGAGAGAGAGATGGGGAGAGGGGGAAGGGAGTGTGGTGATCTCTCCAGCATCAGGGCGTTAGTCTCAGGCGAGCGTGTGACGCACATCTGAACTGCTGCTCTCAGGCTCACCGCCTCTCAGGAGCTGGGGGGGGCTGACGGCTCAAACAGGCTCCATCTGAGCCCCTTCTTTTACAGACCAATGTGGGGACGTCAAAGCACTCTGAGGAGCCCAGCCCTACAGCCTGTTTCTCAAGCATTACGGTACCTTTCATCAGCATTACAGACCACCTCTCTGGCATAAAGCACTTTATTAGCATGTATGTCTTCTTCTGCAGGACTACAGTGCCTTTCTCTAGCATTTCAATCCCTTTTTATCCAGCATTACAGTCCTTTTATCCTGCATCACAGTCCTCTTTTCCAGCATTACAGATCATTTCATCTGCATTATAGTCCTTTCATCTGGCATAGCACCCCTTTCTATGGCTTTACAGTCTGTTTCTATGGCATTACAGGTCATTACTTCAGTATTTTCATCTCTTTTTCCTGGCATTACAGCCCCTTTCTCTGGCATTACAGTCCTATTCTCCAACATTACAGTCCCGTTTAACTGCATTAAAGTCCCCTTGTCCAACATTACATCTCTTCCAGGATTGCGGACTCTTCCTCCAGAATAACAGCCCCCTCCTCCAGCATTACAGTCCTTTTATCCAGCATTTATGCTGGAGAAAGGGCCTGTAGTGTTGACAAAGGAAACGTTAATGCAGGAAAAAGAGACGGTAAAGTCACCTTTTCCAGCATTACAGTCTCAATTTTACAAGATCAGTATTCCTATGTCTAGCATTACAGTCCTTTTCTCCAACATTACAGCCCCTTTTTGCAGCATTACAGACCATTTTCCCAGCATTACAGCCGTCTCCTCCAGCGTTACACTCCCCTTCTTCAGCATTATAGCTCCTTTCCCCAGCCTTACAGCCCCCGCCTTAAGCATTACCTTCCCTGTCTCCGGCACTACTGTGCCTTTCCTCCTGCTTTAGCATTCCCCTTTTCAGCATAACAGACCCTTTATTCACCATTTTACTGTTTCCTACAAACACCAATTTATTCCTGACCATCCCAAAAACGGACCCCAATTCTGCATCTCTCAGAATCTTCTCAATTCTACTGTCACCACCACAGGTCTCAGTGCTGCTGTACCAGATGATGTTAGTCCTACAGTTGGCCTTGTTAAAAGGCAAGTGACAAGCCACTTTAACCCTATCTAGACTGGGCTTTTTGGGGCTTCCTGGGGCCGGGGGGCTTTTTACGTCCCCCCCCAGTAACTTGTAAACGACATAGTGTGATGTATGAGTATTTTGTGTTCAGCACTGTATATCATTTGTAAATGGAGATTTGTTAGACACTATTTAAATGCCCATTATGACTGGTCAGCGATTTGTTTATTCTGGTTATCATTTAGCAACCTCTGGTGGTATGTCTGTAGAAAAACATGATCTGATGCAATACCACTTCTTTGTGATGAAATAGACTAGTGTTTTCTAGAAGCTTCTGGCATCTTCCTGCCTGGAGGGGCGGGATTACCCAGGAATCCTGTAGATCTTTCCAGAATGTTGCTAGTCTATATAAATGCTGTGATTTTGGTCAGTGGAGGCAGAGTTTTTGTTTTGGCAACAGAGTTACATAGTGGCATTAAAGTGTTATTATAGGATTGGACAGTGGATTATTTGTAGAAGTAATTTGTTTAAGTTGTCATTGCTGGTTTTCTTTGTTGTGATTTTCAAGTCATAACAAATCGGAGGTTCCACCGAGATAAACCATTCATTGGATCAACGATTGGATTCACCAAAGATTAAAGCTGATCTATCATTTTTAAATCTTGTGACTATTTCAATCAGGAGAGACTCAAGTGAAATCAAGAAAATTAATTATGCGTTGAGCATAAGTAGAATTCAATTCAATTCAATTTTATTTATAGCGCTTTACAGAGAGTAAAGGGCAGAGCACAGACTAATCCCTAATCCCCAAATAGCAGGCAAAAAACTCCCTGTAGGAAGAAAAAGCCTCGAACAGTGGTGAGAAAAAACTCCTCGGTGAGAAGAAATCTCAGGAGGAACCTGGCTATTCTGGGGAAGCCCATCCTCCGCTGGCTAAATAATAAACTGATGGTAAATTAGGAATGAGAGGATCAGGACAGCAGGAAGACAGCAGTCAGAATTAACATGCTTAAAATCAGACAAGTCTTTGGTGCTTGGACTCTTCGGGAAGACTCAGAGAGCAGGAGCACGGCTCAGAGCAGCAGCTGGAAAATCCCGAAGAGTCCAGACACTGGTGGCGGTGGTGGCTGAAGGCTGACAAAGCTGGAGCGGCAGTACGGAAGGTCTGATGGAGCAGGGTGGCGTTGGGGGGAGGAGGGTCAGCAGGGGGCAGCACGAACGAACTAGAGCAGAGAAAAAGATACTTTTTTAAAAAGACAGCAATATAACGATTGGCTAGCGATGCCACTGAGGTGTGCCACGGTTGGATGAAAGAGATCAGCTGCTACACCAGCTGACTGCTCAATTGACAGCCCCAGACATTGACTGCAGAGGTTTATGGGCGAGCATGCGAGTGAATGAAGAGATAAACAGCTGACGTGTGCGAGAGGGAGTCTTCCTGACTGAACTTTCGCTAAGCTTCATTTGAAAAATGACTATTTTTGATGTGGAAAGTTTTTTGAAAACTCCAACCCAGGAATCAATTGTGCTGGCAAAGAGAAAGGACTTGCTGCAAATAGCCTCAACCCTTGGATTATCTGATGTGAAATCATCAATGAAGAAACAAGAAATATTCAACATTTTGGTGCAACATTTCAGCAATGAAGATATCTTTGGGGAAGAAGCAGCAGAATTGATTAAAGATGTGGAGGTGCCTGCAACAGAGCTGCAAAGACTTGAATTTCAGCTACGCCTGAAAGAACTGGAAGAGAGAAGGTTGGAGAAGGAGAGAGAACTAGAAGAAAGAAGGATGCACTTGCAGTACGAATTGGAAATGAAGAAAATAGAAGCAGGTACTGTTACAAAATCTTTTGGACTTTCTGATCATTTTGATGTGGTTAAACACATCAGACTTGTTCCTCCTTTCCTAGAAAATGATGTAGACCGATACTTTTCCCATTTTGAAAAAATTGCTGAAAATTTGAAATGGCCAAAAGAGCATTGGACAATGATGTTAAAAAGTGTTCTTACTGGTAAAGCTAGGAAAATCTATAACCAGTTATCTGTCCAACAGTGTTCTGATTATGATTTTGTCAAATCTGCCATTCTGAAGGGTTATGAATTGGTCCCCGAGGCTTACAGGCAAAAATTTAGGAATTCTCGCAGGGAAGCCAGTCAAACTCATGTTGAATTTGGCAGGTTGAAGGAACAGTTGTTTGATCAGTGGTGTAATTCCATGAAAGTTGAGAAAGATTTTGACAGAATGAGGCAACTTATTCTGGTTGAGGAATTCAAAAGGTGTGTCCAGCCTGATATTAAAATTTTCCTTGAGGAGAAACAAGTCAATACTTTGCAAGATGTTTCCACCCTGGCTGATAGTTATGCATTGACTTATAAGTCTTCTTTTGTCCAAAAATCCACTTTAATCTAAAATTCAAAGCAAGTCTCAGTCCAAGACTTCATCTAATGACACTTCTAATGATTCCAAGGCCACTTCTGAGAGGAAACCTTCCAGTGAGAAGCAATCCTCTGATTCTTTATCTTCTGTGTCTTGCAAATACTGCAAAAAGCAAGGTCATCTTATTTCTGAGTGTTATGCTCTCAAGAAAAAACAATAACAAGGAGAAACCAAGCCAACTGCTTTCACTAAGAGAGAATCTCTTGTATCAAAGGTCAGTTCGCCTGATCTTCCACCTTCTGTGTCTGATTCTGTTATGGAGGGTTTTGAGCCATTCATCACCGATGGTTTTGTCTCACTTTCACATGATTTTTCCTCATCTGCTCCTGTTCGAATTCTAAGGGATACTGGGTCTTCCCAATCTCTTATTCTTGCAGATATTCTGCCTTTTTCGGACAAAACGTCTACTCAGGCTAATGTCCTTATTCAAGGAGTAGAATGTGGTTTTACAAGTGTACCTCTCCATAATGTTCATGTCAAATCAGACTTGGTCTCTGGGCCTGTTACTGTTGGCGTTAGGTCTTCTCTTCCTTTCAAAGGTGTTCATTTGCTTCTTGGTAATGATCTTGCTGAGGATAAGGTTGTGCCCTACTCTGTTGTAACTGATACTCCTTTGACTGATCAAGAATCTGAATTTATAGAGGAGGAAATTCCAGACCTCTATCCTTCATGTGCAGTTACTCGTTCTATGGACAAAAGGGCTATTCAACATGATGCTGACCTGGACTTCAACCTGGCTGACACCTTCATTGGGCAGTCTTTTCATCAGGAACCTTCCAGTCCTGAGATGTCTGGGAAATCTTCAGACTTGTCCTTGTCAGGTCATTCTAATGACATTCTGTCACGGAAACAACTTATTCAGGAGCAACAAAAAGCTTGTGATCTAGCATATCTTCTACCACAGGCTGCAAGTGAACGAGAGGCTACTCAAGTTCCTGTCTGTTTTTACTACAAAAATGGTGTGCTTATGAGAAAGTGGCATCCATCTGATGTTTCTGCAGATGAAGAGTGGATGATCACCCATCAAATTGTTCTTCCAAAGTCTTATCGTCAAGAAACTCTTAGTCTGGCCCATTACAATCCTATGTCAGGTCATTTGGGTAGAAAGAAGACCCTTCAATGTGTCAGGAACCATTTCTTCTGGCCTTCCATGAGGTCCGATGTACAGGAGTACTGCAAATCTTGTCATACTTGTCAAATGGTTGGGAAGCCGAACCAGAATATCCCAAAGGCTCAACTTAAGCCCATTCCCGCTTTTGAAGAACCTTTCAGTTGATCATCATTGACTGTGTTGGACCATTGCCGAAGACTAGATCTGGTTGTGGTACTTACTGACTATCATGTGTGCTTCCACCCGGTTTCCTGAGGCAATTCCACTTCATAATATCAAGGCGAAGACTATCATCAAGGCTCTTACCAAGTTTTTCTGCTTGTTGGTCTTCCTAAGTCTATTCAGTCTGATCAAGGGTCAAATTTCATGTCTGGCATATTTCAACAAGTTATACATGAGCTTGGTATTAAACAATACAGGTCATCAGCTTACCATCCTGAGAGTCAAGGTGCTTTGGAGAGGTTCCATCAAACCCTGAAGAACATGACAAGGACCTACTGCCTTGACATAGAGAAAGACTGGGATGAAGGTGTCCATCTTCTTCTGTTTGCTGCCCGTGAAGCTGTTCAGGAGTCTCTTGGGTTCAGTCCTTTTGAGCTTGTTTTTAGGCATACAGTCCGTGGACCTCTGAAGCTTCTGAAGGAAAAGTTGCCGGCCGAAAATGATGTCCCAAAGAACTTGCTTCAGTATGTCTCTGACTTCCGTAATCGTCTCTCTAAGGCTTGTGATTTTGCTAAGTCTAATCTCAAAGAGGCTCAGGGCAAAATGAAAGCTAGATATGACCTTCATTCCCGAGATAGAAGTTTTAAAACTGGTGACAAAGTCCTGGCACTTTTGCCAGTTCCTGGAAACCCTCTAAGAGCCTGATATTTTGGCCCTTACACTGTCCTCAAAAATGTCAGTGATCTAAATTACGTCATTTTAACCCCCGGAAGGAGGAAACAAAAATAAATGTGTCATATCAACATGCTGAAAGAATACATTGACAGAGACACTCAGAAAAAGCCAGTCAATGTGGTAAATACAATTGAACTGGAAAATTCTGAAGAAGATTGTGACTGCCCCTTGGATAATGAACCTGGTCCAGCCAAACTTGAAAATTCAGACATTCTTAAAAATATTGACAGCAAGTTGTCCCACCTGGACCATTTTCAACAACAACAGCTAAAGCAGCTCATGTTTGAATATAGTCACATATTCCCCGACATTCCATCAAGGACTGATATGGTTTACCATGATGTCATCCTACAAGATGATGCCAAGCCTGTAAAATGGCATCCTTACAGAATGAATCCAGAGAAGCAGAAATACCTTAAACAAGAAGTCAAACCAGTTGATGCAAATGTAAAAGTTATCACTGAATTTCCTGAGCCTACAACTAAAAGACAACTAATGAAATTTCTAGGGATGGCTGGCTACTACAGAAAATTCTGTAAAAATTTCTCTATCATTTCTGAACCTTTGACAAATTTACTGAAGAAAAATGCAAAATTTGTTCAGGATGAAAAATGTCAAAATTCATTTGACCAACTGAAAACTCTCCTCAAAAATGCACCAGTTCTCTTATCTCCTGATTCCAAAAAGGAGTTCAAGTTGGCTGTTGATGCCAGTGATATTGGTGCAGGCGCAGTTTTACTGCAAGAAGACACTGATGGAGTAGATCATCCTGTTTGTTACTTTTCCAAAAAGTTTGATAAACATCAGAAAAACTATTCAACAATTGAAAAAGAATGTTTGGCACCTGTTTTGGCTTTACAACATTTTGAAGTCTATTTGACTTGTTCAGCTACTTCCATCAAGGTCTTCAGTGATCACAATCCCCTCACATTCTTGCATAAGATCAAAAACAAGAATCAAAGATTACTAAGATGGAGTTTACTTTTGCAAGAGTATGATTTGGATATTTCTCACATCAGGGGAAAAGATAGTGCATCTGGAATAACACTTTCTCGCATGTAATTTTACTTTTCTATTTGATTGTGAGAATTGCACTGGTTGTTATGTATATGATTGTTATAATGATCAATGATACTTTATGTGTAAAGTTTCAAGATTATACTGATTATAAAACTGTGTTAATTTTAACAAAAGAAAGCTTTTAGCAAACCTTCCTTTTCTTAAAGAGGGGAGGTGTTATGTATGAGTATTTTGTGTACAGCACTGTATATCATTTGTAAATGGAGATTTGGTAGACACTGTTTAAATGCCCATTATGACTGGTCAGCGATTTGTTTATTTTGGTTATCATTTAGCACCCTCTGGTGGTATGTCTGTAGAAAAACATGATCTGATGCAATACCACTTCTTTGTGATGAAATAGACTAGTGCTTTCTAGAAGCTTCTGGCATCTTTCTGCCAGGAGGGGGCAGGATTATCCGGGAATCCTGTAGATCTTTCCAGAACGTTGCTAGTCTATATAAATGCTGTGATTTTGGTCAGTGGAGGCAGAGTTTTTGTTTTGGCAACAGAGTTACATAGTGGCATTAGAGTGTTATTATAGGATTGAACAGTGGATTATTTGTAGAAGTTTTTTTTTTATTCAGTGAAGAATAAATTTAAGTTGTCATTGCTGGTTTTCTTTGTTGTGATTTTCAAGTCATAACAATAGCGTATGACCACCAAATTTGCAGGGGATGATGTACACATAAAACTAAATCACTACAATCATTTTGGTACTATTATGACCTATTATGACGTCATTATGACGTCATTTTTTGATTTTGCTGCCCGAAACTGTCATAATACTGTAATTTCTTGCAAATTTAGGGTATGCATCACAATTTTTACACATAATGTGTCTTATAACACATAAATGTCTACAAAGATTTCTGCTGCCAAAGGCAATAGCAACAACGTCAAAATGACGTCATAAAATGACGTCATAGATATGGCAAAATGGCTTGTACTTCTCATGACATGATAGTCAACTGTAACTCTTAAACGACATGGCTTATGACCACCAAATTTGCAGGGGATGATGTACACGTAAAACTAAATCACTACAATCATTTTGGTATTATTATGACCTATTATGACATCATTATGACATCATGTTTTGACTATTATTACCCAGAATGCTTTGCTTATTTTATCCCATAGTGCACCAGATCCGAGAGGCTAAGTATATGTTAAAAAGAAAATCTGGAAACTATATTGATGAAACCGAAATTGGCAATTTTTTCTGTCAGACATACCTGTTAGAAAACCATTGCAATGGAAACGGCGAAGATGGTGGACTTGACTTATTGGTATAACATTGTTCCCAGACAAGTTTTAGGAAAAGTCACCAAGTTTGGTGGCCCTAGCTCAAGCCGTTCAGAAAATATACAACATGAAAATTGGTGCGGGCATAAAAAGCCTCCCCGGTCTAGATAGGGTTAAAATGGCTGCCCTTCAGCTTTCTTTCAGACCTGCCTATCCTCTGTCACCGCTCTTCCAGCCAACTTCTCACTCTACTCTTCATCCTTTTGGTGAAGGATCTGTGTCTGATCCTGCTGGCCAATCAGAGATAAGTATCTTCACGTGCTGGTCAATCAGAGAACTGCCAATCAGAGATCAACATTTGCTCCAGCTGGTGAATAAGAGATTTGCATCTGGTCCTGTCAGCCAATCACAGATCTGCATCTGCTGCTGAAGTCAAATCAGAGATGTTTTTCACTGAGGTGGGAGGAGTTTGTTCAGGGAGGGTGTTAGGTTAAATTCCTTCTCTGCTGCTTCTCTCTCTTTATCTCTCTCCCTCTCTTTCTTTTTCCTCATTCCTTTTTCAATTCCTCACTCCCTTTTTAAATATTTTTTACCTCAACTGTCCCCTTCAGTATCTCCCTTGCATTCTTTCCCATTCTAACCCCTTCATTTCTCTCTCTCTCCTTTTCTGTCCATACTCCCTCCCATCCATCTGTCTCATCCCTCTCTCTCCATCTCCATCCAAACTCCCTCCCACCCATCCTTCTCTCTCTCCATCTCTCCTTCCCTCTCTTTCTCCCCACCATCTCCCTGTCATGGTTTTGGATGTTTGTGCGTGTGTTTTGGGCTTTTCTTTGTGGCTATCGTCCCGGGACGATGTCGTTTCCTGGGCTATCGAATTCTTTACCCAGCTGGCTGATTGAGCTGGGGCGGCGCTTCCCCAGAATCTATATGAGCAGGATGTCCGGCAAGCCTCCTTCGCTAGAGTGTCTGTGTTTAGCTACGCACTATAGCTGAAGAAATCTTTAGTCAGATTTTAAAAGACTTTCAATTCTCTAATTTTTGGAGTTTCTTCTCCCTTTTTCTTTCTCGCGTTGCCTCCAGTGTTCGGACTATTAGACGTACTTTGGAGGCACGAGTCCTTGCATTTGGTCTTTGTTGTTCTCTGTGTTTGTACTGTTTACGCGCTGCTTACATTCTCTCTTTTCGCTACTCCTGGCCTCCTAAACTACCGGCGGTTACAGAACACTCTAGCCAGACATGGAGTTGCCAGCAGCAGATACGCTAGAGAGCATTGCCGCTGACCAGCAGTCTGTCCTTACTGCGTATGGCTAGGGTCTTTCTAGCTTAGATAGTCGGCAGGCGGAGCTGACAGAGAGAATTCGCCGTCAGGAGCAGGCTATGCAGACACAGGAAAGTCTTCTAATAAATCTCTCCAAGTGTGTTAGAGCATTGTCTGCTCAGGTTACACTAAATGTTTCACAAGCACAATCAGTACACCTTCCACAAGAGCCTACACTCAAGTTATCCCCAAGATATGGAGGCGAGGCAGGAAAATGTAAAGATTTCATTGCTCAATGTGAAGTATTTTTTAAAGCGCAACCCTCACGGTTCTCTGGGCTATCGAATTCTTTACCCAGCTGGCTGATTGAGCTGGGGCGGCGCTTCCCCAGAATCTATATGAGCAGGATGTCCGGCAAGCCTCCTTCGCTAGAGTGTCTGTGTTTAGCTACGCACACCAGCTGAAGAAATCTTTAGTCAGGTTTTGAAAGACTTCCTATTTTCTAATTTTTGGAGTTTCTTCTCCCTTTTTCTTTCTCGCGTTGCCTCCGGTGTTTGGACTATTAGACGTACTTTGGAGGCGCGAGTTCTTGCGTTTGGTCTGCGTTGTTCTCTGTGTTTGTACTGTTTACTCGCTGCTTACGTTCTTTCTTTTCGCTGCTCCTGGCCTCCTACACTACCGGCCATTACACTCCCTCAGTCTTTCTCTCCATCTCTCTTCCTCTCTAACTCTATCTCAATACCAATCTCTCTCTGTCCCTCTGACTCTCTATCCCTCTCTCCCTCCATCTCTCCCTCCCTTTCTCCCCCTCTCTCCCTCCTTCTCTCACTCTCTTCGGTTGATTGTAGAGCTGCATACTGTAGGCGGCTCCATTATAACAGTCATTTCTGACTGCAGAATTCAGCGGGGGCAAAAAGTGTTTTGCCGAAATTACGGCTTCAATTGAGCTGTTTGGTGGGGGGCTGCAGTGTTAGTCAGTGGCTGGGAACAGCAGTCATTCCCCAGCTCTCCATCTGTCAGAGAGAGCCCTGGACCCCATCCGTCTCCTGACTGCACTCATATCACACCTCTGTCTTTCTTTATTCACTCTGCCGCTCTGTGGATCTGATAGAGCTTCATGAATAAAAGAAAAGTCCAATCCAGCCTTTTGTGTGATTTATAGAAGCTACGTTTGAGTTATTTAAGGAAGTGATGTCAGAGGAAGTTTGGTGGCCTTTTACAATCTTTGGCCACCATTGCATTTTTAGGAGAAGTACTGGCTTTGAGCGAAAAAAAAAAAAACTGGAATGAAGTTTTGGAGTCAGGTGAGAGTTTTTCCTTTTTTACGGTTTTATTTTACTTTATTACCCCCCCCCACCCGAAGGGTGAGGGCAAGGGGTATTGTTTTTGGTTCGGTTTGTTTCTGTGTTTGTTTTTGTGCTTGTGTGTTTGTGCGTTTGTTTCTGTGTTTGTTTGTTTGTTAACACTTTAGCAGCTAACTAGATTCAGATTCAGATTTGCTTTATTGTCATTGTTACAGAATAACAACGAGATTCACGTTTGGAGAGAAAGTGCTCCGGGCTGCAGCAACGTGTGTTGCGCCGCCAACTCCACTTTTTCTTCGAAAATTAAGTTGCAGTTGCAGAACACATTTATAACACATAATGATGACATCAGACATAATACACTTCAGGTTTATAACACGACACGCTGGAAACACGTTGGAATTTTTCATGGGAATGGGGGGGGGATGAGAGGTGGGGGAAGAAGGGGTTAATGAAAAATGCGGAGGGGCAGCCTGTGGTAGAGGGAGGGGGGGTGGAATGCAGAGTCCAGAAGTTCTTATCAAGGGCAGAAGAACTAATTGCCAGACTCACCCCAAATTGGGTTTAGGGATTGCCACTGACCCAGAATAGATGCCTATTGGAATTTCAGAAAAGTAGGTCAAAGTATGTGCGAGGGGCGAGGTTTGTTGTGCCTGGCACCACTTGTTTTTTATTAGTTTTGATTTGGTTTGAAAAGTACTGCTCACTTTTTGTCATCATCAGGTAGGGCATGATTTTTAGCACACAATGTTGAATGGATGGCTCAGGCACTGTTTGTGAGTATTTGAAGATATTTTCCATCACATTTTTAACGCACCTGGACTGAAGGTCCAGTGGGCTTATGTCATGGGCCGTCTGTCTGTCTTCATCAGCGTCGTCCATGAACATCTTCTTCTCCGAAACCAATGGACCGATAAAGCTGAAACTTGGCACATATGTTTCTACCGATGAGGGCAACAAAATTTTTTCATGGCGTTCTGTTTAAATTTCAAATATGGCTGTCATTGCGGCCGTATTGAAAATTACATATGGAGCCATAGTGAAGGAGTTTTTCAAGTGATTAAGCTGATATTTGGTATATGGGTAGATAGAAGCAAGCCCTAAAACACATTTGACGGGCATGGTTAAATTTAGAAATTTGACCTCAGCACTTTGGCCACGCCCACTTTTGAAGGCAGTTACTTTAAACATCTTCTTCTCCGAAACCACTGGACTTATAAAGCTGAAACTTGGCACATATGTTCTGACCCATGAGGACATCAAAGCTGGTTCATGGCTTTATTAAACAGTCTGTATAAGTATAAACAATCCAGGTGAGCTATAGAGCCCTTGGGACTATTTTTTTTCCCTCTGGTCCTGATGACTTTATCAAAGGCTGTTACAGGGGCCACAAAGAGAGATGCGGATTAAAGAAAGAAGATTATCAAAAACACTGACAGCACTTAGAGCAGTAACTTTATCTTTGGTCGGAATGACAGTACCTGGAGTTTGTATGGAAGTTTGCATGTTCTCCCCATGTTCGTGTGGGTTTCCTCTGGGTACTCTGGTTTCCTCCCACAGTCTAAAGACATGCACATCAGGCTAAGTGAAGATGCTAAATTGCCCATAGGTATGAGTGTAAGAGCGAATGCTGTGTGAATAGGGTGTGCGCCCAGCGATGGATTGGCGAGCTGTCCAGGGTGGGTCCCTGCCTTTCGCCCACAGTCAGCTGGGACAGGCTCCAGTTCCCCGCGACCCTAGTGAGGAAGAGGCAGGAATAGGGGATGGATGGATGGATGGACAAAATCACAGAACGAGCCAAATGGCAAAACTTAAGTGCAGAAATACTGGATCAATTTCAAAGCATGCACATTAAGCATTATGCTATTTATGTTAACAATCACAAGTAACTGCACCAAATTAATCACAAGAATGGTTTCTGGAAACAGCCAAAAATCACCAAATGTGGGCAACCCAGATTCAGAATGTTTAAGTCACCCCCAGAATGATGCTCTAAACACCTGGATTTGGTACTTAGAACGACCCTTCAGCCTTGGGGCTCTAAATTCTTAGACCAGGCGCAGGCGCGGCAAATGGGGGGAGCGCCGCGCCAACGGGGTGTATCCAGGCGTATTTTGCAATTTCGTGCCCCACGCAGCCCGGCGCAAGTATTCCTCTGTCCTGCCTCTGTCCCTCCTGCCGGCGCAAGTGGCAAAGAGGGAGGAGAGAAGGCGTGAGTGGGTTTAACACAGCCGAGTCAAATCTTCACCAATCAAATGAGCTCCTCTCCTCACCTTTAAGATGTTGGAATAAAGAAGCCTCTGTCCTATATCTGCATGATGCGTTAATATTGCATTTTACTTTGCTGCTTCAGGCATGTTTTCTGCACGCTTACGTCTATTTTAAGCATTATGAATATGAGTTAGCTGGCTAGCTAGGGCATTCGCGAATTATTACCATTAGCGAACATGAATGGAATTTCAAAACGAAACTACATCAGATCATTCAAACTTATAAAGTTGGAATGAAATACGACGGTTGCTCATTTATTTCTTCTGCCTGCATCATTGGGAAGAGAAACGATGGATAGCGTGTTCCTATTATTACACCCTGTTGCCACTTAAAATTTTGGGATTAACATGCATGGACAACAATGCAAGATACGTTACACATTTATTTTCAATATGTGATCTTAACTCAGTACGAGATCATAGCAATCAGGCTGTATTCCTTTCCCCCACTAAAAACGATAAAACCTAAGTGACAATAATAGTATTAAGCCGCTTGCACACTGGACGCGAAACAAATTTTCCGCACGACTGATTACATTCAAAGTCAATGCAAAGACGCGATACATGCGTGTATTCGCGTCTTTGCATTGACTTTGAATGTAATCAGTCATGCGAAAAATTTGTTTCGCGTCCAGTGTGAAAGCAGCTGAAGGACACATATCCACATAGCCTACACACGCACTCACGCACCCATATGCACACATCTCTCTCTCTCTCTCTCATACGCAGACAGGGGTATTTGCGGTCAAAGCGGCTACGGCGCTCAAAGTAATTTAATATCAATACTCACATACTTTTTATAACAGAAGTTCAAAACGTTGACATAACATAGAAGACACATATTTAGAAGAAGTCATGGACAGATGGACTCACATCTTTTACTGACATGAAATACCATGCATTACTAACATCAGTGCCGCGGTTCTAGTGTTAAGGACAGAGCTGTGCAGCCAGGTGGTTTCTCCTCTCCCGTGCGTGCTGCTGCTCTCCCTGCTGCTACGGCACATGCGGTTCGGCCTCTCTCTGTCTCAAGTCCTGTAATGTCTCCAGCGTGAGGTCAAAGTGACATCCATGGCATACAGCTATGTTGTGTAGCATGCAACATGCCTCAGAGAATGCACTGACACTCTGAGGGCTGTCAGGTCGAGTTTCCATTACACGTACCAACCGCCTTTGATCTGACATCAGGACAATCGATACAGATACTATAATTTATGTGCTGATTCAGATAGTTACATTAAATAGTGGTTGCTGTAATTATTTATTGCATTGAAATGTGCCTGACATTCTGGAAACCTGCCTGTGAGGTTTTGGTGACGTGTGCGCACTGTGCGCCGGTCTGCCAAATTACCACTGCACAGAAAGTAAACCAGGTTGGAGCTGGCGAGCTTTCTGCGCAGTTTCGGCGGAGACTTTTGCTACGAAATTGTCACTGCGTCTTGATGAATATGTGACACCTCCCCGTACTACGCTGCCACACCCATCTCGGCGCACGTCCGTCTACCAAATTGCCAAATTGTGGCTGCGCACGGTGTCGCACCGCACGAAATTACCACTGCGCGGGCTGCACCGGACGAAATTACCACTGCGTGGAATGCGCCACGCTACGCCACGCTGCGCCACGAAATTAGAGCCCTTGAGGTTGTACGACACAGTGAAATCGCCTGCCTGAGAGGAAGCAAAACCTAGCAGGAGTTTTACTTTCTGACGCTGGATTGTCCATCTGGCAAAATCACTGTACATGGAGTTATGTTTGGAGTTTTCTAAAATGGCTGCTCTTGCTTTTTTGTATAGCCAGTGTAAAACACCATGACACTTTTGAATTTGCTATGGAGACTGCAGCTATTTAAAATATTCAGCCCCTCTCTCCAGCATTACAGTCCTGCATAGATGCCTCAAGGGTCAATTCAAAATGTAACACTGAAACTGACTGAAAACATGAAACACAAAATGGTGGAAGACTTGGCTTGCCTGCAGCAATTAAAACACTTTCGCTGTTCAACACAATCAGCACCCTCATATGCTCATAATAAATAA
Organism: Gymnothorax javanicus; assembly: GCA_029692085.1. Classification (NCBI taxonomy): domain Eukaryota; kingdom Metazoa; phylum Chordata; class Actinopteri; order Anguilliformes; family Muraenidae; genus Gymnothorax; species Gymnothorax javanicus. The sequence goes on from CM056195.1 coordinate 175,922,948, forward strand.
ATAAATAACAGCAACAGCATCATAGTATGAAAGCAAAGTTTAAAAAACACAGAAGCACACAGACTCGCAGCGTAACCTGCATGCGTCCCACTAATTGTCCCTGCTAAGCATCCCCTTCAAACGTCTGTGAGTGAGTGAGTGAGTGAGTGAGAGATTGACTGAATGAGACAGTGAGTGAGTGGGTGAGTCAGTCAGTCAGTAAGTCAGCAAGTGACTGAGTGTGCAAGTGAGTGAGTGGGTGAGTCAGTCAGACAGTAAGTGAGCGAGTGAGTCAGTGAGTGAGTGACCACAAATAGACCGCTGTGGCTGTGTGTGCACTGTGGGAAAGGTTTAAAAAAAATCCTTCTGATTTTTTTTTTTTTTGGTGTATAAAGTTCTGTTAAGCTTCTGTAAATTTTTTTTTTTTGCGTTTGGGGTTGATGGCTGTGGATGCCAGGGGCCATAAATCATTGGGCCCTTGAATAAAGTTTTAGAAGCCCCGTGCTGTATCAGTCCATGAAGAGAACAGCCGAGGAGCTATCAAGCCAGCTAGGAGACAGATCTGCCAGCTAGGAGACAGCATCGAGTGAGAAAGTGTGTCAGGTTTTCGCCAGGGAGGAAAGGAAACTTAGTGCGACAGTCAGCCGAGTTTCACTGTGTTAATGAGAACAGAGGGAAAAAAGGCAATGTTCTAGAATCTTCCCTCAAGTGGCTGATTAAAACCGGCTGATAACGCTACCCAAAGGTCAAAGGTCGTCTTGATTGGTCACTTGTACTGATATTTCAACAACTAATTTTGTTACTAGCATTTGATAACACTGTGCGTTATATGTACTTTAACTAAGCAGGATGATAACTCCTCATTAAGAAACAAATATTAAAGGCTAAGTTAAAATGTTAAATTTACAATTACAAAGCATCGTATAAACTAAACCATGAGTAAAATTAACAAATACAAAAGTTTTTTTTTTTAATTTATATTCCTACGGACATTATCTAACGTAGTTATTAACATGAATTAATGATGCACAGATTAGCTTCGCAGTAGTTAGTAGTTCCTTGCTAACATTAGGCAATATCACTTCATGCGGACTAGACTGTTCAGTGTCACTAAGAAGCTTGAAGATGGTCTGTTGCAGGTATGCTCGAATCTGGACCTCAAATCCAAATCCATCCCAGGGTTTCTTTTATCCCAGGTAAGTAAACCATGTCTTACTGCTTTTGATTGGCTTAGAATGTTTTAACATCTGACGCCCAGGTAAATGAAGGATGGAAAACCAGTAGTTTTTTGGAGCTCAAGGACTGTAATTTAAGGATCATATTGGTCTGTTAGTAAAAGAGAGAAGAATGTGATTGGCTGACAGAAAGAGATCAGTTTAGGGTGTTTTGTGCTGAGGGGTTTTGGGATGTTTGGGTGGTGTGAAGGGGTGAGTTTGCATTGGGGGTGTTTGGGTGGTGTGGGGTGGTTGGAGGGTGTTTGGGTGGTGCGGTGTGCGGGGGGTGGGAGTGGGGGGACGTTTGGGGGTGCAGTAATGAGCGGTTTTTCTTTTCCCCTCCAGGATAAACCTGCAAGCACAGGGAGCAGACTCTTCCCACGATACAAACAGAGAGTCACGGCTCGTTAGGGCAGCTGTGCCTCTGGCGTTTGGACCGGAGCGCTTCACAGAGGAATCCAGTCGCTGCTGAGAGGGGCTGTGTTCCCCCAGGAAGGGAACAGGAGCAGAGAAAAAACACTCATTTCCACAAGACCCGCGACTGAAGGTAAGGCTTTTTGAGTTCCTCTGATGTTTATGATCCTGTATAAGCAACATTTTGTAAAATACGTATGAAGTGTTTTTTCAAAAAGAACATGCACACAAATGCATGTGCACGCATGGATGCACAGGTTTGTATTGCTATACTTGTGAGGACATTAAGTTGATTTATATTCATTCTGTATAGCCTGTCAGTATCACTGGGACTTTAACCAACCTGCCATAATCCACTGTAATCCTCTATAAGGACTACCCAAAATGTCCTCACAACTCCAAATGTCCTCACAACATTGCGGTTCCTCAAGAGTCGGTTCTCACAAGTATAACTATGCAAGCCCACACATGCACACACTCACTCACGCCCTCTGTTTGACACACATGCATACACACACACACACACACACACACACACACACACTCACTCACTCACTCAATTACATGCGCACATACACAAAAAAACACACACACACACACACACACACAACACAACACCGCACACTCACTCACTCAATTACGTGCGCACATACACATACACAAACACACACACGCACACATGTACATGTACATGCACAGACACAAACACACACACACACACACACACACACACAGACACAAACAACACACACACACACACACACACACACACACACACCCATTGCCGAAGAGATCATAATCCAACTTTTTTGGGCCCCCAGTTTAGTTCCATTACTGGAGTATATCATTTCCCAGCATGCAGTGCTTTGTGATTCACTGAGATGGTGTCAGTACTGTCATTTCTTACAGCCAAATATACATTTCTCAAATTAAATATATACCCTGGATATTGGAGGCTGTAGACAGTAGTACTTTTCAGAACATAATAAAAATGGTTATTTGTTTAAGACAGTGACTGGCCTCTCTGTGCAGTTCATACATTAGAGTTAAATGTCTCTCATGAGACACTTAGCTTGCAAGACATCTGGTGGATCTGCACATTTGAAAGCAGTTACTCATGAACAAATGGAAACAGGAGAACACATAAAAATAAAGTGTGCAGAGCATTAACCATCCGCATTAATCAAATCCATTAAAGTCAGACCACAGACAATCTTTATCTGTATCCTATTGCTGTTTTACAAGAGCAAATGTTTATAGTGACCAGATCCAATGTCATTACTCCTGTGCAGTATGCATGGGCAGATCAATAGATGGATATATGGGCCTTTGGATCTGTAATAAGTGGTGTGTTAGACCTCTGAGTTTGAGACAGCACTTCTGCTTTTATTTTCCATTACACATTTGCACAATCATTATTTACTAATTTATTACTCTCATAAACCATCAGAAAGGATCAAAAATTGCACTCTGTTCCTATATTCTCTCTGTAAACAGTGTTTTTAATCTCTGAACATTAGGCCAACATAACACTGACATAACATAACAAAAGACCTGTCATAATATGACATAATGGAGAAAGTCAGTTTATGTCAAAGGACACAGTACTGTCATATTACTGAAAAATCTGGATTTCACTGTTGTAATACTTACCAAAACAAGCAGAGAGTTTCATGACTTTTGACATAAAAAGGCTTCATTTGTTGCGCCATCTTGTAACAGCCCTTTGGTCCCATATAGGACAGTGTAATGTTGGTTTTATGCTGAAGGGATCAAGTAAAGGGCTACCTTTTCTCTTAGCATCTCATAGGATGATAAAACTTTGATCCGTCATCACAAATTCTTCATCTCTGTGTTTTATAAAGCTGTGAATTAATATGATCAGATGTAATGAATTCAGTGCGTTCCCTTTGAAAGCAGGAAAGCCGTGATGTGCTGGAGGTCGATTTAGGCACTGTGGAGTTCTCCCTTTGACTGTCCGCTCCCCACGGTCCTCCTGTCTTTTCCTCGCCAGTGAAGATGCGGCTCTGCTGTTACAGCGGACGCGATGTCCTGGTGTACGCGCGGAGCGGCCTTCAAAGCTATCCTTCTCCTTTATTCTGCCCTGTTCTTGCAGAACACACGGACTTTACAGTCACTTTGATCGTATTCATTGTGTTCTGAGGGGGTCGCCCTTTGTACGGAGAGCTGACGCATGACGCATTCCGCCGGAGAAACAATGCAGAGATCTGTGACCATTCGGGACCACGCGACCAGGCTGTGAACCTTCTCTGGCAGACTGACTTGTCATTTGCGAATCCTGCTCTGAAAGTAGGACGAGCACGCCTGACATATTCAGCGATTTCAGGCCTTTCTGTGATGATCACGTGTATGGTTATTATTCCAGTCAGAACGATCATGAGGCAAACAAATGGGCCAAAAGCCTGCCATGAAAAAAAATCATAAAAAAGTTCATGAACTATGCCCGACACAGCACCCAGGGAGAGGAAGCGCTTTCAGATTTTGTTCCGCGAGGCTTGTAATCCCACCACAACATGTCGGCTGTATTATTTATTGGTCAATTTTTCCCCAATTTAGGGAAATGAAAGGACAGTTCTGTTAGGTGGAAGAGACAGAATTCAGAAAAGAAACCGCAAGTGGCAATATTGCCATAGCAACAGACAGTGGCAGGCCGCGCGGCGGCATATCATGGTGATGGGAACGCGCTGAAGATTCCCTCCTGACCTTGGTGAGACACATCCCACATGTGATGTGAATGGTGATGTAGTGAGTGACTGATCACATCAAACGTCAATGCCACATTCCTTTGTGCGCCCAGCCAGAAGCGCAAAAAAAAGATCATTTTCGAATATTAAATTCACACCTTCTCACTTCTGTTAATAACGTGTCCCAAGCAAGTCAGCGTCATACTTAGTAATCATAAAACCCGAAGCTTTCCTTTGTATGCGAGTGCCCTTTGTGATTCACAAAAAGATTCTGTACTGCTCACTCTACACTTCTCCTATCTGTCATGATAAATTAATTTTAATGATTCATCAAGGCATTCAAAAATAAGATAAGCATTCAATAAAATCATATGAGGGATGTCACTTTTTTAAAGGCAGGTGTTCAGAATATACCAGAATTGTTTTCATTGAATTTGTTACACTTTAATTTATGCATACATCACACTAATTCATCAATAGTTTGTCATTTCTGAATCAAGCAAAAAGATCTGCAGTGGCCATTTTGTGGTGCACAACATTGAGAAAAACCTGTGGGGAGTCCATGCTAACTGTTAGCCTCATGCAAAGCAGCATGACTTTAGTTTGTTATTAACCTAGTCTGCATGTGTAATCACTCAAAATCAATCCTTTTCACACAGTTCTATTTCTCAGTCATCAATCATGACGCTAGCATAACTCTGCCTTCCCATGATTCACTTCTGCAACAGAAGGCTCTCAAAAATTCATGAGTGCAAAAGGTCCTATTGATTTTATTACATTTTTTTCCCTTTGGGGTCTGTGATGAGCATTAAAAATCTCCTCTTAGTGCCCCGACAGGAAGCATGGTTGTCAACCAACATCAAAACGGCTTCTGAACCAGAAACTGAGGTGGGGAAGATATCAGTCCTGGAAATGCCCCGGGGTTAGAGAGCGATGCTTTTCGCAGATCGACACATTCTTGTGAAACATATTCTCTTTTATTGTTGTTGTGGTAATTATTATTACTATTATTATTATTATTAATATCAATTGTAGTAGTAGTACTACTACAATATTGGAATTGTAGGAATATTAACAGTAGGAGCAATTGTCATAGCCCCAACACTTCATGTTTCGGCTGTCTGGCGTGGGTGGAGTTAATATTTATTGGAGGAAATAGGAAGTTCATCAGCTGATCGCTGACAGCTGTGAGATTGTTCCTCAGGTTGATAAGCAGCTGGAATCAATCTCTCTCTCTCTCTCTCTCTGGGTAGTTGATTTGGTTTGCTTTGTTTTATTTTGTGTTCAGGTAGTTGCCCATTGCACTACACTTTCCCTACATCCATGCATGCACTACACTTCTGATTTTTCTGATTCATAATTTCTGTAGCTTTCTGAGTTTGTGATATTTAGTTACAATAAACATAAGTTAAATTGTCATGTATGGTCCTCTCCTCTTTGTATTGGCTTGGAGTCAGGTTGTCACAAGATGGGGGCTCTTTGGGAGTTGACTTGCAACTTCTCACAAAAAACTCAGAAGCTTTGGATGATTTGCTTGCATTGCTCAAGCATTTGGATGGACTTCAAAGTAAACAATTGACCAGCATCATTACTTCCTATTCAGCTTTGTTGACACTCCAAGTTGTACTTATTTGGCTGAAAATGGTATTGACATTGGTGACTCACAGCCAATTAAACAGCGCTATTATCCTGTGTATCCTGAAAAACGAGAAATTTTGAAATCTATGGTGAAGTATATATTGAATAATGGACTTAACATAACATAACATAACATAACATAACATAACATGAATGGCGAGAACAGGCCGTTCAGCCCAACTAGGCTCGCCAGTTTCTTTGTACCATCGTGAATATATCACTTCAGATACTCAATGACTCAATGGTATCTAGCTTTAAGTCAAGTCTGCTCTTGAAAACTCCCAAGGTCTCTGCCTCAACAATATGGTCAGGCAAGCTGTTCCACACTGAAATTACTCTTTGGGTGAAGAAATATTTCCGAATATCAGTGCTAAATTACCTTTAGTCAGCTTCCATTTGTGGAGTTCTGCTAACAACACTTGGTTGAAGGAATCCTACATAATTCACTTTGTTAATCCTTTAACATATTTAAAGACCTCAATCAAATTAAGTCTCCTTTTCCTAAGACTAAAGAGATTAAGGATCTTCAGCCTTTTCTTGCTTTCATCTTTAATACCGGAAACGTGGCTCTTCTCTGAACTTTCTCTAAAGCCTCTATGTCTTTCTTAAAGTATGGTCCCCAGAACTGTACACAATACTCTAGATGTGGTCTGACGAATGTGTTGTACAAAAAAGCATCACCTCCTTGGATTTGAACTCAATACTTTTGGCAATGTATCCCAGCATCCGATTGGCTTTTTTAACTGCACAATGGCTAGAGCCTGTGAGGGGTTTGGTCAACAATCACTCCCAGATGGAGCACATTCCAGTTTAAAACCTTGTGAAGTAATCCCGTCTAATGTTTATTACCTACATGTACTACTTTACATTTCGCTGCATTAAATTTCATTTGCCACATTTCTGCCCAATTCTGAATTCTATCCAAATCATCCTGAATCACTTTAGTGGACTCTAAACTATTTGCCAAGCCCCCCAATTTAGTATCATCTGCAAATTTCACTAATCTGCTCTCAATATTCCTATCAAAGGTCATTAATGTAGATGAGGAACAGCAGGGGTCCCAACACCCGATCCCTGGGGACGCCACTCCCCACCCTACCTAGCTCAGATGATATACCACTGACCACCACTCTTTGTGTTCTGTCCTGCAACCAGTTTTGAATCCACTTCAGAATACCACCTGTAACTCCAATGGAGCTCATTTTAAAAATTAGTCTCTTATGCGGTACTGTGTCAAATGCTTTCTGAAAATCCAAATATATGATGTCATAAGCCCTGCTCTGGTCATAAGTCTTGGTGGCCTCTTCAAAAAATTCAGAAGGTTTGTCAGGCATGACCTTCCTTTCTGAAAACCAAGTTGGCTATCCCTCAAGATATTGTTACGTTCAAGAAATAAGTCCAATCTTTTATGATAGATTCCAATATTTTTCGCTAATGCAAGTTAAACTGACTGGCCTGTAACTACCTGGCTGTACGGTCCCCCTTTTTATATATTGGTATTATATTGCCCTGTTTCCAATCATTTGGTATTTCTCCAGTTTCTAAAGACCGTCTAAAGATGGCAGATAGCGGCTTAAAGATGATCTCACTAACTTCCCTGAGCACTCTAGGATATAAGCCATCAGGACCACTTGCCTTATCTGCCTTTAGTTGATGCAACTTGTCTAAACGTTATCCCTAACCTCAATTTCCGCTAAATAATCTTGAGCATTGGACAAGCCCTCTGGCGAATAAAGACCCGCTCTAAGGTAAAATTCTCAACAAAGTAACCGTTTAAGGTGTCCATAATATCCTTATTATCATATAGCAGCGATCATTTTTATTCTTTATGCACTTAACCTGCTCTTTGACTTTTCCTTTTTCTTTACTGAAAGAAGCGCTTAGGGTTAGTTTTGCCCCCTCTGCAATTTGTCTTTCATACAGTCTTCTAGCATTCCTCAGCTCTTTTTGACCACAGCCCGCATTTTACAGAATTCGGCCTTAGTAATCTCATTGTTATCCTCTATGTACATCTTATAAAGATTCCTCTTTTCCTTCAAACTCCTAGAATAGCTGCTGTCATCCACTGAGGATTCTGCTTTTTCAGCTTACTTTTGGACACCTTTGGAATGAATTTACATTTGAATCAAGTAAAACCCCCTTAAATCTTTCCACATCTCATTTACAGACTCACAGAGTGTCTCCCATTTTGTTTCACTTAGATATGAGCGCATCCTGTCAAAGTTTGCTCGCCTAAAATTAAAAATTTTTTGTTTTTGGAGACACCTTTTTAACTTCCCATGAAACCTCAAAATTAATAGTAGAGTGATCACTTGTCCCAAGTGGCTCCAGTACCTCAACATTGCTAATTCTATCTGGGTCATTACAGAGCAGCAAATCTAAAATTGCCTTCTCTCTTGTAGGTTTATTAACATACTGCACCAAAAATTATCATTTATGACATCTAGAAATTCTTCCTCCCCTACCCTGTCCTTTACAATTTCCCCAATCAATACCAGGATAATTTAAGTCTCCCATAATAATAAAAAGAATCCTCTTAAGGAGCATTTCATTGACTGTACTGTGATAGCATACACCTATGTTTAAACCAGTCTCGTGTTTGCCAGTTAGCCTGACCCAGATATCTTCACAAGGCACGGAATATTCAATTTCAGGAATTTCCTGCACATTTATGTTTTCGTTCACATAGAGTGCTACACCCCCTCCTCGCCTATTACATCTATCCTTCCTAAAGAGCTTATAACCTTCTACATTATATTCATCTCCATCCTCTTCACTAAGCCATGTCTCTGTAATCCCAACTATGTCATAGCATAGACTTCCTGCACCATCCTCTGCTGCATGGCCATCTCCATGTTACTGGTAAGAAAGCCTAATGTAACTTTTTGGCCATGTACTGATAATTGAAAAATTTATGTTGTTACAAAACCAGACTCTTACCCTTTGCTGAGAATGGAGAACTGTGGTGACCAACTTGGGGCAGCTAAATATTTGAGCAAGTTTTACCTCTTTATAAGGATAATGAGAGGTACCAACGGCAAAGCAGGCACAAGAGGGTTGCTCCTTTATGACTCCATTTGGTGTTTTGAGTCACATTGTGATGCCCTTTGGGTTGCATAATGCACTTGCCACCTTTCAGAGGGTAACGAATAAAGTTGCATCTGTTTTGCAGGGCTGTGCAGTGTACTTTGATGATATAGTCATCTAAAGTGACACTTGGGAAGAATATCTTGACAGGATAGAGGCACTTTTTAAATGGTTGGTTTGGGCTCATCAGACTGTTTACTTGTGAAAACCTGAGTTTGCTGGAGCCACTGTTACATATTTGAGGAAAGTGGTAGGTCAAGGTGAAGTTTGACCTGTAGGTGCAAAAATTGAAGCTCTCAAAGCATATGCAGCTGTGTCCACAAAAAAAGAACTCATGCACTTTCTTCGCATGGCTAACTTCTATCATAGCTTCTGTCCACAGCTTTCATCTGTAGTAGTCCCTCTCACAAACTTACTCCAAGGTGATGCAAAGTACATTTGGTCATCTGAATTTAGGGCGGCTTTTCAGAGGGTGAGGTCTGCATTGTGCTAAACCCCAGTGCTTGCTGCTCCTTGTTTGGTAATGCCATTTCAGTTACAAGTCGATGCGTGCAATGTTAGTGCTGGTGCATTTTTGTTTTGAGCTAATGCAAATATTGTGGTCAAACTAGTGAACTTGATTTCGAAAAAGTTCAAGTCATACCAGCTCAACTACTCTGTGATAGAGTGGGAAGTACTGACTTTGGTGTGGGCATTGCAATACTTTGGTGTACTGTATACATTGAGGCAGGTGCTCCTCTTGTTGAGTGTACAGACCATAACCCCTAAAATTTCTGTGATAACTTTCAAAACCAAATCTGCGGTTGATTAGATAGCTATTATTTTTGCTGCTGTACCATTCGGATATATGCCACATAAAAGGTACAAACAACCTCTTGGCTGATGCACTGTCTCATGCACTGTTGATTTAAGATTTACTTGCTTTCCCCCATTTTCTTTGTTCTCTTAATTTGCTCATATAGGTATTGAGCTTGCTGCAACTTGGTGAGTCAGGAGGAAAGAAGATGAATGGATAGTCGGAGTATTCATTGGTGTTGAGTTTGATAAGTTGTCCTCTACGTACAGTATACAGTGTGGTGAATATATAATTATACTTTGAACATCTAAGCACTGGATTAATACCATGAGAAATTTTTAATGGTGATTGCAGAATGATCTGTTTAATCTTAAAGCATGTTTTCTGGATTCTTAGAGGATCTGAATCCGAAGGAGGCAGGTGTGACAGTCCCAACACTTCCTGTTTGGCAGTCTGGTGTGGGTGTAATTGATCTCGGAAGTTTATCAGATGATGGATGACACCTGTGTGATTTTTCCGCAGCTATGTGAGTTGCTGAAATTAATCAATCAATCACTCAATCAATCAATCAATCTCTCTCTCTCTCTCTCTCTCTCTCTCAAATTCAAATTCAAAAGTACGTTATTGGCATGACCAAACATCAGTTAAGTATTGCCAAAGCATACAACAATATGCAAATAATTATAATAATAACAATAAATAGCAATAAATTCTAACAACTAATTCACATATAAACATATGGGGTGAAAAAAAAAAAAAAAATATATATATATATATACAACCCCAATTCCGAAATAGTTGGAACGAAGTGTAAATTGTGAATGAAATCAAAATGCAATGACTTTCAGATCACATGAGCCAATATGTTATTTACAATAGAACATAGATAACATTTCAAATGTTGAAACAGAGACATTTTTCATTTTTATCCACAAAATGAGCTTATTTCAATTTTTCTGGCTGCAACAGGCCTCAAAAAAGTTGGGACACAGGCAAAAAAGGGCTGAAAAAGCAATTAATATATAAGAGAATCAGCTGAAAGAACATTGAGCAAGTAATTACGTTAACAGGCATCAGGTGTGTAACATGATTGGCTATAAAAGGGATGTCTTAGAGAGGCTGAGTCTCTCAGAAGTAAAGATGCCCAGAGGCTCTCAAACCTGTGAAGGCTTGCGTAAAAAAATTGTGGAATACTTTAAAAACAATGTTCCTCAATGTCAAATTGCAAAGGCTTTGAAGGTCTCATCATCGAAGGTGCATAACATCATCAAAAGATTCAGAAAAACTGGAAAAATCTCTGTGCGTAAGGGACAAGGCCGAAGACCTTTACTGGATGCCCATGATCTTCAGGCCCTCAGACACCACTGCATCACTCATCGGCATGATTCTGTCATTGACATTACTAAATGGGCCCAGGAATACTTCAAGAAACCGCTGTCTGTAAACACAGTCCACTGTGCCATCCACAGATGCCACCTAAAACTCTATCATGCAAAAAGGAAGCCATTGTTGAGCATGATCCAGAAGCGCCGCCGTGTTCTGTGGGCCAAGGCTAATTTAAAATGGACTGTAGCAAAGTGGCAAAGTGTCCTGTGGTCAGATGAGTCCAAATTTGACATTCTTGTTGGAAATCATGGGCGTCGTGTCCTCCGGGCTAAAGAGGAGAAAGACCACCCCTCCTGTTATCAGCGTTCAGTTCAAAAGCCAGCATCTCTGATGGTATGGGGATGCATTTGTGCATATGGTGTGGGACACTTGCATGTTTTAAAAAGCACCATGAATGCCGAAAGGTATATAAAGGTTTTAGAGCAACATATGCTCCCCTCCAGATGACATCTATTCCAGGGAAGGCCTTGTGTATTTCAGCAGGACAATGCTGAACCACATACTGCAGCTATCACAACAGCATGGCTTCATAGTAGAAGAGTCCGTGTGCTGAACTGGCCTGCCTGCAGTGCTGATCTTTCACCGATTGAGAACATTTGACGCATAATTAAATGAAAAGTCCATCAAAGGAGACCCAAAACTCTCCAGCAGCTGGAAGCCTGTATTAAACAAGGGTGGGATCAAATTCCAATGGCTAAACTCAAGAAACTTGTCTCCTTAATGCCCAGACGCCTCCACTCTGTGTTAAAAAGAAGAGGGGATGCTACACCATAGTAAACAGGCCCCTGTCCCAACTTTTTTGAGACCTGTAGCAGCCATCAAATTTGAAATGAGCTCATTTCGTGGATAAAATTGTAAAATTTCTCAGTTTCAACATTTGCTATGTTATCTCTGTTCTATTGTGAATAAAATCCTGGCTGGTATGATTTGAGAGTCATTGCGTTTTTGTCCCAACTATTTCGGAATTGGGTTTTTTTTTATATATATATATATATATATATACATACCAGTGGCGGCTGGTGAACTGGCGATAGGGGAGGCTCAAACATATCCCTTGAAAGTAATGATTGGTCATGACCTGTTTTCAGTCATTCATTAAAATTACCATTACAAAAGCTCTGAAAACTCCCAACATTATCAGATGTGGTCAGTTTTCTTTAATAACACACACCTATCAACTCTCACGCATTCCGCGTGAGTTTTAATGGTATATTTACGTTCCCCTGCTGTAGTCAGCACTTATTCAATCAACGCATATCTAAGAGATTCTCGCACGGAATTGAAGTCCTTGTGCATGGAGGTTTGTCAGTTTCACGTGCGATCATGACTCCGGACTTCTCACACTTTTCTTTATTCAGGGGTTGGAAGCAATGCATGTGTTTCATTATCGTTTAAATTGTTTAATTAAAATAAGATAATTTGAAATGTCTTTATGCAATTCCATTGCTTCCAATGATTTTATTACATTTAAACAGTTTAAACGATCATGAAACACATGCATTTCTTAGGGCTGCTGTCTCGGGGGATACCCAATATGTTATTCACTAGCTTCCATCAACATTTCAGCAAAACAAAACCGTAACATCTATATAACAAAATAACACAGCGCCGGCCCACCACGGATCACATTTTTCAGCCGCCGCTGAACTATTTCCAAAAAGCCGACAGCAGAAGAACACGCTGGGATAAAACCGCTGGCTGTATGTTAAACAGCGTCACTCGCGGCAGGGACCAGGGCAGATCCATCTTCACACAAACGCTGGCTGGGGGGAACCTGGCCTCCTGACCCTCTCTGACGGGGCCTGTTGTCCGTCACACCGCCTGCGTGGAGCAGAACCTCCTCCTGCTTTCACTGGGCCGCAGACAACCATTACGCTGAAATTATCTCTTATATTTCGGGTCCAAATGACCCATGAAATTTCAACCTGCTCCCCACTGTGCTGCCTGTCCAAAAACACATCTGCAGAGCGAATTCAGTTCAATAAGACTTCCTCTGGAGAGTCCAGTAGGGGACATATTTGCTCTATTATAATAAGATATGCCATGTGAGAGCTGATTTAACACAGAAAAATTTGTTTGTTGACTATTTTTACCTTCGACTGCATTATGTTGTCTGGCAGATATTCTAAACTTATAAACTCCTGAAATGAAAAAAGGGTTACTGGCAAAAATTGTGGAGATCATTTCCATGTTGTTAAGATGTGTTTAATCAACACAAATCATCCTCATTTATTTTCTTCGTATTTTAGTGGTCTAGCTCTGGATTGAGTACATTACATTGTATATTAATTGCACAGAGTAACAAGTAGAAACAAAACTTATTTGTGTAAAAAACACCTATCATGATTTTTTTTTTTTTTAATTGACAGTCAATTTTCCCATTTTCTCAGTATGGAAAATAAAAGAACAGAATTTTTGCATACATACATTGGACATATGTCGACTCCAATGAAATATTTTGAATATTTTCGCAACATATTAATAGGAGTGTAAGGCCACGCTTCCAGCCGTCAAACTCACCGGTCTATTAAGACCAGGACCGAATTCTCAGTACGCCACAGAAACACAGAATAATTCCAGTCGCTCACACGGGATGATGCCTCTCATGGCATGTGCTAATGCATTAATGCTTAACGCTCTATAGGAGGTTTATTGATTTCTGTGCTACTCTGGAGACAGTGATTGGGATGCAAAACCTCTGTCAAACAAATTACTGCATATACGTACATGTGAAAAATGGATGCTGAACACATCGGAGACACACTGTGTGAGTATGCCTGTCCGCTGTGTAGCTGCAGGCATAAACCTCCTCAGGGTCCCTGGAGTCAGACAGCCTCATGTGAGGCCTGTGGAGACTCCCAGAACACAGCTCATTATGATCAAGGATCAAGGATCAAGGATATCTTTATTATCCCCAAACGGCAACTTGTTTCGCAACCAGCCGCAAAAACAACAACAAATGAATAGATAAATAAACATAAGCACAGAATACAAACAGGAAAGCTCACATTGCCTTGTTTAGAAGGCCAATAGCAGTAGGAATGAAAGAGTTCTTGAGCCTATTAGTCCTGCATTTATGAGGGGCTCTCTGCTCAAATTTCAATGACTTAAAACCATGAGGTATAGGAGGCCATATTCAGCTGCCAATGACAAAAAAAGCCTCGTGAAACAGTAGACTGTATTTGGCTGCCGTTGAGTTAAAAGCCTTATGGTACAATAAACTGTTGATGGCTGCCTATGACTTGAAAACCTTGAGGTACAGTTGGTAGTATTCCCTTATCATTGATTTGAAAGCCTTATGGTACATTAACCTTTTTGGCCAGCTCTGACATAAAAGCCTTGCATTTCAGTAGGTTGTATTTGGCTGCCAATGAATGAAAAGTCGTGAGACACAGAAGGCCTTATTTGCTGCCTATGACAAAAAAACTTGGGGGTACAGTAGGCAATATTCCATTGCTTCTGACTTAATTAGCTTGTGGTACAGTATGCTGTATTTAGCTGTGAATTACTTAAGAGCCTTGCGGTAGAGTAGCCCATATTCAGCTGCCTATGACATAAAAGTCTTGGGGTACATCAGGCCGTATTTGGCTCCCTGTGATAAAACTGTTTTCTGAGACAGTAGACCATATTTGGCTGCCTATGACTTAAAAGCCCACGAGTACAGTTAATCATATTTGGCTGTCTATGACTTAAAAGTGTTTTGGCACATAGTTGGACATTTTCTTTTGCCAATGACAAGCCTTGTGGTAAATAGTGTGCCATATTTGTTATGATTCTGTTCTGCTCTGCCCATGTTCTGTTCATGTTTTGCATTTGCCTTGTTCCATGCCATGTTTTGTTTCTGTTTATTCATGCATTTCCTGCCATAGTCCAATTCCCCATTTAGATTCCGGTCATTGTTTTGTATTTCACCATGCATTGCACTTTGTCTCCCCTGTCTGGTCTTGTGTTATGTGACAGCTTATTTCCCCCAGTATTGTGTGCCACGCTTTCAGGTGATTTCATGGTTTCTGGGTTTTCAATAGTTCCTTCTAATCTTGTTTGCTTCCTTCACCTTGCTTTTCTATATTACTAACCAATACTAACAGTTTGTTATTTTGTTAAAGTCACTAACCAAAACTAACATTGTATATAATACTAACTTACTAACGAGCACTAGGGATTGTATAGCTGCACCTTACTAATTGACTAACAACCTCTCAGCACTCGCTCTATTCTAGTCTCCGCCTCTTGTCTTCACTCAATCTACTTTGCTGCATTTCAGCAGATCCTCCGCACCTGCCCTACTCTGTTCTGCCTCTCATTGTCTGTGCACGTTAGAACTCCCTAACCGGAGCTGTGTGTTTTGTCAATAGGCTGTCTCGTGATCCCTGTCCGCGTTTTGGCTTTTGCCAATTTCATGTGGTTAGGTTCTCCCTCGTGTTTGCTCCTTCGTAATTAGTCTGATCCATTTCACCTGTTCCTAATCACAGCATGTGACTTCCCTTGTGTGTATTTAAGCAGTCTACTCACAGCAGTTCCCCGTCAGAACGTTTCTCTTGGTTTGCCTGTGCTATGCTTGTTTTCGCCTGGTATTCTCTTGTGATTCACTTCTGACTGGACTGTCCCTGATTTTTTATTTTTGGCTCTGTATTGGATTGCTTGTTGCTTCTGTGTATCAAACCCTTTTTTTTTGCCTGACTACGAATTCTGTGATTGGTGCCCTGTTTACGACTCGGATTACGCCCTGTGGATTTTTGATTTTTGGATTGTGGACTTTGTACCATTGCCTCCTGCTCTGCGGGGGTTCGCCCCCTTTCCCAATAAAGATCCTATTTTACTGCAATTCCTGGTTCTCGCGTCTGGTTCCAGATCGCTACCTAACAATATTTAGCTGCCGAAGACTGAAAGTGTTGCAGTTTGGTGGGCTGTGTTCATTCTGCTCATAATTTACTTCTGAAAAGATGAAGCCCTTATACAGGTGACACGTGTCTCTTCATAATTCAGCTGCATGCATGTTTGTGAGGCCTGTGTGTTGTGGTCGGCATACATCTTGCGCATGTTTACCCTCTCGGCTGTATCTTGTTACTTGCTTGTTTCCTGAAGAGCGGGTGACGGGTATTTTAGCCTTCAAGTGCAAGTGCTTATTACTGAATTGTAATGTCACACTCAGACTGAAATCTCATTCATATGTATGTTAGTAAAACTTTCATCTTTATCGAATGGAACTAATATTTTAGTGACAACTAAAGTTTCTCAAATCTTTATTGTCGATAGTAAATTTGAGCAAGCTTCCAATCCTACTCAGGGTCCAGGATTGGGACCGAGTTCAAGTCAGCATAATTCTATCCTGTTCCTCATTGCCAGTTCTCAAGAACAAGCTTCAAATCCTAATTGGGCTCCAGGACTGGGACAGCTTTCTCGTTAGACCCTGCCAGTCTGCTATCTTTATCAAGTTTTTGAGGAACAAGCTTCCAACCCTGATTTGGGTCCAGGACTGGGACTGAGTTCCTCTCAAGTATCAACCCCCCTCTTTGTGAGCAGTCCGGTGCTGCCAAGTGCTTCAACATCTGGCTGCACATCGAAAGCCACCGACCAGCGACAGCAGCCAAGCATCACCTATTACACCTGTACTGAACCGTCTCTCATCCTCTCCAGAGTTCCATCCCTGCCTATTCTCTCTGTCATTACCATACTGCTGCCAGTAAACTACCGCCTGTTGTGCAAATCTGTTTCCCACACTTTATTCCTGGGCTTGACCATAACAGTAGGGGAAAGAGGTGTGCACATCTAATTAAGCACCACTTGTAAATGAGGCCAGTATTTTTTAAGTGTGACCGTGTTTGTTAAGGTGTCTCCAAAAGTGTGAAAATGCATTCCGTGCATTACATGACATTTATTTGGCAGATGCTTCTACTCAAAGCAACATACAGTATATTTAGTACAAACAGATGGTCACTGGAACAAAGTGATCACAAATAAAATAAGAAACCACAGTATAATTCTCACAGAATTCTGTATAACAGTAGTAATGACTGCTTCTAGAGGACCACCAACAAATAAAATAGACTTCACCCGCTATTGACTCGGACAGATAATGGACCACTAGGGGTTAGAAGGTAATCTTTATCTTTTTTTAATGCTCTTATTTTTATTATCTGAGGTTAAACATATTCTCACAGCTGCTGGATTCCCCGGAGTAATGAAAGGGGGAGAAAGGGGTCGTTTGGAGATCGAGACATGAGCAGGACTCGGTCAGAACTTCCATACTTTCAATGGTCATGATCCCATAGCAATGGAACACATCAATACCTCTATGGTCATGATCCCATAGCAATGGAACACATCAATATCTCTATGGTAATGATCCCATAGCAATGGAACACATCAATACCTCTATGGTAATGATCCCATAGCAATGGAACACATCAATACCTCTATGGTAATGATCCCATAGCAATGGAACACATCAATACCTCTGTCTGCATTCTCTTCCTAAGTTCATGACCCCGTTTCATACCGAATATAATTAGTATAGGCGACCATTAGCGCCCCAGCAGCCTGAAGACTCCAATGGTCCAAACTGGCCCCTATAGCGTAAAAATGCGGGTGCGTGCGCCAAATCATCACATGCTTGTTGTGATTGGCTCTGGAAAGAGCCGGCAAACTGCGTAAATTATTTTTTGGAATTAGTTCCTTTGAGAAAGGGGCACATAAATCCCTTTTGACACCACAGAGTCATGCCAGGTAATCAGAGGCATGGCTGTTCTCACGTACCACATGCTTATCAAGGGTTCAATACGCGCTAATTTTATATTCTTAGATGAGCGCAGGTTAACAGGCTTTGTGCTCAGCTTTGATCTTAACACACCAAAAAATATGTGGCCATGCGATGAAACGACTGGACGTGTGTTTGGGTTTCTGCTGAGACCGGGAGAAGATTGGCTCGATTTGTCTCACCTTGAGGATTACAGTACCAATGAAAGGTTAAGAAATTAATTGAGAAAGTTTTGTTCAATCTAAGTGGCTCAATTATGCTGAACAATCTTTATTGTCAACAGAATTCTTCAAATATGTTTACAAAGCGGAAGAGCAGATGATTATTCTTTTTTAATGGCCAGGATGGCTGGGAAATATTTCCTGTGTGCAGATCCTAAAACAATTCTGGAATAATAATAAATGCTGCAGGAAGAACAAACATGGCAAGGAGACTTCAGGAACCTGGCCTGTGTGAATCTCTGAAAATGAGAACCATTGAAAGTAAAGTTTAATGATCCCAGTTTTTTTAATGTAAATTCTTCGATGGAACATTTGCATTATACGGTATCATTTTTTGGTGCCCTGTTCGCAGTTCGTTGTTTATACATATACATATCACTTTGAGTTAATCACTAATAATCAACCACAGTCAATGTTCTATTGATTACTGTCTAAATGATTACTAATTCCCTTCAGCGTGTCAGGAAAGGCATTGCAGCATGTTTTACTGCACGCGAGCGGACTCCAATGTGTTTGTTTCATTACAAGGATCCCTTGTAAAATCACGAGCCTTGAAATGAGCTCATTTTAGATGGACTCCGATGAACAGTAAGAGAGAGGGAGACGTGTTTCTCATTTCAGCAGGATGTTCCCCTTCTTGCTGCGGCTCCTTTATAACAAGTTTTATAAGTTATGAATGCTTATAATACACATGAATGCACATACCTCCCAAGTTGACTTGTTGGCTCATATATATGAAATAATTTATTCTAAATCCACATTATATTGATGTGTCTAAATGAGTTCTGTTCTTATCATGCAAAGTTTGTAGCTCTTATGTTGTCATAAGAAGCTGGTTTCCTCCCAGAGTCCAAAGACAAACTCGTTAGGCCAGTTGAAGAGTCTAAATTTCCCCGTGATATGAAAATGTGAGCGAATGGTGTGATTGATAAACCTGCCCTGGGTGCATTCCTTGCCCCCACAACTGCCCCCCCTCCTCCATTCACACCACAACTGTCCCTCCCTCCTCCCCCACAACTGCCCGAAAGACAGATGATGCTGCCATTGGAGGGAGGCTAACGATGCAAACTATATGTATATGAAGACTCATCTCTTCATTTACTGTTAAAACAATTAGCAACTCGCTGATCAGATTGTGACCTGATGCACAGAGGTTGGGGCCTACTAGCGGACAGTGTTCAGAATTAGACTATTTAAAGTAATACAAGGAAATGCTACAAGGCAGTTCTAATTAGTATTTTATAAATTTTCTACATGAATGTACATCAATTTCCAGGAAGGCTAACATTTTCCAAGTTGAACGATCAAATGAGTGAAACTTCATAATAAGGGTGAAAAAAAAAATTATACAAGTTTATAAAGCAGTGATTACAGAGAGCTAGTAATGACTCATTTCCCTTTTCATTGGCAGACTCCCCTTGACGCATCGAAAGCGTAAATCTGATCTTTTCAGTTCCTTACAACTGGGGACAGCATTTTGCTTCATCTGATTAACGTCAGCACTGGAAAAAAGGAAAATATAATTTTAATCTCAGAGGAGAGTGCATTAAATTAGCACGTTCAGGTAGCTACTGTATGCATGTTATTATTAAATTTAGATGGACTGCCAAACTTTACCTTATCTGGGCCTTATCTGGACATCACAGAGCACAGCCCAAATATTGCAGGCTGTCCCTCCTATATGTAATGTGTAGAGGAGATAATGGACCTGCAGCATGTGGTTAGCAGTTAAACACAATCTTCACTGCTGATCTACCCTTGGGTACAGAATGCAATCTGATTGGCTGCTGTGGTCACCCAGGCCTTTGAGCTGATACAATATGAAATGTGAAATAAACTCAGCGTGCAAGGAAACATGTCGGCTATTTGATTTGGCATCTCCCATGAACACGAATGTACACACACACACACATGTGCTTGCACACACATACATACCTCTCCTGGAGACTTCTACCTTCCTCCATGCCCACCACACACACACACACACACACACACACACACACACATACAGGGGGAAGTGTTACCCCAGCTCTGATGGAATCTAGAAGGTGCCGCGCTATGTGTTACGACTGCTCTCCGGGGCGAGAGACAGAGTTAGTACGTTTACATGCACAGTTAAGTCGACCTACGCTTATAGCTTGATTAAGCCATTTGATCGGACTACTGTCCTTTTCCCAGTATACATGCATGGAAGGGGAATCGGTTTATTGACCGAAGGATGTCTGTCTCCGCTACGATAGGTGGCGATATGCCCGTTTTCAGCTTGTTCGTGTTGCACCTTTATCTGATTGACCTGTTTCGCCACAGACCAAACAATTTACAAGCAGGTTAGCTGGCGGCAAACTGGTCGCATGTCTTCTGGTGAAAACCTGGGTAACGTTACATTTTATATGTGCTGTACGCTATTCTTTCTGTTCAACTGAGATGCATACTATCCCTGAAGATTATAGTATTAGTTGAAGGCAGGCTCTAAGCTCTTCTTTGTGCCCTCTCTACTTTCCTGAAAGTATAGCTGCTAATAAAGTTAGCAAATTACACAATTTGTCCATTCACAGTCAGTGGTTCCAATTATGTAATTTAGCATCTTTGCTGTTGGTAAACACATGTTGGATGCGCGTCAGGAGCAGAGACTGGTGGGAGAGCGTCGTTGTTGAAAAAGTTTTCTGATGGCGAGTGAAAGGGAAATTTTCAGATGATGCTCAGGTCATTCAATAAATTATGCAGATTCGTGGAGGGAGTCATGAACCACCAAGACGTGACTGTTGAAGCACCAATACCATTGCAGACAAGCATCATGTAAACGTATCCAGTGAGAGAGAGAGGGACAGAGTGAGTGAGAGAGAGAGAGAGAGAGAGAGAGAGACGTACAGAGACTCCGGTGCCCAGTGAACTTGCTGTTTTATGATGAATTTTAGCACCACTGCAGCAGAAGCCAGTTACAAACAGCTCTAATTATTGCCGTGAGTCTCTTGGCTTTATTGGGAAATTCATCCTCCGACAGGGGGCCGGTGGTACAGAAGGCACCTGGGGGTCCCTAAAGCTTCCCAAAGCCTCCTGTCTAATTCCAATCAGACAAAGGAGAGGCAAACCGATTATCCCACATCAAAACAAGCAATGATCCCTAATTACCCAGAATGCACTGCTGGCCTCTAACCTGTGTCTTTGGCTTCTGCAATCCTATCACCATACAAAAAAAAGGAAAGAGGAAAAAAAACACAAAAAAGACCATAGTCTGAGGAACACAGTTAAAGTCATCGCTCTATTTCTATCAACAATCATCTCCTGATTTCATCTGCTTATTTATAGTATGTATGCATTTGTTTTTGTGTTGAGTTCTCTATTACTGCGTTTTACTGTCCAGCAGTTAAAGCAGGTGTTTCAGGGGAGTCATTCTTAATGCAAATTTCTCCGGATCATCGTTCAGTATATAACCTACACCTCTCCATTAAATTTTTTATCATGCAAACTATAAACAGGTTACCGCCAAAACAAACACATAAATGTTCGCTGCTACTATATGAATGGTCATGCATGCAAGCCCAGTCAATTTGACACTAAATCCGGAACATTAAATTTGAAATTGAAGCTGATAGGAACAGATTATATGAAACAAATAATGCTTCCTGCAGTAACATTCTTGGCATTGCCACGCTGGTAGTCGCACACAAGCATAACACAAAAGGCTAAGATCATAGCAGCACAAGACACTAATTAATCATGATGGCAAACTGCACATCAACGGTCAAATTCACAGTGTTTTCTGTCTCCATGAATAGATATGCACTCATCTTTACATTCCCTGCTCCAGGTCTTCACCAGGTTGAGATGAATTTTATTTTTCTACACGTCACATCGCCGAAGTCAAGATATAAATAATTACACCAGAGTTGGTAGTGTGAAATTATCAAAGGGGTCATTCGGCCACCCCACCAACTCCCTTCTGCTTCCACTGTGTATGTGTGTGTGTGTGTGTGCGCCTGTGTACGCACACCTGCGTGCACGTGTGTGTGTTTGTTTTGTGTGTGTGTGTGTGCATGTGATGTGCGTGTGCGCATGTGCATTTCTGTATGTGCGTCTGTATGTGTGTGTGCCTGTGTGTGTGCGCGCATGTTTGTTTGTGAGTGTGCGTGTGTATGTGTTGTATATATGTGTGTGTGTGTGTGTTTGCGTGTCTCTGTGTGTGTGCGTGTGTGTTTTTCTGTGTGTGCACCTGTGTGTGTGTGTGTGTGTGTGTGTGAGTGTTTCTGTGTGTGCATGTGTGTGTGTGTGTGTGTGTGTGAGTGTTTCTGTGTGTGCATGTGTATGTATCGTATATGTGTGTTCGTGCACTGAGCTCTTTAAGCAGGCAGAAAGACAGCAGAAAACAGCACTGGTAGAGACTGTAGATAACGAGGATTCAGGAATCAGGCATAGAGGGGAACATATGGAGAGCTTATTCATTTCTGCAGTATTATGTGAATGGGACAGATTAGCTGTTAACCTGGCGCTGGGCTCACAGCTCCTGTCCTGATGCCCCTGTGGAAGGGGGAGCCAGATTTGGTGTAGCCTGTGAGAGTAATCCTGGAGCCCACTTTGTGCAGCTTCTCTGATTAATCGCTGTTTTAATTACGGAATTCAATGAGACAAATGAGAAAATGCACCTCAGTGGACACTGATATTTTAGTTTTTGTTTATTTTATTTCTTTAAAGCTCTTGTGTGCAGTGCTTTGTGGTGATTCTGTTTTCAGAAAATCTCTTTTATCACAGTCTTCCACCCTTGACTTGAGTGGACAGGACTTAATGATTCTGAGGGGAAATCTCTCTCGTATGTCATCTGCAACTGCTAATTAAAAGAACACTTTTCCATCCATCCATCCATCCATCCATTCATTAATCAATCCATCCAGCCATCAACTCATTCCCTAAGGCAGACCGCTGCCAACGGCGCGGCGAATTCTACCCTTTCCTATGGTAAGCCGGTGCCAGCGGCGTGGATGACCATTCGCAGTCCGATGAAAACATGAAATAAGTTGACGATTGCGGTGATGGGCCACCTGTACTTCAATACTTCATACTGTGTAATTTTCGGGAAAAGTATTCTGTACAAACGTGACAATTTTATAAAAAAGTATTCCGTAGGGAATGAGTTAAAAAATCATCTTATTCTTGGTCAGTGTCATGGGAGGATTCTGGAGGCTATCCCAGCATGCATTAGGGTGAGTGTCAGGAATATGTCCTTGAATATAGCAGGACACATAATTAATTAACTCACGCAGTCATATCTCAAAATGGTCTGTTAGTTACTATGTATACTACATACACTCAGTGGCCACTTTATTACGTACATTTTTTAATACTGGGCAGGAACCCCCCCCCTTCACCTCAAGAACAGTTGTGTGGATTCAACAAATCGTTTGACCCATTCTGTAGATATTCTGGCCCACATGATATCACCCTATAAATGTTGTGGATATGTTGACTACACATTAATTCAATTACATTTGAAAGTTGCAACGTTGAACTTAATGGCCTTAACATTGCATTTAAAAGCTGAATTTAAATACTAATTTATTATTTGCTTCTTTAGAAAATATGATAATCATGTGACACTGTTGATCACAAAAATTATAATTGAGCGTCTTAAAAATTGGGTGGGCATTACTGCTTTGGTTGTAGATTGGTTCTTTTCTTATCTGTCAGGAATGGCATTCTGTGTAGAAATAGGGAACGTTCATCCAGCCTGAACATGGTTATACTTTGGAGTTCCACAGGGATCCATTCTTGGACCAGCACTATTTTCCATTTACATGCTAGGACCACTAGGACCCATTATTAATAAACAGAATACCAACTACCATTTCTATGCCGATGATACACATTTATATATTTCCTTTGACACTAAAGACACTAAGCTGCCGCCACATTTGCATTGCAGATATCGATAACTGGATGGCATCAAACTTTCTTCAACTTGACTCAGAAAAAATGGAAGTCATTATCACTGGTCCAGACTCAACTAGAAATCATATTTCCCCCTATCTTGGTCTCCTCTCATCCAACATCACTAACTCTTGCAGAAACCTTGGCATAATCTCTGACAACCATCTGGATTTTAACTTGCATATTAATTCTGTTGTTCAATCTTGTTTTTTCCATCAGAAAAATTTTAAAAATGCGGCCATTTCCAAAAACTTAGAAATAGTAATACATGCATTCATCTCATCCCAGTTAGATTACTGCAATGCACTATTCTCGTGCCTCACGCAAAAAAAATCAACAAATTTCAGTTGATTCAAAATGCCGCTGCCAGGCTCATTACTAGGTACAACAGGTGAGAATATATCACATCGATTTTAAAATCACTTCATTGGCTTCCAGTCCATTTTAGAATTCATTTTAAGATCTTAATGATAACTTTCTAAGGCCTGCAAGGGGCTAACTCCCCAATACATTTCCAACCTCTTTACCCCCTATGAGCCTAAACACAACCTCAGATCTGCAGGCAGGTCATTCCTGACCATTCCCGGGTGGAGATCTGGGAAGCTGACACACTGTCTTCTTTAAAGGTACTTTTAAAAACTCACAATTTTAGACTGGCATTTTTCTGATTCTTCCTGCATGTTTTATTATGTATACTTCATCATGCAATTTTAATTGTTTGTTTATTGTTTTTAACTGCATGTAAAGCACTTTGTAACTTGTTTTTGAAAAGTGCTCAATAATTATAATACCTTTATTTATAATCAAATAAAATGATTGAGTACAGATCATTTTTTCCTTCTTTGTGCTCTATTAAGTAGATGGCACTGGTAATGTGTGAAAATCCCAAGTCATCAGCAGTTTCTGAGATACTCAAATCACCCCATCTGGAAGCAATAATATCTCCCGACTTAATGTCACTTAGATCACGTTTGATGTTTGATCTGAACAAATACTGAACATATTCACAATGTATGCATGATTTTATGGATTGAGTTACTTCCGTGGTTTACCAGATATTTGCCTTAACAAGGAGGTGTTCATGAGTACCTAATAAAGTGGCCGAATTGTATATCAGTGTTGCCCATTACATTGGGTATAAAAGCATGGGGGTTAGTGCAGGAAGGGATGGTCTGCAGAACATCTGAACCTGCTCACAGTTCAAAAATTGAAATGATTTCATGTGATTGGCCCTCTAGATATTTGCATTGACTTGCAGGTGAACAGGTGTACCTTATAAAGTAGAGCCAGTGTTAATCACTGTTACACATTATGTTGATAATAAAAAGTAGAGGGTTTGGGCAAAAACTGAAATCCAATCCGCTGTATCCTCTCCACAATTTCAGAATGATCCAGGCTGAATTTAACCCATAGTGCTTTGCTGAAACCGCAGCACAAGGCAGGCCAATTAGGAAAGGTTGGCATGTTGTCACTGACTGTGCAGAAAAGCTTGTTTTTAAAAAGCGGTTGACCTTCAGAGGGTAGAGCGAGTGCCTCGCAACTGGCTTCTCGTGCTCAACGTCGCCGGTGAACGATTTGGCTGGTGACAACCATTCCAAAAAAGGACGACTCTCCAGCCACGCCCCTATCTCTTTCATCTAATTTGCCTAATTAGTTTCCACTCAGAAACAATGAGACTGGAGTTGTACACAAGAGCTCAGACTGAAAATGCCATCAATATGCGATTTATTTAATCATCGGGCAAAAGGCATATTTAAAAGCCAGCATCCCTTCCCACTCAAGACTTCCTCTTGTGGAAGCAGGCGAACGCACATCTTTTACCCGTTAACCTTATCAGGCATTAAATTTCCTGTGATATTTATTGCTGAGCAATGGGGTTTGATTCATGCGCTGATTAGCTGTGAAGTTCACTGAATAAGTAGTATGTGCGGTTTATTTAAAAGGGTTGAAATTAAGAACAGACTGCAGACCTACCCGAGAACCCTGCTGTGGGACTCAGTAAACATCAGTCTTTAGCTCTTTTTTAACTCAGGGCAGGCTCAGAACTCATGCTTAGACTATTGCAGTTCAGAGATTTTATGAGAATTCATGATTAGACAGTCCGGGTCAAACACAGGCGGGAAGAATGCCGTACACAAGGGAAAATCCATAATCATCGTACAGCAGTCCTGAGATCAAAAGTCAGGAAAAGTATACACCAAAGCCAAAACAGTTGACAAGTTAATAATCAAAAAGCCAATCAGAAAATCAAACTCAGGTAGACAATGGGGACCCGCCCAATCTCTAAAAAATAGTCTGTACGTAAGGTGAACGTCATTCTCTGAACCGGGAAGTCGGGCAAGCGAACATCAGGAGGCAATGTGCCGAATTAGAAAAAGTAGGTTTTTAGGCAATTTTATCAACTTTTATTTTAGATATGACTTGTGTTGACAATAGGACCTGGGGTGCGTTTCCCAAAAGCATAGTTTTTTAACTACGTTAGCAATTTACGTAG
The DNA here is from genome assembly GCA_029692085.1 of Gymnothorax javanicus. NCBI lineage: Eukaryota > Metazoa > Chordata > Actinopteri > Anguilliformes > Muraenidae > Gymnothorax > Gymnothorax javanicus. The sequence continues at coordinate 175,949,558 of CM056195.1, forward strand.
TTTGTCCATTCACTGTCAATGGCTCCAACTATGTAAGCACCTGTTCTTCCGAGAAACGCATTCTTGGCTCGACAGAGCAGACTGAGCAATAGCAACAATGGCTCTGAAAAAATTCACTTCACCATCGACAGCTAACGGGGAAACACAGATAAGGGGCAGTCCAGATATCACAAACCGTGACAATAACAACCCTTTTTGTTTGTGCATAGCCAGCTACAGAAATGCAAAAGCAACGTGTTCAATGCTCGAATCACGGCAGGATAACAGGGGAGACTTCGTATTCATACTTTAATTTGTTACCCCTGTGACAGGTTTGTAATGGCAAGCTAGCTTGGTAACAGTTCGTAAACCTACTTGATAATACACTAGTTGTATGATTCTATGCTAGAATTTGAAGTTATGCCACCTACTGTATGTTGTTAGGATTTTCTTTTGCAGCGGCTGTGATTCATTTGTCCGGTATTGTTCATTTTGGTTTGAAAGTAGGCATTTTTAGATCGCAAATGAGATGCGATACCGCTTATTTCAAACCTCGCAGTGTATGTAAAATATGTTGATGTTCAAGAATAATGCTATTTAAAGGAAGAAAGCTTGTGAAGACTACTAAAGGAGTTTTGTACACCTATCGCTGCTGGTGGGTCTACACACGTATCAGAAGGCAGCTGGTTAACCAGGTTACCTGGGCATAAGTCGCAGCCCGGGACGGTGGAGAAAGGGAGGAGTGTGACTAAATTTACTGCTCGTCATTTGCCCTTTCATTTAGTGTAATCAGTTAATATTCATTGATATATGCCTCGAGAGGAGTAATTCTATTTTTAAACCACCTTTGAGCTCACATTTCAGCTTCATTCCATGGAGAAAAAAACGAATAACAAGCAGTTTAGTGCGTCTCGTTTTCAATGGTTCTCTGTGGCAGATGCCCGATGCTTGCCCAACATCCGCATCGCGTGACGATTATTCACGTTTTTCGTGATGTCATCTGGGCTGGTCCCCATTACACACCAGGGAAAAGACAGAATCCAGGAACAAAAAACAAACCAAGTCTTGATCAAAGAATCTTGGGAATCAGAAAGTGCTTGAAATGTGTACACAGAAGAATCTGGATGACAAACTCTCAACATACAACACTGAACCGGGGGAATATATAGTTATGTTAAGTGACTAATTGCAATGGGCTGCAGGTAAGGTGAGCTAGGAAGATGCAGGGATGTGTGGCTACAAATGGGAAACAATCAAGCAATTAACAGGGGGTGGTCCACATGCGGGAGTGAAAACAGAGAGCACATGGCAAGTGACAGATGTAAGGAATAGCATCGTTAATACACAGACCTGCTAAAAAACAATTAAACATGACAAATAATGAGCACTATGCATAAAACAGCTGTAGACAGGCTCAATCATTGACAGTATACCCCTCTCCCCCTCCCAACCAGGGCCTGGTACACGACCAGGAAAGTCTCTTTTAAAGTCCTTTATGAGCTTGGGGTCCAGTATGTTTTTGGCAGGGATCCAGACTTGTTCCACAGGGCCATAGCCCTCCTGATCCACCAGGTACTGGAGCCCACGACCCCAAAGCCTCACATCTAGGAGGTGCCGGACGGTGTATGCTTAGGGTCCATTGAGAATGCGGGTGGGTGGGGGTGCAATGGGGGTGGAGGCGAGAGGACTTTGGTTATAGGGATGGGTCACCTGGGTTCAAACTTGGGAGATTCAACTTTCAAGGGGAGGTCATGGGTAGAGAGCTAAACTTTCTGACCAACATAGTGAGGTCCAGGGACCCGGCGGCGATCGGTGGCCCTCTTCATCCTCTGGACGGACTTGAGGAGGGCCACCCAGGTTTTCTCTTGGTGCAGTGGTACCGCAGGATGAACTGCTCGGCTGATGGTACTCCCACCTCCTCCTCCTGGGTCGGGAACAGTGGGGGATAGAAGCCCAGGCAACACTGGAAAGGTGAGAGCCCTGTTGATGAGGACGGGAGAGAGTTAATACCATACTCAACCCAAGGGAGAAACCCACCCCAGGAGGCAGGTTCTGAGGAGTTGAGGCGGTGTAACATGGTCTCCATCTGCTGGTTTGTCATCTGGCCATTAGATTGGGGATGGTATCCAGAGAAGTGGCTCATAGAGGCCCACATCAACTTGCAAAATGCTTGCCAGAAGTTAAACATGATCTGGGGGCCTCAGTCAGGAACAATGTTGTCTGTAAGACCATGTATTCTAAAAACTTGATCTGGGATGATCTCTGCGATTACCTGCGCAGGGAGTAGCTTAGAAAACCGGTCCGCTACCATCAGAATGGCAATGTTTCCATGGGAAGGCGATAAACTGGTGAAGAAGTCTATGGCTTTGTGAGACCAAAGGCGTTGAAACACTGGTAGGGGTTGAAGAACCTCTGTAGGTGGGTGGGTGAAGGACTTACAGGTAGCGCAAACTGAGCAAGCCTAATGAATTAATTGGTATTGTCTTCTAGGGTTTCCCACCAAAAGTGCTGTCTGAAGTAGGCCAAGGTTCTCATAACCCCAGGATGCCCAGATAGGCAGTTGGAGTGACCCCACTGAAGGACTTGCGAGTGGGCCGGTTGGGGAACACAGTGACAGTTCTCAGGGCAGGACTTGGGAGCAGGACTTGTATCTTGCACATTGCGAATGACCGTCTCCATGTCCCATCAAGCCACCACTGCCCAACAGAGGGAAGGTAAAATGGTGTCATATGAATCTTTACTCTCACCCACCGAATGTACTCTGGAAGGTGCGTTTAGCTTGACATTCTTGGGTCTGAGTTGATAGGATAAGGTGAAGTTGGAGCTGTGAAAAAAAAAATAAACTACCAGGCTTGGCGGGGGTTAAGTCTCTTAGTGGACCTCAGGTGCTTGAGATTGCGATTGTCAGTTCGAACTAGGAATGGAGCCCCCTCAAGCAAGTATCTCCACTCCTCCAGACCCAGATTGATGGCAAATAGTTCCCAGTGAGCAATGGAATAATTCCTCTCGGTGTCGGACAGTGGGAGAAGTAGGCACAGAGATGGATCTTGGAGTGAGAAACGGATTCCTGAAAGACTCAAATGAAGAAAAAAAATCAAGATTATCCCAGATGAATAATCCTGAAAGCAACTACCCTCAAAACAAACAGGAGCTAAAGATGGCTACCTTGCAGGCTTATATAGCATCATGAACAGAGAATACACCCAACAACGGTAATGTCTAAGGGCCACAGACCTCAATCTTTCATATAATGCTAAGGTTGAGTCAAAAAAACACTAAACATGACTGTTTCTATTTACCCAACACCTAAACGTCCCAAAAAATATGGAGCCTTGAAATGGGAAGATTTTGCACACAAGGAGCTGCAAATTTTACATTATGAAAACAAAAGGTGTAAAAATACCTTTTTTGATTAGAGCTGAAAGTCGGTATTGTGCTGTAACTGCATGCATCTTGGTTGATATACAGCTCTGTGCACAGCACAGCAAATCCTGGAAAGCACTGTCTGAAAAATTGCGGTTTACATTCATGGCGATGCATTTAAACAAGAGTTTGGTGCTTTAAAACATTACGAGGTCGGAGCTGCACTGCTTGCTGTATTTTATATCATCCGCGGCTGCTCCTGTCTCCGGGGAGAGTCGCGTGGGTAATGGCTGCTTCTGACTGCTCAAGTCTGCACCTCAAACTGCCGCAGCAGATGCATCTACGCCAAGATTGTTCGCGACCCCCTAAAAACAGCCATGTAATAACCAAAAGAGCTCGGAGCAGTTCGCTCTAATCTTAAGATTCGTGCTTCTTTCTCAGGGCCGTGAAATTGATTCTCCAGGGAATTGTACCTTATTCAAATGTACGCATCCTTCAGAATTTGCTGAATTTATTACACAACCAGACTGGCTTTAAAGGCGAAGAAAACACTTGGTGCAGCAGATGTCCAATAAAACTGCACTGTCTCTACTATTCAAATATATTTTTGGGGATTTTTTGAATACTTATGTTTTTAAAATTTATTTTCATGGATAAATCAGCTCAAGATGGTCAGATATTTGGCACCATGTTTGTCGATATTGGGATAGCTTGCCGGATCACTCGGACACCAGAACTGTTGTGCACGCGGAGGTTATAAATGAAATAAAGCATGGCCACTGTATGCAAGAGTTCGTCTGATAAAAAATTTGTGAATCAGTATAGCAACAATGTCAAGTTATAAGCTGACAGAAGATTTGAAAGCCCATCTGTTCGATCTGTAACTGATGCTTTCGTTTCTCCGGCCTTGTTAAAGCTGACAGGCGCTTGGGTTTGGGGGCCTGCCGGTGACTGAATTCCATCGGTACGGCATCATCTCTCAAAATCTTCCAATAATTACTGGGCAATTCAATACCATATTTTGCGTAAATGTGCCCCTTGAAACAACTGGGTAAAAAGTGTGGAGAACATAACCGGTGACTCATCGGTGGTAGGGCCGGGCTTCCTGTTTTGTTGAAGCAACCAACAGCTGCACACAGATTTTGTCGCTCACATTCTAATGATGATAGGTGATATTGAACCTTGATCATTTAGCGTAAAATTAAGCTGCAGCACGAGTGCTAATCAAGACTAATTTGAATACACTTTACGCAGATCAGTTGATTTCCTGGTGTCCAAGAGTGTCATAATATCTGGGACATCGCTACACACAATATTTTTGATTGGCTAAAATACACGGAATGGCGGCATTCATGAACTAGTGCTAATGAGTTGTATTTCAGAGGTTTGACGTTTGATTACTCAGTACATAAAAATTGCAAAAATCCAGCAAAAAATATTTATGGGACGAGAAGAACTTTTACTTTTGCATAAGAGCTGAAACAAATGTTTTCTTTGCCTTTAAAAAGAAAGAAAGGGAAAGAAATAATCTCACAATACTAAATGTCCTCATTTCTTTTTTAAATGAAAATGTGGTTAAATTATTGATTATTGATTATTGAATGGAAAACTGTTATGGTACTGTGTTTTTGCTGCCATGAATCTGTGTTTTTGCCATGTCTTTTCTTTATTCATTTTGCTTATTATTCATCCCGGTTTTCAGTTCATGCCATTTCTGCATTCATTGCACTTGTCACCCCTGTCTTATGATTAGTTGGTTCAGTCCATCTCCCCAGTCTGTGTGCTTACCTGCTTCGGGTGATTTCAGTGGTTTCTGGTGTTTCATATTATTACTTCAACTTTCGTTTACTTCCTTCGCCTTGCTTTCCTTGATTGCTAATAGTACTAACATTTATATTTTGTATAATAGTTTACTAACCTAACTAACCTATGTATATACTACTAACTAACTAACGAGCACTTGGGTTAATTTGTAAAGTTGCACCGCTACTAATTACTACTAATAATCTCAGCTCTATCCCTGTTCTAGTCTCCGCCTCTTGCTTTACTTTCCCTGTATCTCCCTGTGTTTCCGCGAAATCTTTCGCACGTGCTTAATTGCTATCCTGCACTCCTTGATCTGTGCACGTTGAGCTCCTTGACCGGAGCCGTTTATCTGTCATAGGTTGTCTGTGTGAATCCTGTCCATGTCTCGGCGCTTGCCAATTATTTGTGGTTTAGGACCTCCCCGTGTGTGCCTCCCTTTGTAATTAGTACTTATCCAATTCACCTGGCCCTGCATAGCATGTGACTTCCCTCTTGTCTATTTAAGGTCTTCACTGCAGTTTGTTCCCTGTCAGAACGTTGATCAATTTTCACTTGTGCAGAGCTCCTTGTATGCCTTTTGATTATTGCTTCTCCTACAACATTTTTTGTCTGACCTTGAGATTGCCTTGCCCTTGCTGTTCTTGTTTGTTCCTGTTTGAATTTTGACCCATTTTCTGTACGACCACGATTCCTGTTTTTGATGCCCTGTGTATGACCTACGCTTCTGGATTCTGACTACGATTTTGGATTACTGTTTTATGTACCGTTGCACATCTGCTTCTCTGGTTCTGACCCCTGCCTGTTATTTTGACTTCACTTTTTGGATTCTGATTTTGGCTTGGCAATTCCTGTGTCTTCTGGTCTTGACCCATTTTTGCAATAAAGGCTTATGATTTTTGGGAATTTCGGTTCTCACGTGTGGTTCCTGAACGCACCGTCACAAAGACTTGATAGAATCTGGGACAAACGTGATGCTTTCTTTTTAAACCTCAATCTATGACAACAATGATGAAAGTGATGAATACTGGGAAGTCATAATAACAGTCAATTCACTCCAATTCATTGTGCTTCATTGGCATGACATGCATATTGTACATATTGCCATAGCAAACACGCAACATGTAACTGGTGCGACTAAAACACTAGAAGTATGGAAATAATGACTATTAATACTTATAGCAGTTATCATTGATTTTCAATAAAATGGACTACTGATATTTATAAAATACTCATCAATACTATTAAATAAATAATAATGACAGCAAATAATAACAATAACAACATAATAACAGCAATGAAAGAGCAAATTTAATTGGAGAGAGAGAGAGAGAGAGTGTGTGTGTGTGTGTGTGTGTGTAGAACAGGTGTGACACAGGTTTCCCTGTAGAAGACAGAGCAGCATGGATTCCAGCTGGTAGAGAGTTCAGGGATCCGTTAAACTCTCTAATGAGCACTTTACTCACGTCTGACTTCTGCTAACCGAAGCTTTGCCTACACCCCACCAACAGAGAGGGAGAGAGAGAGAGACTTCCTGTTGTAGCAGTGAAAGTACCTGCTCTGGGTTTTTTAGGTTGTGGTTGAGTTTTTTAGAGGACCTATATGCCCTCAAGTCACAGCTCTGGGGTCAGCTGTGTGGGCTTCTGTGAAAGGCTGCAGCACCTTTAGCAAGAGAACATCGTATAGCATTATATTATAACATAACATTATATTATACATGTCCACTGATAGCATTATATTATAACAAAACATTATATTATACATCACCACTGATATTATTATAACATAACATTATATTATACTACATCACCACTGATAGTATTATATTATAACATAACATTATATTATACTACATCACCACTGATAGTATTATATTATAACATAACATTATATTATACATCACCAGTTTGGATTGGGGTGGGGGGGGGAGTCTGGCAGTCATAATGTCTTTGCCTTCACATTCCAAGCAAGTTCAAGAGGTTAAATTCACGTGCAGCATGTTCTGATGAAACACAAATAATGTGAGGGGTTTGAGAGGTTTTCTCAAAGCAAGGGAGGTGATCTGTGATGATGATGAGGATGATGGTCGTTTGGTGAGTAATGGCTTTGTCACAGTGGTGGGGTTTTTGGGATTGGGGATGGAGTTGGGGGGGCATTGATTTGTCACACCTCGCGCTTTCGGTGATTTATTCTATCCTGCTGATGTTTCCTCCTGTAGGGAAACACTATTCCGGAAATTCGTTCGTCCTGTAGCGTCTAGTTTTCCGGAGATTTTGATCACCCAATCACACACAGGGCCCAGAATGCCTCCGGGAATCAGGCTGTATTATATTTCCTCGTCTGTGTACAATCCCTGGAATGATTCGCTTACGGCACTGTGCGCTTCAACGATTCCAGCAGGGAACTCTGTCTCACAAACTCCCTGCTCAGGGACTGCATGTGTACATTCCTGTCTGCGTGTTTACATTTCTGTGTGTGTGTGTGTGTGTGTGTGCGCGCGCGGTGTGTGTGTGTGCATACACTCAGGTCATAAGTATTTAGACAGCAGCACAATTTGCATAATTTTGGCTCTGTACATGAGCATAACGGATTTGACATGAATCAGTTAAGATGTACTTCAGGGGTGACCCGTGTGCATCAGAGAGACAGACTGAGAAACACAGTTAACTGAATTATTATTTATCTGTTTGTTGGATTATTCTCCTCTTTCCCAGGTGAGTTACACATGTCATCAGTGATAAAGCAGTGTGTGTTTGCTGAAAAATTTTAGAAGAGTCCATCCTTATCAAAGACACACAGCTAAGAACCAGCACAGTCCAGAAGATCCAACACATGCCACACCATCACCGCCAGGTCACCCGAGTACATCATACACCTATAATGTGCCAAACTTACACCACAGAGTGTCAGAAAGGCTGGTAAATTCTAGTCCCTCTATGGTAAAGTCTCTCCCGTTTACCAGAGGACAAAATGCTTATGTTCCACGGAGAAAAGTTCTGTCAAGTTTTTCTTCTGATTAAAAACTCAGCCAGCCAATTTCATTAATTAGTGGCACTTTCTGGTGAAATGATATCACCAATTGGCAAATCCAGGTGATTGCACCAAAAAAAAAAAAAAAAAACAGCGAAAGAGTTTTGGCATTAACAATCAATGTCAACACATCAGCTTCAGGAGTACCTACTTTCTGCATGAGGCAGGTGTTACTGCACAGATACATTGGCACAGAGGCACACACACCTCTCTCTCCTTGCTGCCATTTTGGCTCTGCTCGTTTGGTGGCAGACCTATCCGCACTAAGTTTCTCTCTTGGCTCATTCTGTTCATTGTGTAATATTCCTTGACAATTGTTCAAAGAAGTACTGTTAATTGAGATAGGGAATCGTGAAAAAGGATTAATATTCATCCATAAATTGCAGCTTCTGCATTTAATATGCATTCTTTGTAATTTGCATAAAATACAGTTTGTTAGCTCGATAAAATACCTCAGAAACTTTGATGGAAAAAAGTGATTAAACTTTTGATAAGAAACAATGAAAGTGATCAAAAAAGGTGTATGAAGATGTAGGAACTTGTTTTGATTGAGTAAAGACCAGTTTAATAAAACTATCCCCTGCGGGAGATCAACTATGGTTGCTGACCATGGTTCAACCAAGTTTGGAAATGGTTTTGACCATGGTTAAGGGATTGATGGACGGTCACCCCTGGTTACAAACAACGGATGACCATGGTCACTCAACCATGGTCAAGTTAATGGAGCATGGTAAATTGGGCTGCAGACAATGGATGGCCATGGTTGCTAACCATGGTCAAATAATAACCACGGTTAAGATATTCAGATAGGAACTTAACCATTAATGTAATTTTCAATAAGCTTTTCATGTTTAACCATGGTTATTTCACCAGGGTTAAGATAGTTTAGTTATCTAAGGTTATGGCACAGAGAACATGATGTAATTTACGGTTATCCTTACTTCACTGACTATCCCATGAAGTACCTTCATATTATATAATAAAAATTTTAGCAACCCATTAAAGAAGACAAAAATATTTTAATAACTGCTAAATATGACACTTATTGCATAAATAATCTATGTAGATTAACTAGGTTTGTAGAGATGACTTAATTATCTTGAAAAGAACATTAGGCCTCATTTTAATAAGACACTTTACAAAATAACCGTAGTTGAAAATGTTTAAGACTTTTTTTTCTTTCCTATTTTTGTCTACGTCAATTTTCCATTTTCTTTTAACAAAAAAATAAGATGCATAACTACTGAGTTAAACTTGGTTTAAACCCTTACATATTCCATATTTTAATGAAATATTTAGAACGGCACAGTGGCACAGTGGTTCGAAGAATGTCGTGGGTAGAATGTGCTACCTGCCGTGGGACGAACCGTCGTGTGTCTCATCTCAACTTTGTGAGCGCAAAGGTGTGTGACCTGACTGTTTGAAGCCCACACACCCTCCTGCAATAGCACGCTGGCATGGCAGAAAAGCATTTCATAAATATTGCAGGCACACACTCACTGCTCGGTGTGTAGCTTGAGTGATAGCCAATGGGAAAGTTACCTGCCGCGGTCCACAGTTTGTGCCCTCTCTCACACTAGAGAGTCTGAGAGGTTTTTATGAAACCGTGACCTGTGTGTGTGTGACTCAGATGTACTCTGTGACATTCAAGGCCCAAAACACTGCCCGCTTAGCATGTTTCCTGAAAGGAACTCTCCATGCTACATGGTAACCGTCTGATAACGATTAATGGAAGTCAATGGATCGGGGCTATAAGAAAAAAACTAATAAGCATCTTGTCCATTGACGACTGTCCATTGTCATTAAAAGGCTAACATTTACCATTGAGTGTCCCTTAACTGCTGAATGGCTTCCAAGGATTCCATGGCAACCATCAGGGTGTTTAAAGTTACGGAACATGGTAACAGTTTAGAGCAGTGGTGCTGGTTTTTGATGTTACTCAGCACTTGATTGATGAACTAAAGCAGTTGATTACACGCTTAACTCATCTCACCTGGTGTCTTAGGTTTAAATCAGGTGGAGAAAACCAAACTCACACACCCTCTGGCTCTCCAGGACCAGGGCCTGCTACCCCTGCCCTATGAACTTTGACCTTTACTTTGTACTTCTACTTTGTCTGCATTACAACTATGCTAAATGTCCAACTACATTGACAAGTCTTGGTTTCCACATAGACTGCTGTCACAACCTGCATGTCTGTTTAATTGGCTCTAGGAGTCTTGTGGGTGGTTCCTGGTAATTGATTGATTGGCTTATTATAACCTTAGTGCAGGAGTATAGCTAACCCTGGTCCTGGAGAGCCACAGGGTGTGCTGAGTTTGGTTTTCTTCACCCTATTTAAACCTAAGACAACAGGTGAGATGAGTTAAGTGTGCAATCAACTGCTTTAATTCATCAATTAGGTGCTGAGTAACATCAAAAACCAGCAGACACTGCGGCTCTCCAGGACCAGGGTTGTGCACCACTACTTTAGAGTAATGTTTTGCTTTCCACACATTTTTCTAATATCTGCTCCCGTATCCACGATGAGTCATCAGAGTTTCACCTGAATATCAGAGTACCTGGGTGAAAATCGCACAAACATGAGGAGAAAATATAAACTCCACAGAGTACCCAGCCCCGGGAATCAAACACACAACCTCTTTCTCACAAGATTGCAGAGCAAACCATAGTGTCACCACACCCCCAGTCAGTGAAGGATTATGTTTTATTATTAAGAAACCCCAGAGAGAGGAAATCATGCTTGAATCTGAAAAACCCTTCTTTAATTGCATTGCACAGACCTTTAATCTGGCTAAGTGCATCTGATTCAACAACAGGCCGCACAACTCTGCAGAGGAGCGAAGGCCGCGAACGGTGCGTAAAAAATGAAACAAAGCGATTACAGAAGGGTTTGAGCGATGAGCGACAATTACAGCCACTCATCTCTGCTCACGCACTCTGCTTCCAGGAATTATTATTCCAGACGCAAAACAGCCTTTTTTACCGTAGAGCATAGAGCACCACATTTTTACTATATCTCTTTTCAAATGAAGAGAGTGAGAAAAATACAGTCAGGCTTTCTTTCTTTACAACAATCCTTTTCATTTTAATTGACTTCATAAAAGTCATCTTGGATTTAATGGTCCTTTTGTGAAGGTTTGACAGATTTGTCGTTTGAAAGACAAAAAATTTAAAAATTAAAAAGGCTGCACGCTTAATCAGTGCCCAAATACCTGAGCTGAAATATTTTTGTAAGTTAAAAATGTAGACTTGAGAAATAATGCTTCAAATTACAGTGTATCAGGGATGTGCCAAAGTGGTGACCTTTTGACATGAAAGAGCTCATTCTAAAGAACAGACAAATGTGATTGACACATTTTCAAAATTTACATGTTCAGTAGTGAAAATGCCACTGAGTTCATTTTTTAAAATTCATTCATTTATGTATTTATTGCTCTGGTCTTTATGGATCTTTACTGAATGTAATATTTTGTGTTGATAAAAAAAAATGTTTTATTACATATAAATCAAAGAGCGGTGAGCTTTTCATTGACACGCTGATTTGCTGGCCTTTAGTCTGTGTGCATAATGTCCATCCAGCAGTGATGTCGCTGCATCTCCACACTGTTAGTAATGTGATAATTCTGTGATGAAGGCCCACTGTGAACAAAGCCAATGACCCAGTCAATATGGGCACATTAATATTTTCTGAAAGAAGAACGGTCATCAAACTCACTCACGATTATTGCAAAACTAAGGCTTGGAAACTGCTCATGTCCGTTGCCTTGAGTATTGTGTGCAATAACTAAATCAGAACTGAATTCATTTCAATCAAATTTAAACCAAACTTAATACAGAATGAATGAGGTGTTTTTCATGACACGGTCAGCTTAACTCACGGCGGAGTACGAAACCTTTTTCAATTTCAGGTTCCACACCAGCTTTTTTTGTAGAACTGAATATGAACTAATGATAATGCTATTTTTTACCCTGATGAATACCCTATCATTGTGAGTCAGAAGCCATTGATCTTCCTGTCAGCGCAGTGGCAGATTATGGCTGGGATCAAAAAAATATTAAAGACACCATCTTGCACATAAAATACAATCACCCAACTTTTCAAAACAGGATGTGGCCGGGCTTAATTTATTAACCTGGAAGTGAAATATGACAGAGTATTGAAATCTCCAGGGCCCAGGTCATGCAATTTCTTTCCTTCCTTGTTATCTGTTCCATTTTTCTGTAATCAATCACAAAGTGGTGTGATTTTATTTTAAAGTGACAGAAGATGAATTATCTGGGGAAACATGTCTGGAAGTATTGTTATTTTATATTTCCACTGTGTGTGCATCCAAGTGTGCAGTTATAAACCGATTTATGTATTGCTAGGGCAGCTTATGATTTAAAAGATATTTGATGTGACGGTCATGTTTACCAAAAATTGAACATTTTTTGCATATTCTCTCTCTTTCTCTCTCTCTCTCTGTGCTTATAGAGAGACAGTGAGAAAGTGCATGAATTTTATACAAATGGTCATACAGAAAAACATTGTCTCGAAAAAGGATAACATACATTATGACCTAAATGTAGGAAACAAATATAGCCCCCGACCCACATTTTTGTCACTCTACTTTAAATGAATTTCTGAATATCACTGATTCCTCTCTTCTCAACTGAAAGTCTAATTAAATATACATGGAAGGACACATGCCCACATGTGTTCTTTTGAATTGATAATACTGCCATTTGGTTTGTTGAATGCACACAAATTTCTCATTATAACTTTTCATAAATGTTCACTGGTATCATAAACAGCTTATAGCACTTTTATTGGCTTGTATTTTAATGTTATTCAGCTGTCACAGTCAGCTGATGGGGTGTGTGAAACACTTTATAACACCTCTATCTGAGAGGTAGTATCATCATCTGGATAAATCTGCTGCTAATGCTAACTGCAGGTTGGGGCTCTCATCTTATGGTATAACACTATAAATCAGCTCCAAACTGCCATGTAGTCGCGCGATTCGCAGGATGATGAGTGGCTTAACAGCGGTTGTGTCCCATTCTCCTGTTCTGCTGTACAGTGAATGTGTTGTTGTCTTTTAAGCTGGTAAAGTGCAGCACTTTATTTTGAAGCGCCAAATGTCTGCTAACTGCTAGCACCGCCACTCCTTCACTTGAGTCCCATTTCGATGCAGCTTTTCCCACAATGCTCCATTACACTGAAGGGAGACTCATCTGTACACAGCTCTGACTCTGAGCCTTCATCTAAATAAAACATGACCTGAATCAGGGAACGACTCTGAAACAGAAGTGTAGAAACGGAAAAAGGATGAACGATCTGTTAGACACAAGCGGAAGAAAAGCGGTTTGAAACAATGTTTTCTGATCATGTCGGGCTCCGGAATTTTCTTCTGTTGAAATGAAATTCCCCAGAGAATCAGTCAGGAACAGCTGTGCTAAAAAAAGGACCGGTGAGGACATACACTGAGCGAGATTCCTGGAAATGTTAGCAAAGGCCTGTGAAACTTAAGTTGACGTACGCAATCGGCAAGAAATTTCACAGAAATGTCGTGGTCTTTCTTATATTCTCAAAATAGCATTGTTTTGGATGGTGGTGCTGCTTTTATTTCTTTGTGTTTAATGTCTCATGTTCAATAAACATTCACCATTTTGGCTTTGGGATCAGTTTAAACTACCAGTCAAACTGCCTGCACTATTTTTGGGATTTTAGAAACACTGAAAACACGGCCCTTGGGTCTATGCAGGAATCACACCGTAATTCTATTATGTATGATGATCAGATCTGGAATTGACTGAACCCTCAGAGTCACGCTTCAGTGCAAATACTACTAAACTATACACTAATATTAACAGGTATTATTGTTGGTTATTTTAGCTATGTTGTTATTAAATTACTTTTTGGCTAAATATGACAGAAATATTCCCCACGAGGTGAGAGAGTCTGACTTATTTTAATGATTTTGCAGTTGAGTGAGCAAATGTAATACAGACAAACTGATGCTCAAAACGAGGGATTGTTTTCTACTTAAAAAAGAAAGTCATTTGATGACTCAAAAACTTGTTAAGATTTTATTTTCAGTGGTTGACTGTAGTTGTAAGAACAGATAGTGATTTTCTGCACCCTTGGCCTTGGGCAGTAGATACAGATGCATGGCACATTCATGTTTCTGTGTATTTCTGTGGGTCCAGTTTGAGAGCTTGCGGGACTGAAACCCTCCTGTGTTTTCATATGGTGTCTAATGAAGAGCCTAGAGGGTCCAGATGTACACCACTGTACTGAAACAGCAACAGTTTCCATGAATGGACAGTTTCCTTTTGCATAAAAGAATTAAAAACAGATTTTTTTACCTGGACTGGCGGCTTCATTTACAAACTCATTTGATAACAGCTAAAGATTGTGTCCTCAATCAACGAATCACAAACGCAATTTCTCCCTTCTCTTTAATTATTACTGTCTCCCTTTAAGAGCTCATAACTGTTCTCAGCTTAATGCCGCTCAAATGGGACAATAGGCCTGCAGAAAGAAATCTGGAGCGCTTAAAAAATCATTTACTGTAATAAGAATTCAGTCCAAAGGGCAAACGAGTGATCTTAAGATGGCAAAGGAATAGGGGATTCAGACAATAAGTCTTGGACAAGCTAAATAAAAACCTTGGATGTCTCTATGGTGAAAGTAAAACTGGCTGTATCCCCCCCTTTTTTTCCTGGAAAAACAATAAAGATAGTTTAACGCTCTCTCCCTTTTCTCATCATTAGTCTATCCAGCGAGATCGATAATTTCTCGCAGGAGGGAGGATCTGAAAATATTGCTCGGTTAACGCTAATTTCCTGTCGAATCGTTCCAAGTGCACGCAGGAGAAGGCCTCTGTGGCGTCACATGATCGATTAGCACAGCTCACTCTCTCCAGCACATCCGCTATGGCCCTCTCTGGCCTTCAGATCATACAGAGTCGAGTTTGTTTTGTAATATTGGAAGGGCGGCCATTTTGTGGGCAAAAGCGACTGCTTTACAGAAAATGAGTGAAGATGCATCTGAAAGCTCTTAGATGTGCTCCACAAATTCCAGGAACTCAGAGTCATCACATATTTCACCCAAATGCTGATTATTATCCCCCGCCGCGCGTTTAGCGCGAAGCGGGGGATATAGCATTGGGCTCCGTCCGTCCGTCCGTCACGTCCGTCCGTACGAACACATATCGTACGGACAGCGGGGGATATTGCCATGTTAGTGGCAAACACTTGTTCCTCTTCATTTAACCCTTCTTTTCATGCAGATTCTAGAAAAATACATCCCAAGATATTTGCGCAGAAATTAAGTCAAATATCTTTTTTTTTTTTTTTTGGTTTGAATATTTCCACATGTGCAATTTGGCAATTTTGTTGCTGGACAAAACACTTAAAAACAAATAGCTAAGCAATATGTCTTACTTCTCTGTCATTAACTCCAAGCCACTGGGTGAAGAGAACCCACAAGTTGTCACTGGCAGTCATGTTGACTCTTTTTCTTTAAGAAATCTGGCGGTCAAATGAAATAATTCTACGTTGACTGCATTATTATAATGTTGACTGCATTATGAGTGAACATGCCCCAACATGGTTGCTCCTCATGAGAGAGTTATGTTTATTTTGGCCAATGTGCAGTAAATAAGACATTCTGAACACTCCCTGCAGCATCTAGGCATGTGCAGGATATGGTTTTCTTTCCAAAGTTACACTGAAGGGGGGCAATCAATTTTAAACACAGAGGTTCGAGGGTAAGTCCACACAGTGAGTTTTCCTGCAGAGTCCCACATCCTCAGCCTTGATAGAAGAAACCTGACGGCTTCACAGTGAGAAGATAAAGAATAAAACAGGTCTCGTTCTCAGTTCATGAAAAGCCTGGAACTCAAACCCTTCCAAGAAAAGAAAAAGAAAAATGAACATGTATCATGAAGTAAGAGAATAGCGGAGCATAAAAGCACTTGATTAAACACACTATGTTGTGAAACATGTTGAGCTCCCTGCATTTACTGTTAGAAAATCAGTATTTAGTTCATGCATCTATTCTCCGAGTTCATCATTAATGCATTCAGGTGGAGTTGGGCCACTGGGACTGGAGGCTGTGTTCCTGTATGCCTTCTCTTCTTCATAAGGGTTTCAGGCCAGCAATCGCAAACCTGTGCTCACCTGTGAGTAAATAATACAAAAACTATTGAAGAAAAGCGCTTCAGTATTTTTATGCTGAAGTTCAGTGTGAATGCAGATTCTATCAAAGCCTTGAAGATGGAAGATATCTCATTGATATGCTCCATGTGTAACACCTCCAGGCTAAGTTGGGATGTATCTGTGTGTTTTAATGCCCCGGTCTTGACCTTGTATATTAGTGCTTTTCTTGCTTTTTTTGTAAAAAAAGTAGTTTTCTCTCAATTTCCTTTTCTCAGACAATTTGTTGTGCTGTCTTTCCCCATGCCCAGGTGTATGCCATCAAGTGCCCTGCTCCTTGTGTGTGCTGTCCTTGTTTATAAGCTTTCGTTTTGTCTTGCAGGGTTGCTGGATTGTGACACTGTGTCCCTCTAAAGCCTACGAGTCAGTTTATTTTCTAGCTTTGAAAAAACTCTTCGTTTGTGGGTTTATGGTTACTTTGATGGTAAAGAAAAATGTATTTACTCTTCAGAGTCTTATTGATGGGATAAACTCCTTAAGAGCCTTTGTGGCCTTTTCAAAGACTAACCTTTTGGAATTCTTTGAAGAGACCACCAAGACTTACAATCAGAGCAGGGCCGATGACATCATTTACTAGGATTTTCAGATTTAATTTGATACAGTACCGCATGAGAGACTAATTTTTAAAAAGAGGGACAGCTGGAATTATAGGGGATATTCTGGAGTGGATTCGAATCTGGTTGCAGGGCAAAACACAAAGAGTTGTGGTCAGAGGGATCTCATCTGAGTTGGGAATTGTGGGAAGTGGAGTCCCTCAGGGATCAGTGTTGGGACCCCTGCTGTTCCTCATTTACATTAATGACCTTGATAGGAACATTGAAAGTCAGTTAGTTGCAGATGATACTAAATTGGGAGGTTTTGAGAGCGGTTTAGAGTCTACTAAACTGATTCAGGATTATTAAGTTAAAATTCAGAATTGGGAAGAAATATGGCAAAATGAAATTCAATGCAGCAAAATGTAAAGTTCTACGTGTCAGAAATAAAAACATTTGACAGGATTACTTTATGGAGGATTACTTTATGCTACAATCATCCAAATCAGGTGTGTTAAAGCAGAGAGACATCTAAACCATACAGGACTATGGATCTACAGGAGCAGGGTTCCCCAGTCTCCTGTTACATCCTGTTACTCCCATTACATCTCTTCAGAGCACAGAAACACACACACACACACTCCTGCCCGGAGCACAGACTCGCCTGAGTGGGGAAGTATTTTTCACAGCCCCACTCAGGTGATGCCTGCGTTTAAACAGACCGTCAGTGTGCACAGATAATTACTGTTCCTCACTGCACACCCCAGTTTGCTGAGAGTAGCTCCGTATCAGAGAAGGTGTAACATTTGACAGACAAATTGAGAGTATAACGGTGAAATGGACTCGTAAAATGACTATCCTCAGGGTGCGCTAATTGAATTAATTCTTACATTGTAAAAGAGGCTGGCGATAGGCCTCCAGTCAGCCCCATTTGCACAGCTAAAGAGAAGGGCCTTTGCCTGCTTTTAACCTGATTTCTCAATATGGGCTCACAGCATGAGTGCTCTTCAACTAAACTGCCTGTAATTGGATCAGAACAAGGAGGAGAAGTGGCAGTGAGGGACGCTGGCAGACATTGACACTCGAGAAATTGAAAAAGTCTCACATTTATATTAAACCTGTCCACCCAGAGGACTCAGCGGGAACATTTCTGATTCTCTGCTGAGGTGTCATTTTACCAGCCTTTTTCTCACAGGCCGGTATTTTAAAGAGCCAGAGGACTTGTTGAATCATCAAGACTGACTAGGAGATTCTATTAACGATAACCCAGAGGATTAATTTAATCATCTTAAAGTGTACTTTTTCCAATGTACGTCGTGTTTCAATTGAATATACATTCAACTGTTGTAAGTCACTTTGAGTGAAAGCGTATGCCATGTAAATGTAATGTGTAATGTGTCACATAATGACCACTGGAGTCTGAAAATCACTGTAATGATGACAAGTTTCTGAAATGGACTATTATATGAGTGTGCGCAACAGATTTACTGTTAACCTCAGTCAGTTTTTCACTCTACCATTTTGCATTAATGTGTGGGGGTATTTCTGTAAGGAACAAAGTGAAGTAGAGAATTAAATAAATCAGGTAGAACAGGAACTTTGAAACAATATCATCCCCAGCTTGTGCAAACAGCAGCTACACAGAGAGTGTATACTCTGTATTTTTGTATTTTGTGTGAGAAGCGACTATATACTCCTGGGGAAAACACTTGAGTAAAGTGTCAAATGTCACTGAATACAATCATACCCTGCTTTCATGTAATACACAGAATTGTATTTGTATTCAAACCCCTGGTTCAGTTTTTTTCTTCATCTTTAATAACACTGGTTTGTAATGTGCATTACATTTCGACCAGAATACATTTTTATACGAATAGCTTGTTTTTCTTCTGCAGCAGTATTTGTTGAAACCCGTTTCTCTAGCTGTGTTATGATAAACTGCTTAGAAGAATCTACTTTCCCAAGGGAATCAGTCTTGGGATTTTCAAAAATAGAAAATTATTCCAGGTGAGACTCTTCTGGGATTCATGCTTTCATGGTGACAATTTCTGTTGAAGAAAAAAACATAGAAATGAAACATATCATTAAAAAAATCTGTAAATTTGTATTTTTTACCATCTGTGGCCATGAAGGAAAGGAACCTTATTATACACACATAATTTGGTTTTGTATGTTTAGCCCGCATGTGTGTGTGTGTGTGTGTGTGTGTGTGTGTTTATGTGTGGGTGTTGTGTGTGCGTGCGTGTGTGTGTGTCTGTGTGTGTGCTTCATCCTTGGGACATTGTTATATTACAGTCAAAATCATCAGAAACTGACATGCTGACTTATGTGCCCAAGCAAAACACTTAACTAAAGTTGATAGAGTTATATTTGAGCCTCATTCCTGTGCAAGCAATTGGAGATTTTGAGCACAAAAAATTTATTGTGCAAGCACACCAATCTTGTTTTGAGGAAAAATTAAATGTGAACAAAAAAAAACCTTCCGACTGAGCGAACAAAAATCTATTCTGTGCTCAACAAATGTCTTTGCATGTTTGCTATGATCAATATTTGCAATAAAAACCCCTTTCACTCAGTTTCACTCTATGCCCTCTCACAAACGCTCACTGTGTGCGCTTCCTGGGGGATCTCAAGACATTCCCCAGCCAGCCTGGAGATATAGGGCTCTATCTTTCACTCTGCCTACCCGTTGCCACGACCCGCTACCCGTGAATTACGCATTTAGCAGCTTCCACTATCCCTAAACGGTATCTTGCGGCCACACTACCCGCTATGCATTATGCCGACTCCCTTATTTGCGCCTGGAGGTGTGCCTGTGGGCGTGTTTATGCGCTTTCCCTACAATTGCTATCTTGACCACACACGTTAGGGAAAGCGTACAGCGGGTCCTCAAACCACCCTCTACCCATTTGGGCTTTTACAAGGGCGCTATGCACTGGCACTCAGCAACGGTAATTTTTTCTCTTTTTTTTTTTTCTCATAATCATTTCAGAACTCTTGCGAATGAAGGTAATTTCGGCGACAAGTACGCACACCTGTTTTTGCAGCACGGTCACGCAACTTGCTGTAAAAAAATAGACAGCTGTCCGATTAGAAAATGTAAACGGACGAAACCACGTACTTGTCACCAGAATTACCTTCATTCGCTGAAGAGTTCTGAAATGCCTTCTCGCTGGAAAAAAAAGTTACGTCGCTGAGTGCCAGTGCATAGACCTAATTTTATTTTTTCTAAAATAGGATTTTGTTCTATGCTTCATTTCAGATGGGAGAGGGAGTTGGAAGTGCATGGCGAAACGCATTTTTTTCTTTTTCTTTTTTTTTTTTGAAGTTTCCATCACAAAAGGGGTAGGCTTGATGTTTTTTGTTTTTTTTATTACATACCAAACATTACACAATATGTCAATGTCAAATAATAATAATAATAATAAAAATAATACAATTCATGATTAACTTAACAAAAACAGATCCTCCTCTGTCTGGATTTGACCTCATGCACGAGCAATTTAACTTTGTCTTCGGAGAAACGTGGCGACCTTCCTCTTTCCATCACGGATTTCGGTTTGAGGATTTGGGATAGCGCAGCCTGCTCCTAAAGGCAATGGCACCTGGCGCACTGATTGGTTTAACTGGCGTAGCGCCCAAACCACGCCTATGCATAATATAACAGGTAGCGCAGGTGTTTTAGGGATATAGGCAGGTGTGCAAGATAGCAACTTTTTTAAAGATTATTTTTTTTTGGGGGAATTTTTCCTTTATTCGACAGTTATGCAGTGTAGAGAGACAGGAAGGTTGGCGAGAGGAATGGGGGAAGACATGCAGCAAATGACTCGAGCCGGATTCGAACCCAGGTCGCTGCGGGAAGGACACAGCCTTTATGGTACACGCGCTTAGACCGATGAGCCACCGGGGCGCCCCAAGATAGCAACTTTTGCGGGCGAACGCCTCTTACGCAATGCTACATCCCCAAATAACGGGTTTAGGGACTCTGGCGTAAGATAGGGCCCATAATCCCTCCAGCATGTCCTGGGTCGGCCTCGGGGCCTCCTCCCAGTTGGATATGCCCAGAAAACCTCTTACGGGACGCTTCCAGGAGGCATCCAAACCAGATGCTCAAACCACCTCAACTGACTCCTCTCAAGGCGGAGGAGCAGCGGTTCTGCTCTGAGCCTCTCCTGGATGTCCGAGCTCCTCACCCTATCCCTGAGGGCCAGCCCAGCCACCCTGCGGAGAAAGCTTGTTTCAGCCCCTTGTATTCGCGATCTGTGATCCAGAGAATTATATTGCATTAGATGAAAATAACAGAGCCAAAATACCACTGTTACATTACATTATGTTTCAGTATAAACGTTCATTCTGTTTCACTGGAGACCATCCTAATTTTCTCTCCTCTCAGTCGAAGTCAGAGGAATTTGCACAATCATATTCATGTAGTTCGCTTTTTGTCGGTTGGAATCTCATACTCTGACAATTTGAGAAAAATACATTTCCTGCAACTTTCCCTGCGAAGCATTTTAAAAATAGCAGTACATTTTAAGATATTACTGTGCATTCTTCTGGTCTGTTTAGCACATTGGAAAAGGACTGAAACTATGATGATATAAAATTTGTTTAAACAATTCAGTAACAAACTTTTGCTTGGTCCTTATCCAAATGAAGGGATTATTATGATTACAAAGAGTATTTATAGTGATTGTGATAATGATAATTGTTGTGTTGAATAATAATTATAATAATAATAACAACTAGCACTCTGCCCGTGGGGATCCACGGGTTCTATTTTATGTAACTTCGTGCAGCATTATGATGTCATCACATGCACCTCTATGATGTCATCACGTTGCTATGGTGTTGCTATGATGTTTCCATAAACACCAAGGTGGCTGTCACGCGACGGATGTTTTTATAGTAACTAAAACTGAGTAAGTATCAAGGGGAATACGCTGCGCTGACATTCCGCGCTCAGTGGAACACGAAGTCGCCTGCAAGACAGAGCAAAATAGCGTCGCTCACATTATGCTGCAGATTACGCGCTACTTTCTCTTGCGGCCTGGCATCTGTTTTTTGGGATTCGGGACTCCTGTGGATGAATTGGCTTGGGTTCAAAAGGGGAATCCCCAGGAGAGGACAAAGGGGGAATCCCCCCTGTATGTCTATATTATAATAGCGTCGCCCACGTTATGCTGCAGGTACGCGCCCGGCGGAGTCTAGCACTGATTGGCCGGACACAGTCCAATCAGGACTGTGCAAGACGGAGCCAAACAGCGTCGCTCCCTCTATGCTGCAGATGCGCGCCCGGTGGAATCTAGCACTGATACGGGCCGGCGGAGTCTAGCACTGATTGGCCAGATACAGTCGCCTGCAAGACGGAGCCAAATAGCCAAATCCCCCGGTATCCCCCGCTCCTGGGGATTCCCCGGGATTCCCCCTGTATGTCTATATTATAATAGCGTCGCTCCCGCTATGCTGCAGATACGCGCCCGGTGGAATCTAGCACTGATGCTGCGGAGTCTAGCACTGATTGGTCGGACACAGTCGCGTCTGCAAGACGGAGAGCGGTGCTCACGCTATACTGCAGACTGGTGGAATTAGCACTGAGTGGCGGACACAGTCCAATCAGGACTGTGCAAGACGGAGCCAAACAGCGTCGCTCCCTCTATGCTGCAGATGCGCGCCCGGTGGAATCTAGCACTGATACGCGCCCGGCGGAGTCTAGCACTGATTGGCCGGATACAGTCGCCTGCAAGACGGAGCCAAATAGCCAAATCCCCCGGTATCCCCCGCTCCTGGGGATTCCCCGGGATTCCCCCTGTATGTCTATATTATAATAGCGTCGCTCACGTTATGCTGCAGCTACGCGCCCGGCGGAGTCTACCACTGATTGGCCGTACACAGTCCCCTGCAAGACGGAGCCAAACAGCATCGCTCCCGCTATGCTGCAGATCTGGCGGTGGAATCTAGCACTGATACGGCGCCGGGCGGAGTCTAGCACTGATTGGCCGGATACAGTCGCCTGCAAGACGGAGCCAAATAGCCAAATCCCCGGTATTGGGGATTCCCCGATTCCCCTGTATGTCTATATTATAATAGCGTCGCTCCCGCTATGCTGCAGATACGCGCCCGGTGGAATCTAGCACTGATACGCGCCCGGCGGAGTCTAGCACTGATTGGTCGGACACAGTCGTCTGCAAGACGGAGCCAAATAGCGGTGCTCACGCTATGCTGCAGATACGCGCCTGGTGGAATCTAGCACTGAGTGGCCGGACACAAACGCACACACGCACACAGAGGCCACTCGGCTATTATAATATAGATAATGCACATTGTGAACAGACTGATGTGGGACCTGCTGATATGGGCCACACATCTCACTGCTGCTTTTAAGATGGCGGCCGGAGCGACGGTCTGATGACCAGCAGCACGACTGAGAGCCAGACCTGGGCGACTGAGTCAGACAGCGAGCGACTATCAGACGCGGTGAGGATGAGGATAAAGGAGACGCATCAGCTCATTGCTTCAGTGCAAACGAGAAGCAGTAAATACAGGGTCTGCTGCAGCACAGAACTGTGGGGGATGTAGTCCTCAGGAGACAGTGGGGCGTCTTTAAATACGACACACTTAACAGCAGCGACAGACAGAAATCCTGTGGGGCTCCTGCTTCCACTCAAATGCTGAGCTCATTTTTTCTCTCTCCTCTTTCTCTCTCCATCTTTTGTCCTTTCTTTTTATCTCTGTCTGCTCATGAAAGCAGCGGCGGGGCAGAGGGAATTTCTCTGGCTCTGTATCTCCGTAGAAACGGCCTCTTTCCGCCCGGCTCTGCTGACACAGGCCTTCTCACATCAATCACACTTTTCTACAATCGCTGCATCTTTGTACTGTAACTACGTCCTGTTATCTGACTGTGATTGGAGAGGGGCCCCCGGCGAATGGCTTTGCTCTTCGGGAAATATCAAATCGTCTCGGCCTTGGGTGCTGCATTAGCTACATGGACCCGTGTTTGAAGAGATTCGGACGCAATTATACGGCGTGTTGATGGAAATATGAAAATTTTGCAGAATATTTTGGTGGCTTGCAGGCTTCATTAACTGTATTGATGTTGTATCGTAGTTTTTCTTGTTGCTGTGTTATTTTCCTCAAATTACTGACAGTGGCTTTCAGGAATGTGCAGTGGTGAGGAACCTCGCGGAGACTCTTAGAGACTTAAGCTGTTTTTCAGATTTATTTACTGGCCTGTGCTGTTCCAGCCATTGGAGAAAATGCTTTTGATGTAGCCAGCAGAGATTAGCGGTAGCCACGGTTGAGGGGCCCCATAGACCCATATGGTGAATGGATTAATGTGATTAATATTTCACCATTTGAGTTTGGCTTCATTGTTTACTGGAGTACACACCCTAAAGGAAAAATTAATACTCATTTCAAAGCATTCACAGAGCTCAAAGCTCAATTATAAAACACTGTTCGCTAACAAAAGCATTGTCTGTTCCTGTTTGCCTTTGACACACAATTACAGAGAATTTTATTCACGAGAGCCGAAGAATTTCATTCCCTCCAATAACATTTAAAATTCAAGAGAGCAGAGCATGAGGGATGTGTGATTTCTGATTACAGTAAACACCAAAACGCAATAAAAAAGAAACAAATCTCTCTAAGACAGTTCTGCCTGGAACTGACAACTAGCCTAGCAGCACTGCTCCTTTGGGGAATAGGCATGCTTTCCGTCAGAATGATATATTATGGTCTGACACAGAAATCTCTCTCACATCAATGGTTTGCAAACACTCTGGGCAGATGTACTGTATAAGTTAACTCTAACACTTTGTCCATAAAAAACAAAATAATTATCAAAAGACACAAGTGTAAAAATGCATAAGTTGAGTGTGTCCCAGTCCCTGTATGGCTACAGCATTTGTTTACAATCTTTATTCCAATGCGACATAAACAGAGCAGCTACAGAAAAATAGCTCAAGTATTCACTATCATATAATACTGTTGGGGACTCATGTACACTGTTTCCTTTACCTAAATCTTACACTTTCTCATCTGCGGAGAAGCAGGGAGATGCACACACTGTCTCTCCCGGCTGAATTAACGGTTAATCACAGCTCCCAGCCTGATTATATGAGCTCCACAGCACCGGGTCCTGCTGTAACTCATTTCACGGCCTGATTGTAGCCAGGCATTATTTTAAAGGTGACCTATTATGCTATTTTTCCAAGTTTATATTTTGGTCTTTGACTCCCCTAGAGTACTCCTGATCGCGCAAAGTAAAAAAAAGGGTACTTATTTCGCTCATACTGCCATCCTCAAAAAACCCCATTTGTAGTCCATAGTAGTCTCTGCCTGAAATGCCTCATTGGGGTGGCTCTTCCGCTATGCCCCCCACTCCCCGTGTGCCCACTTTCTTCTGACTGGCCAGCTCTGTGGAGGGCGGATCTAGGCGGGATGAGGCAGCAGAACGCAGTTTTCCTGGTCCGGCTCTTCAGAGTGAAACTGACGCGTCTCCCGAAGGAATCAACGGGCATATTCTGCAATCTAACGCAGTACATGTGTATAGATATAATGAAATTAACTTGTTCTAATAAACGCAACGGCGAAAGTGTAGGACGCAGTGCGAAAGTCTGGCAGCTCAAGCACGAATCGGCAACAGAGGTGAGTACAGCGGTTTTTCTACTCTGTAGCTAGGATGCAGGGAAAGCTAGAATCCACCCCATATAGACACATTTGTAGAACGGGTCGACATGCCTAAGTGTAGACCGGAGACCGTAGAAATCCGGCGGGTCTGAGTTTAGAGGGAAACATGGGGAGTGAGGAGCAGCTAAAAGTGGACCAACAGCTTATGGACTGCTTCGGTGTGTATTAGGACCTGCTGGTTTGTGTGCATAGCTGTGGTGTGTTGTTAGCGTGGAGAAACGAACAGCTTCCGCGCTGGTATATGATGGAGGGGCGAAAACTCCAGGCTAAACGGCCTTTTTGGAAATTGCCCATGGTAATGGTTTACTAATTGCTTCGGAATGACCAGCTTTTCCTCGCGGAAAATGGGCGCATTATCGATAGTGTGCGAGAGCTAGACAGAGCTCTGGTTATGTCATGAACATAATACAGGTTTTACAGACCGTAAGTTCCGTCTGCGTGAACCGTTGCTTATGTGGAGCTAGCGAATCGATCAGTTTTACAGGAAAGAATTTAATATTCAATCGATGGCAATGCAGAGAAATCGTTTGTTATACCGGACACGTTATAGCCTGTGCGCTTCCCTATTGCTTTCACCGGTAGCATCAGAGAGGTTGCCCAGACATTGGAGATGTATCAGGCTGACCCCGGTCATGGATAAGTAAAGCGATCGTTTCAAAAGCACCCAAAAACACACCCCAAGCGCTGCAAAACCTACGTCTGGTCTAACTCCAGCCCAACTCGGCAGACACATACAGCACCTCTCCGGTTAGCTTCAACTGTAGTGGCTACAATCAGGCAACGTTATGATGAAACTGTCACATTGATGCTTACCAAAGTAACACAAGCATACCGATCATAATTGCTGCATATAAGTTAACCAGGAGCATTTTTAATTTGCAGAGCACGTGAACTAACATGCAGTAGCTGATAAGCGGTCATGACTTTGAATGTAATCTGTCGCGCGAAAAATTTGTTTCGCGTCCGGTGTGAAAGCTGCTTAACCCGCCCATAACGCCTGTATTCGCGTCTTTGCATTGACTTTGAATGTAGCTAATCTGTCCCGCGAAAAATTCATTTCGCGTCCGGCATGAAAGCGGTTTGACGTGCCCATAACGCGTGTATTCGCATTTTTGCATTGACTTTGAATGTAATCAGTCGCACGAAAATTAGTTTCGCGGCCGGTGTGAAAACTGCTTAACGCGCCCATAACGCGTTTATTCGCATCTTTGCATTGACTTTGAAAGTAGGCTAATCTGTCCTGCGAAAAATTTGTTTCGTGTCCGATGTGAAAGCAGCTTTATGGATAGTAAGCGACAGCTAGAGAGAGCTCGGTTATGTTATGAACATAATACAGGTTTTGCAGACCGTAAGTTCCGTTAGCACGGACAAGTTGCTTATGTGGAGCTAGCGAATCGATCACTTCTACAGGAAAGAATTACCTATTTAATCTCTGCCTTTTTCGGCTTTTTATTAGCCACAACAATTTCTAAAGGGGGATGAAATTATGTCAAGGTAGTGCAGAGAAATCATTTGTAAACCGGTAGAGCTTCTGCATTTCGCATTGCTTTCATGGTAGCACCAGAGAGCTTGCTCAGACATTTGTGGAGTATCCGGCTGATCCCGGTCATGGATAAGTGAAGCGATCATTAACTGTAGTGGCTACAGTCGGGCAACGTTATGATGAAACTGCCACATTGATGCTTACCGAAGTAACACAAGCATACCGATCAGAATTACTGCATGTAAGTTAACCAGGAGCATTTTTAATTAGCACGGCACGCAAACTAACATGCAGTAGCTGTTAACCGAGCGGTCATAACCACAGAGACAAACCATTGCAATACAGGTTTTACAGACAGCAAGTTCTGTTACTGTGAACAGTTGTACCAAGCATCCAAATTACAAACAAGTATTAAAAGTTAGCTCAAATGAGGTTTATGTTCACACACCTTCTGTAGAATTTCCCCTGATATCACTTTTGCATATTTAGGACACAAACATAAGCAATAGTAACTTGGCTACGTTAGCCGCTGTGCTACAGCCACAATCAACTGGCTATCACATCAGGTTGGCTTATGCAGTAAAAGCTGCTTACAGCTTCTGTGTCTGTGAGTCACGGACAGTCGAGACCAATACAGGCTTTATCTTCAGATATTTTACAAAGCCTGCGTTTGAAGCCAGTTGTTAGTGCTAACTATCGCTAGCGGTCCTGCTAGCCACCCGTAACACGTTAGCTTCACTTACATTATTTGCTGTTATATCGTTACTTACAGCTTGTGGCTCCGAGCGCTTGATCGATGCAGCTGCTTTGGTTTGAGAAGCAGCTGAAACGCTTATCCTGTTTCGAATTATCCTTTATTTATAAAGCTGTCTTTGCTGAAATGCTGAGCACAAGCAGCTAACGTTACTTTTGGCTGTGGCTGTTTGCTGCCAGCAAACAAAAAAAGCTACCCACTGATTTCTGGTGGCATCCTCTTTTGGAAGAGAAATAAGTGTTTTTCTTTGCGTCCAAAAGTAAACGGACAAGCAGCTTTGGGAGAGATACTGACAAAATTGCACCTCAAATGATCTGCGGTTCTTCTTTTGTATTTCCAAACGTGTAGACGCTACTAAGGTATAGTATGATCTGCCGTTGATAGTGCCTGCTAGAATAGTGTCCGGTGTGGGCAGGTCCAGCGCCGTTATTGGCTCTGGCTAGGTCTGTACTAATTGGACGGCACAACCTGACGTCAGGTTTTGCCCAGATCTCGCGAAGATTTCGGGAGGAGCTGTTCAGCGAGGAAATCACGTTCACGAAATCACGTTTTTGGATTACGGCAAAACCCCTGTATCTTATGTTTAGAAACTTTTCAGAGGTTGAGTATGGACAACCAACATTATAACATTACTAATATGTATTAAAAGAAGGATCGATGACGCATCAAAATGTTGCATCAAACGCCAAATGTTTTTAAATGCCCACTAAAGCGTCAGTAGCATCAATATTGACGGATGACAACAGCACCGAGAAGCAAGCCGTATGTGTCACTCTCCAAATATTCAAAAAACAACCTTTAATTTTGAAAACACCTTTTTTTAAGTGATGACAAGGTGTGACATTCAGCTTACTGTGCATTAAACATTTTATATATAGGCATAATTTACCTCCTGAATTTTGCTGTCTAGTAAGCTAACATTATTATTTATTTTACTTCACCCAGCTGCGAGTTAGCAGTGTGAACTGTGAAGTTCTTATCAATGTACCTTGAGTCCAACTGCAGATCATTTGATGACTTAAATGCCAGCAAAATAATTGTTTTTTGTTCAAAAACCGCCACTTGGTTAAAAGGCGGTTATATTGGTTTTGACAACTAGATGTGAGGTTTCTGATAATTGTGTGCCACTAACCATGACCAGGCAAAATTGTTGAATAACCCAAAAGACAAACGCTTTCTATTGAGTTGACGCTCGAGAAATTGAACAGTGGCGAAAAATGAAAAACTGACGCTTGTTGACGTGCGTCATACACCACCAGTGGGCATTGGGCTTAATACGCTGAAGGGCTTTACACATTCTGAACTTTAGCTCCTGAGCTCATCCCAGAAAATAACACATATGCAGATACAGTACACACAGTCCATGGGCAAAATGTATTTTCACTTACTATTAAAGCCAATTGCCTGTTTCTGGTCTGAAACCTGGAAAAGTGAAGGTAACTTACATTAGTGCTGCTACTGCTCACAGTAAGTGGTGCACATCCACTGTTCCAAAGACAGATCCGCCCCTGCGCCCTGTCAATCACAGCCCCTAACTCCGCCCAAGCCCATCTTCAGAAGCAGCGATTTAAAGGAGCCTGTGACCCATCAGTCATGTGATATCACAGTGACCCAACACAGTAAAGGGGGTTATCATCATCTGTGTTCTCAACTTTTCACCATACTGAACAAAATTATCAGATTATATTTTACTGAGAAACTAGAATCTTGAAGTGCTCACCTTCTGCGCAGCTATTATTCTCTTTATTTGTTTTCCCACAATTTGTAAATACAATATTTTGATGCTGTGTGGCAGTGCTGTGAGTCAGAGCAGTGTCTTTAGCACAGGCCAGTAATGGCTCTTTGCCTTTCCTGGCCGCTATCTGGGAGCTCTGCAGGTGTGAAGAGTTTATTCCAGCAGAGAATTTCATTTCTGCTCCCTCAAGCAGAACACATCCTCTTAAAGCACATGAACCCCCTTAATAATGCATTATACTTTGGCTGATTAAGTACTGGAGCAGCCGACAGGCAAAGCTGGAGAGCCAGTTATTTCAGTTAAAACTGCACCTGCTGGCTAATTTGTACTTTCGATATGCACATCAGATGAGCTCGAGCCACCTTTACCCTGAATGCACTTCGAAATCACATGCTGTAATTGGTTCACTTGTTGATATTGCTTAATGTTGTGAGTGAATGTTACACTTGGGCAGTATTCTCTGAATCTGGGTTAGATTGAGATTCCTGAGTCAATCAGCCAATGAATTGCTTTGGCAGTAGAAACACTGGCTGTGCAGTGCTGTCATTGGCCAGAGAGAATAAACCATCATTATATGTAAATAGCTGGAGGCAGCTTCTGCGATACACTGCATTCCCATTCCCAGGCTAAAGTCACTCAAATCTGATCTTTTGCTGTAATATGACACAGATCTGATGTTTTCAGCGCTCTGAGGACACAGAATTACAATCTTTAAATCTGATCTTCAAATCCGTGTTGAGTTACTTTCATATGTGTCCAAGATCAGATTCAGCTCTAATATGTGGCCGTGTGACATGAATGACAGCGGTCAGATCTGAATCTGTGTGGCTTTTGGCCTGTACACATTCAGCTGAGCTCAGATAAAACATTAAAA
This sequence comes from Gymnothorax javanicus, assembly GCA_029692085.1. Taxonomy (NCBI): domain Eukaryota; kingdom Metazoa; phylum Chordata; class Actinopteri; order Anguilliformes; family Muraenidae; genus Gymnothorax; species Gymnothorax javanicus. Next base: position 175,980,008 of record CM056195.1, read on the forward strand.
ACTAGCCGTCTGGCTTTTTTCAACCTCATCACTTACAACTGACAAACTGTATGCTGTCCTACAGGGCAAAATCCTTTCAATTTATTTGTCCATTTTCTCAGTTTGAATCAGGTTTTGATAGCATCAGTGCTCTCACAAATATGAGATTTGTTTTTTGCTGGTGACGCACATGACTCACAGGAAAACATGTCAATGTGCAAATGCCTTTCATTTTTGGGGACCGATACATTCACATCACAGATAGATGCAAGTCACTTGTAATTATGAATTAGAACCATTAAGACATGCAAGTCTGATCTGAGCAAAAAAAATCAGAATTGAACAACGAGGCTTGTAATGTGAATGGAGCATAACTCTCTAATATGAGGAGTCCAATGGTTAGCGCATGTGATTTTGGATATTTCTGCCATCAGAGTTTATGCAATGGGTACCACGATGGGGAAACATGAACACAAATAAAGTGTCGAGCACAATCTTCTGTGCGGCAGAAAAGCAAAAAAGAAAGAAGCAATTGGTCCACTGCTGAGACATTTTGTGTCCAAAAAGTACTGTTCAAAAATATGACCACTGTGTCGCAGTAGAGTTTAGAATGGGCTTTAATGGGGAAATGTGCTTTTTTTGGCACTAGAAGATTCTTTGGCAGCACAGGATGCAGTACATGCAGTAACCAGTGGGAACTAAATCCCTGGACCTCTGGAAAAAAACACCCTCCCCACAGCACATCTACCTTAACATTTTAATGCTGCAAATGCGCCAGATCTCGACTTGTTAATGCTGGTGTTCTGTACGACAGCCAGGACGTCCCCCGAGACGTCCGTACACACACATCTTAATTACTCATTACCTAAGGGGACATGTCAATCACACACAAGGACATATGAAGCCATGAATGTTCAGCCTGGTCCCCAGACAGCAAAGCCAGATTGTTAATTAAGACTCAGGACTTGTACCAGTGAAGCACAGAGCACACATGGCTGTTGCTTTCAGCAGGGGGTCTGAATCTCAGTGCAGTGGGACCACTGTATCTGCGGGTTTCAGTCCAACCTCAGCTGCAATCAAATACATTGAACAAGCTGTAATAATTTTATTGCTCTTATTTTTTTCAAGTCAGTAATTTCATTGTTTGGAGGGATTAGTTCTTAATCAACAGTTTGCCAGAAATAGCTTTTCAAAGCCAGAAAGATTATTCATAATTCCCAAATTCATATTGTGCCAGTTGCATTATATGGCAATAACATCAAGAGAGGTAACAAATGAAGGACTGAGGTTAATCAGCTCCAATCTCAGCTGTTGGATATAAGTTTTTATTTCTCTTTTAACCCCTTAAGCCCTGAGCCTCTTTTTCAAAAATGGCAAGCCCAAAATGAAATGAGTATATCTCTGCAACTATTTGGTCCATTTGAATGATCTTGGTATCAGAATAAAGGTAAAACCATTTGGGATTTCTGCCATGGTGTAAAAATCAGTGTATATGTCACTGAGTCAGAGTAAATGAAGATGGAACACAGTATAAATCACAGATCTCATTTTACACCAAACAAAGTTTTACTTCTATCCCTTGTAAACTTAATTAGTTGCAGTCTGAAACCTCTTAAAATTTACAGCACAGAATCTCACCATTATCTGTGCCAAAGTTTATTCTAATCAAGTAAATCAGAACAAAATAAGAGAGGAATGTCTAGGTGGCTTCTCCTAAATTGGCAATTCAGGTACCTTGTGTGCCAAATCAGATTTTTCAGATATTAAACTGCAAAACTCATCTAATTTCACTTATATGTCACTACAGGCATACATTACACCCAAATACAACCAGTTTTAAATTTTTAGAATTTATAATTTTTTTATTATTATTATTTCTGCCAGTCCTATAGCCAATACAATTTCCCATTCAAAGACACGAAATACAACGAAATGAAGTTTGGCTCCATTGGAGCAGATTTATTTATTTATTTTTTTAAAAAGCAAATTAATAAGATTATGAATACAAAAAAGGTTAAAAAAAATGGTGAAAAAAAGTCAAAAGAATAAAAACCCCAGTAATTATTTATACAAGCAAAATGGTGCTATTGTCTTACTATATGCGCGCCTGACCAGGGACTTGAAAACTAATCACCTGCGCTGTAGCCCTACACCCTAACCACTAGGCTATACCATTTGACAGTGACATAAAGAATATGTCAAAAAAACAAGTCACTCAACTTGTTTGTACTGTTGCGCCCTCAGAATTCACGCGTTTCTGTCAGAAAACAACTTTGAAAATGACGGTTGAATATTTAGCGGATAATTATACCAATAATATTGTCGCGCTATTTAAGTACATTCGAATGGCCCATGGACTCGGTTTGACACACTGGGAACGCAAGGCTCTACCTCTGGCTAGCTTTGTGCGATAAAGGTGCTTTAGGGCTCGTTGGAAACGTCAGAAGCCATAGAATCAAATGGTTACCGGCAAAGCCTTACTGACAGCATCACAAGCCGATCACAGAGAGGAAAATACATTGCAAGCAAGCTGAATGCTGAGGAACTGAGATCTTTGAAGCAATGCTCGAGAAGAAAAACTTGCCTTGAGACTTGCAGGTTTAGTTTCGTTATAACACGCACACATTGAGATAACAATAGCAAGCGTGTATTTACCCTCAAACAGTTTTTATTATTACAAAATATAAAAGGTAAGAAATTTCTTTGCTCATCTCTGTAGACTGTAAAGTGTATGCCTACCTTTCTTTGAGTGTGGTGTCGGTTTAAAATGACAGGGCTCAAATCATTGGATTCTGTGGACTTCCCTCTTTCATATGAGGTATCGTTTTTATGCATAGCACAAATTCAGGAGAAATTCTAGCAATTCAGCACTGATATGATTTTATCCTATGTTTTGCTGCATGCTCATTTACTTGCTTGGTGCTTGAATTGTATTCGGTTGAGGTGAAAATGGTCTACATGAGCTTTTTGCTTAGTTTCTTCGCAAAATGTGGATATGCCGCATGACAATGTTGCGATCTGGAAACATGCTGTATTTATTATGTGTAACCACCGCCCTCCAGTACCGGGGCGTAGGGCTTAAGGGGTTAAACATATCAACATAATGTAGATTTCCCTTATTACCATTAACTTTGTCCTTAAATTAATAATTCGTCATCTACCAATTGCTAGAATTGGTGGCAATGTAACAGGGCTTTCAGCTATTTGCAGAAAATTGATTTAGCTCACTCTTTAATTTAACAAGTTACTGGTAATTTGCCATTCATCCAAGCAAATGTTTGCAGTATAAGCCGATAAGCACTACATTCCTGCATTAATGCTATTTTACATGTCATATACAGCCATTACTGACAAAATGTGATCAAAGTTATCCAGCGTGTGAAGTATCTAGTTGAATTATTGGATTGTCACAATAATTTGATTGCTATTGCGATTGCAGAAAGAAAAAAAAACAGCTGACAAAAAGGGTCTCCAGGATTGAGTATGAGAGCCACTGGTTCAGAGAGATGAAAGCCTGTGATGACCTTGGTGTTCATCGCACAGAGAGGTCCGATAGGACAGGGAGCTCTCAGCAATATTCATTCCAGGAGATCCCAGAATTCCAAGCTTGTTCCTGAGAGCATTGCAATTGGTTGGAATATATGTGCTGTATTTATTTATTTATTTATTTATTTATTTATTTTGCAATAGGACTGTACAGTGGAGGACAAAATATGTGAATATCCCTGATAAGGTCTCCACATTTACTCAATTACAAAACCATCCACTGTTTCATTTAATTTCAAAAACTAGAATCTTCCAGAAAGCTGCTCTCACTCTCCCTAAATTGGGCTCCGTTGCAGACACGTGACCAGCCCATATTCCTCACGCAGTTAAGTGAAAACAAATTATTTCCCCCAGCGGGTTCTCCTTCCTTGCCGAGATTGGTCTGCAGTACTGCGGGAAGCGACCGGGAGCGCGACTGAAGCTGTGGCCGTGCCAATTTCAGCACCGCGGACAGCGGCCGGGAGATCAGACGGAGATGCGGCCGTGAAGCTGACAGCTTCACAAAGCTGGTATTGATGGCAGTGCTTTAGTCAGATAATTTTGCCATCCCTTGAATACAACTGAAATATGCAGGATTGAAGCATTTTTTTTTTTTTAAGAATTACGCAGTGAATGTGTCTTATGAAGGAGACTAGGGGTTAAACTGAGTCCCGAAATTTACAGGCAGTTTACATGGGATACATACCAGATTAATTTGTAATTGAAATGTCCAAAAAAAAAAAAAAAAAAATCATCTTGTGGAAAGACTGCAGGTAAATGGAGGATGTTTTGTTAAGGAGAGGATGTAGATCTGTCCTGAATTATATAGCTCTTTTTTTAAAATCTATCTATTTCTAGAGGCGGAATATTAATCGGAATGAAAATTTGTATATTCCTGGATAAAGTGCATTTAAAAGCTTGAATGCATTCTAAGTTTCCAAAATGCCCGTTCTTGTGTCTGAATGTTTTTTCAGAACTTTCCAGGTGCATTGCGGCATTCGAGATGTATTCTAACTGGCTGGAACGGCATTCCAACAGCATTCAAAACATTCTGATCGATTCGAGGGTGAAACTGGTGAACAAATCCTGCCAGAATGCACCTCTATTGAACCAGAATGCACCTCGAATGCATTTTGATTGCTGCAGAATCTATTTCGATATTAAAACAAAATGCACTTTGAACATTGGAATTTTTCATTGGCTGGAATCAGTGGTGGCTGGTGAACTGGCGATAGGGGAGGCTGAAACCCATCCCTTAAAAATAATGATTGGTCATGACCTGTTTTCAATAATTCATTTAACTTACCATGACAGAGACTCCGAAAACTCTCAACATTATCAGGTGTGGCCAGTTTTCATTAATAACGCATAGGCCCTACCTGTTAACTCACGCATTCGGCATCAGTTTTAGTGGCATATTTACGTTCCCCTGCTGTAGTCAGCAATTACTCAATCAACGCATATGGAATGCTCGTGTTACATTCTAAGTACATTCTGAGTATTCGAGCTGCATTCTGTTTGAATTCTTGGACGTTCCAACCATATTCACCGGCCAATCCGGGAGCGTTCTGACTGCATTCGAGGTGAATTCGTACAGCATTCGAGGCACCTTAACCAGACTTCGGGTGGAGTTCAGGCAGCAATTGAACCGCGCTTGTACGGCATTCGAAGTGTATTCTAAATACTCTGACTGCATTCTAACAGCATTCTAAATATTCCTACTGCATTCCAACTACATTCAAGCTGCAGTCGAGAACTAATATGCCCAGAATGTGCAAGAATCATTTGAGGCGGGTTTGAAGCGCATTCTAAGTATTTGAACGGCATTCTTTCAAAGCTGTAAGAATTTTGGTAAATTTGAAATTCCCGCCCAAATGTTGCGCAAATTCTTCATTCCGGCTGGTTCTGCTTGATTACTGCTGATTTTGAATAAGTGTGACGGGGGCATAATAAAATCAGGGAGGAGTGAGAAATAAACAGGAAGTGAGGACATACTTGGTCAGCATTTGCCTAAACAGGGTCCTGCAGTCTCGTGGGGTTTGCTCCAAATGAGGCGAAGTCCACAGAACAAGTCCCATAAAAAGCCAATTCAGATGCCACTTTAAAAAAAGAGTGTAAAAGTATATTTCCTGTACATTTTTACAGCTGTAACATGGGGAGAATGAAAGAGGTGGCATTATCAGAGGGGTTGGGGACTATATTACTGCGTCCTATAAGCCATAAAACACAGGCCTGCTCGTAGTGAAGGTCTACTTTACAGTCAGGGTGTGTGTATATTCAACCTCCATTCTCCATCCCTTCATAACCTCCTGCCTTCCCATTTTCCACCATGGCCCTTCACTTTCATTCAGCTGGTAAAATATTTATTTTTATTTTTTCACTGGGTCTTGAGCTTTATGGACCATCCAGACCATTAAACAAGAATGCAAGACTTTTTTTATTTATAGTGTGGAAAGATATTTTTATTGGGGAAAATCTTGCTTGCATACACATGCACACTATGCTCATTCGATACATTCATATGCGCTAAAGTGTGCTCTGATAGCCAGAGTTTTTCATAAGTATGTGCATATCTTTTTCTCTGCAGTTTTGAATTGTGTCATTCTTCTCAAAGCCACAAATTAATGGTTAAATGCTGTTAATTGTGCAGTTAGTGCATGTGATCTGGCCTCAGGGTGAACAGATGGAGCATCTGAACAGCTCATGTAGAATTTCACTGGGGACCCCTGAACATACAGCCACTGTTCCACAATATCATCAGCTTTGTTTTTCTGTGTTAGTGGAGAAGATTTAACATATTTAAAATACACTCCATCTTCAGCAGATGTGTTACATTCACTCCATCCTGAACAGATGTGTCACATTCACTCCATCCTGAGCAGATGTGTCACATTCACTCCATCCTGAAAGATGTGTCACATTCACTCCATCCTGAGCAGATGTGTCACATTCACTCCATCCTGAGCAGATGTGTCACATTCACTCCATCCTGAGCAGATTTGTTACATTCAATCCATCCTGAGCAGATGTGTCACATTCACTCCATCCTGAACAGATGTGTCACATTCAGATCCATCCTGAACAGATGTGTCACATTCACTCCATCCTGAGCAGATGTGTCACATTCACTCCATCCTGAGCAGATGTGTCACATTCACTCCATCCTGAGCAGATGTGTCACATTCATTCCATCCTGAACAGATGTGTCACATTCATTCCATCCTGAACAGATGTGTCACATTCACTCCATCCTGAACAGATGTGTCACATTCACTCCATCCTGATCAGATGTGTCACATTCACTCCATCCTGAACAGATGTGTTACATTCACTCCATCCTGAACAGATGTGTCACATTCACTCCATCCTGAACAGATGTGTCACATTCACTCCATCCTGAACAGATGTGTCACATTCACTCCATCCTGAACAGATGTGTCACATTCACTCCATCCTGAACAGATGTGTCACATTCACTCCATCCTGAACAGATGTGTCACATTCACTCCATCCTGAGCAGATGTGTTACATTCACTCCATCCTGAACAGATGTGTTACATTCACTCCATCCTGAGCAGATGTGTCACATTCACTCCATCCTGAGCAGATGTGTCACATTCACTCCATCCTGAGCAGATGTGTCACATTCACTCCATCCTGAACAGATGTGTCACATTCACTCCATCCTGAACAGACGTGTCACATTCACTCCATCCTAAACAGATGTGTCACATTCACTCCATCCTGAAAAGATGTGTCACATTCACTCCATCCTGATCAGATGTGTCACATTCACTCCATCCTGAGCAGATGTGTCACATTCACTCCATCCTGAACAGATGTGTCACATTCACTCCATCCTGAGCAGATGTGTCACATTCGGCTCCATCCTGAACAGATGTGTTACATTCACTCCATCCTGAGCAGATGTGTCACATTCACTCCATCCTGAGCAGATGTGTCACATTCACTCCATCCTGAGCAGATGTGTCACATTCACTCCATCCTGAGCAGATGTGTTACATTCGCTCCATCCTGAGTAGATGTGTTACATTCACTCCAACCTGAGCGGATGTGTCACATTCACTCCATCCTGAGCAGATGTGTCACATCCACTCCATCCTGAACAGATGTGTTACATTCACTCCATCCTGAGCAGATGTGTCACATTCACTCCATCCTGAACAGATGTGTTACATTCACTCATCCTTAACAGATGTGTTACATTCACTCCATCCTTAACAGATGTGTTACATTCACTCCATCCTGAGCAGATGTGTCACATTCACGCCATCCAGAACAGATGTGTCACATTCACTCATCCTGAACAGATGTGTTACATTCACTCCATCCTGAGCAGATGTGTTACATTCACTCCATCCTGAACAGATGTGTCACATTCACTCCATCCTGAGCAGATGTGTCACATTCACTCCATCCTGAACAGATGTGTTACATTCACTCCATCCTGAGCAGATGTGTCACATTCACGCCATCTAGAACAGATGTGTTACATTCACTCCATCCTGAACAGATGTGTCACATTCACTCCATCCTGAGCAGATGTTTCACATTCACGCCATCCAGAACAGATGTGTCACATTCACTCATCCTTAACAGATGTGTTACATTCACTCCATCCTGAGCAGATGTGTTACATTCACTCCATCCTGAACAGATGTGTCACATTCACTCCATCCTGAGCAGATGTGTTACATTCACTCCATCCTGAACAGATGTGTTACATTCGCTCCATCCTGAGCAGATGTGTCACATTCACTCCATCCTGAGCAGATGTGTTACATTCACTCCATCTTGAGCAGATGTATCACATTCACTCCATCCTGAGCAGATGTGTTACATTCATCCCATCCTGAGCAGATGTATCATATTCACTCCATCCTGAGCAGATGTCTCACATTCACTCCATCCTGAGCAGATGTGTTCCATTCACTCCATCCTGAGCAGATGTATCACATTCACTCCATCCTGAGCAGATGTGTTACATTCACTCCATCCTGAGCAAAAGAGATCCATCTTGAGCAGATTCACATTCATCCATCCTGAACAGATGTGTCGCATTCACTCCATCCTGAGCAGATGTTACATTCACTCCATCCTGAGCAGATATATCACATTCACTCCATCCTGAGCAGATGTGTTACATTCACTCCATCCTGAGCAGATTTGTCACATTCACTCCATCCTGAACAGATGTGTCACATTCACTCCATCCTGAACAGATGTGTTATATTCACTCCATCCTGAACAGATGTGTTACATTCACTCCATCCTGAGCAGATGTATCACATTCACTCCATCCTGAACAGATGTGTTACATTCACTCCATCCTGAACAGATGTGTCACATTCACTCCATCCTGAACAGATGTGTTACATTCAATCCATCCTGAGCAGATGTGTCACATTCACTCCATCCTGAACAGATGTGTCACATTCACTCCATCCTGAGCAGATGTGTCACATTCACTCCATCCTGAACAGCTGTGTCACATTCACACCATCCTAAGCAGATGTGTTACATTCACTCCATCATTATCCTTGTTGTGGCATCTCACTGGAAACAATTATTAATTCCACAGAGCAAAAAAACATTAAAATAAGTAGTAGTAATAATAATAATCATAATAATAATAATAACAAAAATAAGTGTAAGACTGAGAGGAGCTATTTTAGACTAAAAGGATCAGAGGATGGTTAAACACAAAAACAGCACAGTGTCCCCTTTAAGAACCCAGCAGTAAAGGTGAAATACAGCGTGATTTCAGCTGAATCCGACTGTCAGTTGAGTCAGTCCCACAGACTTTTGGCCTACAGTACGTACTACAACACTGACTGAAATGTCCTGCGTCATTTTGTGAAGTTTACCACAGTGCAGGGCTCTGAGCATGAATAAGACTGGAGCTCAGACATCAATCACTGATTTGCTAATAACCCATGTTAAATTAAATATAAAGAGGCACTAACACAATGTCTGCAAATAGCCATATGATTAGACCACATTACCTGTACACTGTAAAACCACTGTGTTGTTTTTCCACCGTGCTTGCATCAGTAACCCCATAAAACCTAAAGACCCATGTGTGCGTCTGTTAAATGCAGCTGCTGTATTCAAACCTGTATGTATTCAGGCCTATTTCTAGCAAAGATCTTTAGGTTTCCAACCATTCTAAATATGACCTGCTGAATTACTGGGAAATCTGTACAAAATCATGTACAAGATCTAGAAAGTTTCCATTTGGTGTCATGCAGTGGTCATAAAAACATGGCGTTCCGGGTTTAATTTTATGTATGATGTAGCTTTGGTGAACAGATTCAAAATACAAAAGTGACGTTGTCCTAAAATGAAAAATAAATAAATAACTTTGAGCTTACTTTAGGGAGAAGGGTTAAGTTCTTTGTCCTATTTTGCCACTTACTTTCTTTCGTCTTTAGCAATTCATCTGTTGCAGACTTTCAAACATGGGAAATTAATGTACGGAGTTAAATTGTCCGTCTTCATATCTTCATGTTCTGATGAGACGGATGACTGTCTCTGCTGCTGTCGCTGTCATTCCAATCGTTGGAAATGTCCGACGTTCGTGAAGTTGCAGGGTTTTATCTTTTGTTTCCCGGTTGGATCGTAAATGATTCGTCGTCGGACATAATGTAAATCGCTTTGCTTCAACTGACATTCAGCTATGGGCTACATCAGCTAGCCTTTCTGTGACGTCACTTGGGTCACGTGACCAGCTGTTCATTAACCTTTGTTTTGGATAGAGGCTACTGACTTGGACAGCCAAAATTCGCCATGAGAGGTAAAACAAAACGGAAAGCACTACAGGTAGTGTAATTACAGGGCAATTAATGTGCAATAAAACCATAATTTAAAATAATTACTGATGTTGGCATGAATCCGTTGAGTCCTGCAGCCAATGAGCATGAGCAGGAGGGGACATTAGGATTCAGTCTCAGAGCAGCTCCAGTGTAATGTGTTCTGTGAGGAGCTCTCAGCTGAGAGGGAGGGCTGGTGATTCCAGTCGCCTTTATTTCATCTCCTTCCTTCCGTTCCTTAGACCTGACCAGGAAATCCATCGAGGGCCGCCATCAGTAAGAAAATGCCAGTCCAGTCAATTTATCTTCAAAGAGTGAAGTATACTACTTAGATTCAACTAAGATCTCCTGAGCCAGGAAAAGAAGGCAAATAGATCCTTTGCAGAAAAACTTCCTTTGCAGATTTTTTTCTTTTTTCCAGAATGCATGACGTATAAATGAAGAACCTATTCTCCTCTCCTCATCTGTCTCACCTCCACCATGTGTAAAACTCACATTGCATCGATTTGATGTTTGAGGGACGAAATCTCTTCGATTTATATCGTTTTCTCACACCTCTGCCGCCCTAAATGGGAGGAGCTGAGAACAAGACAAAGAGGTAAGGAAACTATGGAAGAAGATAAATTATAAGTGTACTGAATAAGCCCATTATGTTAGTTATTATAAAGCAATAAGAGACAAAGAGCTTTAATTATACAGGGCTCAGCCTGTCAATGGAGCTGGGAGGACATCATGACCCGCACGAAGCTTCTAATTTACACCGGTTAGTGAGCGGACGTTCATTGGAAAAACAACAATTCTTATTTTTCTCATTTTTTTTTTCTCACAATTGTCTGTTTAGTTCAGATTTGCAGTACTGTACTGTAGTTATTCTGCCATAATTGATGGTGTGGGTAACATTGAATCTATTTCTGCTAATTTATCTCAAGAACACCCTTGCAGTTCTTCCACACAGAGGCTGTGTTTCTCAGGAAGGTGATGCAGCACGGTGAGACTCCAGTGAAGAAGAATCCGGCTCTTTTTTCTGCAGGAAGCACATCTGTTTCCAGCACTGAGAGTCCCTTCTCCTGTAAGAGATGGAAATTTGGATCGGAGAAGAACTCTCCTGAGATCATCATTTAAGCAGCAACAAAGGGCCCTTAAAATATTTAAAAACCACTGACTGCGCACTTTGAAATCTGAAATGTGAGATTTACTGAGGTTCAACACAACTGTATTAAGCAGCTTGGGTTATTAATTACACTCAGTTAATAATCTAAAAGTACACTTTGAAATCACTTAAAACAGGGAAATGGAACCCGTTCACATAAAATTATTTCAGCAAAAAAAAAAAAAATTAACACAAATTGACTAATTACAGCCACTATCCAGCATCTTATTTTCCTCCCTCATTAAATATGCGCTGTATTGAAGAGATGGGGGGAAATGATTCTGTGCTCTGATTGGCTGCCTCTTTCTGGCACAGAGTGAAAATGGCGGCCGACAGCACTACCTGGGCTGGGCAGTGGTATGCAAATTAATCTACTTGTGATGTCGATAGTGGCACAGAATCAAAACTAAGTGTTCAAGTGCACGATTTCTAAGGAAATAGACTGCAGCAACAATGCTGAAATGATATAGTTTCATATTTTTTGTTGATATCAGGCAGTGGGAGGACCAACACACACTGCTAATACATTTTTTTTGAGCGTTTGACATTTTTAACCAAACCTACTCTGGACCACGTTGTCTTTCTCTGAGCGTCAAGGTTCACAATCAAGTTCTGAATGATTTTATAAATTTATAAATTTATTTTGTGTATCCAGAGGCTGTGCTTGTTAGAAAGCTTTCTGCCACAGCAATATTTTAGCCATTTCTTCCTTCTCATAAGCATCACATGACAAAGCCAGAAAGGGAGGGATGATCCTGTGATGAGGAGGACGTTATTTTGTTATTGGGTTATAATTTGTTTTGTACTTTAAGTGCTCAAGCTGTGAACACTCATGTTCCAATGAGATTCATTTAATTACTTCTGGAATGGACACGGTTTTTTTTTTGCCTACATTGCTAAGCAACGCTTTAAATGTTGAAAGCAAAATAGTGCACAAACTCTGAGATACCTGTAATTAAAAAATGTCTAATATAACTGGTACTTTGGCTTATTAAAGGCGTAAAAAACAGAAAATAATATTTTCCATCAGGTTCAATGGTTCAAATCAACATGAATCAGCTGCAGAGCATTTTTGTGAATGCAAATTTTCTAAACCATTTCTAATTTGAATTTAAATGCATTACTTTGGCATGAAGGTATACTTGCATGGACTTGCTTTTACAGAAGTTGATATGCAGTCATTTTCAGAAATGAGTGCTGTGTAATTGCACTGAACCCTAAATTAGTGTGATGCCACATCCACATCACTGAAGCTCAGTACATTAGCCAAAGGGTACAGGAAAACACAGCCTGGCATAATGAGTGAAGCAGACAGTTTATTTAAACTAATCTCACCATCTTTCTGACAATGAAGTGTACTTAGTTCTTAGGTCTCCAATAAAACTAAATAGATCTAAAACCATGCTCGCGCAGCCAGTGGCGATTCTAGAGTGTGCTGGGGCCCCTAGCAAAAATTCCCAAGGGGCCCCTCTGACAAGCGTTAAACATATTTATAAATAATCTGAACCCCCTCTGACAAGCAGGGCTGTAGTGGTAAAATCAGGGGTGGGTAAACCATGAATTCTGTGATCAGATGGACCACGATGCAGTAAGGCAGAGACAGGCGGTGTCGTGGTGGAGTAGGCCTATATTTTGTACCATACTGGACCGTGTCATCAGTGTCAAAATTGTTGGTTATGGTTATGATGATATTGTGGTTATTGTTGAATGTTCATTTTGTGAAAAGAAATGGGGAAACTACCTGCAGTCTGTTACCCAATGTTTTTATCCTATGCTCATGTGTGACCATTAGACTGTACCAAGGACATCACTGAGTGCTCTCTCATGCCTTCACAAAGTCACTATATCCAATTCCATTATTAAAAGTAATGTTGAAGAAGATTCCAGAATTAATAAATCTATTGTAAGTGTTTTAAGTGTTTATTAATCAAAATAAAACAGCACAAAACATATCAGCAAGCCTACAAAAAAAAAAAAAAAAAAAGATCAACCAACTGTGTCCTCATACAGAAAACAAAAAGGTCAGAGCAGGGTCTGTTTAGAAAAACAAAACAAACAAAATAAATGGCACCTCTCTAGGAACCACAAATGTAACTGCATTACAGAAAAATGCTTAACTGTTGGCCTAATGATGAATACTGAGTCCCACAATGTCCACTACACTGTAACTCAAAGCACTGCCCAGAGGGCAATCTACCCCTTCCTAAAAGACCTACAAAAGCATGTCTGAACGTCTAATCAAGTACTACAGCCCAGGTCCACGGTCACACACGTTTTTGCTATTAAAGGAGCTCCCCTTCGCCCGTGAGAAAAATACGCTTTGTTCCGCGCTGTACAGCAACGCATTAAACATAACTCGCTACTCTCTAGCAAAGAGCTGTGTACAATAGTGGTAACGTCATTGTCACTGACTGAATGCGTCATCTTATGCAAACCAAAACAACCTTTAAAAAATCGTGAAGTATTGCTCTTTGGACTTACTTTGTAATCGAGGCCTTGTGTTAGCATTTGTAGGAGGTGAGACACTGCAGGGACGCTTCAGAAATCGCCTAATATCCATTTTAGCACAACCTAACTTCTACAGACTTCTACAAACCGCATCAACTTGTATCGAGCCTCACTGATCAACGGGGACAGCCTGCCGCTTTCTGATAGCCGCCACAGGCAGTGATTGGTCACACAGACACGTACCATAATGCAGCGCAAAATTATAAAGATAGATTGCTTGTGTAGGTACAACACATGAAATGTTTTCAATTTTAAAATGACACCAAATTTATTTAGGAATACGTCAAAGGCATGTAAACGCAAACGTGGATAAACTAATTTACAGGTGCGTAGACGACACTCAGAGGTTCGTAAACGCTGTTTGGAGGCGCATAAACGCTATTTCCAAAATTCCAGAGGTGCGTAAACGGCGTTTACGTGCGTTTAGCCTCCACTACAGCCCTGCTGACAAGCTTTAAACATATTTATAAATAATCTGAAACCAACAAAGAGGCCAGAAACTGAAAGTTTAAAAAAAAAAAAAATTATTACTACATAACTTGAAAATTGTGCTCTTATGAAAAACAGGACATTTAGGACATTATTGTGAAATAAAGTTTGTCAGCCCTTGGGGGCCCCCTAGTGGCCTGGGGCCCCAAGCAGCTGCCTGCCTTGCCTGTTGACAAGCTCCACCTCTGCGCACAGCCTGGTCATGAAAGAAGGCCTCTGATGTCAGTGAGCCTCATTCTTTCAGAAGTACATCACGGTACATGAAAGGTCAGTACCAAGCAAGGTCAGTGCCACAGTCACTTTAGCACCCACAATTGTCAGTACCCTGCGAGATCAATACCCAGCATGGTCAGTACTAAGCAAAATCAGAACTCAGGATGATCAGTACTCAGTCAGGTCAGTCCACAGCAAGGTTAGTACTGAGCAAGGTCAATACACAACAAGATCAGTATCAGCAGCCGGCAAGGTCAGTACCTTAAAGGACCAAGGCACATATTTACATAGTTACAATTTTTAAGCAATTTAAATGAATGTTTGTAAATTCACTTTATGTGTGGTTTGGCTGCCATGATATTAGCTGGTATCACTGATACTGGCCATCCTGCTATTCCAACTAACAGGACGACAGCAGCCAGGAAGTCATTACTTCACCAATCTGTATCCTCCATGGCGGCAGCCATTTTGACAGCAACAGGCTACCTTATGTGCAAAAGTCACCTATCGATATGTTTGATATGTTAGTGAATGCTAGCTGAAAAACATATTCTGACCTGCAAAACACTACTGAATGGAAGTTTTAGTTTTTACTTTTATTTGTAGCAAACCTCACTTTATATCTCTTGCATTTTCATGTTCCACAGAATTGCATTACTCAGCACAAGGCTTCAGTGCCTGTAGACAGTGGATCTGACAGCCAATCTCAGTGCGCCTGCAGAACAGGCTTGAAACAGAAGAAAGTGCAGAAGGAAACATTACTGCACTGATGCACTTGCTCTGTTCTCCTCAAAACTTTAAAAGCTGTCATTTTTCTCAGGTCTATTTATTACAGGCTTTTACTGGCTTTTCCACTGCATACATTCTACTGAGGACAGGTGTTTGGTGTTGCTTGACTTAACACCCTACACCGAGGACGTGACCCTGCATCATCAGAGTAAATGAGTGATCCATTATATGGGCAAATGACCAGCCACAACTCAACCGTTACCCTCTCTGACCAGTATCTTCCATGTTCTAACTGAATTTATCTGAGGTGAAGTAGCTCATGGTGGCAGCATTTCAGCACTTGGAGATATGGCATAAGCCTTCAACTGTTATAAGGAGGAGAGGTCCGGAAAGCAAATTAGAAGATTGTGAGGATTACGCCAGGAACCACAAGCGAGAACCAGTGAATACAAAAAAGGAGGCTTTATTTCTGGAGGGGGGGGGAACCCCCAACAGAGCAGGCAACGGTACAAAGTCCACAATCCAATAATCAGAATCCAAAGGGCAAAATCCAGAATCGTAACCAGGGCACCAATCACAAAATACAGAGTTGGACAAAAAAAGGATTCGGTAACGATGGATGTGGCAAAGTACAGGGAATAGGCAAAAATCGAAAGTCAAGGACGGTCCAGTCAGAAAGGTAATCACTATGAATACAAGGCGAGAGAAGCGTGGCACAAGCAGACAAAGGAGAACGTTCTGATGGGGAACTGCTGTGAGAAGACTGTTTAAATACACAAAAGGGAAGTCACATGCTATGATTAGGAAAAGGTGAACTGGATAAAACTAATTACGTGGGAACAAAACATGAGGAAGAACCTAATCACATAGAATTGGCAAAAGCCAAAACGCGGACAGGGAACACGAGACAGCCTATGACAAAACATACAGCTCCAGTTAGGGAGCTCTAATGTGCACAGATAATGAGAAGCAGGACAGAGTGGAGCAGGTGTGGAGGATCCGCTGAATAGCAGCAAAGACTAAAGTGAAGGCAAGAGGCGGAGACTAGAATAAGGGAGACAAAGTGCAATGAAGGGCATGGCAAAACATGGACCGGACTATAACAGAAAAGTGGATGGGGAATGGCAAAAACGAAAACATGGCAAAGTACAAAAACTAAACAGAACCTGGCAAAACCTAACAGACATAATAATAAACATAACAGGGAAAAAGGAAAACAAAACAAGCAAGGCAGGAACATAATAAACATGGCAGAACAAGACAGACATGGCAGAATCATAACAAAGATATGCTGTGCTGTGTTTGTGTGTGTGCGTGTGTGTGTGTGTGCATGCGTGTGTGTGTGTGTGTGTGTGTGTGTGTGTGTGTGTGTGTGCACTGAATGAGAACAGAGCGGAATGAACACAGCAGAAGTTCTCCTGGTGTCGCTACAGTGTCTGTTTTACTGAAACTGGGTCGCCGGGTTGAGGTCATGGAGCTGTAAATAACCAGCAAGAGCTCAGATTGGCTCTATTTTGGGTCAGCTGACTCTGTTCCTCTGATTTCTGGTTTATTCCTATAGCTGCAGACCCAGCCTTGCGGATTTACATAACATAACATTATATAGCCAAATCCAGTGTGCAAAGCTCAAGTGCTCAACATGGGCTGTAATCATATTGGTGTTTCAGAGGGGCTTTCACACCATCAACACGAAACGTTTAACAGTTTACTGAAGACAATATGGCCGCTGTACAAGGCTGGAACTTTCTTGTAGCTCCTCCGATTTTTCAACTGAATTTTGGGGAAGCTGCAAACTCTTGGATCCTGCAGAGAGGACTGGGAGAGAGAGGGAGGGAGAGAAAAAAGAGACAAGATTGAGGGAGGGGGAGAGAAGCAGGGAAGAAAGGAAGAGGATGGATGGAGGGTTGCAGAAAGAGAGAGCAGGAAGGAAGGATTAATCTGTGTTAATGGGAGATGCCGGATGGGTCTCAGTTGAGGTGTGGTCCTGCTCCAAAATTCTGCTTAATAGCTTCAATAAACTTCAAACTGTTTTAGGCTGGGCTGTAGTATACAAATCAATCTCATTATGATGTCACTAGGGGTACAGAATTAAAATGTGTTGTTCAAGTACATGATTTGTCAAGAGAGGCACTGCAGCAACAATGCTAAGACAATCCAGTTTCACATTTTCCCAGATATCAGGCAAAGGGAGGCCCAATGTGCACTGTAAACATATTTTTTCAGTGTTTGATATTTTTCACATATTCTGGACTAATTTGCCTCTCTCCTGGTGTCAAGAGTTACAATCTGGTTGTCTCAATGTTTGTTAAAAGTTCCACGCAAAAATGGAAAAATATTGCAAAAAAGCGATGGCACAGTCAAAAGTATAATTAAATGCAGTTTTTATTTATTGTTTGTTGCTAGCAAAAATAATGCAAACAAAGAAAATACTACTTTCAAAAACACGGAAGTAAAATGGGTTCCTCAATAACTCAAAAGTTTAATCAAAAACAGTGACAGGGAGAGCACCGAGAGATGTGTGTCTCTGCACTAATGCGCTGCCTGCCGTTAGTGATGCTGCTGCTAAGTCACAGTATCCCCCTCCTCCCGGAGGCTGGCAGTGTGCGACAAACTGGAAAGACAGTCGGTCACTGCGTTAGCCTTCCCAGATCTGTGTCAAATTTGGAGTCTGAACGTCTGAAGAAACAGGTACCGACAAGTCCGGTGGCTGCTGTAATCGTTCATGGAGTTGATCTGAGTGAGTGTTTGGCCGTCACTTCCCAACAGGTAGTATTGTAGGCCCTCTAGAGCTACTCAATGACCAGAACCACCTCCTCAACCGTGGAATACCTGGTCTCTCAAGGCTAAAGCTTGCGACTCAGGTACAACACTGGTCATTTTCTCACAGGGTCTCCCTTAGGATAAGACCACTCCAAGTCCCACAGCAGAGGCGTCCAACTGTACCAGAAATCTCCTGGTAATGTTGGGACTCTTAAGGACTGGAGAGGAACACAGACAAGCCTTACAAAGTCCTGAGGTAATCTCACAATCATCAGACCAGGTCACTGGGTTCCTCTGGTCTTTTGCTGTCAATATCGTGATTGGGGCAGCAATAGTTGCGAACTGAGGTACAAACCAGCAGTATCAGCAGCCAAACCCAGAAGCACCTCCTTCTTAGTTTTAGGTAGAGGACAGTTGTGGGTAGCTTCCACCTTATCCACTTGCGGGTGCACCTCTGCTCATCCCAGCTGATAGCCCATATACCACATTTCCTCTTTTGCCCATTCACACTTAGAAGAGTTTAACATCAAGCCGGCCCGCTGGATTTCTCCAAGGATCAGCTACAACTGTTTGAGGTGTTTTTTCCAAGTCTGGCTGAAGATCACTTCATTATCCAGGCAGGCAGAACTGCAGCCTTCACACCCCTGGAGAACTCAGTCCATCAGCCTCTGGAAGGTGGTAGGTATTTCATTAAGACCGAAGGGCATCACTGTAAACTGGAATGGCCCAGCTAAAATTTAAAATTAAGTGTAGGGTTGGCTTCAGTTTCCCAGTGGGACCTACCAGAAACCCTTGCACAGGTCAAGGATGATGATTTACCTGACACTGTTGATTTTCTCCAGTATTTTATCAATGCTGGGCGTGGGGTAGGTATCAAACTCAGAGATGGCTGTGAGTTTACTGAAGTCGATGCGGATGTTGAGAGACCCATCCTTTATGAAAATAATGACCACTGGACTGGACCACTCTGAGTTGGAGGGTCTGATGACTCTCTGCTGCAACATCGCCTTCACCTCCTTATGGAGTCTCTCCACCAGTTGTTGGGGAACTCGATTGGGTCACTGTCGGATTGGTCGTCCCTCCTTTAGATGAATGGTGGGCTCAACCAGAGTGATCTTCCCTGGGTCAGGTTGGCAGGAGATGGAGCTTCCTGAAACAGATGGAGCAGCTGGGTTGTTTGCTCTGGTGTGACATGAGTCAGAGCAGGAGTGGCATTCCTTCAGAAAGCTGTTGGTCCAGTGTCTTCCTACTCCTCCATGTTCACCTCCCTCACCAGCAGAACCTCTGCTGAAGCCTGGACTAGATGTTCCATCCACTCTTGCAGCAGGTTCACATGGTCCATTTTAGTTTCTTCTTCTCAGGATGATGGACCTCACGGGTGACTGGACCCATTCTGTGGGTGACGGTGTATAGCCCCTGCCATTTGGCCAAAAGCTGCAGCTGGATGAAGTGAAAAGCATCAGGACCTTTTGACCAGGCTGGAACTTCGAGTGCCTCACCTGTTGGTCATAGAACAAACTCTGGCTCCACTGGGCTTGACAGAGGTTGACCACTGTCTCCTATTGGTGCTTCGCCAGCCTGTCACTCATCTCCAGGAAGAACAGCACCACATCTCTGTCACTTGCAGTGGCGGATGGGGCCTCCTAACCCTTTGGCAGCAGATTCAGTGGCCCTGGCACATCCCAGCCGTACAGCAACTCAAACGGGGAGAAACCAATTGAGGCCTGGGGTACTTTGCGGTAGGCAAACAACAGGAATGGTAACCAGTGGGCCCAGGTCTTGCCAGTATCTTCCACAAACTTCAGCAGCATCTTTAAAGGTGTTTAGTTGAACCAGTTGACAAGGCCATCTGTCTGTGGGCGGTACATCCCTCCTAATTTGTTAACGACCCTAATATATATGGTTCATTGACAGGATTTCGAGCAGAATTAAGGCACCCTCCAAATACATTAGAGGTATTTATTTTCCTAAAGGTAGGAAAAATAACATCAATCTATATAAGTACATGTCTGTGATAAAAGAAAATGCCAATAATCACTCCAAATACATTATTCTTCATTTCACATTCATGATGACTTTCATGATTTATTCTAAAACTGTCAATCAAATAAAGAAGAAGGAACTGAAGAAGGAGAAAGGTTTATTGGGGAACACAGTTATGTTAAAGACATTATGTACTGAGGAACAAGTGTGTGTATGTGTGTGTGTTTTTATGTGTGTGCTTGTGTGTGTATGTGTGTATGCATGTGCGCATGTGTGTGGTGTGTGTGTGTGTGTGTGTGTGTGTGTGTGAGTGTGTGTGTGTGTGTGTGTGTGTGTGTGTGGGTGAAGATTATACTGTCACACCCACCTCACCTCACCCCTCCACACACTTAGCTTGTCTCTCAGTTAGCATTAGCCATCTCAGATAATAACTGCAGCTCCCAGCTTTCAGGAGAGTGTAGTTTCATGTTTAGGATTTCAGAATTTACTGCTGCCTTCATGCATTTTGTATAACAAAGTATAAAAATCCAGTGAAACAAGGTTTAAAAAAAACCCCATCAAAGTGTCTTCTGAAAAGAAAGCTTTTTTTTGGTATTTTAAGAATTTACTCACCTCCTTTTGAGTAGTGTTCAAAGCCAATTGGAGCCCTGTTTCATTTAATTTAACTCTATGGCTCTTATGAGAAAATGGATATCTGCCATTGGTAGTCAGCAGGAAGAGTCAAAATAATGCAGGACCCTTTGATGTGCAGAGACATGTGGAGAAGTTGTTTCAGGTTATGGATTTGCAGTCTTTACACCTCGCGCAGGCCAGTGAGGACTCTCTCCTGAAGCCTGAGACTCGGTCGAGCTGAAGAGCTGCTATTTCTATTCCCAAACGGCAGAGAAGCCTGCAGGCAAGATGGAGAAGAGAGATGGGACGTGCTGAAAATGGCTTCCCAAGTGGACTGGAAGCAATGCCATCAATACTTCCTGTTTAAATTATTACCTCCGCAAGGTTTGGTTATATTTTTTCTGGCATTGGTTTATCTATCTATCTGTTTGTGTCCAAGATAACTCAAAACGTAATGAACGGATATCTCTGAAATTTTGTGGGTGGGTTACAATCACATCAGGGATGGACCTTTTTGATTTTGGCAGTGATCGGTCAAGCAACATATGTTTACTCAGCAACATTTCGAGTGTGCTGCCTTGGTGGAGGTTTGTACTCTCGGAGTGCCTCCATTTTGTTAAGTTTTTATTTGTGTTGTTAGCCCGGAGTCACCACCTAATTTGTTTTCTTTGGCATCTGAATAAGTCCCATTACCTTTGAGAAAACAGACTCACTCAATACTTTGAAATGGAATTCAGAGTCACGGCCAAGGATAACCGAGAATTGGCACTCTATGTGCCAGGTTTGCCTCAGTTGCCTTAGCAGTGTGTTTCATTTTTTTTTTTTTTTTTATGGAACTCGGAAGGACAAGTTACTCTACATTTTAAAAGCAAACTCATTCATTCTGATTAGTGAATATAACACTGACTGGATATTACCCAGCTTAAACTGTAATTTCATAACCACAGCATGGTCAAAAGTAAGTGGACAGGGTTTGACTGGGGCTGGTCGTGATGGTTCAGGTTTGGTCTCTTAGTTCCACTGAAGGAGAATAGAAACACTGTAGCCACATTATCAGAGATTTTAGGCTTTGAACAGTTTGGTAAAGCTGCTCTCCTGTTTCAGAATGGCAGTTGCCTAATGCGCGCGATAGAGCCATATATTGCCTGTCAGGAATGGAAGCAGATGCCTGCGGCAATGTGCTATCATCTAATTGAGAGGCTTTCCAGAAGTGTGGAGAAGATTGGAGGCCATTACAGCAGCAAAGGGGCTCTGATTCCATATTAGTGCCCATGAACTTAAAATGAGATGTTAGATGAACTGGACCTGGTATCCACATTTAACGTTTGTCTAGTCTAGTCTAGTCTACTTAAAAAAAGATTTGTGGAGGAAGGAAGCATTTTCCCTCCCTCCCCCCCGTGTCTGTAACTGTCACCGCCCCCTTCCATTGTTATCATGTGAATTTCCCAACAAAACCCAATGTAAGTCATATATTGGTTTCCCCCTCCATTTATGTCTTGGTGTCCAATTAACATGACCTCTGTACTGTAACGAACAGCCCACTTTATTCTGGTATAAATATGCAAGTGCCCACTCTAGGAGTCTGTTTTCCGATACCAGGAAGGCCACAGACATCAGTTGTCTCTTTGTTTGTTACTGTTGCTCCAGTATTTCCAGACAATTAATCTATCAAAGTAAAGCGAATAAGAGACGATCGGCTGCATCATTCAGTTCCACGACAGGCTGATGATAGAGTACATACATATCTGCCCGATTAACACTTCTCCCTCACTAGAGTCGCGGGGGAGCTGGAGCCTATCCCAACTGACTAGGGGCGAAACACAGGGACCCACCCTGGACAGCTCACCAATCCCCATATAACTTGGATTTGTGCACGGAGATGCAAAAAGCATTTGACTGTGAGAACAAGATGTGGGATTAAAGTGTGAAATACTGGCTGCAGAACCGTCTCTTTCCAGAGAATCATTATATCGCTCCTCCCAATGTTTTCAATACAACAGATGCCAATTCACAGGAAAAGCATGTCGAGCAAAATTTGCAGCGTGAAGGCTAATATTCTCAATCTTGCCTTTGAGAAGGAATGGAATGGTGAAAGGAGGGGATTGTATTTGCACCTAAAACAGAAGACCTACGGCAAATGGCTTTATGCTTTATGAGATTTCAAAATGGAAAATTACAGAGGAAAATGTTTTGCTTTTTTTTTTACATTTCTGATTTTGTTTTCTTTCCTGCCAAACAGCACACCTGCACTCAGTGGCTTTGTTTTTATTTTGTTGTGGAGATCAATAAAATAAAAGTGTAGGAACTGGGTTAAATCATTAAAAAGGCAGATTTTATTGATTTGAAAACAGTAAATCAGAGGACAGATTGATTCTCTTTAAGGTAACTTTTATGCACTGGCTGTAAGGGACAGAGCCTCCATAGGGATGTTGGGATTTTTCCAAATATTTAAGGAACGAAATCTGTGGCCCAACCTTCATGTCTCCTTTATGGGTTCCAGTGCTGCGGAGTTAGAGCCCACTACTTCCTGTATCCTTGCTCACACCACACCCACCTTCAAACTCCGCCTTCTTTATGAACTATATTACATACGTGTTAAGTGGCTCATTCTGGTACAGTTGTGATGCTATGGACTTATATCACGCAAGACGCCATCTTGAAAAATTTCCGAAGCGAAAACGAGGCTGAGGTGGGAGACGAAATGTCAAATGCCCGCATTAAGCATAGAAAACAACAGAGGAGATTGCTGAAACGAATAAGAATAAGAACTATAGCCATCGAAGCTCTCAACCCTGCCAAGACAACGGCCATTGGCGTATTCCATTAGTGTAATCATACCAGTGGGCAAGAAAGAGGAAGGTGACGTTACTGTAAGAGTAGGAAAGTGGCGTCCTTGCTCGAAAGGAATGGGCAATCTGACAAAGCGGACGTGTGCAAAACCCATTGCAAAATTGGAAGCACCAATATTATCTAGCCCCCGTTACAAAACCCTGAAGGAATAAGCTGAAGTACAAAAAAAAAACAAAAACGCAGATCTCGGATCTTGCTCACTCACTGGGAAGACAATGTCAGGGATCGAACAAGTAACATAGCCGTTGACCAGTAGAAAGTACTTGACTCCGAGGAGCCACCGAACTTACCATTGCATTTCACGTGTCCGTAAATCTTGTAGATTAATTATCGAATATAGCCAGCCAGCTAGCAATGAAACTTTAGTGTTTAATATGTGGCTACACAACTAAGAGCACGCAGTGAGTAAATTTGCTCCGGTACCGTATGTTAGCAGACAGCATACTGGAGTCCCCGTACTCTGACGTGCATATTTTCGTGCACAAGTTAATTTGCATGTGCGTTAAGTACCGCTCCAAAAACACGTTATATTTCTTTATTTACAAGTTGTTTTGCTAGTTCGCTTTTAACGTACTTCAGCGAAGAAACGCAAAAATATTAATTTACCAGTGAGCGAGCTAGTGAGCAACCTCATGGTTAACTGCTGGAGGTTAATGTGATGTGCTTAAACAAATAAACTGATGGCCCAAGTTTTGGTTAATGTTTTTGAGTGTTTTTTTATACACAGTTGAGTGGATTTAGAATTCATTCCGGGGTGCGTTTCCCAAAAGCGTAGTTGCTAACTAAATTAGCAACTTACATAGTTTGTCCATTCACAGTCAATGGGTCCAACTATGTGAGTTAGCATCTGTGATTTCGGGAAATGCACCACTGGGCAGGAAACCATACGACCAATCAAGCAACATTGCGTAAAAAATGAGGATAAGAAGGCGGAATTTGTTTGAACTTCTGACTTGCGTATAAAAATCAATTATGCAGTTGGATTGTGCGAATATTCAAGGAAGATCATGCAGAATGTTCACTCGCCAGCCGGGCAAGCAGTCTGAGCTTATTTGGTCTCCCTAACGAATTTTCGGTCGCCACGGATCTCGGGCGAGTGCGAAGATCGAGCCCTGCAATTGTTAACGATAACATCAAACGCTGTTTGCACAAACTCACATAATAATTTGCAAGTAACTACACTTCATTTCTATCTCAAACACGTAAAGCAGCTTAGTTAAGACCAATCGCATTCGCAGTACTAGTTAGC
Organism: Gymnothorax javanicus; assembly: GCA_029692085.1. Classification (NCBI taxonomy): domain Eukaryota; kingdom Metazoa; phylum Chordata; class Actinopteri; order Anguilliformes; family Muraenidae; genus Gymnothorax; species Gymnothorax javanicus. The sequence continues at coordinate 176,004,888 of CM056195.1, forward strand.
ATTTATCAGCTGTGTCCCACCAGTGTAAGAGAGGCGAACTTCGATATTTGTAATGTAGCCTTTGATTAAATTGCTGTAGCCTTTTTAGTAAGACTGCCCTTGGTATCCGTAATCCCTCCTCAGCCCATTTTTTTATGTCAGTAATTGTTAATTTAGGTAACAGCTCAAGGTTGAGGACATTGAGCTTGGGTGACGCATAGGGGTAAGGTGCACCGCACTTGACAGCTGAGAGCTCATCCCACCTGAGCCTCGTTTTCGATTCAAAATGGCAGCTGCGTGAAATCAGCGAATTGCATGGACAAAATCTCTCGACAGGCAAATGAACATATAAACACCCGGCAAAGTACTCAAAACCGCTTCTGTGGTAGTTTCCGCTTCAACAAGTGTTTCCCGGAGTACACTTTGCCACAAGGACACACACACACACACACACACATGCATGCACGAACACACACTCACAAGGTAAAAATGATACCAGCTGACGCTGTTGCTGCTGGTAATAATGTCATTGATTGAGTTTTTGAGTATGATTTTAGAACAGATTATGAATGATATTCATCCATTACATGAATAGTTAATGTGCATCTGTCCTGTTCTCTTCTATGCACTTTACTATTCCATGTCAGAGAGAGACAGAATGAGAGGGAAAACATAATTTATCAGGCATATGTACTTTTTAAAAGGAAATCTGTGCACAAAAGAATGCCAAAAACAACCTCATTTTACGTGACCTTTGAACCCAGCTCAGGGAGAGTACAGTTATCTGAGAGAACCAAGTCTCAGATGCGAGGCTGTGTGGATGAAGCCATCTGTAAGTGTTACTGTGTGTGATTTATGCATTTTCACCTGAACATGAGGCCAGAGAGAAGACCAGGCTTTTTATGGAAAATGTCTCCATCAAAGCTCGTTTTGTCAAAGTCGATAGATGAAACGCTCCTGCTGACAGGGACTCCAGATCACTCAGAGTTGCCCGAATGTGAGGCGTGATCTCTGAGTGCAGTCTAATTCCTTGCCTCGCACAGAAAGGAGCCCTTTTAGAGCAGAATTTGCATTTCTGCTGTGATGTGAGTCCTCTTTGAAAGGAATCCATGCTCTTGGCGTCACGTCAGTAGATGTTAGAGATAGTTCTGCTTAAAACTAGTAGTACTCAACATGCTAACATAAGGGTGCACCACCAAACGCACAGTATACCTCATATGTAGTGTAAAAAGTATATGCAGCAGCATCTATAATGCTTCTCAAGGCCATAATGTTTAATAGCTTTGTTTATCAGGATATCTAAAATTATTTTCAAGGTCTAAAGTCAAGTATAGTGCAAGAACTAAGATCGAACAAAAGTTCTAAAGTCAGAAGTAAGATCTACAATGTTCAATCATGACAACTATGTGCAAAACCACACCGTTACAAACTGACTGAATTTGACAGTTAAATGAACACATTGTTTCAAGGTTATTTTAACTGCACGTGGAGTCCTTTAATTGTGGTATAGACTTAACATAAATGGAACTGTGTTGTAAACTTATTGTAAAATTACAGATTAAATAACTGGCAAAAAAGGTGCCAGTTAAATTGACTGGCAAAAAAGGCACCAGTTTATAACAGTGCAGTGTATCAGGAATGAAACAATGAAAGGATAATGAATGTTTACAAATGATTAGTAATGCTATAAGTAGGGATGCACCGATACGACTTTTTTTTTTTTTTTAAAAACTGATACGAGTACGAGTATTTAATTTTGTGTACTTGCCGATACTGAGTACCGATACCGATATTGCTGAAATGTTTTCCAGGAAAATACAATGACAATTTCGGAGTACAGGTTTTATTTTCTTTTTATAACAAGCCCAAAAGAGGCCAATATCAAACGATTCACACATGGCTATTTCCAAAAAAAAAAAAAAGAGTAGGCCTAACTGTTAATCTTTCTGTTTTTAGGCCCGACAAAAAGCCTTTGAACTAGCACTGCCATCAAATGAGGCAACACATTACTGAAGCTTGACAAATGAAAAGTAAACTCACTGCATAGGCAAGGTAACACACCCAACTTCATAAAAAGTCAGAACTATTAATCGCCACAGATAGTTTCTACACACATTCATAGGCATTCTCAATCCAACTAAAGTCAATAATAGCTTTCAAAGCAAACAAGGCATCACTTAAAGTTTGTGGTATCGCCATATTTCAATTACACAAATGACAAATGAAAAAGATTTAACTTAACCACAACTAAAATGTTTAAGGCAACCATATGGTACTAATATATTTGTCATAAAATAAGAAGATTCACAATTCTAGGTCTCTGTGTGTGTGATTGTGGGTGTGTGCTTGTGCGAGCTCGGCCTGCTTGTAAATATTCATTAACTGATCCGGGTGTGCCATCTAGTGATTGAATATTGTAATTGCGTGCATAAATTTGCTGCTCCATGTCCGCTGGCAGAAACATCTGCACAAAACGCTTAAGATACCCTGCCCAGCACCGTTGTTCTTCTTGAACACGCCGCATCCAGATAATCCTTAAATGATGAATTATATACATATTTTAATTTGTAACAAGTGAAGTGGTCAGTGTTAAAGTAGCGAAGAAAAAGTATACTTTTTATCTTTTAAATGTAGTAGAGTAAGAAGTCCCGGTAAAAAAAATAAATAAATAAAAAAACTCAAGTAAAGTACAAATCCTCAAAAAAAAAAAAACTACTTAAGTACTGTAACGAAGTTGCCTACACGTACTTCTTTACTATACACCTCTTGTGTGTATGCGCCTATGCCTGCATGTGATGTGATGACTATAAAGCTCTTTCTCGTATTTTTTCTAACTCGCTGTCTCCCCCTAGACATAGAAGTCAGATAGTACAACATACTGTAGCCTATGCGACCGTGAGCAGGCAGTTACCTTGCGTCTTACATTAAGTGGTATCGGTGCGTGGTATCGGCAAATGTGGACGAGTACAAGTACGTGTATATTAACGAGGTATCGGGCAGATACCCGATACTGGTATCGGTGCATCACTAGCTATAAGGTATGTTGCTTTGTCATTACTTATAAAATTAAATAAAGAACTTTATATATTTTTTTCTCCATAAATTATTAAAAATTGGTGTGATGCAACCTATGAGATACAGGTTTGGTATCACATACATGTAATGCAGCTTTTTCGCATTGCGATTGGTCGGATTCAGTTCATTGGCAAATGTCAAATGATTTGTTTGCAAAGGTAACTTTACCAATTCTGCTGGAAGGTTCACCATCGGCGTTAGCTACTAGTTGACTGTCTACAGTTTTTAAATCAATGGGATGAATATTTCATTAGCTAGCATGCTAACGCTTTTGGTCATTAAAGTAATGAGTTCCAAGAGTGACTGTAATCGTGGATGCCTGAATTTATTAATTTAAAGGCGAAAAGCATTAGCATGCTTGCTTGTGAATTATTCATCCCATTTACTTGAATAGACTAGAAGTGAACGCTATTTTTACATATTTGAAATTAGAAGACTCTGACATTTATGGGATGAATAGGATCTCAAATTCGTGAGCCCGACATATCAAATTTGTGAAACTCAAGGAGCAGTCTTTATTTATTCCTTACTGATGGCTTGGAATAAATGAAAATTATAACTCTCGTTACATAAGGTTTATATCTCGGGCTCACAAATTGGAGATCCTCTCTGTATCATAGCTGATGAGAGACAATCAACAAAATCAGCAGTATAACATTGTATTACTTATAGTTACTTAATAATTATTAAATACCAGACAATTGTTTATTAGTAATGAATTACCATTAACTTAAATTGAATTAAATATATTCCTACCATTTATTAAAAATTATTAACATAAAGTGTTACCCAATAATTTGCCAACTGATATTTCCTTGATTTCTGCACATCCTTTTTGCCACCTCCTTCAGTTACCTCACCCGATGGGCGGAGCTATGAGAAAGGACAGCAGGATAGAGGTAAAATAAATGAATTGGATAATAGAGGCATAGTAAATGAATGGGATAGTTGAAGTATAGTATAATTAATGAAGTGGATAAAGGAGGTGTAATAAATGATTGGGATATTAGAGGTGCAATAAATGGATGGGAGAATAGAAGTATAATAAATGAATGGGATTATAGAGGTTGAATCAATGAATGGGACAATAGAGGTGTAATAAATGAATCAGATGATAGAGATATAATAAATGAATGGGATAATAGAGGTACAATAAATGAAAGGGACAATGCAGGTATAATAAATGGGAAGAGGGCAGTTTTTTACGTAACCTTTTAGAACTCAATGATAAACCCCACCGATTAAACTCTTCACTCATAACATAATCAAAACTGTAAGACACAGAAGCAAAAATAGAGGCAGTGGAAGCTTATTACCCTTGAAGTCTCATCTAGAAGCTTCTGCATTGAGGTTTTATTTGTATTTATTCCCAGAACTGAAATGAATAAAATGAGTATTTACCGGCAGCTCTAGTGTAATAATGCAAACAGGCAGTCAGGGCCGGAGCAACATATGACTGCAGGTTCAGCTTGTTTAGTTACCAAACTAAGCACAACGCGCCAGAATAAACTCCATCATGACGGTTTAGTTTCTGGGGAGTAACAACAAATGCATGAACAGCAGTAAAATAAGACCAAACACACTCCGGTCTGCATTTTCCACCTGTAATAAAGCCTGAGGAATTAGAAAACACTTGCATTCAGGCATGCATAATCATTTACACGCATTTAAAATCTTACAATAATGTAACATGATGGCAAAGCTCCTTGATTGTTAACTTTTCATGAGGTCTTTTTTATCTGTGAATTGATTGCATTGTGTTTTTCCCCAAAAACATTTATTTAAAACATTACTGACAAGTTATTGAACTTTTTTTTTCCCAAAAAAAAAGTCTCTTCGTGCCCATAATCTTGAAATGTACAAGGTATTATGATTTCCAAGTATTATGGTGTTGCTTGCTAACATTGACCATGGTATGTTGCTTGTCAGGGAAGTCTGCAAAATTTTATCGAATTTGGCTATTTGAGCCTCTCTGAGAATCCCCTATGAATGAGTTTGGGCCATGAATGAAATATTTACTGCTGTTGAAAGTTTTTTGAAAATGTGCATTAGTGTCAAACGAATGGGACAAATGCACAGAGGGGTATAAAATGGCATGTCTGCCAGTCCTGTTTTCACTCACTGAAAGGTCAGGTGGGTTATATGCCGGAACAGCTAATGGATCGGTGATGGACTGGTGTAGCCGGCTGATATGGAAGTGGACGGGTGCAGGTCTGGTGTTTGTGCCTGACACTTAAAAGGCTTTCTTTATTCGGTGATTTTCGGTCTCAGTGCTGTCCTTAGCTTAAGGTCCACCCTCAAACACCACCTTCCTGCGGGACAATGGCTCCCTAACCAAACAGCTGTTTTTATTTGGCAACCCGCACAATACCGTGTGATTCTGGCAAAACTCCAGCTGAGAAAAAGTAATTATTGATGTACATAAGGCCACTTCACTGCTCCAGATGTGTCCGTCCTTCAGTGAAGAATGAAAAGCTGAAAATTTATGATAATCAGACACTTCAGAAAAGCCATTTAATTGTGTGTCCGCCTTTCTGTTGAGTATTTTCTCACGTGTACTGCCTCATCACACAACTCCACTGAATCACACCAGCTGAATTATTGAATCTTTTCATTCATCATTTTCATTTTTATAATTTATTTTACCTCAGGGGAGTCAGATGGACTGTAATTAAAGGTGTTTCTGAAGCCGATTTATCATCCATCACCAACAATCTGTGCCGTTATGGATATTGAAGACAGGCCAGTCCCTGTTTGTTCCCTTAATTGACATTTTAATCACATTTTTAGTTCTTTTATCCCCCCTTGTTTTTCATGTGAGTGGGCAGAGCCCTGTCCATTAAAAACAGGATGATGTTATGAACTGTTTTAATCTGGAGGGAGCATTGATTACAAAGCAGGAAAATTGCTCTGGTGCTGCTCAGTGATTCTGAGTGAGTATTATGGAGATGGTACAGGTACCCTCTTTAGAAACATAATTTTTTAGACAAAAATAAAAATAAATATATATATAATCTTTCTGGCCCCTGAGTGCGCGAGTAATTGTGTTGAAAATGAAAGTTCTGTAAAAACACACCTTAATAGCGTATACCCTTGAGACTTAATTACTTTTCTATTTTAAATTACATCAATTAGTCTCTCAGCTGATGCACCAAAACCCTGTAAATTACAGAATGCAAATGGCTGCACTGCACTGGAGATTACAGTTTTTCACATTGCTAAAACACAAATCCTAACTCTCAAAACCAAATGACCGGTTCTATAAACACATTTCACATGTTAAGACACAATTCACAAAACTCAACCCCCTTTTCTCATAACTCTAAACACATTTTGTCTTGCTAAGACACGTTGCAAAAACTTCTGCTCAAATTCTCAATCACTAAACACATTTTGCACATTGAAGCTCATGTGATGTAAAATGCTAGCCACAGTCAGGAAAACGTGAACACATTGAACACATCTGGTGTCATTGATTAAACACAAAGACTCAAAATTGAAGACACTTGTTGCAAATGATGTGACCACACATATAGGCCAGTTCAGAATGCACCGTTTGCTGAAGAGTCCAAACAGCAACAACGGAATGGAGGCAGAGGCAGAGGAAGAGGAGTTTGAGTCAGAGGAGGGGGGCAAGGACGGAGAGCAAGATGACCATGCTTTGTCATTACAGATGAAATGAGAGCTACAGTCATTGACCATGTCACTGTCCACAGCATGACAATGACTGAAGCAGGACAGAGCCCATCTGAGCCTTAGCAGGTTCTCAGTGGCCACCATTATCCGGGCATTCAGAGAACAACAGGTGCTGTATGTAGTTGTTTTTTGGCCACAGTATAGTGGAGTACAATGGTTTCATCACAGTATCCTGGCTGTAAAAAGATTGTGAAACATGTCTATTGATGTTTCTATTGAATGCATGTTTTTCTTTTTTTTTTACAGAGTCCACGTACAATTCAGTGATTGTATTTTCTTTTTCTTAATTTACATATTGTTTCTATGAAACACAAATCTGTGAATGCCCAATACTCTACAGTAATATTTTGAGAACAGATGAGGTTTCTAAAAGTGTCTTGGCAGTTGTGAAACTATAAAAAGATTATTCTCACACCCTGAACATTGTGTTTTCAGTTTTTTTTTTTTTTTTTTATTGTAGTGTGAAATGATGCTTTGTAGTGTTTCCATTTTTGCAGGCTTTGAGAGTGATTTTGGTGTCAAAGTTTGGTTTTGAGCATATGAGCAACTGTTTTGGTGTGAAAGTTTGGTTTTGAAAAGAGGATGTGAGGTTTTGTGTATGTAGCTTGAGAAAAGTCTTTTGTGTTTCGAGTTTTGGGAAAACGGAGCAATGTTTCGTGGAATGTGTTTTAGCAATAGTGAAAAACTGTAAAACATGGCCATAAACTAGCAGAGAGAAATGAGAGATACTTCCTGTAGCATCAGTTACAGCTCTTACCCTGGGTTCATTAGGTTGTGGTGGAGTTATTTAGAGAGTGAGTGAGAGGGAGAGAGTGTGTGTGAGAGTGTGTGAGAGAGAGAGAGACTGACTCTTCCTGTAGCATCAGTTACAGCTCTTACCCTGGGTTCATTAGGTTGTGGTGGAGTTATTTAGAGAGGGTTGAGAGAGAGAGAGAGAGAGACTGACTCTTCCTTAGCATCAGTTACAGCTCTTACCCTGGGTTCATTAGGTTGTGGTGGAGTTATTTAGAGAGTGAGTGAGAGGGAGAGAGTGTGTGAGAGAAAGAGAAAGAGAGTGTGCAAAAGAATGAGACAGCATGTGACCAAGAGAGACAGAACGACAGAGAGGAGAGAGAGAGTCATTTCATTCATTCATCACTTTGCTCCTTTTTTTTCCACATCGTCTGCTTCCTCTACAAAAACTTCCTTGTCAACACAAGTGCAATTTTTGTGCTAAATTTAAACATGAATATTATTTTATTCTCCTATTTTTCTGCCAGCTGGAGTAAATGGATGCCGTGGCAGGCGTGGACTGTGATGATGTGAGTAAATAATGCATGGTGTCGGGCAGCGACAAGCTCAGGGCCAGCAGCAGAATAAATGGTGTAAAGGGATTGGGCGGCGTTCCAGAGGCCTGTGGATGTGTGCCCAATCAGCAGAGGGAGAAACATTCATGACCAGAGTCCACCACGGAAAACCTGACCGCTGACTCTGTCTAACGATATTCGATTTGTCAGTTATGAAGCACATTCATCCAGCTCATCTATAAGCAGGTGTGGGAAAGAGAGCGATGATTGGAGCAAGAGGCTGTCAATCTCCCAGCATGGTACTGAGCTTCCCCGCCTACAATTGCAGGCCCCTCCCATGTGCTTAGCATCATACAATAACAATAAAAAGATATTGTTCTAATTACTCTGTTTTGATTATGCCTCACTTAAATAATTTCTCTCCATCCACATCAGAACAGATCTTAGCATTAGAGTTTTCTGGCTCATGCAAGTAAATATCCAGAGAAAACCATTGTTCAAAATCTTTACCTTGACCACATGAATGGCCCACAAAACTCATGGTGTGTATTGGTGTGCAGAGCTACAGCTGTCACTGAGATTCATTAAGTCCTGTGATGGGTTTACGACTGTAAAAGCACGATTCAGGAAAAGTACCAGGCAGCCATGTGAAAGAGTGAGTGCAGGCTAATGCATGTTCTGTGACTGCAGTTAAATAAATCCACAATGCTCCCTCCTCAGATGTATTAATTTAGTTCAAGTACTGCTAAACAAAACTGTACACATAGGTCTTATTATCTGTAACCTCTCAGTGTACTTGCTGTCTTATTTTTTCATATCTATCAAGTTTGATTGTGCTGCGGTGGCCATAAAATTTCCATTAGTGATGTTTTCTAATGTCAATGAATGGACAAAATACTGATACTTAAAATTATATGGGAAATGTCAAATATTATTGAGAGCATGAACTGAACTTAATTTAGCAGGAAAACACGGCTCCATATTAAAGACTGCATGCTGTCATGCTCCCAAACTCATACTATAAAACATTTCCTGACATGCAGCCTTGCCTGATTTATTGTGTCAGTGTGGTGTGAGCTGTTTACTACAAATAACACTGGCAGGTTAAATTCTAAGGTGCCGCAGTAGATTATTCAAAAACAGGATAGAGGTACCAAGCACTGCACGTCACCTTCTATTATATTAGGCAACTGTTCTGGCATGGAAGGAGAATGTTGATTAAAACTAAACATAACTGTAGTCGTAAATTAGAATCAGAAAAAGGAATTAGCCCATTTTCTTTGGTCCTTTGCAGGAGAGTTAGAGCAGTACACTGCATTTCCAGAACTTTAATTTAAGAAATGATGCTCTCCTAGGGTCACATGGACATTTTTGTACTCCCTCCAATACCAGACCTCGCTAATGGATGTCATCTCCAAAATCGTCCATACTCCGTCTGTGACGTGCATTGCTAATGAAATGATGGGGAACGATAAAAAGTTCAGAGTTAAATCAATGCTTAACGTATAAAGAAAGACAAGAAAGACCATTTTAAATGGTCCAGTATGGATTAATCTCACCACAGTAAAGTCATAGCTCAGAATGCCCTGCAGGGGGTTTTTAACATGGAGAAGCTCACTATACTGAAATAACTCTGGGAGCCCCTGGAGCTCTGTGCCCTCCTCCATTTAAGTCCCTCCCACTTCCTGTGACCGAAGGGTCATGTGACTGATTGGGGAGGAAGTAGGAGGTTTAGAAGGAACTGGCAGCTGAAGAGTGCTGGGGTGTTTCTCATTGCCAACCTCACAAAGTCTTCTCCTGTGATCTTGGAAATAACGTTCTTGCCCGTGCCTTTCGGAGAGCTCAATTCCAGGATCAACAGCTCAGATAACGCTGTTAAATTCACTGAGAAGTGATGCAAGCTCATGATACGCAGTTTACAAGAAAACAGCAGAGGGCTATTTCACCACATTCCTCCTGCTTAGTGTAACATCCCTTTAATTCACTGCTCTTAACCTTCAGTTATTTAAGTCACACTTCAGATGAAGTGTTGCTCATAAAGGCTTTACACGGCATGCATAATGCCTTCATGAATGAGACATAATGTCTTCATGAATCATACCTCAGCAAATGTCATGCTTTTTAAAAGGTGAAATAACACATCCTTCTTCAGCATGTGATGCCAGATGTGACAATTGACAATGACAATGTCACTTAGCTGACAATGTCTCCCTTTACAGTATTTAGCCACTAGCTAAGTGACATTGCCAGTTATATCACATCTGGCATCACATGCTGCATAAGGATGTGTTATTTCACCCTTTACAAAGCAGGACATTTGATAATGTATAATATATGAAGACCTTATGTCTCATTTATGACAGCATTATGCATGCTGTACAAAGCCTTTATGAGCAACACTTCATCTAAACTGTGACCGTTATTTATGTACCAATTAAACTTGCATTTACTACTGTGCAAGGGCAGACTTATCTGACTCACAGCGCCTGAGCAAATGAAATGCTTTTAATTATATGTTGTGTGCTTAAAATGAGATAGGTGTCAGAAATTATTAGGCATATTTCTCGCTTAATTTTAATTTATTTTGACAGATTTTGATAATATTTACTGTAAAATGATACAACTAACAGCTTAATGAAGCTCTGCTCATTGCGTTTGCATCTGAGCAATGAATGATGGGACATGAAGTCTGTTCCCATCCCACAGGTTTGCAGCAGCTGCTTCCTTTGATGCAGTATTTCAGGAGAATCAAAGCCTCTTCCTGGTTCCGTAAGTGGTGTAGCTTTTGGCAGTATTGGGTTTTGGATCATTGGGTCTGAACTCGGGTCCAGCACACGTGTGTTTTCAGTAACACTTTATGCCAGACTGTAAGTGAAGTGCTAGACACACAAGCTTCATACAATGTACAGCTTAATGCCTCTATAAAAGTGAATGCTTGCCTTCATAAATCATACATGAGGAAGTTCTGTGGGTTATATTACACTTAGCCTTGCGCGATATATAAGCATATATCATGTCATCTTTGATAATGTTCATCCATAAACCAGGTTACCTTGTAGGTTATGTCACATTTGACTTGACCTGCAGTGCAAGGTCTTGTGCCACACATTATGTAGCGTTATATTAACAAATGCATACATTCTGTAAGCATTAAGCCACATTCATTCAGATACTATGAACATTCTGTATGAGGCCTAATAAGAAACACCAGTGAAAGTACAAGTTGTATAAAGAAGATTAATTATACATGTGTAGTTTCATGGTAATGAACAGGTTTGTTTGATGGTACTTGCTACCTTTTATTTTCAGTGCTAACTTCTGAAAGTAAAATGATCATTAATGAAATAAGTGTGCAATATTTGCTTGGTTTACCTCTGTCCCTCATGGAGGGCATGAGGGATGCTGTTTTCCTGTCGTCGATCTGTTCGTTCATTGGATTGTCCATCCATCCATCATATCTTATGTGCGAGACATTTAATGAGGGAGTTGACGGGTTTTCACTAAATCAGAAATGGTTTATCCCAACAGAGGGTAGCAGAACTGATTTGGGTTTGGAGGTCACCAGGTCAAAGGTCTTTAAGGCCGTCCATCTGTCAGTCTGTCTGTGGTGAGTGTTCAGTGCCCCCCTCTTTAAGGCCGTCCGTCTGTCAGTCTGTCAGTCTGTCTGTGTCCGTCGTCAGTCTGTTTGTGGTGAGGTTTCCCCCCCTCTCTTCAAGGCCGTCCGTCTGTCATTCTGTCTGTGGTGAGAGTTCAGATCAGAGCTGAGCTTACTCTCTCCCTGTCTGATGCCTTCAGTCTTTCCCAGCTCACTAAATAACTGTCAGACTGAGGGAAACGTGCTCATTATGCAGCATTTTACCTGCTTCTGAACCCCTCAGTCTCTGTGCGCTTTCTGAAAAGCATTCGCTCCTTTGTGCTCATGTTTTATGCAACCAGAAAGTGGGTCGGATTAGCATTCTCCGGCGAAAATTCAGATTCGACACGCATGTGCGGCTTTGCTTGGAGTTTCCTCAGATTTTGGCTGCGATGATGAGGAAATAGACGGGATTTGTGCTCGCGGAATATTCTGGAAGTGCAGAATACATGAATCCTGCTCTCTGCTTTTGTTCATTTTTCATCTGTCCATTCCATTCATCTTTCAGTAACCTCAGGATATTGTCAAAAAAGAAAAATAAAAACATGAATGCCCTGGCCAAATGTGCTTTTATCTGAATTGCCGAAGCACACTCACAGAATATAGAGACCAATTCTCTCAGGCAGCCATATTTCTACCATAAGCAGAATCCATGAATGTGAATCTCAAAACACTGAGGTCGCCAGCTGCCAAGTTTAGAAGATTAAAGATTACAGCTTCACAATATACTTTCACAGCCAAGACTGCTTTATGATGTCACAGTACTCAGGACTCGGCCGCAGCCCACTGGAGGAGTGCAAAATTCCACTGACTGCTGTATCATGTCACAGTGCAGACAGAAGTGTGCTACAGCCCAGTTGAACAAGGTGATGTTTGAACAGCTGCTTTATGATGTCACAGTTCATACTGGAATGAGTTACATACAGCTGATTTGAATGAGGTGATGGTTGAGTAAGTGCTTTATGATGTTACATTTCTGACAGGAGCAAGCGGCAGCCCTTTGGAATAAGGTGACACCCCAGTGACTGCTTTATGATGTCACGGCACTTCCATGACTTGGCTACAGCCCATTAAAGGAAGACAATTTTCCAATGAATGTTTTATGACAACACAATGGTAAGATGACTGAGCTATTGGCCGAATCCCCTGATGTCTGTCTAACAAAAGCAGTCACTTCCAGGAGGGTAAATGCCATTTAATCTGAATTACACATATATGTGTAATCAACAAACTTGTTCATATCTGTTATCATTTAAAGATATATAGTCATACATGGTGGAGCGACCTATCTGACATTTTTAATGTACTAAATTTATGTACAATGTTGCTTTGCTGGCATCTTTGATAAACCAGATCTACCCCACAGTGACATCCCACAGCTGGCTGGACTAACTGCTAGTTTTGAGTAAACTCAAGCCGTAATTTGTTGTTAGTCAGTGGCCCAATCTCAGAAGGAAATCTGAAAAACCTGAACCCTTCTCCACTTTTTATCATAACCCAGTACCCCCTCACACAACAATACTTAACCATTTTTACTTGCCACTGCGTGCTCTGCACTATTAAATTGTGTGTGCATTATGCGGGGGTTCTCTATCCATAAGTTATTGTAAAACAATCATTGCGATTTGTTTTATTGCCCATTGGAGTCTAATGTTCTAGTAAGGTCTCTAAGATGTCACAGGACTCATTGGACCAAGTCGCTGCCCATTGGTGGTTGGCAATGTTCTGGTGGCTGTTTTATGATGTCACAATGCTTACAGTGCAGGACTCAGCTGATAGACAGTTGGAGGAATGGAACGCCCCTCTGGCAGTCTGGAGACATGAAAAAAAGATGTAACCTGCGTCCACAAGGGCTTCAGCCTGCATTGATTAAGGCATTTAAAAACCCTTCTGTGTTTTATTGTTTTTATCTGTCTGTTGGCTCGAATTAGGGCGGCGTGTAGTAATGACTGAAAGTTTGAGAGGAAAAGACCTCTCAGCACAGGATTTCAGTCCCAGGATTTCAAGAATCTTCAAGAATAATCCTCAGAATTTCTAAAATCTCTTCACACTGTAAAAAGTCCTTCAATGGCAATGTCCATATTACTTAATTTTAAAATGTATATTTAGTACAATAAATTGATTTTGTCTTTTTTTTACTAACTGTTTAAGTTACAGAAAAGTAAAAAGTGTTAATGTTTTGGTAACTTAAAATTTTCTATCATAAATTTGATTTCCTGGTACTCCACAATAAATTGATTTCACAAAACTTAGTTTAAAAACGTCCTCAATAAGTAAATTGTCAGGACCCGCCCACATGCAGTAATTGGAGAACACATTTCAGCATTGTAATTTAATTTCTTCAGTAGACATGTTGAATCTGCAAGTCAGACCTTGTTTAATGTGAAATATGGAGTAGAAGAGTGAACAAAAGGGATTATTAATATTTGAGGGGCAGACTGGCCATCGGGATTACCGGGAGTTTTCCCGGTGGGCCGCTGGGTCAGTGCACCCGTCCGGCCAAAGACCTAAATCGCAGTTGCGTAGACAGCCCACTGGTGGTCAGTAGCCCTCATTAACGTGAGCGATAGCGCAGTGGTGTCGCCTTGTTACCGCCTTAACACGAAAACTTTCCATACCTTTTTTAAAATAGCTTTGATCACTCTGTACAGACTATTAAATGGAGTTGTCAGTTACTGCAGAAAGTAATTGCTATGTGACTGAAAGCTATATATACCACTTATTATGGTTCTGCTTCACTATTCCGGTTATCCTGCGTCACGGTCATTTTATTTCGTGTCCATCTATATATTTGCTTTATGATATTATAATGACCGAAAAACTGTATTCTTGCAAATAAAAAACGACGCATGGGTTTAATCTATGTACAATTTATTTAATGTTGTTGTTTTTGTCCTAAAAGTTTCAGAAAGCAGGTTTGCTGGGAAATTTGTTTGACCAATGGGCTTGCGTGTCCCCTGTTATGTTACCAGTCTAAAAACGTGTTTCAACAAATACGTGGTCAGACGCAAATGTCAGAAAGTAACGGAGAAGCGAAAAAAGCTTAGAGAATAAAGTGAACAGACATTGGAGGCTCAGGCTTTCAAATATGGTAACACTGACGTTAAATTATTAGGCTATCACAAGTATGTGTTCGGGTAAACTTTGCTTGAGCTTACAAAAGGACCCAACTGATGGACTAGTTGTTAAAAGCCTACTGCATATTGATTTGTTGTTTTATGGTGCCAAATAAAATTTGTCCTTATGGGATATACGGTCCAATATGATGTTAAAATCCACACTTTTTGTCAAATAACATTATTTTTTTTCGGCCAGTCACTACCTCCCCATCCCTGCCACCTGGAGAGTGGGTCGGTCAGATATGAATTCCCAGACTACTTTTTTTCTCCATTCTGCCCCTGTTTGGCACCTGTGAGTTGATACCTGCCTTAGATCCTTTTAAGTCACTTAGTGTCTGACGCCTAGCGCTGAACACAAGTGTCACAGACAAATAGACAAAATGACTGAACACAAGGCAAAGCGTTAGGCGTGAAAGCATTTACAGACATGCCAATTAATTGGGTCTAAGTCATGTGACCAGGAACTGACAACAAAGCAGTCTAAGTCCACTTAGCAGCCATTTGTAGTTGCTGTTTGACGTCATGATTAATCTATCTGCACATTTGGAATTAGTAAAGCAGAAACGATGTGGATTCAGCTGGTGATTGTATGCCCAGAACGACAGAAAGTGTTTTAAATCAGTAGCAGTCCGTTGGTGGTATTAAAGGCCTTTAGGTAATGGTACATCTGTATGCTTAATTACCTAATCCTGCTGCAGTTTGCGGTGTCTGATTAGCAACAGTTACTGAAACTAATTGGTAGTGTAACAGTCCACTTTATTTTCAATTGCACTGTTTAAGTTGCTTCACAAAGTCATGACGTGTTTTCTTATGTGCATAAGAAGACTTAAAATGCCCCAGATAAACTCCAACTGTCTGGTCTTTTTTTTTTTTTTGCGCCTTACAAGCTTGTGCGAATGTTTGTTGAATATGTTTCCGAACACAGCAACTACAAATTTAAGCAGCACAACATTAAGTTTGGATTAGATCTTCACCGAGGCGATGTTAATTCGTCAGCGATTTATGAAACTATGAACATTGATTGCTCTGGAAAATCCATTTTTTGCTTTGCTACGCCTCCACCACCACCGGTAGACATTTTCCGATCCATTTTAAAGATTTGCTCCTCCCTCGCCGCTTGTCATCACTTCTCGCCATGAACAGCATTTTGCAACTAATTATGTTAATTGGCAACAGGACAGGAATATGACTGGGTATAAAACGAGCATTTTAGAGAGGCACTCTTTCTTAGAAGTAAAGTGGGCAGAGGTTCACCAATTTGCATCTAAAAATCGAACAATTTCTGAAAAAATTCTTAATGTGAAATTGCGAAGACTTTGATTATGCCACCATCTACAATACAAAAGCTTCAGAGAATCTGGGGAAATCTGCACAAGGGACAAGTCCGAAGGTGAATATTGGATGCTCGTGATCTTCTGGCCCTCCGGCTGCACTGCATTAAACACAAGTATGATTCTGCACTTGAATTCACTCCATAGGCTCAGGAACACGTCCACAATCATTGCGTGAGCACAGTTTGCTGTGCAATCGATAAATGCAAGTTAAAGCTGTATCATGGAGAGAAGCAATATGTGAACAAGATCCAGAAATGGTGCCATCTGCTCAGGGCCAGAGCTCATTTTAAAATGGCTTTCCATTTTGCCTCAGTCCATTTTAAACCATTTTAAATGAGCTTTGGCCCAGAGAAGATGGCAGCATTTCTGGATTTTTAACATATGGCTTCTTTACATGATCCAGCCTTAACTTGCACTTGTGGATTGCAAAGTGAACTGCGTTCACAGACAATGATTTCTGGAAGTGTTCCTGAACCCATGCAGTGAATTCCCATGCAGTATCATACCCGTTTTTAGTGTAGTGCCGTCTGAGGCCCGAAGATCGCGAGCATCCAATATTCACCTTCGGCCTTGTCCCTTATGCACAGACATTTCTCCAGATTCTCTGAATCTTTTGTACTCTGGATGGTGGGATATTCAAAGTCTTCGCAATTTCACATTGCAAAACCCCTGTCTGAAATTGTTCTCAATTTTTAGATGCAGATTGGTGAACCTCTGCCCATCTAAGAGAGACTGCCTCTCTAGAATGCTGTTTTTATACCCAGTCATCTTACTGACCTAATGCCAATTAACCTAATCAGTTGAAAAATGCTCCAAGTTTTTTTTTTTTACTAGCACCACTGTTCCAGCCTTTTGTTGCCCCTGTCCCAACTTTTTTTTTTTAAAATGTGTTGCTGCCATCAAATTCAAGATGAGCTAATAATTTAAATATTTTTCATGAAAAGATGAAATGTTTGAATTTCAACATATTTTGTCTATGTTCAGTTGTGAATAAAATGTGAGTTTGAGATTTGCAAATCATTGCATTCCATTTTTATTTACATTTTACACGATGTTCCCACTTCATTGGAATTGGGGTTTGTAGTTTAATACAGTACTTCCCAAACCTCTGCTGGAGGACCACCTGTCCTACATATTTTAGATCTCTGCCTGCTTTAGCACAGGTGATTCAAATAATCAGCTCGTTATCATTCCCCTGAGGCTGATTGATAATGAGCTGATCATTTGAATCACCTGTGCTGGAGCAGGGAGAGATCTAAAGCATGCAGGACAGGTGGGCCCCTGGGAGAGGTTTGGAATTGGTAAAAAAAAAAAAAAAAAAGTAAAATGAAAGTAAAAATTCATGTTTTCCATTAAATACAACTTAATTTAATTAAGTTAGATGTAGTTAAAATGCTGTTGGTTGTACTCAATTTCCTGGGGTTTTTTTTTGTAGACGGTTCTTGAAAATTTTACTTTATGCTAAAATTTTATGATTGAGTTTTCTCAACTTAAAAAAAACAAGAAGTTCACAAAACTAAGAAAAAGTGCTTGGAAAATGTTGCCTTTTTTTATTTTTATCAAAGCAACAGTTTTTACAGTGTAGATTACAGTTTTTCACTATCGCTAAAACACATTCCATGAAACATTGCTCCGTTTTCCCAAAACTCTAAACACAAAGCTCTTTTCTCAAGCTACATACACAAAACCTCACATCCTCTTTTCAAAAGAAAACTTTCACACCAAAATCACTCAAAGCCTGCAAAAATGTAAACACTACAAAGCATCATTACATACAATTAAAAAAAAAAAAAAAAAAAAAACTGAAAATACAATGTTCAGGGTGTGAGAATGATCTTTATTTTCACAACTGCCAAGACACATTTTTAGAAACCTTCTTATCTGTTCTCAAAATATATTACTGTAGAGTATTGGGAATTCATAGATTTGTGTTTCATAGAAACAATATGTAAATTAAGAAAATGAAGAAAATTCAGTTACTGAATTACACATGGACTCTATAAAAAAAAAGAAAAACATGCATTCAATAGAAACATCAATAGACATGTTCCGCAGTCTTTTTACAGTCAGGATACTGTGATGAAACCATTGTACTCCACTATACTGTGGCCAAAAAACAACTACATACAGCACCTGTTGTTCTCTGAATGCCCAGATAATGGTGGCCACTGAGAACCTGCTAAGGCTCGGATGGGCTCTGTCCTGCTTCAGTCATTGTCATGCTGTGGACAGTGACATGGTCAATGACTGTAGCTCTCATTTCATCTGTAATGACAAAGCATGGTCATCTTGCTCTCCGTCCTTGCCCCCCTCCTCTCCCTCCTCTGACACAAACTCCTCTCCCTCCTCGCCCCCCTCCTCTCCCTCCTCTGACACAAACTCCTCTTCCTCTGCCTCTGCCTCCATCCATTGTTGCTGTTTGGAACCTTCAGCAAACGGTGCATTCTGAACTGGCCTATATGTGTGGTCACATCATTTGCAACAAGTGTCTTCAATTTTGAGTCTTTGTGTTTAATCAATGACACCAGGTGTGTTCAATGTGTTCCAGTTTTGCTGAATGTGGCTAGCATTTTACATCACATGAGCTTCAATATGCAAAATGTGTTTAGTGATTGAGAATTTGAGCAGAGGTTTCTGCAACATGTGTTTTAGCAGGACAAAATGTGTTTAGAGTTATGAGAAAAGGGGGGTTGAGTTTTGTGAATTGTGTCTTAACATGTGAAATGTGTTTATAGTTTTGGCAAATTGGGGCTAGTTTTATGAAATGTGTTTAGGGTGTGATGGCCTCCTGCCTCTAGGGCCTGCTAGTGTTGTGTGTTCCCCATTACTGGTGTTTGTCTGTCCCTGCAGGCTTGGTAGGAGGTGTGCGATGCACCTGGGCGGATCCCCCAGGTGTATAAGAGCTGGCATTTTACGTCTCTTCACTCTGCTCTGCTCTGCCTTGCGCGGCTGCAGCTCTGCGATTCCTCGTGTGCATTATGTTTTTTGGTTTAGTTATATTATGTGTTAGTTTGGTGGTCGTTTTCATTCAGTTGTTAAGCTTTTAGTTCACATTTTGTAATAAAATTATTTCATTTTTTTTAGTTAAACCGTACGTCTCCTCATTATTTTTGTCATGGCTTTGAGCCGGGTCATTTGGTTTAGAGAGCTGGGATTTGTGTTTTAGCAATGTGAAAAACTGTAAACCCATGCATCGTTTTTCATTTGCAAGAATACAGTTTTTCGGTTATTATTATATCATAAAGCAAATATATAGATAGATACAAAATAAAAAGACCATGACGCAGGATAACCGGAATAGTGAAGCAGAATTATAATAAGTGGTATATATAGCTTTCAGTCACGCGATATTCAATTTCTGCAGTAACTGACAATTCCATTTAATAGTCTGTACAGAGTGATCGTAAGCTATTTTAAAAAAGGTATGGAAAGTTTTCGTATTAAGGCGGTAACACTGAACAAACAAGGCGACACCACTGCGCTATCGCTCACGTTAATGAGCGCTACTGACCACCAGTGGGCCGTCTACGCAACTGCGATTTAGGTCTTTGGCCGGACCGCACTGACCCAGCGGCCCACCGGGAAAACTCCCGGTATTCCCGATGGTCAGTCTGCCCCTCAAATATTAATAATCCCTTTTGTTCACTCTTCTACTCCATATTTCACATTAAACAAGGTCTAACTTGCAGATTCAACATGTCTACTGAAGAAATTAAATTACAATGCTGAAATGTGTTCTCCAATTACTGCATGTGGGTCCTGACAATTTCCTTAGTGAGTATGTTTTTAAACTAAGTTTTGTGAAATCAGTTTATTGTGGAGTACCAGGAAATAAAGTTTATGATAGAAAATTTTAATTTACCAAAACATTAACACTTTTTACTTTTCTGTATTTTAAACAGTAAGTAAAAAAAGACAAAATCAATTTATTGTACTAAATATACATTTTAAAATTCAGTAATATGGACATTGCCATTGAAGGACTTTTTACAGTGAACGTATGGTTGTTTCTGAAACTCTCTCAGCGCTGATTGTGACCCCAGTATGAATAAACACGTCAGGGGAAAGTGCTCGGTGACTTTCTGAATTCAGCAAACTGACTCGCGCTGCTCACTTCCAACCCATTCCATCAGAGCGGGTCACATGGTGTCAAGCGGAGTGAAATTGCTGGATCTTTTACTTAAAAGTTGATAAATTGCGAGTGAAGACTTTGGGCCAGGGGTTCAGGGCTTTGAGTGTCTGGAGCAGCTGTCTATGAGGACGACAAAAAAACATCAAACTCAAACCGATCACCTTTGTGTCCTTAACGCACGTGTGTACCCACCCACACACACACACACACACACAAACGCGCACGCACACACACTCGTACAAACATACTTTCTCAGTCACTCTTTCTCACACACACACACACACACACACACACACTCTCTCTCTCTCTCTCCCTCTCTCTCCCTCACTCTCTCTCTCTCGCTCTCTCTCTCTCCCCTCTCTCTCTCTCTCTCTCTCTCTGTCAGAGTAACAGGAACAGAGCAGTCACTGTGAGGTGTGTGTTAGTGCAGAATTACCCCACCGGCTCCTCACTGTGTTTTATGAGTGGAGAGTAATGGGGGTTAATTGGGCCGCAGTAAGAGTGAGGAGCACTTCAGCCTGTGAAGAACAGAGAGAGAATTACAGAGGACCTGCTGCAGCAGCACCTGCCAATCATCTGCAGAAAAGAGCCAGTGTAACACTGCAAATTAACTCTGCTGATGTGCTCCCAACCTGCCTGAGCCTTTTCAGAGATTCCAGTCGCTACGTCAACAAACCTCCAGCCAGCCCACTTTCCCATGATCTGTTTTGTTGTGTACTTTGTTAGTAAAAATTTTAGCTTCGGTGGACCTCAAATGAAAAGCAACATGTTAAACTAAGAAGAGGCCCATTAATTTTTATTGATAACATATTTCTTTTAGCTCTTTTTGGGAGCCGTTTGGCCCGATTGGGGAGCACGAGGTTATGGTTCCTGGATGCCAGTGTCACCCACGGCTTCCAGGCAAACAGTGATTTAATGTGAGTCATCAGAGCTGGAGGTTTATATTAATAACTGGGGATATGAAAACACAGGGCCCACAGCCATCGAGTCAGGCCTGGGCTTTGCAATTTAATCTGACATTTTAATCATTTAATCACCCTTTTCCATATGATTAACAGCGGTATCATTTACCAGCTTTTTGAATCTTGCTCCTTTTCAGTGAAAAGTCGATTCGCATTTTAAAATATATTTCTGTGCCAGCAGTAGTACAGTGATTAGTACTGTCCTCTTCATGTTCAAGTACGAGTGTGTGAGGGAATGGTGTGTGTCCTGTGATGGATCGGCAGCTGGTCCTGGGTGTGTTCCTACCTCTCTCCCGTTGCATGTTGGGATAGGTTTTAGTCCCCCAGTATTCTGACCCAGAGTATATGGGTTTGATAATGGATAAATTGATAAAAACTAATTTTGGTCTGTTGCTGAATGGCAAACTGTGGATTAACTTCAGGGACGAGTGGTCTCAGCAGGCTGTTGGAAGGAATATTTGTATTTATATTAAAAATCTTTAAATAAAGTCAAATAAAGTCAGTGGAGCTCCTGTGAGAAGATATATCTCTTTTTTAAAATAAGAAATGTGCTATTAAAGGGCATTTAAAGTCGATTCCCATTGTTTTTGTTTATCGGCCAATCAGCGAGCCGCACCTGCTCAAACGAACCTAAATATAAGGATTATCTACGCGTTTACACAAAACATTGATTGATGAATGAAATTGGTCGTGTAACAATGCAAGATGTCAACAAAAGCAAGTGATTAGTTTGTAAACATTGGACGTTCAACGTCCCGTCTGAGAATCAACTTTAGATGCCCTTTAATGATGCATCCTCAGTGAGTTTACATGTTCACAGAGAACTGACAATTAAAGCTCTTCGTAAGGTCACGACTCCAGCATTTAGACTCACCGCTTTATTAAGACCTGGACTGCATTCTTCAGCTCCGCAATCATCGCATGCACCTGCTGTTCATTTCCACTGTGTGGTAGTATTGTGCTATTTAAGACCGAGCCTCGCATTTAGTCTTTGCGAAGTCTCGTAAACCACATGCCTGTGTTGTATTTCTAGTCGTGTACAGACTTATCCTCCGCGTATCGCGTGTATGTATTCTACCTCTTTGACTTAGTGCTGTTTATTGTTCATATCAGCTCTTTATATTTAAGGAACTGCATTTCCTATTTCCTTTTTCTATTTTAGTAATACATTGTTCCTGTTGCTAAAGCCCAGTTTTGTATTACTAATAGCATTATTAAGGAACCTCATTTCCTTTTTGTTTAGTATTGCTTCATGTGTGCATCCCTGCTGCACAGGAGGCATAATAAATACTACCAAGTCCATCCTTGCACCTGAGTCCAGTCCTCAACTTCCTGTCATCCGTGCACATCACCAGTGTGCAACGCACAACTCTCACATTCTTGTAGAGACAGGATGGGCTTTGTATCAGGCAGGTTTTATGTCAGCATAAATTCTTATAACTATTGAAAAATGATTTAAATTTTCTGCTTTTATTTTGAATTTGCCCAGTTATTATCCTCATGCAAATAAATGTTGTGAGGTGCATTAGATTTCCCACTCCGGAGCACATCAGTAGGACAAGGAATGTTTAAAATCTGATAAACCGTTCTTGAGGTATAAGCCCAAATGTGTGAGAACCAATTATAGCGCCCCCTATAGTTACCTGTGTGATATCACAACATTTCATAACACTGTGTGTAACGCTCTTTGAATCTGGAGTTAGAGCCATTTACAGTCTAGGCTGGCCATTGAGATTTTTCGGCAGAACAAAAAAGATTATTATTATTGTAATTATTAATATTAATAATAATAATAATAATCATCATCATCATAATCATAATCATAATAATGCTAATAATAGCCCATTTTATGCTCCCTTGACTGGCGCACAAAGTAAAGGTTTTCCGGAATGATCTGGTGGTTCTGCTGATGCCGGACTCTTTTCAGAAGTGATCTGTAATCGTCTCTTTGAGTGAAAGGTCTGGGCTCCATCCTGATTTTGAAGTGCTGGTCAATTGCAGTGAGGAGTCTGTAAAATAATCTTGTCTCTGATGCCTGCTTTGGGCTGAGACAGTCAGTGAAACAGCCGTGTTTCAGCGTAGGTCATCCATCACCATGGCAACGCTGAGCGAGTCTGACATCAGAGGTCTTGGTGGACAGCCCAAACCGTTCTCCCGGAAACACTCACACAACTTTGGAGGAACGTATATACTGCAGGACTCAGTGTAGTTTGTCAGTAGTTGGACACTGATATAATCTGTGCCTCTAGACTCTAAGATTGGAAAGGATTTAAAAACTATATAATCAAAAACTGAAAATGAAATTAGATTAGGGACTGTCAGGTAATAACATACTGTGTTAAACCAGGAAAGATGTTTTTTAACATCTTCACAGGCAAAAACATTAATGTAATGCACTGTAATATCTTCAGTTATAGATATAAAAAGAACAAAAGCAAAATCCTTCCTCAAAAACTCTTACAAATTAAACACCTTTATCTTAAAAACCCAGTTGGTGTGTCAATATTATGTTCAGCAAAGTGATGTTACGATAAAACTATTATAATGATATTAGCTTTGTCTCTCTCCCTGTCACAACAGAGACCATGTTTTAGCAAGATCTACTTCAGTCAAGTTTGAATTTGCCTTTTGGTGTGTGGTGAAATGAGTTAGTGAATTATTAACTGAATTATTTATAATTCACACTTGATGCTTATAATACAGAATTTATTCTTAAGATGGCGGCCAGGGGAGTATTCTTGAGTGAACGCACACAGAAGTTTGCAATGTGAATGGCATAAATGGTATGTTATATACAGTGAATAGTAAGATCATTTTCCATGACTATTAATGCACTGTGGCTTGAAGTTTGCAAAGATGTATAAATGTTTGGTTAAAAAAAGAAAAAAAACATATATTAAAAGTTCATTTTGCAACCAGTTCAGTCTCTATGAAAAACCATTACTTCACAGCATTTGATGGAATTGATGGATGGATGCATGATTTTGGATCCATGATTTTTCCTGAATATGTATTACCTGGTCTTTGTATTCCTAGTTATTTGGCTGGAACTGTTATTCCTCGCGAATCACACTTGATGAGACTGTAAGTGAGGATCAGACTGAGCTCATCTCCTCTGGGATAATAAGGGGTTATGGGTTTGGCTCAAGTGCTCAGTAACCTCCCTGATTACACAGAGGCTGCTGCTGCATAAAGACCAATCAGAGAGGAGGGTTTATCACTGGAGCAACAGGGTCTCTCATTCTGTAGTGCAGGGGCAGGAAGCCCTGCTGCTGGAGACCTAAAGCCCTGCATGTTACAGACATCTCTCTTATCTAATTCAAGCGGCTGCCTCCTTATCCAGCATCTATCTCATTATTAGGCCCCTCAGAAGCTACAATCATCTCCATCAGGTGTGCTGGAGCAGTGAGACGTCTGAAACATACAGGGCTATGGGTCTCCCGCAGCAGGACTCCCTACCCCTGCTCTAACAGAGAGAGACACAGTTGTGTTATGACTGCAGTGCATGTTCATTATTAGAGTCTGGTGGGACTACAGCACAGCCAGCAGGGGTGTAATACTGAGCCCTGACAGGTGTTATTCAGATGCACCATGGGAAACTGTCAGCGAGAGGTAGGATGGGTTTTAGAAAAGGACCAGCCCAAACTGACACTTTAACTCTTTCCCAACAGCACAGCCAAATCCCGGTCAGATATGATTGGCGAAAAAGGTTATCAAATCTTCAGTGATCATATTTATTTTATATTAGAAATTATTCATGTTACACGCAAACGACTGAGGGGATTTTCTTGATGTGTGTGTGTGTGTGTGTGTGTGCATACATGGGTGTGCGTGTGTACATGTGTACATGTCTGTTACCTTCAGACTTAAAAACTGCTCAAACTGAATAGCAAATGGAAGTGATTTGGGCTGAGGTCTAACCCGGGCTAATTAAGAGGGAAGAGCATGAAAATACATATATCATACATGCATGTATCTTGGTGATAAATATATCATATATGGATATGCATATCATGTACATACATACAATACAAGTAAATACATATTTTTCGGATGTGTACTTAACAACTTTACAATCTAGTGCACTCAATTTACATGAGCTACAGCAAGCAAGTACACACTTTCAGACATGAAGAACTGTTATTCTCATCCTGCTGGTCACAATAAGTTACTCCCCCCCATCCCAACCTCAACTGGTTACTCACCAGCCCCTGAAGTGCTCATAAAAAATGAAACTTAAAGTTAACAGGGGAATCGAGCTGATTTTGGAATTAGCAGGATACCAGACTGCATATTCCAGCCATCAGCCCCTGCCGCTGCTGATTGGGCAGATTTCTCGCCGTGTGGGCGGTTCCCGTCTGCTGGAGCCCCACCCACTTCATCTCTGAGAGCGACTGTCCCCCACATCTGATCTGTTCCAATAACTCAGCTCAGCTGTCGACTGACTTTCACTTTCTGATGACAATTTTCCAGCAGATTCACAGCAGAGGAGTTTAAACTCTCACCAGGAGCTGGCCACAGGAGCGTAACAGAAGATGTAGGTTTTTTATGGATCAAGAGAGGAAAAATCTCAATAAAATATTTGTAACTGTTATTATCAGGGTTTAAGTTGTGCCATTCATGAATTTTGTTGGAGACTTCAATTTAGGTTTATTATTAGCACTATTACGTGCAATTAGCAGCGCAGCCATTCGCAATGAATTCACCTTTCATTTTATTATATTTTATTATATTTATATTTGCTAACGGTTACCATCAATCATGTGTTTGAGTTTTATGGCTAAAGCTAGCAAGCGATTTCTCACTAAAAAACAGTAGTAGGTCACTGTTAGAATATGCTTAGAATATGCCACACTTCACACGGCCGCTCATCTGGTACCAATTGTTTGTTTATCTTGATAAATGGCATCCCAGCAGCAGTACCAGATTCTGCCAAAACCTGTTAGGCCACCTGGATTATAAAAGATGGTGGAGATTTATAGCTCATGGCACAAATCGTACAGACCTGACCGTAGCTGTTTATTTGCTTTTTTTATTTTTCTAGCACTGGAAAAGGTGAAGCACATAAAAGAGCCTTTCAACAACTCCCACTCCTGTGGTGAATTATAAAGACACACACACGCGCGCGAGCGCGCACGCACACACACACACACACACAGCAGCTGAAAGGGACAGTTTAACTTTATCAGATAAAAAGATACTTTGATTTGTAAAACAATGATCTGAGGCCATTTAAATCAAAATTCAAACCTGATCCCAGAGCTTGTCTTTCCGGTGTCTAACACACACTCTACATACAGGCCTTCAGGGCGCAGATCACATAAAGGACATGAACACAACAGCAAAGAGTTCTGTCGGATCGCCGCTTGGATCCCACTCGTGTTCTCTCACTAGAATAATGCAGCAGCGTTCAGGCTGTCACGTGCTGAAAATGGGAACATTTTCATATATTTAACTGCATGTGACTTTGTTCTATGTTTGTCTTAAAAGAAGGCAGGATGGTACTAAAGGATAATAAGACGTAAAGGACCCCGCTGAACTCACACGCTGAACTGACAATACAGCAAGAAACAGGAGACGAGCGCACACTGCTCACTGCTCACACAAAGTGTGTTCTCTATCAATACAGGTAACTCATCATAAACTGTAAAATACTGTAAGATCTTATTAGGATTATTCACTGTCACAAAGGTCTGCTGTTCCTTTGATTTCTAGATGAGCTTAAAAAAAGATTTTTTATAAATATTTTATATTAAAAAAATCATTTTCTCAATTTAAAAAGGCCAATCATATGCAAGTAGAGAGGTGATTCAGATTCCCTCAGTCTTAGGAGAGTTTCTGGGGAGAGTTTGAAATTTTGAAAATATGGGATCACTGGTCTGTCATGTACAGTGCTACTCAAACTACCTTTAGTACAACTACTACTTTCACAACTACTACTACTATTACTACCACTATTACTACTACAAGAACTATCAGTGCTCCTCTCTCAGGTCAGGAGCTGCAGGTGAGAGCTCTACACTCTTCCCTGCCCCTCCTGCATCACTCAGCCCTGATCACAGAACCAGGAGGTGGATGGGAAATGGCCTTGTAATACCCTTTAGTAAAAAAGCATATATAAGCTGTCAATAAATAGTGTACAAACCCTCTATGAATCATTAGTACACAAATATTGTCAGAAACACAGAATTAGGAAGTTACATTTGCTACATTTGCATTTGTTTGAGAAATTCAGGTTGCATGGCATAATTGGACAGCAACTCTGTATTAAAAAATGAAGGAAAAACAGAAAAATTCCTGCATCGTTGCCATGATATGGACGTAAATATTTGCAAATGCAAAGTGTCTTCTTTAACCTCGCTCTTTTCAAGTGTAATGAACCAGCAAACTGTGCCAACAAATTATGTCACTGCTGAAACACGTATTTCACTGTATACTAATCAGGGTATAGGATACAATTTAGAGCGTGCATGCTTATTTAATGTGCTAGAATCATTAAGTTTACATTTAATAACAAGGGCCACATGAAATCAGATAAATGTGAAAGCCAGCCAAGGGCTTTGTGGAGGTGTCTGAGATTATGATCACTCAAATGTCATGCCCAGTCAACTTCATATCCTCTTTGTATGGAGAAAAATGTAACATATTTAGTTGAATTGACAATTTTAGACATGTTTATATTACAAAAGGCACAGTTGTTATTTTACAGTTCACAGAGCATTGCAGCTCATTATCTCCACATCTCAATCACTGTAGCACAGCCTCACCAATCAAAATGATTTATTTGCAGTCACTTCTTCTCCTCCCAGCTGCATTTTTTTTCTTTCTTTCCGGAGCTGTGGACGGTGCTGGAGGAGGCTGATCTGACGTGATTATGTTTGTGTTCGGAGAGGCTGTGAGAAGATTAAACAGCTTTGCTGTCTCCGCACGCTTACACGGGGCGCCGAGCACTTCCTGCCGCGTTCGCCCCTCATCGCGCCGTCTTTTCATGTCGCAGAAACGAAACTGCGCCGCGAATGAGAACAAAAGCGCAGTCCCTCACTCATATGCCCGCTCGCTCGCTCGCTTGCTCCCCACCACTTAACGGCGCCAAAAATAGCAGCGCGAGACGGCAAAACCGCTCAGCAGGTGTTCCTTATTGCCGCTGGTGTGTGGTAATAAAACATTCCACTTAAGCTCAAAATAAACTTTTCATTGGGGAAAATCCTCTCAGATGTTTGTTTATTTATTTATTTATTGTTATTATTATTACTTTTTTTGGAATCAGGTGGGATGGAGGCTTATCTGATTGTTGTGGGAATAAAATAAATAAATATAAGAAAGAATGAAAGAAAATAAAAATAAAAAAAATTTATTTTGTTTTATTGTGGTCAACTTTCAATAAAGGAAAGATGCAACGGAAGATAATGTCTCCTGCTGAGCTGAGCTCCGATCTTGAGCTGCGACCGATCTCCTCCAATCAGCTGTGTCCTCTGTTCAAGTCAATCATGGTGCAAAAAAAGGATTTCAACAGAAACACACGCTGCATTGGAGAACAGAATGAGGAAAGAGTGAGAGAGGAAGAAGGGAGGGGGGAGAAAGAGAGATATAGAGGGAGGGAGAGAGGGGGGGTTTGGTTATGGAGGTGAAGAGGAGAGACAGTGATGGAATTGTGTTGTTGGGGACAGAAATGTGCTGGAGTTAATGGCTGCACCTGCTGTAGAGATGACAAACGCCTCCTGTGTCTTTAAATGTCCTTTTGAAAGGAGGCTTGAAAAACGTGATATAAATCATTGACATTTACAGTGTTCTGATCCAGGGGAAGGGAGGGCGGGAGGAGGTGAGGGGATGGGGGAGGGGAAAAAGACGGGCGATGAAAGATGAGGTAACATACGGGCGGGGCCGTGATTGACAGCTGCGGTTACAGCAACAGATCGCTGCTCGCTGTTCATTAGCGTTTATGCCATTCACACACAGCGGAACAGTAACACACCTCATCACCTGTGCAATATCGTTTCCAGACATGTTTAACAAAAACCTTTTTTTTTCTGGTATCATATTCATATGAAGCGTGAAAACAAAACAAAACATTAATGTTTATTTTTCTCCTTTATTTTATTTTTTTTAACTATTTTTTTTTAAATTTATTTATTTATTTATTTATTTATTTGCTCCAAAAATATAAACTTTATTTTTCTCCTATGGTGCACAATGCAGTTGGGGACAATAATACAAAGCATGATTTTGCTTAAATAATGTATGGATTATATTAAATACTTTAAAGTGGGCTCCAATGAGATTTTGACATTCTTTAAATTAAAATGAAACAGAACGCCGGAAACACTTGGATTTTATGCATTATTGGAACAGTGAGTAGTTGGCAAGGTGTTCAAAACTTTATCTGAATGCTGTATCAGCACATCCTGATTTTTTAAGGAATTAACTGCCCCTCATTTATTGCTAAGTTCAGGGTTCTTTGTCAAGTACTTTTTTTCCCCCACAAGCTTCTGTTTGCCATTCTGGGAGATATCGGCATTCACATTAGTGCGGTAATGGTAATGCATTAGCTTTCTCACAACCATTACATCAGCTGTGGTTTTATAGCACAGTAATGACAGAAGAACATAGGCACACTGTGTCATGATTGGATTCATGAAATGGAAAATGCTTATGAGTCCACCTTTGAAACCTTGCAGTCAGTAGCTGACTGGGAGGCTTTGTGCCTTTGGTATGAAAACTAAGATACGGACTTCACATTTAATACTTCATGTGAATGTGTATCATAATTTGAAAGCCATAGCTTCATGTTAAATCAGCTGTCTTTTAAACGGGTGCTTATAGATTAAATTCTCAGTATCAGTGGAATGTCAACTATGTATTTGCCCAGATTATGACAGAGGGAACAGGCAGAGGAAGATGTGTTAAAGATTCTGAAGGTAGAGACCAGTATTGTGTTGAAATGCATATTAATAAAACTGCAGTTCCCAGCATACCTTGCGGTACTGACACAAAAATCGGTTAGTTAGTACTAATATTGCTGTAGTAAGTGCAGCATCCCTGTGGAACCTCTTGTTAGAATGTGAATAAGGAGGGTAGACTTACAGCTGTTCTGTTATCTATAAAAATAAGCGCAACAGTACTGATGTCATTTTGTTGATATAAACCTTATCCTTTACAGCAGTTCCACCCATACAGGTTAGTTTAGCTCAATTAAAAAATTTTAGAACATTTTTACGACACTTTTCTTTAACTGCATGAGTTCTTGAAGCGTGGAGATAATCGCACAGTGCACAGCTCACGTCTGCCCCAACTGGCCTAAAGATGGATGTATCTTCCCTGTGAGAGAGCACGAGAGAGAGAGAGAGAGAGAGAGAGGGGGGCAGGAAGGATCTAGTTGTTAATTCTGCTCCTTGTCAAAGCAGATAACAGAGGCTTCTTGATCAAAAGCCTGCCCCCACATGCTTTATTTCGGTGAGCACTGCCCAAACAGACGTTATTTTTTTGCCGCTGGGCGTTCGCATTCTAAGCTCAAAGTCTCGGTACAGATTAACCATGACTTTAGTGGAAGCCGGGTGACGGATGGCGAGCGAGCCCAAAGCTTTCTCTGTGCATCTAAGTGCGACACTGCAGCATGAAAGCCCATTCCCCAAACTCACCCGACACCAAACGCACATCACACTTCATGCCCTTATACTGTCATAATGCCAGTTTATCACAGAAGGGAAATAGTTTGACAGCCCAGCAGAAAATAAGATCCGCTATAACTGCCATAGATGTGTATTCACGACAGTGTTACTGTGTTTCTCAACAGTATCTGTTGAATGACCAATATTGTAAATAGTTACAGAGGAAACAGTATCGGAACCATGACTGTATAAATCATGTTTAAATCTTATTGTGGCCACGCTGTGGTGAGAAACACCATCATTCCCAGAGTCCTTACAGACATCAGGCTACTTTAGTCCGGGACATGGACTGTTTAGTTTATGATGGGCATGATAGTTCGAAAGTGCTAATATGCGAATGACCACTGCAGCATTGTAGCAGCCGAGAGTAATGTTGATTCAACAGAAAACAGCACTGTAAACCACTCCAGCGCTGATTACTCTTCATAAACTTATCAGAATCTTCTGTGGCAGCCGCAATGATTATTGATCACGAAAGATTAGGAACTGGGAATAAAAAGTCTGTCATCTCATTCACTTCCTTAAGACATCAAATAAGGTGTGTGTGTGTGTGTGTGTGTGTGTGTGTGTGTGAGTGTGTGCGTGTGTGCTTGTGTCTGTATGTTTCTGTGTCTGTGTGTGGGCGGTCGTATGTGTGTGTGTGTGTATGTGTGCATGTGTGTGTGTATATGCGTGTGTATGTGTGCGTGTACGTGTGTGTGTGTGTGTGTGTGTGTGTGTGTGTTCGAGAGGGGGTTGTGTTTTGGTTTCCATCCCAGAGCCTCCGTTCTGATTCCTTCTCTCCGTTTTGATACTTTAATGGGCTCAGATCCACCTTCAGTCGCCCAGAGAGTCCATCACAGGCATTTTATTATTAACCTGCAGAGCTGGAGGGACCAGGAGAGGAGCGTCTCCGCTGAGATTAATTTTCCGGAAGGAGGGAGAAGTCTTCACCTGGCTGTCACGCCAGAGAGTGAAAAATCCTCCAGGACTCCGCCAAACCGCGAGCCAGACCCTCCTCTGGAGATGTTGAGTGGTCCCCATCTGTGGAGACGTTTTGCTTTGAATCTTAAAATAACGATCTGTAATGTTGTTCAGGAGAAGGTGTCAGCTTACAGATTTGGCTGAACTGAGGTGGTCCTGTGGACATATGGGGGTATATTATTACTGAGCAGAGGTAGTATTGAGCATTTTGAGCCCCTTGCTGTAAGAAGCAATCGTATATTTTCTGATTTCGGCATGATTTATGGTGCCAATCCACAAAATAAGAGCTGTCGGACAATTACCCACAGTTTGGGCATGCCCAGATAATTTAAAGGTCAGAATTCCCCGAATTTCCCTCCCCGAATTGTGTCGATGAAGTCAGAGTTCCTACGCCTTCTGGTTGTCTTGGCGGCCGACCATAAAAATGAGTCCTCTGGGTACTCGGTCAAAAGAGGAAAACACATATTACTGGAAAAGAGCCTCTTCCAAAGCCTTCAAGAGGATTTTTATTTCTTTTCTTTTTTTACTCACTGTGGGCGGACATCTCTTAACTTAGAGCCCTGCATGATTAGGACATTTCTGAGTGTCGCTGAAGGTCGCTGATAACTGCAAAGTCAATATTCATCCCTTCTGTGCTGGTATTCTAACACTGAGATGATGCTGTGACTCCATTATTTCTTCTTAATAGAGCCAGTCTGAATTATAAAGAAGCTTTGTTCAATTTAAAAAGCATTCTGGGAGGAACAGTTATTGGCTGGAGAAAATGGTTCTGGATTAAGTTATCCAAATACTGTATTTTTGGTGCTAACTCATTAAGTGCGTGTCCACGAGAAGACCATGCAAACGGTGACAAGGTGGGGTTGGCCGATTTGGTTGAAATTTGGTATGGAGGTACCTTCTATGAAGGGATGATGACATGCCAAATATTAGTCCAATCGCTTGAACCATTGTGGAATTAGAGCCAAAAGCTGGAATTTGGATGTTTTTAAGCCTTTTTTACAGTGTTTTTAAGTGGGGATTTTGAGCAGCTCTATTCAAAATACTCAAAACCCAAGAAGATTGCCATTTTGACGGTAGCATACCTATTATGTGGTCTACTTATTTGTGGAAAATTATTAGGATACATCCATCATTAGCAGAGATAACATGGACAATACATCCCCTACCCAAAATACAAGTTTTGAACAATGGTTAAAGTCGGACCCCATAACTAAATTGCTGCAGGGAGCTGGATGATGAGCCATACTTCATAATGTACCTTTTGACCTTCTCTTTCAAAATAAGAAATAAAATCTTTGGGTGCTGCTTTAAGTAAGGAGTACCAGTGGAATGAATTTTGTCTATTTTCAAGTACTTTGCAGTGCTGCCACCTATCGGCAGTGATTAAAACTAAGCTGTAATGTCTGTTGTACAATTTTTTCATGATGTGGGATGTTATCAATTAACCCATCTTACCACATCACAAACCCAGAGCACCCCAGGTGGCTAGTTCTTAGGGCAATCCTCTCTTAACGGTATAGTTGTGGCATTTCTAGTGGGCCCAATTGTCAACACGGATCGTCCCTCAACTACTCCTGGTCAACAAGGACACGGAGATAGTAGTTTGGCTGTTGTTTACATGTAGCTTGATCTTCAGGGATGTTACAGGATTAAATCTTTAAAATCCAGAGGAGTGGAAGACTGAACTGAGGTCTAGCCCATCACTCAGAGGACTTCAAAAATGACCAAAATTCATTTTAGGTGACTTTGGTCATTCAGGCGAAGATAAAACACAAAAGAATTCAATAAAATAGAATTAGTTGCAATTATTAGTAGAAGAAAAAGAAACAAAAGAACATTCAA
This sequence comes from Gymnothorax javanicus, assembly GCA_029692085.1. Classification (NCBI taxonomy): domain Eukaryota; kingdom Metazoa; phylum Chordata; class Actinopteri; order Anguilliformes; family Muraenidae; genus Gymnothorax; species Gymnothorax javanicus. The sequence goes on from CM056195.1 coordinate 176,038,575, forward strand.
AGCAAATGAGCCTTTCCTCTATCCTAAACTTTGTTCCAGTGCTGGAATAGGGTCATTTCAATAAAGCAAGTTCTTTGATAAGTCTATCAATCATGTCAATCACAGTCACCCTCCCCCCATGATATACAACCCCAATTCCGAAATAGTTGGGACAAAGTGTAAATTGTCAATAAAATTAAAATGCAATTACTTTAAGATCACATGAGCCAATATGTTATTTACAAAAGAACATAGGCTACATTTCAAATTTTGAAACTGAGACATTTTACATTTTTATCCACAAAATGAGCTCATTTCAAATTTTCTGGCTGCAACGGGTCTCAAAAAAGTTGGGACACAGGCAAAAAGGGCTGAAAAAGCAATTAATATATAAGAGAATCAGCTGAAAGAACATTTAGCAAGTAATTAAGTTAACTGGCATCAGGTGTGTAACATGATTGGATATAAAAGGGATGTCTTAGAGAGGCTGAGTCTCTCAGAAGTAAAGATGGCCAGAGACTCTCCAACCTGCGAAGCCTTACATAAAAAAAATTGTGGAATACTTTAAAAACAATGTTCCTCAACTTCAAATTGCAAAGGCTTTGAAGGTCTCATCATATTCTTATCTCTATGTAAATGACTGTGAAGCACTTTGTGACCCCGTCTGTGAAAGGTGCTATACAAATAAACTTTACTTACTTACTTACTTACTAACATCATCGATGGTGTGGTGCATAACATCATCGAAAAATTCAGAGAAACTGGAAAAATCTCTGTGCGTAAGAGACAAGGCCGAAGACCTTTAGTGTATGCCCGTGATCTTCGGGCCCTCAGACGCTACTGCATCACTCACCGGCATAATTCTTTCATTGACATTAATAAATGGGCCCAGGAATACTTCAAGAAACCACTGTCTGTAAACACAGTCCGCCGTGCCATCCACAGATGCCGCCTAAAACTCCATCATGCAAAAAGGAAGCCATTATTGAGCATGATCCAGAAGCGCTGCCATGTTCTGTGGGCCAAGGCTCATTTAAAATGGACTGTAGCTAAATGGCAAAGTGTCCTGTGGTCAGACGAGTCCAAATTTGACATTCTTGCTGGAAATCATGGGCATCGTGTCCTCCGGGCTAAAGAGGAGAAAGTCCACCCTTCCTGTTGTCAGCGTTCAGTTCAAAAGCCAGCATCTCTGATGGTATGGGAATCCATTAGTGCACATGGTGTGGGACACTTGCATGTTTTAAAAAGCACCATGAATGCTGAAAGGTATATAAATGTTTTAGAGCAACATATGTTCCCCTCCAGATGACATCTATTCCAAGGAAGGCCTGGTGTATTTCAGCAGGACAATGCAAAACCACATACTGCAGCTATAACAACAGCATGGCTTCGTAGTAAAGAGTCCGTGTGCTGAACTGGCCTGCCTGCAGTCCTGATCTTTCACCGATTGAGAACATTTGGCGCACAATTAAACAAAAAGTCCGTCAAAGGAGACCCAAAACTCTCCAGCAGCTGAAAGCCTGTATTAAACAAGAGTGGGATCAAATTCTTATGGCTAAACTCAAGAAACTTGTCTCCTCAATGCCCAGATGCCTCCACTCTGTGTTAAAAAGAAGAGGGGATGCTACACCATGATAAACAGGCCCCTGTCCCAACTTTTTTGAGACCAGTAGCAGCCATCAAATTTGAAAGGAGCTCATTTTGTGGATAAAATTGTAAAATTTCTCACTTTCAACATTTGCTATGTTATCTCTGTTCTATTGTGAATAAAATACTGGCTGGTGTGATTTGAAAGACATTGCATTTTGATTTTTTTCACAATTTACACTTTGTCCCAACTATTTCGGAATTGGGTTTGTACATAGGTATACATATGAAATAAGACATTTAGACACTCAAACAATCCCAGCCGAATACTGCGATCACGACGAGGTTTACGTGCAGATGCTGGAACATGGACAGGGTGCAGGCACCGACGAGAGGGGTTCCAGTTCAGACCCAGCTTATAACAATGCACAGGGCAGATGGTTTGGTTGTCCAGTGCACTGCTTGTGAACTCAAACACTCCTGCATGTAGAGCAATTAGATGCTACTCTGCTTGAATCTTCGCAATATGAACAGCAGGGACCTTCAAACTCCTCAAATGCGATGCAACGTCCTTCGTACACTGCTTCAACAGCACAACACTGTCATCCTTCCCATATTTATTCAACAAACCACATTCTAGACCAGTAGAAATATCTGAAAAACTGCATTTCAAGGACTTTTTTTTGCTGCACTGGAAGATTTCGCCAGTTGGATGCCATTTTCACTGCTGCATCCGCTGTTGCTGTTTGGTATGGTAAGCCAGACAATATGCAAATTAAGAGTGTAGGGGGAGAAGTGGCCAGAGCCTCAGGGTACAGTGGGAAATGGAGCTCCCCACTGGTGGCACTGGACATGGGAGATTCTTAGAGACTCATAAGAGTGTTCAGAGCCTCATCATAGTTAATATTAGTCATATGAAGCCAGCTTGTTTGCTGAAGTCGGAACTGTTAAAATTGGGGTAGGGGGGAGTTCTCTACCAACATATCTGAAGGGGCACCTGAAGATTTTATTGTTTTTACTGAAAGAGTGGTTCCTCTCCTTCATACTGTGAAGAGGATATTAGCAAACTCTCTGCAGCATTTCAGATATTGACCTTTAGGTCGGGCCCAGTTTCTCCTATTTTGAGGATAATGCAAATTTGTGGGGCATGGTACGTTTAACTGGAGCAAGGCTGGGACACCACTTGATCTTGGAAACATAACATATGATATCAACTTGTATTTTCATAATAGTAATACGTGTTCGTATTTCCTGTAAATGAGAAAACCGCCTTCAAAAATGTCCATTTTCAATGAAAATCAGGCTAATAATCTTAAAGGAAATTAATTAAAACAGGTTTCCCCTGCTACTTCTTAGCCGTGCGGTTTTACCTGCCATCATCCTACCTTAAGACCAGTTTATAGTAGAAATTTGAGCCGATCTGTCGACCCCCCACCTTGTCACTTTTGGCAGATTTTGCATGGTTTTCTCATGGACACACACTTTAGTTATTTAAACTTTTTTTTTTTTTGCCATTATTTTGGAATTCCAGATTTATTCTTCCATGGTCACTAGCATGGTAGTAACAGTGTCCAGCAGTTCCAGAGGACCAGAATAAACCAGTTACTGCATCTATGGTATTGCCAATGTCTCATCCTGTATCTCTAGTTTATCAGTTGTGCTGCACAACAGTTATAGCGGATGAAGCAAATGTGTGAATCAGAGGCTCCCAAAGACTCCTTTATTACACAGAGCAGGATCCAAGTATCTGATGTGATCAATGGCCAGCACATCTGATCCAAAGTAAAAAGATCTTGGTGTAACACCTGAGTCTTAGTTTCATCAGATGTGGACACCATCTGTACCAGGGTCCAGCCAGAGGTCCTCAAGGAGAGGGTTAGGAATATTTGGTGCAGGGATTCTGTATGTGCTAAACCTACCAGAGGGGGCACTGTTGCAGACTGATGTTCCTCAGGGGGATACACCATTAACCTCCTGAGACCTTGGGCTCATTACAGTTTGCGTAAATTTCGCCTCCTGCATCCTTTGCTTGTGTTGCAGTTACAGTATGGAGCAAGAGTTACTCATTTCCTCGAAGATATCTTGAGCAAGGAAAGGAGGTTGGGAAAGGACGGGAGGAGCTGAAGTTATTGGACAGACCCCACTGACAGACTCGAGACAGATGCTGCAATATGCTCAAATAATGCTCAATATTCAATAAGGAGACCTCTGGGTGAACGTCAGATCCAGGTCCATAAATGTAGACTTAAGTGCAGCACATTCATGATTGTTTTCTAATGTGATAAAACCCACTAGATCACCGACTAACCACATCCAACACGAGCATGTGTCCAGAAACTTGAGCATATTTCCTTAAAAATGTTGCCTTACACATGCATGTTATAAGGTTTTCATTTGGGAATATGAAAAACACAAAAAAAAAAAGTTGAGCTTAATACAAGTGGTTGCAGAAACATAGATGAAACCACATGGTGTTTAAATCCATAAATCACGCTTGAGCGATCGAGGAAAGCACAGTTATACATAATCGCTGCACACACTGCTGAGAAATTAATCCAGCACACTGACAATCTTCATGCATTGCAAGAGTCGGAGTGATTATGTAAAAGTAATGTGAAGTTGGATGATATTAAATGCAAAGACACTTTGTCAAGCCAAGGCAAGTTATTACTTTTTAATATATTATATATTTGTACATGATTGTTTCTGCAAAATTACAAAATATATGACAGAAATGTATTTTCATTTTAATTCTTCCTGCATAAGCAGAGAGGATTACAAACGTGAAAGCACGCGTCTAAGTACCAATAAACTTCTCCCCAGAAATTCGGTCCTTTTAAATCAAGCCCGACTCTTGTAGGAAATATTATAATTTTTGATTATGGCAGCTGTAATAAACTCATGAATTAACCTCACTCTGTTTATAATCAATCCTGCATGGATTTCACTGGGCTTACAACCCCTTTAGTAGGAAGGTTGATTAAGACAATGGCACTCGAGCACAATCCATTGGGGAATGTAATTGCAGGTACAGAAGATGGTGGTGAGAACAGAGATGATAGAGGAGCTGTAAAACCCACAAAACAATACCAACGACGGAAATTGCAGGGGGCGAAGGGTCCATGTGTTCTTTTGGCTGGCGTTAACTCGCGTGTGAATCGCAATAAAATGGATCTCTTTTCTCCGTTCGAACAACGGGGCACAAAAGCACAACAGTTACAATTAATCTGACTCCATAATAATTTTATAATAATAAATTTAGTTATACTCTCGTTAAATATCTGACTCCAAATTAGAATTAGAATCCATAATCTAGGGAAACCTGCGTGGGTCTCGAAGTGACTACACCTCGAACTCTTAGGAGACTACCGCCGTCGTTAAACATGTACTCCCGGGTTTTAGTACTGTTACCAGATCCTAGGTTCGTCGATTAGATTAGAGGTTAGAAGTCAGCCATCACTGCAACAGCATCTTTTGGCGTGAATACAGCGAACTCAGATCTATGCACGCCCATGGGTCCCTTCAGGGAATTTTAACAGACAACCGACTTTTCGCCCATGGGTTTCCTTAAGGCTAAAATCCCAGAACCGGCAATACACAAACCCGTTATGTAAGTAGATCATGATCGTCTCTCCAACTTAATAAAACCAATTCCCATGCCAGGCTGCTGGCCAGTCATTCCTCGGTTGGGATTATACCCCTAGGTATCCGTCGCAACGCGGCTAGAAAGAATAAAAGGATTAAGAGTCACAGAGACCACGCAAGTTTAAAGGAATAACAATAATTTATTCACCAGGTAGGCAAGAGCTTAAATCAACAGACCAAATATCAGTTACTACGAATTTAGACCAATATAAAAGTCATACCTGGCGACTGCTACACACACAGAGTTAGGTGAGTGCGTAATCAGAGAGACGATCCGCCATAGCCATAGAGTCTACTCACGCACTTACGTACGCGGGGAGAGATCGGATACGATCTTCCCAGAATGGATTGTTTCTCTTTGCTTTAAGCCAAATCACATCTTTGATCCAGGCGGCATGGCCATAAACACCTGGAAGCGGGGTCGAATCTGGTTTTTGGGTTTCCACCATTTGGAGGATGTAATAAAACACTTCAGCAGAGAGAGGAGAATAGGATGATTACCAGAGAGGATTCTGACCAAATTCTCAGGAGTTTCCAAAAGGGAATGAACCATAATTTCAATGGGAATGAAACATACTCCATTCAACTCCTTGGATCCCCCTGAGAATAAGAAGACCAAACATGATATGAATATGTACTAATATGATGCAGTTGTCATGAAAAAGTCTTAAGATGAATTAATATATAGGTAAATTGGGTTATAAGTCCAGAAGTGATTTCTTAGCAGGATATTGAACATATAAGCATATTATGAAGTTCTCAGGGGTTTAGATTATTTTAAACAGATTAATATAACTGGACTTTAACTTAAAGGGGACCTATTATGCTGATCCTTCTTTTAATACATATTAATAATGTTATAATGTTGGTTGTCCATGCTCAACCTCTGAAAAGTTTCTAAACATAAGATACAGGGGTTTTGCCGTAATCCAAGAACGTGATTTCGTGAGCGTGATTTCCTCTCTGAACAGCTCCTCCTGAGATCTTCACGAGATCTGGGTAAAACCTGATGTCAGGTTGTGCCATCCAATTAGTACAGACCTAGCCAGAGCCAATCATGGCGCTGGACCTGCCCACACCGGAAACTATTCTAGCAGGCACTAACAACGGCAGATCATACTATGCCTCAGTAGCGTTGACACTTTTGGAAATACAGGAGAAGAACTGCAGATCATTTGAGCTGCAATTTTGTTAGTATCTCTCCCAAAGCTACTTGTCCGTTTACTTTTGGACGCGAAGAAAAACAAATATTTCTCTGATGCCACCAGAAATCAGTGGGTAGCTTTTTTTTCGTTTGCTGGCAGCAAACAGCCACGGCCAAATGGAGCGTTAGCTGTTTCTGCTCAGCATTTCACCAAAGACAGCTTTGTCAATAAAGGATAATTTGACACAGGAAAAGCGTTTCAGCTGCTTCTCAAACCTGAAGCAGCTGCTCGGAGCCACAAGCTGTAAGTAACCATATAACAGCAAATAATGTAAGTGAAGCTAACGTGTTACGGGTGGCTAGCAGGACCGCTAGCGATAGTTAGCACTAATAACTGGCCTCAAAGGCAGGCTTGGTAAAAAATCTGAAGATAAAGCCTGTATCGGTCGCGACTGTCCATGACTCAACAGACACAGAAGCTGTAAGTTGCTTTTACTGCATAAGCCAACCTGACGTGATAGCCAGTTGATTGTGGCTGTAGCACAGCGCTAACGAGCAAGTTACTGTTGCTAATGCTTGTGTCCTAAATATGCAAGAGTGATATCAGGGAAATTCTACAGAAGGTGTGTGAACATAAACCTCATTTGAAGCTAACTTTTAATAATTGTTTGTAATTTGGATGCTTGGTACAACTGTTCACAGTAACAGAACTTGCTGTCTGTAAAACCTGTATTGCAAGGGTTTGTCTCTGTGGTTGTTATGACCGCTCGGTCACCAGCTACTGCATGTTGGTTTGCGTGACGTGCTAATTAAAAATGCTCCTGGTTAACTTATATGCAGTCATTCTGATCGGTATGCTTGTGTTACTTCGGTAAGCATCAAGTTTCATCATAACGTTGCCCGATTGTAGGCTCTCCAGTTAATGATCGCTTCACTTATCCATGACCGGGATCAGCAGGATACTTCACAAATGTCTGAGCAAGCTCTCTGGTGCTACCATGAAAGCAATGCGAAACGCAGAAGCTCTACCGGTTTACAAATGATTTCTCTGCACTACCTTGACATAATTTGATCCCCCTTTAGAAATTGTTGTGGCTAATAAAAAGCCGAGAAAGGCGGAGATTAAATAGGTAATTCTTTCCTGTAGAAGTGATCGATTCGCTAGCTCCACATACGCAACTTGTCCGCCCTAACGGAACGTACGGTTTGCAAAACCTGTATTATGTTCCTAACATAACCGAGCTCTCTCTAGCTGTCGCGTACCATCCATAAAGCTGCTTTCACATCGGACACCTAAACGAATTTTTTCGCGCGACAGATTACATTCAAAGTCATGGCCACTTATCAGCTACTGCATGTTAGTTCCCCTGCTCTGCTAATTTAAAACGCTCCTGGTTAACTTATATGCAGCAATTCTGATCGGTATGCTTGTGTTACTTCGGTAAACATCAATGTGACAGTTTCATCATAAGGTTGCCTGATTGTAGCCACTACAGTTGAAGCTAACCGGAGAGGTGCTGTATGTGTCTGCCGAGTTGGGCTGCAGTTAGACCAGACGTAGGTTTTGCAAAGCTTGGGGTGAGTTTTTGGGTGCTCGTGAAACGATCGCTTTTTTTCCATGACCGGGTCAGCCTGATACATCCCCAATGTCTGAGCAAGCTCTCTGATGCTACCGGTGAAAGCAATAGGGAAAAGCACAGGCTATAACGTGTATGGTATCACAAACGATTTCTCTGCATTGCTGTCGATTGAGTATTAAATCGGCGACTGAATATTAAATTATTTCCTGTAAAAGTGATCGATTCGCTAGCTCCTCATAAGCAACGGTTCACGCAGACGGAACTTACGGTCTGTAAAACCTGTATTATGCTCATAACAATACCGGAGCTCTAGCTTGCTCTCGCGCACAATCCATAACGCGCCCATTCTCCGCGAGGAAACGCTTGTCATTCCGACGCAGTAAGTAAACCATTACCACAGGCAATTTCCGAAAAGGCCGTTAAGCCTGGAGCTTTCGCCCCTCCGTCATATACCAGCGCGGAAGCTGTTCGTTTCTCCACGCTAACAACACACCACAGCTATGCACACGACCCAGCAGGTCCTAATACACACCGAAGCAGTCCATAAGCTGTTGGTCCACTTTTAGCTGCTCCTCACTGTCCATGTTTCCCTCTAAACTCAGACCCACCGGATTTTTACGGTCTCCGGTCTACACTTGGGCATGTCGACCCGTTCTACAAATGTGTCTATATGGGGTGGATTCTAGCTTCCCCTGCATCCTAGCTAGGACTAAAAAACCGCGGTACTCACCAACTGTTGCCGTAGCAAACTGTAGCCGATAACAAATTTGAGCTTGCGCTGAGAGATATACTTTTCGTCCTCCACTTTCGCCGCTTCGTTTGTTAGAACAAGATCATGTCATTAGATCTATATTCAAGTATAACGTTAGATTGCCCGCCGCTTCCTTATCAGATTGCAGGCGTGTCTCAGGTTTCACTCTGGGGAGCGGACACGGAAAACTGCGTTCTGCAGCCTCGTCTCCGCCCAACTCCGCCCTCCACAGAGCTGGCCAGTCAGAAGAAAGTGGGCACACGGGAGTGGGGGCCATAGCGGAAGAGCCACCCCAGTGAGGCGTTTCAGGCAGAGACTACAATGTACTACAAATGCAGTTGTTTGAGGATGGCAGTATGAGCAGAAATAAATACCTTTTTTTTTTTTTTTGCGCGATCAGGAGTACTCTAGGGGAGTCAAAGACCAAAATATAAACTTGGAAAAATAGCAAAATAGGTCCCCTTTAAGAATAAGGACAGTAATATAACTCCCACAGGGGCATTGTGTCAGCCAGAGCTTTGTAACTACCCCCCCGTACAGAGTAACAATAAGACCATCGACACCTTCCACATGCAGACTGAGCAAGCATTCTGGGGGGAAGTCCACAAAAGTTTTATTGCTATCTGGCATGGCTCTGGACCGAGCTTATCAGCCATTTGTTGCTTACAGCCTCTGGGCTCCCCCACGCATTAGCGTTTGCAGATCTTACAGAGGTGCCGCTCAGAACCTAACCCAAAGGCACAGATGAATTTTACTGGTTTCGGAATGGAACAATCTTTTAACATAACATAACATGAATGGCGAGAACAGGCCGTTCAGCCCAACTACGCTCGCCAGTTTTTTATACTATTGTGAATATATCCCTTCAGATACTCAATGACTCAATGGTATCTAGCTTTAAGTCAAGCCTACTCTTGAAAACCCCCAAGGTCTCTGCCTCAACAATATGGTCAGGCAAGCTATTCCACATCGAAATTACTCTTTGGGTGAAGAAATATTTCCGAATATCAGTGCTAAATTTACCTTTGGTCAACTTCCATTTGTGACCCCGAGTTCTACTAACAACACTTGGTCGAAGGAATCCTACATAATTCACTTTGTTAATCCCTTTAACATATTTAAAGACCTCAATCAAATCACCCCTTAGTCTCCTTTTCCTAAGACTTAAGAGATTAAGGATCTTCAGCCTCTTCTCATAGCTTTCATGTTTTATACCTGGAATTAGCTTTGTGGCTCTTCTCTGAACTTTCTCTAGAGCCTCTAGAGCCTATATCTTTCTTAAAGTATGGTCCCCAGAACTGCACACAATACGCCAGATGTGGTCTGACAAATGTGTTGTACAAAAGAAGCATCACCTCCTTAGAGTTGTACTCAATACTTTTGGCAATGTATCCCAGCATCTGATTGGCTTTTTTAACTGCTATGGCACAATGGTCCTTTTTATCAATGTGTAGACCAATCAGCAACAACTTCTGATACACATTAAAGAAAATAATATAAATGTCTGTACTTTAACATGTATAAAGTTTTCTACAAAATGAATAAATTTAGAACTCTGCATCACGCTGTTGTTCCCACGTCGCCAGTGTAATAAACTTTTCTCCTGCTTTTTGCTAACAAGACTGAGTCTGCTTCTTCATCGACAATCGCTCTTGGTTTATTAATTTACCAACAATATGGACATGTGCGTGATAGCAACATGTGAGTTTTATCAAATAATTGATATATTCTAATTTTATTTTCATGTTATCAGGATGATGAGGATGTTTTTGCAGTATCGACTTTGTTATAGAAAAAAATTTAAATGCAATCAGAACTATCTACAAAATTCTGGTATTGTGGCATCCCTATTGCAAACACAATAACTGTTAATTGTGCGTATTTTCTAAAACCACCAACACAAGCAACAAAAACAACCTTCGGTTTGCTTTCATCATGTGTTGTGATACAAGGTGAGGTCCTACTCCTTGTAACTGCCATGTGCCAGATGTCCTCATTCTTGAGGAAGGCCGCTTTTTTTTCCATCAACTCCTTTAGTAGAAGCTTGTTCAGTAATCACAACCATAAAGGCCAGACAAATGCCAAGACCATGTTGTTTGCCTTTTGCTCAATATTTCCATATTTTAGATGTACATATCTTGTGAAATACACAACGGCCAATCTAATATTTATACACAAAAAGTAAGTTGAAGTCTTAGTTAACATATAGTTACATAAGGCACGCCACGTGACTCGACAAGATGGCATAATCCTAAACGCTCCGTAAAAATTGTGTGTGTAAACTTTTTCAAAACTCGTTTCAATAAGTACCATCGATTATGTCACAGTCAAATTCTGCGACAGTTAAGACGCGGAGATATTTTACCGAGATAAGGCGCCCAGAAGCAGCAAACACCATTCGTCGACAAAAAACGACCGAACAGACGCTAGCACCAACGCTAACGACAGCATGTCGGACTTGGCTAAAGTGCTAGCCGAACTGAAATCCCTGCGCTCTGAATTTGGGGGCGTTAAAGCGAAATTAGACGGTATAGACGACCGTATTAGTGGGATAGCCAGCTCTGTAGCAACGCTAGAAGGCAAACTCATCGGCTTGCAACAAGACGTTACATCCAACACCACACGGATGGGAGAAGCAGAGACTCGGATTTCAGCAGTGGAGGACAACTTAAAAGAAGCTAACGTGGAATTGGAGAAAGCATTGAAGAAAATTAACCACCTCGAGACAAAGACTGAGGACATGGAAATCGGGGTTGAGAAGGAATAATTTTGCGTTATTTGACTAATTCATAAAAGCCGAGGGGAATCTAATTAACGCTGAATTTATTCAAGATCACCTACCGAAATGGCTGAAACTGCCACCGGACGCTGAGAGGTCCTTCACCTTGGAGCGAGCTCACAGGACGCTAGCTCCACCGAAACCAACTCAAAAAAGAGCGGTTATCATACGATTCTTGCGCTTCCAAGACCGGGAGTATGTTTTCCGCACCGCTAAGCAGATGGGGATGGAATATGATGGACACCGGCTGTCATTCGCCCAGGACTTATCGCTCGAACTGTCAAACAGGTGCTGTGAATTTGACACAGTCACACGAATTCATCGGTATGGTGCTTTCAGAGGATTTCAATATGTTCCCTGCAAAATGAGTCTTTGCTAAGGGAAGCATCCATCTTTTCAAGGCAACACAGGAAGCTGAGGATTACTACCGTGACGAAATGTAAACAGGCTGAACTAGGAGACATGTTGAAGAGAGGTCAGGGACTTTGTACTTTTGTGTAATTCATTTTAAACTAAAATGTGGCTGTTGCGCTATGCCCTTATAGGGCAGAATAGACCATTACATGATTGCATATACTGTTCAACGTTTTGATGGTACTGTAAGCTTGCTATTTGGATAATAAGGGGTGAATATGTTAGTTGGGTTATTTTGTTGTGCATGATTGGACGTGTTAGGCTGTTCAGTTTAGGTTCACGCAGACTAGCTGCTGCTCCTCAGTTAAGTGGATCAGCACACGCCCTACATTTATAGCAAAGGGGGGGGGGTTAATACATTTCATATAGGGATGTTGGGGATTAAGGTAATGTAAATACATGTTTTTTGTTTTGTTCACCAGGCTGAAGCCAGCAGCAGCTTTTTTTTATATATATCCTTTTTTTTTGCCTTTTCTTTTTTTTTTCTTCTTACTTCATGATCACTCTAAAAGATGGAATATGCAAAAACTCAGAAGATTGCTGATATAAAGATCACGTGCTGGAATGTTAGGGGGTTAAGGAAGCTAAGTAAATTAAAACAAGTAATGAATAGGATTAAAAATTTAAAATCAAAAATAGTGTTTTTACAGGAAACTCATTTGACAGCTTCAGACATCAAATGTATTAAGAGTAGATGGCCTGGTCAAGTAGTACATGCACCATATAATAACTATGCACGTGGGGTGCTTGTACTTATACACAGAACAATCCCATTTCAAATTATAAAGATCATTCGAGATCCAGCTGGGAGGTATGTTATCGTTCACTGGCAATCTCCTATCACTTACACTAAATTTAATCAGTCTATATGGTCCAAATGAAGATAAACCAAGTTTCTTTGAGGAGGTCTTTCTTACAGTGTCTACTCTGAAAGGTCTTTATATCTTAGGAGGGGATTTTAATTGTGCTTTGTGCCCAGAAATTGATCGATCAAATAAATGTGATGCTTACCATGTACACACTAGAAAAATATTGAAACAGTACATAAATGATTTAAATTTATTAGATATATGTGGAGGGAATTGAATCCTGGATCAGAAGGAATACCTCTACATTCAAGTACATATATCCTCTTTCACTGGCGATTGACTATTTTCTCGTGTCCAGAGCACTTCTATCAAAGATTAGGGGTTGTTGGTATAATAGTATCCTAATAAGCTATTATGCCTCTCTGTCTTTCAATATTCATATTAACAAATTGGTTCATAACCCACCCAACTGGAGATTACAAGTTAGATGGCTACAAGATCCGGACTTTGTTAAGTTTGTTGAAAATAAAATTGATAACTTCTATAAATACACATCAAACTGGTGCTAGTGTGAGATGGGAGGCTTTCAAAGCATATATAAGGGGCAAGATAATTAGTTACAACAGTTTTGAGTCTAAGCAACGAAGAGCAGAGATGGAAAATTTGGAGCATCAAATTAAATCATTAGAGAAGGATATATTTGGGAAAGATGAATCAGATCCAGATAAACAAAAAGAATTACTGTTATTAAGAACTAACTACAACAAATTATCTGCAGATTATGTTGCAAAAAGTTTGATGTGGCTTAAACAATCCTATTATGATCAAGGAGAGAAAGTAGGAAGTGCTGGTTGGAGAATTAAAAAATTACAATCCCAAAGAGCAATAAATAGTTTAACAACCTCAGGAGACGCTACAGTAGATCCATTAGAAATTAGCAAAGCTGAAGATAATTTTATGAACATTTATATAAATCGGAATGTCCCCATATACCACTAGAGCAAAATAATTTTCTTGATCAATTTGAGTTCCAGACCTTGTCAGAGGATGGCAAAAAAGAATTAGACAGTGGTTTAACAATGGAAGAATTGTCACAGGTGGCTATCCAAAAGTATGAACAGGTAAAGCCACTGACCGATGGTCTTCCCGATCGACTGAGGAAATTTCAGGATAGGCTATTTACCTCTTTTAAACACGTATGAAGATTCCTACCAAGAGGAAACCCTCCCATCCACTTTAAGGTTAGCTATGATAACTGTCATCTTGAAGCCGCAAAAAAACCCATTGGAGGCTCGTCATACAGACCCATCAGCCTGATTGGATGACACAAAGATATTTCTTGTAAGGCCCTGGCAAAAAAGGTTAGATCCCTACCTTCCACATTTATCTCACACACCCATCAGAAGTTCAGAAACGCTAGGGATTATAACATCCAAAAGGGTTTTGAACATATTACAGGAGAAACGTAATGCCAGGGATACAGCATTGTTGTCACTTCAGATGCGCGTGCTTTTTGACAATATTGAATGGCATTATCTTTTTAGTGATGCCAAAAATATGGATTTGGAGAAAACTTTTTAAAATGGATCAAGATTTTATACACAAATCCAATGGCTGGGGTCCTAACAAATGGAACCGTTTCTGATCCATTCATCTTGCAACGGTCGACACGCCAAGGGTGTCCCTTGTCCCCCTTGTTGTTACCCCGGCGAATAGAACCCTTAGCTATGTCCATAAGAGCTGATGATAACATTTCAGGTGTCCAAATAGGGGAACTGGAACATAAAATATCGCTATATGCGGATGATGTGATCATTTTTAAATCTAGTGGCAGTATTCTAACTTGGACAAATCTGATCGAAAAATTTCCAGATTCTTCTGAATATGAGATTAATAATTCAAAATCATCTATATTGTACTTGAATAAAGAAGAAAGATTACGGCCTGTGATAAAAACACCATTCGTCAATGCTAGGGAGGGCTTTACTTACCTTGGTGTCAAGATTACCCCTGAAGTTAAAACAATTGTCCCAACAAATTATTGACTGTAATTAAACCTCCTCACACATCTGTGACTTAACACTGACTGTAATTAAACCTCCTCACACATGTGTGACTTAAAACCTCCTCACACATCTGACTGTAATTAAACCTCCTCACACATCTGTGACTTAACACTGACTGTAATTAAACCTCCTCACACATCTGTGACTTAACACTGACTGTACAAACATCTGTGACTTAACACTGACTGTAATTAAACCCTCACACATCTGTGACTTAACACTGACTGTAATTAAACCTCCTCACACATCTGTGACTTAACACTGACTGTAATTAAACCTCCACACTGTATTAACACTGACTGACTTAACATCTGACTGTAACTGACTGTAATAAACCTCCTCACACATCTGTGACTTAACACTGACTGTAATTAAACCTCCTCACACATCTGTGTGACTTAACACTGACTGTAATAACACTGACACTGAGGGCTATCTTCACACTGCCTTAACACTGACTGCCACTACCATCTTTCACAACCTGTGGATTACGAACACTGACTATCCCTAAACCGATATCTTATGCCACACACCCGCTATGCATTATGTGAATCCTTTATTTAAACTGGAGGTGTGCCTGATGTAATTAAACCTTTCCCTACAATTGCTATCTTGACCACACACGTTAGGGAAAGCGTAAAACGAAGGGTCCTAAAACCACCTGTGCATTTGGCAGCTTTCATTAAGATTTGCATGTATTCTGCAATCAGCAACGGAACCATGTCAGAACCTTTGCAATGAAGGTAATTTTGGCATTACAAACGCTGACCCTGTTTTTGCAGCACTGTCACGCAACTTGCTGTAAAAACAGACAGCTGTCCGATTGAAAATGTAAACGGATCTAAACCACGACTTGCCACCAGAATTACCTTCATTAACTGAAGAGTTCTGGAAATGCCTGGGGAAAAAATGTTACGCCGCTGAGTGCCAGTGCATATACCTAATTTTATTTTTTCTAAAATGGATTTGTTCTATGCTTCATTTCAGACGGAGGGAGTTGGACGCATGGCTAAACGCATTTTTTTTTTTTTTTTTTTTTTTGAAGTTTCCATCACAAAAAGGGTAGGCTTTGATGTTTTTTATTTATTTATTTTTTTTACTACATACCAAACATTAAACAATATGTCAATGTCAAATAATAATAATAATAATAATAATACTACAATTCATGATTAACTTAACAAAAAACAGATCCTCCCTGACTGGATTTGACCTCATGCACGGGCAGTTTAACTTCGCCTCGGAGAAATGTGGCGAAACCTCTTCCATCACGGATTTCGCTTGAGGATTTGGGATAGCGCCCTGTTGGCACCTGGCACACTGATTGGTTTAGCTGGTAACGCCCAAAACCACGCCTATGCATAATGTAACGGGTAGCGCTGGTGTTTTAGGATATGAAGGTGCAAGATAGCAACTTCGCTGGGAACGCATTACGCAATGCAAATCCCCAAATAACGGGTTTAGGACTCTAAGATTGGGCCCTGACTGTAATTAAACCCCTCCTCACACATCCGGACTTAACACTGACAGTAATTAAACTTCCTCACACATCTGTGACTTAACACTGACTGTAATTAAACCTCCTCACATCTGTGACTTAACACTGACTGTAATTAAACCTCCTCACACATCTGTGACTTAACACTGACTGTAATTAAAACCTCCTCACACATGTGTGACTTAACACTGACTGTAATTAAACCTCCTCACACATCTGTGACTTAACACTGACTGTAATTAAACCTCCACACGTGTGACTTAACACTGACTGTAATTAAACCTCCTCACACATCTGTGACTTAACACTGACTGTAATTAAACCTCCTCACACATCTGTGACTTAACACTGACTGTAATTAAACCTCCTCACACATCTGTGACTTAACACTGACTGTAATTAAACCTCCTCACACACCTGTGACTTAACACTGACTGTAATTAAACCTCCTCACTCATCTGTGACTTAACACTGACTGTAATTAAACCTCCTCACACATCTGTGACTTAACACTGACTGTAATTAAACCTCCTCACACATGTGTGACTTAACACTGACTGTAATTAAACCTCCTCACACATCTGTGACTTAACACTGACTGTAATTAAACCTCCTCAATCTGTGACTTAACACTGACTGTAATTAAACCTCCTCACACATGTGTGACTTAACACTGACTGTAATTAAACCTCCTCACACATCTGTGACTTAACACTGAGGGCTCTATCTTTCACACTGCCTTACCTGCTGCCACTACCTGCAACCTGTGGATTACGCATTTAGCAGCCCACCCACTATCCCTAAATCCATATCTTGCGCCACACTACCCGCTATGCATTATGCCGAATCTTTATTTGGCGCCTGGAGGTGTGCCTGTGGGCGTTTTATGCGCTTTTCCTACACAATTGCTATCTTGACCACACACGTTAGGGAAAGCGATAGCGGGTCCTAAAACCACCCACTACCCGCATTTGGGCTTTCAAGAGCGCTATGCATTTTGCAATCAGCAACGAAATTTTTTTTCCAGCGAGAGCGCATTTCAGAACTCTTTTTCAATGAAGGTAATTTTGGCATAAGCACGCACACCTGTTTTTGCAGCACTGTCACGCAACTTGCTGTAAAAACAGACAGCTGTCCGATTGAAAATGTAAACGGACGAACCACGTACTTTGCCACCAGAATTACCTTTCATTCGCTGAAGAGTTCTGAAATGCCGCCTCGCTGGGGAAAAAAAAGTTACGTCGCTGAGTGCCAGTGCATATACCTAATTTTATTTTTCTAAAATGGGATTTTGTTCTATGCTTCATTTCAGACGGGAGAGGGAGTTGAAGTGCATGGCTAAACGCATTTTTTTTTTTTTTTTTTTTTTTTTGAAGTTTCCATCACAAAAGGGTAGGCTTGATGTTTTTTTTTATTTTTTTTTTTACTACATACCAAACATTAAACAATATGTCAATGTCAAATAATAATAATAATAATAATAATAATAATAATAATAATACTACAATTCATGATTAACTTAACAAAAACAGATCCTCCCTGACTGGATTTGACCTCATGCACGGGCAGTTTAACTTCGGCTTTCGAGAATGTGGCACCAACCTCTCTCCATCACGGATTTCGGTTTGAGGATTTGGGATAGCGAGCCTGTTCCGAAAGGCAGTGGCACCTGGCACACTGATTGGTTTAGCTGGCGAACGCCCAAACCACGCCTATGCATAATGTAACGGGTAGCGCTGGTGTTTTAGGGATATAGGAAGGTGTGCAAGATAGCAACTTTCGCGGGGGAACGCCTATTACGCAATGCGAAATCCCCAAATAACGGGTTTAGGGACTCTGGCGTAAGATTGGGCCCTGACTGTAATTAAACCTCCTCACACATCCGGGACTTAACACTGACAGTAATTAAACTTCCTCACACATCTGTGACTTAACACTGACTGTAATTAAACCTCCTCACACATCTGTGACTTAACACTGACTGTAATTAAACCTCCTCACACATCTGTGACTTAACACTGACTGTAATTAAACCTCCTCACACATGTGTGACTTAACACTGACTGTAATTAAACCTCCTCACACATCTGTGACTTAACACTGACTGTAATTAAACCTCCACACGTGTGACTTAACACTGACTGTAATTAAACCTCCTCACACATCTGTGACTTAACACTGACTGTAATTAAACTTCCTCACACATCTGTGACTTAACACTGACTGTAATTAAACCTCCTCACACATCTGTGACTTAACACTGACTGTAATTAAACCTCCTCACACACCTGTGACTTAACACTGACTGTAATTAAACCTCCTCATTCATCTGTGACTTAACACTGACTGTAATTAAACCTCCTCACACATCTGTGACTTAACACTGACTGTAATTAAACCTCCTCACACATGTGTGACTTAACACTGACTGTAATTAAACCTCCTCACACATCTGTGACTTAACACTGACTGTAATTAAACCTCCTCAATCTGTGACTTAACACTGACTGTAATTAAACCTCCTCACACATGTGTGACTTAACACTGACTGTAATTAAACCTCCTCACACATCTGTGACTCAACACTGAGGGCTCTATCTTTCACACTGCCTTACCCGTTGCCACTACCTGCAACCTGTGGATTACGCATTTAGCAGCGTCCACTATCCCTAAACGATATCTTGCGGCCACACTACCCGCTATGCATTATGCCGAATCCTTTATTTGCGCCTGGAGGTGTGCCCGTGGGCGTGTTTATGCGCTTTCCCTACAATTGCTATCTTGACTACACACGTTAGGGAAAGCGATAAGGGTCCTAAAACCACCCACTACCCGCATTTGGGCTTTCAAGATGCTTATGCATTTGCAATCAGCAACGAAACAGCGGCATTTCAGAACTCTTGCGAATGAAGGTAATTTTGGCGACAAATACGCACACCTGTTTTGCAGCACTGTCACGCAACTTGCTGTAAAAACAGACAGCTGTCCGATTGGAAATGTAAACGGATCCCCACGTACTTGCCACCAGAATTACCTTCATTCGCTGAAGAGTTCTGAAATGTCGCCTCGCTGGGGAAAAAAAGTTACTGCTGAGTGCCAGTGCATATACCTAATTTTATTTTTCTAAAATGGGATTTTGTTCTATGCTTCATTTCAGACGGAGAGGAGTTGGAAGTGCATGGCTAAACGCATTTTTTTTTTTTTTTTTTTTTGAAGTTTCCATCACAAAAGGGTAGGCTTGATGTTTTTTATTATTTTTTTTTTACTACATACCAAACATTAAACAATATGTCAATGTCAAATAATAATAATAATAATAATAATAATAATAATAATACTACAATTCATGATTAACTTAACAAAACAGATCCTCCCTGACTGGATTTGACCTCATGCACGGGCAGTTTAACTTCGCTCGGAGAAATGTGGGCGACAACCCTCTCCATCACGGATTTCGGGTTTGAGGATTTGGGATAGCGAGCCTGTTCCGAAGGCAGTGGCACTGGCACACTGATTGGTTTAGCTGGCGTAACGCCCAAAACCACGCCTATGCATAATGTAACGGGTAGCGCTGGTGTTTTAGGGATAAGATAGGAAGGTGTGGAAGATAGCAACTTAACGGGTTTAGGGATCTGGGGAACGATTGGGCCCTGACTGTACCTCCTCAATCTGGGACTTAACACTGAAATCCCCAAATTAACGGGTTTAGTGACTTAACACTGACTGTAAAATTGGGCCCTGACTGTAATTACTTAACACTGACTGTAATTAAACCTCCTCACATCTGTACACATCTGTGACTTAACACTGACAGTAATTAAACTTCTCTCACACATCTGTGACTTAACACTGACTGTAATTAAACCTCCTCACACATCTGTGACTTAACACTGACTGTAATTAAACCTCCTCACACATCTGTGACTTAACACTGACTGTAATTAAACCTCCTCACATCTGTGACTTAACACTCTGTGACTTAACACTGACTGTAATTAAACCTCCTCACACACCTGTGACTTAACACTGACTGTAATTAAACCTCCTCACACATCTGTGACTTAACACTGACTGTAATTAAACTTAACACTGACTGTAATTAAACCTCCTCACACATCTGTGACTTAACACTGACTGTAATTAAACCTCCTCACACATCTGTGACTTAACACTGACTGTAATTAAACCTCCTCACACATCTGTGACTTAAACACTGACTGTAATTAAACCTCCTCAATCTGTGACTTAACACTGACTGTAATTAAACCTCCTCACTGTGACAACACTGTGACTTAACACTGACTGTAATTAAACCTCCTCACACATCTGTGACTTAACTGTGACACTGAGGGCTCTATCTTTTAACACACTGCCTTACCACTGACTTACACTACCAATCTGTGACAACCTGTGGATTAAACGCATTTTAACACTGACTGTAATTAAACCAACATCCCTAACACGATATCTTGCGACCACACTACCCGCTATGCATTATGCGAATCCTTTATTTGCGCCTGGAGGTGTGCCACTGGCGTGTTTATGCGCTTTTCCTACAATTGCTATCTTGACCACACACGTTAGGGAAAGCGTATAGCGGGTCCTAAAACCACCCGCTACCCGCATTTGGGCTTTCACAAGAGCGCTATGCACTTGCAATCAGCAACGGAAATTTTTTTTCCAGCGAGAGCGGCATTTCAGAACTCTCTTGCGAATGAAGGTAATTTTGGCGACAAGTACGCACACCTGTTTTTGCAGCACTGTCACGCAACTTGCTGTAAAAAACAGACAGCTGTCCGATTGGAAAATGTAAACGGACGAAACCACGTACTTGCCACCAGAATTACCTTCATTCGCTGAAGAGTTCTGAAATGCCGCCTTGCTGGGGAAAAAAAAAAGTTACGCCGCTGAGTGCCAGTGCATATACCTAATTTTATTTTTCTAAAATGGGATTTTGTTCTATGCTTCATTTCAGATTGAGAGGAGTTGGAAGTGCATGGCTAAACGATTTTTTTTTTTTTTTTTTTTTTTTTTTGAAGTTTCCATCACAAAAGGGTAGGCTTGATGTTTTTTTATTTATTTTTTTTTTTTACTACATACCAAACATTAAACAATATGTCAATGTCAAATAATAATAATAATAATAATAATAATAATACTACAATTCATGATTAACTTAACAAAAACAGATCCTCCCCTGACTGGATTTGACCTCATGCACGGGCAGTTTAACTTCGTCTTCGGAGAAATGTGGCGACCAACCTCTCTCCATCACGGATTTCGGTTTGAGGATTTGGGATAGCGCAGCCTGCTCCGAAAGGCAGTGGCACCTGGCACACTGATTGGTTTAGCTGGCGTAACGCCCAAACCACGCCTATGCATAATGTAACGGGTAGCGCTGGTGTTTTAGGGATATAGGAAGGTGTGCAAGATAGCAACTTTTAGGAAACGCCTTATTACGCAATGCAAATCCCCAAATAACGGGTTTAGGGACTCTGGCGTAAGATTGGGCCCTGACTGTAATTAAACCTCCTCACACATCCGGGACTTAACACTGACAGTAATTAAACTTCCTCACACATCTGTGACTTAACACTGACTGTAATTAAACCTCCTCACACATCTGTGACTTAACACTGACTGTAATTAAACCTCCTCACACATCTGTGACTTAACACTGACTGTAATTAAACCTCCTCACACATCTGTGACTTAACACTGACTGTAATTAAACCTCCACACATCTGTGACTTAACACTGACTGTAATTAAACCTCCTCACACATCTGTGACTTAACACTGACTGTAATTAAACTTCCTCACACATCTGTGACTTAACACTGACTGTAATTAAACCTCCTCACACATCTGTGACTTAACACTGACTGTAATTAAACCTCCTCACACATCTGTGACTTAACACTGACTGTAATTTAACTTCCTCAGACCTCTGGGAATTGACCTCAACTCCACAGTAACATTCTTCAGTCAGAGGTTTGCACTAATTGGTCAAATAAGCTGGCACATCTGCACAGACCATTAAGACTTGGACCACAATGATTGGAGCCATTAGAGAACTGCTAATGTAACATTTTTTGTGTATGCATGTTTTTGTGTAACACTAGATTATAAATTAAACCTGTAATTTGTCTGTGTTTGTACTTAATGATATGATTTTAATGTATCATAAGCTATATTCCCAGTTTTGTTCCTTTCTTGTCTTATATACAATAAAATATTGTTCACAAAAACAAATAAGCTGGCAAAGTTCATGGGTTGAATAAAGACATCAGGACTTTGACCTCTAGACCCCTTTTGACAGAAACCAGCAGACCCCAATCTGATTGAACTAAACACACTGACTAACATTTGCTCTTGACTAAAGTTTAAAGAGATTGGACACAGACATGATGTTTATCTTAGTGAGAAGACCATTCTTGTTCTCCAATGATCATAGCCATTGAGAACTGCTTCAGAAATGTTTTTCCTTGGTCCCCATGGTTTGAGTTTAGTCTCACTACACACGTTATCCAAAGACTGTGCATGAGATTGTAAGTCGGGGAGTAAACCAGAGGCCTGTAGAGGCAGAGTCAGGCTGTGTGTTCCAGGCCAGTTTTGCTCTTTTCATGTCTTATATACACTGAAAATGAAAGTCAAAAAAACAAAATAAGATGCCCCATCGTTCATGGGTTGAATCAAGACATGTGAAATGGTTGAGTTTAAAACAAACATTATCCAGTCACACAGATAATATGAAAGATGATTAGAATTATACAGCAATATATACTGAAGGGCTTTAGTTCTACATATTTTATTTACCGAGTGATTTCTGACCCAATGACAGTTTAAGAACAAAATTAATTGATTTAACGAAAATTTGTTTTTTTTGCACATTCAATAACAAGTGGAAGCTAAAAAAAGATCAACTGTTCTATCATTGTGGAGGTGCTGAAGTGCACTGTCATTGGGTCAGAAATCAAACCGTAAAGAATATCTGCAGAACTAAAGTCCTTGGGTTTACATCCAATATCAGCCCAAGCTTCATTTGGCTGCTACGACCAGTTTAAAGAGATTCCTAGAGACAAACGGGTGGCCTCTGTAACTGCTGTGTGAATGTAGAAATTCAGAGGCTTGGGTACGATCAACAGGTGCCTCACAATTAATGAATCAGTGAAGCTTTACAATTCAATGATAATCTCTAAAATTAATTAAAAACATCAGAACACTTGGGGCTCTGTAAGTGATGTTCTTTAAGCAAGAGTAAATCATTATAGGTAGTCTATACTAGACTACTGCGCAAGAATGGACAGATGCATCGAGACAGACAGATAAAGCCTAAAAACAGAGCACTTTGTTTGGGGGGAGTGCAATCCTTCTTCAAAAAAATTGTATGAGAGGCTAATTTTTGTATGTTACTTTTTTCCCCTCACATAACTGTGAGAAGTCCCAATTGTCTAATGGAATATAAGAATGCTCTGGAAAAACAAACTCTCACCAAACATTTTTGTCTTGTATTCAGACGTAAAACACTTATTTCGATCACCTTTTTTCTGAGGAAAAAAAAATGCCACTGATGTGAGATCATTTTGGATCATTTTCTAGATTTGTCCAAGGAGTAATTGAAATTATCTCACCCCTTGGACAAATCTAGAAATAAGCAAAATATTATCACACATCAGTGGCTGAATTCTTTGTTTCTCAGAAAAAAAGGTAATAGAGATGAGTGTTTTAGTGTTTTAAGTCTTGATGCAAGATTGAAATGTTTGGTAAGATTGTGTTTCTGCACTGAGGGTCTTTTGGGGGATTTTTATGGTGCTGGAGACTGAGATGTTGGTAGGACTTTAGTGGACCTTCCATTCCTCTAGGGTTAGTAAGGGCTGTTACAGGCAGAAGTGAAGAGTTATGGGTCAATACTGAGGAGTTATTGGGTGGATATTTATTGAGTCCTGAATCTCGGGGCTGTAGATCATCGGCGAGTCTCACTCCTTGGTCTTTGATTCCTGTTTTCCTGGCTTCATATTCTGTGAGCAGCACAAGTCCAGGAGATCCTGAGACTCTAAATTGCCGTGTCCAGTTCAAGTCCTGTTATATATATATACTGACAGTGGCATTCCTCATCCAAACCCACAGCTCTGCCCATCACATCGTCTGATTGGGTGTTCAATTTGTTGAGGGCAGAAATTTACAAATCAGAATTGTGATTGGCTGACTTTGGATAGATACATACATTCATGAGCATGCTCAGGTAAATAAATATATGCAGAAAAAGAGTCTGGAAAGGCACAGATATTTATCACTGGGTTAATACCCCATATCGGTCTACAAGCCATAGGCCAGGCCAACAATATATACTGTAAATCCTTTGTTCCCTTTTCCTTTGTAAAATGAGTATTTAATGTTCATGTGGACCGTTTCTTGTACTTTTAGCAAACATTTAAGAAGATTTGTAGCCTTAAGAACAAACGGTACCTCCACTGTGCTTTATATCAGCTCTGGAGTGTCCAGTGTAAATTCAGCTCTGACAAAGTTTATGGTAATTCAGCAAGGTTCACATGTTCACTATAAGAGTCTATTTAACACAAGCCTGAGAATGGTTTCAAAGCAATCAGAGAGTTCAGAAACCTATGAAAACTGACCTTTTGCGCTGCGGACGAGGTTGTCTTTGAAAAAGGTCCATGAAAAGTTAGTAAAATGTCAGATTATGTGAGCACTCTGTGGCCGTTTGCAGCTTTCATTTTGTGCTCAAGGAGGAAACATCACTTTAATGAAGACAGCAGGATGGAAAATGGCAGCAGTCTGGGGAAAGGCTAACGCTAAATGTGCAGTGGTTCTAAGATCTGGGGAAAAGTTAACGCTAAATGTGCAGAGGTACTAAAATCTGAGGAACGGCTAACGCTAAATGTGCAGTGGTACTAAGATCTGGGGAACGGCTAACGCTAAATGTGCAGTGGTACTAAGATCTGGGGAAAGGTTAATGCTAAATGTGCAGAGGTACTAAGATCTGGGGAAAGGCTAACGCTAAATGTGCAGAGGTACTAAGATCTGGAGAATGGCTAACGCTAAATGCGCAGTGGTACTAAGATCAGGTGAAAGGTTAATGCTAATAATAATAATAATAATAAAACTTTATTACAGACTCAATGGTCCAAATAATAAAAAGTCAGTACATACAAAATATATAAAAGACACAATAAAAGAAGCATACACAGCATATTCACAACGCAATATGTACAAGTCACTTAAGACAATTAAAATCAATGCCCACAGAGGAGACAACTATACCAGTGCTTCCATATCTTTGACTGATAACGTGTAGTGCTAAATTTGATACTTGTCAAAGCCATGATCATATCATTTTCTGAGCTGTTCAGCCGACATATAAATTTGTGCATAAAATTTCTCAAAGTGTCTTGCAGTGTATTAACTCCTGCAGCCACAAACATCTCGCTGGCGCTACACCAACGAGGTCTTTTCAGCAGAATTCTCATGCATCATTGTACGCTACCTAGAGTTTATGCAGGCTTGCTTTACTATAATTTGACCACAAGTGGGCAGTATAGAGAGGAGTGCAGTGTGCTCTGAACAAAGCCACCTTCACTCTATCTGTACATGCACCAAACTTGCGAAGCAAACTATTCGCTTGAGCATATAAAGCACGGCATTGCCTGTAGATGTCTTGGTCATCCTTCAACTGGTCTGTAATGAGATGTCCAAGATACTTTACTTTACTAAGTACTCTCAAATTATTATCTGACAACTTGAATGTAGGAAACATTAGACATTTGTCCTCCTTTGTTCTACAAATCATGACCACACTCTTATCTGTACTGAACTTCATGTCATGGACAACACCATAGTCAGAGCAGACATTAAAAAGCTGCTGGAGACCAGCACTGCAGGGGCTAAAGACCACAAGGTCATCTGCATACATAATATGGTTCACCAAAGTATTACCTATCATACAACCTGTTTTACAGGTGTTCAGGCTGATAGAAAGGTCATCAACATACAGATTAAAAAGAATTGGTGAAAGGATTCCATCTCGTCTGACCCCATTCCTGACCCCAAAAGGGGCAGAGACACAATGACCCCATTTTACCTGCATTGACT
Source organism: Gymnothorax javanicus (assembly GCA_029692085.1). Lineage (NCBI taxonomy): Eukaryota > Metazoa > Chordata > Actinopteri > Anguilliformes > Muraenidae > Gymnothorax > Gymnothorax javanicus. The sequence goes on from CM056195.1 coordinate 176,064,936, forward strand.
GGTTGGCATACCAGTAAGACAGAATTCTCACAATACATTTAGGTACACCTCTGCTACTCATTTTGTCAAATAACTTAAAATGATTGACCCGGTCAAAAGCTTTTGAAGCATCAGTGAAACTCATTAAAACTGAGGAATTCTTATCTCTATACGTATTGACAATTTCCTTTAAGGAATATATGGCCATGTCTGTGCCATGCTTAGCTTTGAAGCCAAACTGGTTATCAGTAGAAGAAATGATCTCCACAATTCTGTCCAGCAAGATGCTCTCAAAAACTTTAGACAGCACACTGCCAAGAGCTATTGGTCTGTAATTATCAGAGCAGCAAACTGTGAAGGAATTTTTGTTGTTACTGTTATAGTTTTAAAATTCCTTGTTGTAGTGTTTAGTACACTTTGATTTTATTACATTATAGTTTTACTGCTTAAAAAAATAATATATACTTGTTAGAAATGTAAATGCTTACTTTGTTCTCAGCTTTAGGCTACAAGAAAACTGTCTGTGGGAAAGTACTGATAGGAGGGGTGCATGCACCTGGATAGGAGTTATCGACTCATGTCTGGGAAATGTCCCAACTTAGCAAGATAACAGAATTGTTTCTGTCTGTACCAGGCCTTGAAACTGAGCCCCTAAGCACAAGATGTTTGCTCTCCTTCTAAATTATATTGCAATAAACGGTTGATCATCCCTAGAGCAGAAATATTCAAAGAATAAAATGTTTGTGTAATTTTGTCTTTGTGATTGATTGCTTGAAGGATGCCTGGCTAGAAGGGTATAATAATTGCTTAGTTAGTTCAAAATTATTCAGCAGAGACCAACCTCTGACTGCTGTGGACACAGAGTCCCTGTTTGCTCTCTCATTCTGCAGGAATTATATTGCAAAAAACAGTTGATCATGTTTCTTTTAACCTGCTCTGAGACTCTCTTATTACGACTCAAGCTGAAACAATCCTTCAACACCAACGTGACCAGATTTGTCCTTAATCACCGGAGCTAGCAAGACAGCTATCATTGTGTCCGGCAAGAAACCATGAATTAAAAAAGCATTGAAGCAGATGGCAAGAAGAGGAGCTAACCTCATGCTGGCATATTTAATGTGCTCAGCAGTGATGTTATCCAAACCACTTGCTTTGTTATCGGTTAGCTTATTTATAGTGTGGGACACCTCATGTGAAAAAATTACCTTTGAATCAATACACTCAACATTATCAGGCACATGAATATCACTTTTGACACAAAAATAAGCTGCTGTAGTGCTGTCTCCACAGCTCAGCAATATTGTCAACCCCTGAGATTCCATCTACAGTGCATGGGGGCGGTATTCTACAGTTGTTAACCCTTTCATTACCATTGTCGCATTTCCGCGACAGCGCCGATCCCGCATCACTTACCATTGTCGCTATTTTACGCCTAGAGAAAGTCCCTCACAAAAACTGTCAAAGTTCCGCGACAAAACACCCCTTTGGACGAGTCTGGTATCGCACAACACGTCAGTGATGTCATAAGGCTTCCCGTCGTTCCCAATCCTCCGGTTATGCACAGTCCCTCACTGACTTCACTGCCATTGCAGGCAGTGCGTGCTGCAGCACGTGTATCTCCGTTTGTACAGAAATGTGCGTGTATCTCCATTTGTACATAAATCCCATAGAGGAGAAATCGTCTTGTCTTGACAAACTGAAATACAGTTTTTATCCTCATTTTCTGTTTTTACTTTTGGAAAAACTAAGCAAAGATTTGTGTCAATGGAAAGGTAAATGCATTTTGAAAATGTTTTCTGTACATAAAATTGTCCATTTCTGGCGTTTTTAGTTTGTAAAAGGGGATGAAAATCCACATGCAATATCATGCTGTGATAGCACAAAATTTAAGGTGAGCAAGGATTGTCTTATTCCCAGTAAGCGGTAGTGAAAGGGTTAAGAACCTTTACCTCCTTCCAAAAATCAGTAGTATTGTTACTTATTACCTTCTCGGCCATAGAGTCAGCCCTCATAGCTTGCTCATTTTTACAAATAAATCTAACAGCATATTTATACAATGCATTAGCATGCTTCTTATGTTCAAACAAAGGCCCTTGCCTTTGTCTGCCAGCCAAAACCCATGATTTAAAAGCTAACTTTGCTTCCTCATGATACCTGGCTACATACTTATTCCAGCCAGGCCTCACATTACCCCTTTTGTTTTTCTGTTTAAAAAAGGGTCTACTGCTTTCATACAGAGCTCTCACAACATAAGTATATAAAGAGGAAATTTCCTCCCTATGCTTCCGGTCGTTACAATTAACATCACTACACCTAATTGCATCTCTGAGTAAATTAATATTACTCAATAATTTATTTGTATCAGCATAGTAGGCAGCAATATCCTCCCTAGAGAGGGCAGACCGGTCCAGAAATTCAGTATCATGATCATAACTGTCACTGGAGAGCATAGGAATATCTTCAACATTTATCAATATACCCACAGGCATGTGATCAGAGGTTGCTGCCCCATACAGAGTGTTCATACCCACCAAAGATGTGTGTCCATCAGTTGTGCTGATATACAGTGATCCAGCCATGAGGCAGTATGCCAGGCCTCACTTATATAAGTATAACTATCTGAGGGTAGTAGCTCTTTACTTGACAGCATTAAATTGTTTTCCTGACAAAACTGGATCATGTGATTAGCAAACAGTGAGCATCTGTCAGCAATGTCCGCATTCATATCCCCAATGACATAGACACAAGAAGTAGTGCTGCTCTGAATAAAGGAATAAATAAAGGCGTGCCTATTTAGATATTCATCTTCATTCTGAGTACATTCATATGGTGTATGTGCAGAGGTACTAAGATCTAGTGAACGGCTAACGCTAAATCTGCAGTGGTACTAAGATCTGGGGAAAACTTAACGCTAAATGTGCAGAGGTACTAAGATCTGGGGAAAGGCTAACGCTAAATGTGCAGAGGTACTAAGATCTAAAGGTGTAAATGCAGAGGTACTAAGATCTGGGGAAAGGCTAACGCTAAATGTGCAGAGGTACTAAGATCTGGGGAAAGGTTAACGCTAAATGTGCAGAGGTACTAAGATCTGGGGAAAGGTTAACGCTAAATTTGCAGAGGTACTAAGATCTGGGGAAAGGTTAACACTAAATGTGCAGAGGTACTAAGATCTGGGGAAAGGTTAACGCTAAATTTGCAGAGGTACTAAGATCTGGGGAAAGGTTAACACTAAATGTGCAGAGGATCTGGGGAAAGGTTAACTAAATGATCTAAGGGGAAAGGTTAACACTAAATGTGCAGAGGTAAGATCTAAGATTCACAAGATTCACATAGATCCAATCAGAGTGTGTGCTGTGGATAGCCCAGCAGCTGAGGTATTTGACTGGGATGTCAAGGCTCCAGTCACCTCAAAGATCAGAGCTGCTCTTGGGCCCTTGAGTGAGGCCCTTAACCTGACTCTGCTTCAGGGAAGATTGGCCCCTGCTAGGTCAAACATATCAGGTGCCCTGGCTGAATAACTGTAAATTAAACCTCAGTGGCAACAGCAGTATGGTGTGTTTTATAGTCTCAGGAGCACATTTGTTTAATTTTACTGACCAATGATTTGTTGTGCAAACCATTAAAAGTTTAATTTATATTTATATTTTATTTATTTTGATTGATTTTTTCATCATTGACCAAAGGCCTGATTGTTGTTGTTGTTGTTTTTTAAGAAAAACACATTGCTGGATCTGAGTAAAAAAAAAAAACTATTGTGAATAGATGTGGTATAAATCATGTTTACGCTGGAAAAAAATGAAATGAAAATGTTGAATATTTATTAATTTATTTATTTGTTTATTTATTTTCAATAGGGTTTTTTTTTTTTTTTTAAAAAGAAGGAAAGTATCATTTTTCCAAGCAGGATCTGCGTTGAGCCTGATTGAATTTGACCAGAATTGGTGCCTCTCTGACCCAGAATAAGTTTCTCTGCAGAAAGATTCATAAGGAGTCATTTAGAGCTGAGAGGAAGATGAAGGATAATGAGTTGACACTGACAGGTGAAGGCAGCACTGCCTCCTAACACAGTTATAATAAATACAATAAAGAGTTATAGAATAAAGAGGCTCTGTTACAGCTCAGGTGTGTGCTGTGGTTTAGATTCAATCTAAAGCTTTCCTCAGTGAACAGATGCAGAGAATATATCATTCATTCAAGTCAGTGTTGAACTCAGAGAAAGGAATAAATACTCTAGACGATCTAATCACCAGTCAAAGAATTTATTGAATACATCTAATGTCAAATATGAATATGCACATTGACAGTGAAATATTTCACAGCATTAAATGCCTCTTAATTTTTAATTTAATAATTAATTTCCATTTATTTGTAACTTTTAATTTTCATCAAAAAATTTTTCACTAGCATGAAAAATAACAGTCTGTGAACTATACATGTCAAGATAGATTTTCTCACTATTATATTCAAAGTGCAGTTCTCCCGTCGGTAATATGCATATAAGTGAGATACACTATGCCTTCAACTTCTAGTTTTTTCACTGTACTTTTGACAAGCTGCAAGACTCCATTATTTAAACTGCGAGGGAGATGGAGAAATACTGCACAGGGCCACTTACAAAGCCTTTTACATTCATCATGTTCAGGAGGCCGAGTACAGCTAGATCACATCGACAGTAATCAAACCAAAGCCCTCAGCTACAGGCCAGAAAAACACTGTTCTAACCAAAGAATCAACCCACTGCATTAACATTAGCCTTTTGGCCCGGCTTAGCAAAACATTACATATGTGACATTTAGCTTTTTCCTTAGGTTTTAAGGCCTTATCATGTGTATGAAATTTACATGTGAAACCGCCCTTCCCCCACCTACTCATACCCAGAAAAACACACACACTCCCACACACACACACACACACACACACACAAACACACAATATCATTGAATGAAATCCTCCCATGACATGCAACAGGAAATCCTTCGTTGGCGCCAGTGTAGAGCACTATTACGTTAAACCTCTTCTCTTTTAAATCTAGTTTGTGCACCTAATAGTGCTCCACTCTGCCTGCAGTAAAGAGATTACAGCAGGTGCTGATGCTTCAGGCTGCTGAGAGAGTTGTATATTGGGCTGAGACTCCACTTAGACCTCCAGTCTTGTTATCCTTCACTGGGGCGTTTAGCTTCAATCACCCCAGCGAGGATCTGTCAGGCCGGGACTGACCTCCATGTCAGAGCTGGGCCTGGTAATCAGTGCTGATGGCCGGCGGACGGACACTGAATCCCAATAGCATCACTCCGCATCCTCATGCCCTCCTTGGGAATTCCCAGTCCGATCCGGAGCACAAAAACCTCAGGAGCTGACAGGCAGGGGGGTCTGATCAGGAAAATGTGGTTTTTCCAAATCTCATCCTGTATGGTCATGTAATACTGAATATTTAATCAAGAAAAAGATAAAATATATATTATATTTTTGCAGGTACAACATCAAGGAATCTGATCAGCTATAGTTCATCTGTTTTCAGTCGGTCACAGTCACTTGAGAACAGTTAACAGTCACCTGACTCTGTGCTATCAGATGATTGCTTGAAAGTCAAACCCATAGTTTTATTTAAGCTCACATTCATCGAGACAACTTCTCACCGTGCTTGCTGCACAAAAAAAATCTGCTGCAAGGTGGGCCTGTGTACTTTATGATGTCTCCAGTCACCTGCCAAACATCTGTAATCCTCATTTTGGAATTACTTCATCTCTGCCTGCCCTTAATGTCTTGTATGCCCTGTGCCACTGCTAGTTGAGCTAAATGCCACTAATACACATGGCCTCTTGCTGCAACAGCTCATAAACTTTAGTCTCTGATCTCCGGGTTATGCCTGCATTGTTGGTTTGGCTGGGGGGGGCGTCAGCTTTCAGCTGCATGTATGCTCATTTGTACTCTCCAATCATAGTATATTTTTTCTTTCCTTGTTATATCATCTTAAATGGAATGAGTCCATAGCATTGTCGTATCACATAGTACGTTTCCTGGTAATATTACCGTCAAGCAAATCAAGAACTTTGCACATAACCTATGACTGCTGCCCCCTGCTACCCTCCACTAACAGCCTGATTTTGTTTTGTCTCTCCATGTCTGCAGTCCTGCCCAAGCTTGTTGCTGTTGGTCTTTGACATTGACACCATCTGCTCCTCTACTCAAGCACTGCCTGGTCTCCAGTACTAAAACAGTCCAATCCACAACACCAAACCAGCTTTCTTAATCCAGGACTACATTTTTCAACAGACTTTTTGACCATGTGGATAAGATTGAACTCATTCCCTGGGCTGCTGAGAGGAGGATGGGCTTCCCCTCTTAAGCCTGGTACCTCTAAAGGTTTCTTCCTAATCTGTTCCATATCGGGAGTTTTCTTGTGCCACCATAGCTGCAGGCTTGCATTTGAGGGGGTTCAGGCCAAAGTTTACTGTTAAGTGCACAGCGGCAATTTTTGTGAAATGCGCTTTTCTGATTAACTTATGGTTTCTCTTGCATAGTTAACTTCAAAGGAAATTACAACATGGCAGTTGTCTGTCATATGGTTACGCCAATCAGTGGATTTCTTTTGTGTTGACTTGGAGAGAAATTGTCAGCTGCTGGGCTATCACTAGACAGAGCATTTCACATTGCATATTTCTCTTTTGTTGGCTTCAAGAGAAATTTTGCCGGCTGTTGGGTTGTCAGGACACATGAAAAAGTTTGCATGCCATATTTTTTTTGTGTATGCTTTAAGATAAACTGTGCCCGCTGCCTGGCTGTCACTACATAAAGAATATTTCACATAACATATTTTTCTTGCATTGGCTTCAGAGAAATTGTGTCAGCCGCAGGGCTGTCACCAGTCATAGCACACTATTTTGCTTTGAAGCCCAGTTTGGTTATGCCTGGGTTGGTTCTGTTTTGGGGGGTTAATTGCAGTTCCCTGTCTTCGGTTCCACACCTGGGTGGGCAGCAAGCTCCCAGAACAGACTATGTCCCCAAAGTCAATGCTTGCTTGTAAGCCTTTAATAAACTTATTTGACAAAATTTCCTGGGAGAAATGCAGTCCCGAAAAGCTCAAATTCTTTCAGGTTCGATTTCAAGCTATCTGTTTAGCTGTAGTTCAGCTGTTTTTAGCTTGCCAGAGTCACCTGAGAGCACTGAACAGTCACCTTACTTCACCATATTAGATGATTACTTGATAGCAAATCTTTAGTCTTATTTAAGTTCCCCTTCATAGAAGTAGCCTCTCACTGTGCTCGCCACACAACCCTCCACCACCCAAGCTTCATATATCTATTATTGCATTCAATAAACATTTCATAACAAAGTCTCACTAATCTATCACAATGATAACTTTGTTGATTTACATTACTGGTTAAAAGTTTTAGAACACCCCAATTTTTCCAGTTTTCTATTGAAAATTATGCAGTTCCAGTCAAATAAATAGCTTGAAATGGTACAAAGGTAAGTGGTGAACTGCCAGAAGTTTTAAACCAAAGATAAGGTTACCCAGTCGAGTCGAGTAGGCGAAAGGATGGTTCCTCAGTGTGTGACATCAACTGTCAAACATGGAGGAGGAAGCGTGATGGTCTGGGGCTGTTTTGCTGGATCCAGGGTCAGTGACTTGTACAGAGTGAAAGGCACCCTTAACCAAAACCTCTACCACAGCATTCTGCAGCGCCATGCAGTACCCTCTGGTATGCACCTAGTTGGTCAGGGGTTCATCCTACAGCAAGATAATGACCCAAAACATAAGTTCAAGCTCTGCCAGAACTACCTTAGGAAAAAAGAACAAGATGGTAAGCTTGAAAACATGGAGTGGCCAGCACAGTCTCCAGACTTAAACCCCAATGAGATGGTTTGGGATGAACTGGACAAAAGAGTGAAAGCAAAGCAACCTACAAGTGCCACACATTTAAGGGAACGTCTGCAACAGAGTTGGGAAGAACGTTCTGAAGAATATTTGATTTCCACTGCAGAAATAATGCCGCGGTGTGTTCAGCTGTTATATCTGCCCAAAGGTGGGTACTTTGAGTCAAAAGTTTAAAATACATTTTGGTTCATAAATTGATTCCATGATTTCTTTTTTAACTTCGATTGTTAATTTGTTCTATCATGTCTATGCTTTTATTCCAGAGTACAATGAGACATTAAGCTGCATAATTTTCCATTAAAAAACTGGAAAAATTGGGGTGTTCTAAAACTTTTGACCAGTAGTGTAACTGTGTGCAGGGTATGAGCATAGACTGTATAAAGATGGACGAAGCTACCGTGACGTCAACCATTGGTTTCAGCATACCATAAAGGAAGCCTCGATTTTGGCAATTTGAATTGCGCCCTGTTGTCATTTTGAAACCGGATGTGATTTCTATTGGACGAGAGCGTGAATTGAAGATCTGGGGAGGAACATGGCTCTAGATCTGACCGTATCGGATGAGGACCAGAGAGCCACACCCCAAAAGCATATTCCGGCTTTATCCTTTATTCTAGTTTATATAGGACCATAATTTTCAAAAATGAACATCATGATATATCGAAGGAGACTTGAAACTTGCTATAGCTACCATAAAATAATGTGAAAAATCATTATTTAAATAAAAAATCAGCTGGGAAAGTAGGGTAATTTTCTCATAAACTTCTATAGCTTTGAACTTCTTTCTGCAACCACCGACGTCGCCATCTGCTGGCCATTAAATAGAATGCCATTCTACGGTACTTCCGCATGGGCTTCTTTTTTCAGATCAGGGTGCTGCGTCCATTTTTTTATACAGTCTATGGGTATGAGGGCTGAACTCTGAAATCTTGCCGACCGAAGTTCCTTAGAGGAAGCTACAAAAATGATGTACACTGTGCAGAGAAAAAAAAAGGGAATTTATCGAGTCAACAACATGAAAAAGCCCTTTCCAAAATGAGAGTAAATCTGGGGTTAGCTTTCACTCGCAAGCAAACACTAAAGGAGATGATGGGGATTAACACATAGAATTGGCTTCTTTTTTGTTGCATGTTTAGCCAAGTTAGATTGCAAAAATATTTCCTTTTCCTATCTAACAAATATTAATGTTCCAAAACAGTTGCTGGCTCACTGCGTAACTTTACATACAAGCAGTGTACATATACACTATGTCCTATTACCAACCAATGAAAATAATTTTACATGTTGAGAAAGTAACCCTTGAGATATGTAGTGTAAAGTATGATCTTAGACTCATTTTCCGTCTAACGCACACCAGTCTCACCAATCGCTAACCAACGCAGCAAGTAAAAGTCTGTAACCATAATAAGAAGTTAACTTAGCTACGTATATAGGTTGGCTGAGGATAGTTAACATTACTCTTGGCAATGTACATTTTTAGATAACGTTGCTGAGTCATACAGCATGATACTAGAACCACAATACTGAGTGATTTTGAGCTAACAAGTAAAAATTATGTTTGCACTACCTACCTAAGGTTTTTGCAGTATGATGTTGTGCATCTAGTTCAGAGCACAGCGTAAATAATGGTCAGGGGGCGTGAGAGCTTCTGGTGTGGTGGAGCCTTGGAGGAGTGGCCAACTTTGAATGTTGTGTTTATAAACACCAACGGACAAATACATGTTAGCTTTGATATTGATTTAATCACGATATCTACTGTGAGATTTAATCACTGCTGTGCAGATTTTAGGCATTTGGGATATTAATTTTACAAAGGTATCATTCTCAATGGATTTCCCTGTCGAATGCAATCTAGGTCTTTGAATAGGGGTATGATTCAGGTGATCCCACAAAAGCTCTATAGGTTTTTTTAAATACTATTTTCAATTAACTATATGGTTTAAATGATTTGCAAATCATCCCATTCTGTCTTTTTTAATATTTTATGAAGCATCCCAACTTTTCTGGTAATGGGGTTGTGCACAAGAATGAGAGGTAGTGCTTAAAAATTTGGTACTTCTGGGTCATTCTGTGTCAACTCAGCGAAGGTGGTTGCTTGACCATCTCAGAATCTGTTGAAACTTTGTAGGAATGATCTTTGGCATCTGAAACTGACATCTGCCAATTTTAGCTGAAATTCCCACATTTTAAAAATTTTTTACCCAACAGATATTTTAATAAATCACTTGGGCGTTGGAAATTTAACAAGATGCCACTTTCAGATGTCCATCTCTTGAAGTATATGTCATAGAGTCTTCAAATTTTCAGGAGATGTTCAGATGTTTCTGATGAATGGAGAGAATGCAGCAAATGCTGGCAAACAAGCCTCAGTTTTTTGCTTAAGACCTCTCAAATTCAGGATTTCTTCAAAAATTGCAAATAAAGTGGATTTTCAAAAATAAAGGAAAAATATATCTCTAATACATAGGATCCATTTGATCAATTTTATTGTGAGAATAATATCTGAATGACATTACCAATGCTTAGAAAGCTTTCATATGTTAGTAGAAATGGGAGTTATGGCCAATCAAAGTTGACACAGGTAAAAAAAGTAATTAATTTCCAAATGGCCAGATGGACATCTTGAATCATGGGTAGGTTGATGAAATTTGGGATAGTAAGAGATGGAAGTATCATCTACTTGTGTGCAAAGTATCAATATCCTTCAATGTTGTCTTCATGATAAAATATTTAATCTATTTAACCAAATAATTCAACTCATTGATTGAAGAAGCAATGAAAATGCAAGGGTCAGCAGAACAAGCCCAGGCATGAATCCAAGGAAAACATCATGCATGTGGCAAGCAGTGGCGGCTTGTGAACTGGCAACTGGGGAGGCTCAAAACAATCCCTTAAAATTAATGATTGGTCACGACTTGTTTTCAATCATTCATTTAAACTACCATAACAGAAACTCCGAAAACTCTCAACATTATCAGGTGTGGCCAGTTTTCATTAACGCACTTATGCAATTAGGACTCTAGACTTCTCGCGCTTTTCTTTACTCAGGGGTTGGAAGCAATGCATGTGTTTGCGATCGTTTAAATGAAATTAGATCATTTGAAACGTCTTTATGCAATTACATTGCTTCCAACCCCTCCATGCACAAGGACTTCAATTCCCACATGAGAATCTCTTACATAGCCTACGCGTTGATTGAATAATTGCTGACTACAGCAGAGGAACGTAAATATGCATCTTAAACTCACACCGAATGTGTGAAAGTTGACAGGTATGTGTTATAAATGAAAACTGGCCACCTGAGAGTTTCAACTGGTAAATGAATATTTGAAAACAGGTTGTGACAAATGTTAAGGGACTGAAACTTGTACCAGTTCCTGACACTAATAACTGGCAGTTACTGGCAATTGGCCCGATCTATTTTCATACTGATCATGCTGAAATTTAGACATTAAACAGCACTCACATGAACAGTGTAATCCATGTATACATTAATCACATTGATAAATTAAGTCATTAATTTGAGTATAAAAAATTTTTTAGTGAGTCATCTTGTTCATACTCCAACAATGAATGGACGCATACAGTGCCGTGAAAAAGTATTTGCCCCTTCCTGATTTCTTCATTTTTTTGCATATTTGTCATGCTTAAATGTTTCAGATTATCAAACAAATTTTAGTATTAGACAAAGACAACCCGAGTAAATACAAAATGCAGTTTTTAAATGATGAGTTCATTTATTAAGGGAAAAATGCTTTCCAAACCTACCTGGCCCTATGTGAAAAGTAATTGCCCCCTAAATCCTAATAACTGGTTGTGCCGCCCTCGTGACAACAACTGCAATCAGCAGATTTGCAATAACTGGCAATGGAGTCTTTCACATCACTGTGGAAAAATTTACAGCCCACTCTTCTTAGCCAGGGGAATAATTTTAGTTCAGCCACATTGGAGGGTTTTGAGCATGAACGGCCTGTTTAAGGTCATGCCACTGCATCTCAATAGGATTTAAGCCCGGACTTTGACAAGGCTACTCCAAAATCTTCATTTTGTTTTTTTTAAGCCATTCAGAGGTGGACTTGCTGGTGTGTTTCAGATCATTGCTGCATAATCCAAGTGCGCTTGAGCTCAGATCACAATCTGGGGTTGGACATTCTCCTTCAGGATTTTCTGTAGAGAGCAGAATTCATAGTTCCATCGAATTATGACAAGGATTGTCCAGTTCCTCCAAGCAACCAAAGCAGCCCCAAACCATCACACTACCACCACCATGTTTGACTCTTGGTATGATGTTCTTATTGTGAAATGCTGTGTTAGCTTTACGCCAGATGTAATGGGACCCACGTCTTCCAAAAGTTTCCACTTTTGTCTCATCAATCCACAGAATATTATCCCAAAAGTCTTGGGGATCATCAAGATGTATTTTGGCAGAATGTGGGGGCGAGGCCTTAGTGTTCTTTTGGTCAGCAGTGGTTTTCACCTTGGAACTCCGTGGATGCCATTTTTTGTCCAGTCTCTATCTTATTGTTGAATCATGAACACTGACTTTAACTGAGGCAAGTGAGGCCTGCAGTTCTTCAGATGTTGTTATGGGTTTTTGTGACCTCCTGGATGAGTAGTTGATGCGCTCTTGGAGTAATTTTGGTAGGCCAGCCACTCCTGGAAGGTTCACCACTATTTCAAGTTTTCTCCATTTGTGAATAATGGCTCTCACCGTATTGATTCACTTGAGTCCCAAAAGCCTTAAAAATGGCTTTGTAGCCTTTTCCAGACAGATAGATGTCGATTTCTTTTGTTTCTCATCTGTTCTTGAATTTCTTTAGTTTCGTGGCATGACATGTTGCTTTTGAGATCTTTTAGCCTACTTCACTTTGTCAGACAGGTTCTATTGAAGTGATTTCTTGATTCAACAGGTCTGGCAGTAATCAGGCCTGGGTGTGGCTAGTGAAACTGGACTCAAAAAATGTAGTTAATCACAGTTAATTCATGATTTAACAGGGGGGGGCAATTACTTTTTCACATAGGGCCAGGTAGGTTTGGATAGCTTTTTCCCTTAATAAATGAAATCATCATTTAAAAACTGCATTTTATATTTACTCGGGTTATCTTTTTCTTATATTTAAATTAGTTTGATGATCTGAAACATTTAAGTGTGAAACATATGCAAAAAAGTAAGAAATCAGGAAGGGGGCAAACACTTTTTCACAGCACTGAATGTAGGGTCAGGAGCAGAATGATTTCGGCATGAAGGCATTATTGAAGGATATTGAAACTTGGCACACAAGTAGATGGTATATCCATCTCCAAGAATCCTAAATTTTATCAGCCTACCCTTGATTGAAGATGTCCAGCTGGCCATTTGGAAATTAATTACTTTTTTACCTGTGTCAACTTTGATTGGCCATAACTCCCATTTCTACTAACATATGAAAGCTTTCTAAGCATTAGTAATGTCATTCAGATATTATTCCCAAAATAAAATTGATCAAATAGATCCGATGTATAAGAGATATATTTTTCCTAATTTTTTGAAAATCCACTTTATTTGTGATTTTTGAACAAATCTTGAATATGAGACATCGTAAGCAGTGATCACTTGGGACAAGTGATCACTCTGCTGTTAATTTTGATGTTTCATGGGAAGTTAAAAAGGTGCATTCAAAAACAAAAATTTTTCAATTTTAAGCGAGCAAGCTTTGACAGGATGCGCTCATATCTGATCGAAATAAAATGGGAGACACTCTGGACTGTGTGAGTCTGTAAATGAGATGTGGGAAAAGATTTAAGGGGTTTAAGCGATTCACAATGCAAATTCATTCCAAAAGGTGTCCAAGTAAGCTGAAAAAAGCAGAATCCTCAGTGGATGACCAAAAAGTATTAAGTAGGATTTTGAGAAAAGAGGAATCTTTATAAGATGTACATAAAGGATAACAATGAGAACCACGAAGGCTGAATACTGCCAAAATGCGGGCTGTGTTCAAAAAAGAGGCTGAGGAATGCTAAAGACTATGAAGACTAAAACGTGCAGAGGGGGCAAGCAACCCTAAGCGCTTCTTTCGGTACTGTAGCAGAAAAGGAAAGTGAAAGAGCAGGTTAAGTGCATAAAGAATAAAAATGGATCGCTGCTATATGATAACAAGGATATTGCGGATGCCTTAAACAGTTACTTTGTTGAGAATTTTACCTCAGAGTGGATCTTTATTCAGCCAGATGGCATGTTAAATGCTCAAGATTTAAGCGAAATTGAGGTTAGGGATAACGAAATATTGAACAGTTGCATAAACTAAAGGCAGATAAGGCGGCGGGTCTGATGGCTTATATCCTAGAGTGCTCAGGGAAGTTGGTGAGATCATCTTTTAAGCAGCTATCCGCCATCTTCAGACGGTCTTTAGAAACTGGAAATACCAAATGATTGGAAACAGGGCAATATAATACCAATATATAAGAGGGGACGTGCCCCAGGCCAGGAAATTACGGCCAGTCAGTTTAACTTACATTAACGTGCAAAATATTGGAATCTATCATAAAGATAGTGGACTTATTTCTTGAATGTAACAGTATCTTGAGGATAGCCAACATGGTTTCCGTAAGGGAAGATCATGCTGAGCAAACCCTCTGGAATTTTTGAAGAGGCCACCAAGACACTGACAGAGCAGGGCTTATGACATCATATACTTGGATTTTCAGAAAGCATTTGATACAGTACCGCATAAGAGACTAATTTTTAAAATGAGCTCCATTGGAGTTACAGGAGGTATTCTGGAGTGGATTCAAAACTGGTTACAGGACAGAACACAAAGAGTGGTGGTCAATGGTATCTCATCTGAGCTAGGTATGGTGGGGAGTGGCGTCCTCCAGGGATCGGTGTTGGGACCCCTGCTGTTCCTCCTCTACATTAATGACCTTGATAGGAATATTGAGAGCAGATTAGTTAAATTTGCAGATGATGCTAAATTGGGGAGGTTTGGCAAATAGTTTAGAGGTCCACTAAAATGATTCCAGGATGATGATTTGGTTGAATCCAGAATTAGCAGGCAGAAAATGTGGCAAATGAAATTTAATGTTGCAAAATCGCAAGAATTTGTATTTTGTAGAGTAATAAAACGATGGGTGGGATTACTTCATGGAGGTTTAAAACTGGAGATAATGCTCCTACGAGAAAAGATCTGGGAGTGATTGTTGACCAAGCCCTCACGGAGCTCTAGCCATTGTGCCGTAGCAGTTAAAATAACCGGATGCTGGGATACATTGCCAAAAGCATTGAGCACCGCAAATCTAAGGAGGTGATGCTTCTTTTGTACAACACGATAGTCAGACCACATCTCTGGAGTATTGTGTACAGTTCTGGGGACCATACTTTAAGATATACCGAGGCTCTCGAGAAAGTTCAGAGAAGAGCCACAAAGCTAATTCCAGGTATAAAAGATGAAAGCTATGAGAAGAGGCTGAAGATCCTTAATCTCTTTAGTCTTAGGAAAAGGAGACTAAGGGGTGATCTGATTGAGATCTTTAAATATGTTAAAGGGATTAACAAAGTGAATTATGTAGGATTCCTTTGACCAAGTGTTGTTAGTGGGCTAAAGGGTAACAAGGCTGGAGATTGACCAAAAGTAAATTTAGCACTGATTTTCAGAAATATTTCTTCACCCAAGAGTAATTTCGATGTGGGAATAGCTTGCCTGACCGTATTGTTGAGGCAAGACCTTAGAGTTTTCAAGAGCAGGCTTGACTTAAAAGCTGAATACCATTGAGTATCTGAAGGGATATATTCACAATAGTAAAAGAATCTGGCGAGCGTAGTTGGGCTGAATGGCCTGTTCTCGCCATTCATGTTATGTTAAAAATTGAGGCTTGATTGCCTGAATTTGCTGCATTCTCTCCATTCACCAGAAACTTCTGAACATCTCCTGAAAATCTGAAGACTCTAGGACATATACTTCAAGAGATATGGACATCTGAAAGTGGCATCTCTTTCAATTTCCAACTCGCAGGTGATTTATTGAAAATTTCCATTGGGTGAAAAATTATGAAAATGTTGGATTTTAGCAAAAAAAAAAAAAAAAAGGGCAGATATCAGTTTCAGATGCCAAATATCATTCCTACAAAGTTTCAAGAGATTCTGAGGTGGTCAAGCAACTTACCTCCCCTAATCTCGCTGAGTTGACATGGAATGACCCTACTAACAATAGCTGCTGTCATAGGCACTCAAAGTGTATGCTTTTCATCTGAATACAAAAAGTGCTCACTATGGTCCTAAGATCTCAAAGTGTGCAGTCTTCATCCATATACTGGACATTAAGTATAGACGGTGATATTTAGCATCAAAAGTGTGCACTATTAATCAGTTTACTTAAAGTGTGCACTATGATCTTAAGCAATCAAAGTACACAGCCTTCATCCTTAAAATGAAAGTTTGCACTATGGTCCTACGAACTCAAAATGTGCAGTCTTCATCTCTATATTAAAAGTGTGCATTATGTTCTTAAGCACTCAAAGTATGCACTCTTCCTCCAGACACTCAGTCAATGAATTCTTGTTCTAAACACCTGGACACTCCTCTCTAGCATACTCAAAGCATTTCTTTTTGACTTACTAATCACGTCACCGGTCACATGACACTAAAGGCAAAAAAGAAAAGAAAAACAAACATGGTGGAGGGAGAGAGAAGCTCGGGTCTGGTGAAGATCATGGGTCGATTAACTATGGGCCTAATGACTGACTAACAAAGGTTCTAATGATTGATCAACAAAGAAGTTAATGAATGATTAACAATGGTGCTAATGATTGATTAAAGAAGTGGCTGATGATTGATTAAAAGGAGGGCTAATGATTCTCTCCTCTGGTCCTATGATCACGTTTTTTCCCTAAGTAGGTCTCTCGATACCATCAGGTCTGGTTTAGTTTCTACTTCTTGATCTTGATGATACCCCAGTCAAACATCACTCGTTTCAGAACAAAATAATGCTCCTTGGTTTATCTGCTGCCAAAAAAAGAGACCCAATTATGACACTAGGTCACTTCAAGTGCTCGTTCGGTAAAATAAACAAGCTTGCTGGCTGGAGGGATATTGCTTTCATAGAACGATCAATGGCAGTAATCAATAAAGCTAACCCCTCTAATTTCAGCTGCATGGGATGACATTCATTGAACACCGACTCAGTCATTCAGCACATGAAAAAACCATACTATCAATCAATGCTGGTGTACATTTTTATATGTCTGTGGAATTCTATAAGGACATTCTCGTGAGTGAAAACAAACTGTACTGGATTCTAGCGACCCAGTGATATTTAATATGTTTTTATTGCACTTATCAATAAAATTTTGGTCACACAAAGGGCTAATGATCAATTAACAAAGGAAAAGTGGTTCATGATTAAAGTCAGAATGAAAGATGAATCAATTTAAGGATAAATGATATAGGGAACAAATAAAAATTGATTGATAGAGAGGATAAAAATTGATCAATGAGGGAATCACGTTGTCACAGTTCAGTCATGTGACTGATGTGTTTATTGAACGACAGTTCAGTTGATTAGATTAAGCAGCCACTGATTCCCACTGGAGTAAGATGGTAAAGAAGGGGTTAAGAGGGTTGAACAGCTTCACTGATCTTAATCTGGCGGCACAAGGTCTGGAACCACCGTCCCTCTGAGCTCAGGGCAAACACCTTCACCTCTATTAACCCCCCCTACCTCTGGGTCTGGAACCACCGTCCCTCTGAGCTCAGGGCAAACACCCTCACCTCTATTAACCCCCCATACCTCTGGGTCTGGAACCACCGTCCCTCTGAGCTCAGGGCAAACACCTTCACCTCCATTAACCCCCCCTACCTCTAAGTCTGGAACCACCGTCTCTCTGAGCTCAGGGCAAACACCTTCACCTCTATTAACCCCCCCTACCTCTGGGTCTGGAACCACCATCCCCCTGAGTGCAGGGCAAACACCTTCCCCTATTAACCCCCCCATACCTCTGGGTCTGGAACCACCGTCCCTCTGAGCTCAGGGCAAACACCTTCACCTCTATTAACCCCCCATACCTCTGGGTCTGGAACCACCGTCCCTCTGAGCTCAGGGCAAACACCTTCACCTCTATTAACCCCCCCTACCTCTAAGTCTGGAACCACCGTCTCTCTGAGCTCAGGGCAAACACCTTCACCTCTATTAACCCCCCCTACCTCTGGGTCTGGAACCACCATCCCTCTGAGTGCAGGGCAAACACCTTCCCCTCTATTAACCCCCCATACCTCTGGGTCTGGAACCACCGTCCCTCTGAGCTCAGGGCAAACACCTTCACCTCTATTAACCCCCCATACCTCTGGGTCTGGAACCACCGTCCCTCTGAGCTCAGGACAAACACCTTCCCCTCTATTAACCCCCCATACCTCTGGGTCTGGAACCACCGTCCCTCTGAGCTCAGGGCAAACACCTTAACCTCTATTAACCCCCCATACCTCTGGGTCTGGAACCACCATCCCTCTGAGCTCAGAGCAAACACCTTCACCTCTATTCACCCCCCCTACCTCTAGGTCAGTGGTTGGTAGCTACGGCAGTGGCAGACTGATATTACCCAGGCTACCGGCTCTATTATAGTTTATTTACCTGCCACTGTCATAGCAACAGAATTCACGAACATTCAACCAGCTCTCCTAAACAGGGCGTAAGGCTGTCTCAGTAAATTCCTGAATTACAGCAAACAAAGATGCATCTGTTTAGTTTAAAATGCCTTAATTTGTTAAATTAAACCCACCTGCTCCTGTGCTCTGGGTTCGGACCCTACGTCTCGTGTTTCCAGCGTTGGAGTGAAATACAGCAGCTGCCGACCGCAGCACAAACACAGAATGCAGCTCCATTACAGACGCCTGTGTATGATTCATAGGTTCATTTTATGGATGATATGATGAAATATGGGTGAAATATAATTGAGCACGAAGCATTATATGTGAATGCAAATGCTCTCTCTCTCGAGCCTATTCTGAGACCCTTCAGTTGGGGACATCTTTACTCCGAGGGGAATTTAGTTTCTAAACACCAGCCTCTTGAACCCAACATTAGCTAAAACCTGTGTTAGCGCTGGTGTTACCTGATTCCAGTGTTGGGCAGGCAGATTTAAACTGTGCCCTCTCTGTGAGGCAGTTTACCGCCACAGAATATACGGCCATGCCGGTTCATTACGGTATTTATTTACCATAAAATCAATTACTCACACATGACTGGTTTTAAAGCCAGTGACATTACAGACTGCAAAAAAGGACACAAAAACCCACTTCTTCCAGCCATGATACATTTTATGCCTCCCAGATGGTTTCAGAGGGTTATTACCTGGGAAATAATGTGTCTTGAATATATGCCAGTATATCATTTCACTCTGGGCTGACTAACTGTTCCCCTCAATGGATTAACGGTCCAGTGGGTTTTCCCGCCTTTTAAAGGAATGACAATTTTGAGAAATGGAGGGTGGGGTCTTTAGTGGCTCAGTTAAGATGGCTGTTAATTTAATTAACTGCCTTGGTGCTCAAGTGCCGAGAAAATTCGCTCTGTGAGCATCATGGAAAGTGCGGTGACATCTCAGCAGGAGTTCCTCCGCTGGCTTGTGTGGCACTTGAGGAATTCCCTTCGGATACCCTGAGATTTTCCACAGGAACAGCGGGGCTTATGTCCAGACTCTAATGTAGAATCTGGTGAAGCCCAGCCTTGCTTCAGGTGGATCTGTGCTTGTGTGCGAGAGCCAATGCTGGATCATTCCAGACTAAAATCCTGCACCTGTACATGTTTCTCGCCTTAAAAGGTCCTCAATCTTGTCATCAGGTGCACAGCCAATTAGTCATTGCAATCCATTTCAAAATCTGTTTGTGACATCATATGGTGAGGTGAGCATCCAGAGACAAGAGGGGCTGATCATCTTCAACCAACCAGTTAATCAGTTCCTTCTTTATTCTGGGTGACCCCGCCCTCTTGTGATGTCACAAATAACAGATTTAGAAATGACTTTTAATGGCAAATTGGCCGTTAACCTGGTGACATAACAGGGGACCTTTAATAACTGAGTGAAGCATCTACCATCATTTCTGACATCATCTCATTTATGTGACCTGACAAAAGTGAAATATTTGATATACACTACCCTCAAGACACCCTATTGTTATGTATCTCTCACTGTCTTTTATTCTCTTTATTTAAAACACACACAAACATTCATGCACACAAATGGCCTCTTTGATGTACACACACACGCACACACACACACGTACACGTACACACACCAAAAATTAAATAACAAACTGAAGGGAAAGTCAGTAAAAAGGCAGTACCTGTGTTTAAGCAATGGAGCCCAAAATGGCCGCCACAGCCCTCATCTGGAGCATCACAAAGTCCTTTGGTAACAGACAGGCCTACGTGTTCAGGTCGTTTTCCTTACTAAATATGACCCGTCTAAGCAGCTAACAGAACAAGGACAAAAGAGCCCAAAGGGCTGTACTCCCACATTTGAAGAGACAGCAGCAATTACAGCGCTAATGAGAGAAGACAGGACACCACCAAGTGTAAAGAAACACCGGGGAGGTGGAGGGGAGTAATGTCAGGATGTGTCTCAGCACCAATCAGCAGGTTTTTCCAGCTCCAGGGTTTTATTTGTATGTAAATTTAGTGTTCATGTGTTAGCCTCTGAGCGGCTCTGGATATACTCGTCCGTTTTGTTGCATCTTAGTTCTCAATGGGACTTTCCGGCTTTAAAAGCCGGCATAATGTGACAGAGCATAGGCATGCATACCATATCATACTTTACATGAGGCTGAGAGCGGGATGTGACTTTACGGCGCTCTGTTTTTCCGGGGCGACGTTTGGGACACCTGTCCTGGGGTAACCTGGATACGCAGGCCTGCAGCAACAGGAGCACTGAGGGGGGAGTGAGGCCCATCACCCGCCATTCCCGTCATCTCTGTCACCCTCCCTATAGAGCCAACAGGACTGACACACACACACACATCTCTGTCACCCTCCCTATGGAGCCGCATCAGGACTGACACACACACACACACACACACACACACACACTCATCTCTGTCACCCTCCCTATGGAGCCGCATCAGGACTGACACACACACACACACACACACACACATCTCTGTCACCCTCCCTATGGAGCCACGTCAGGACTGACACACACACACACACACACACACACACACATCTCTGTCACCCTCCCTATGGAGCCACGTCAGGACTGACACACACACACACACACACAGACACACACACTCATCTCCGTCACCCTCCCTATGGAGCCGCGTCAGGACTGACACACACACACACACACACACACCTCTCTGTCAACCTCCCTATGGAGCCGCGTCAGGACTGACACACACACACACTCATCTCTGTCACCCTCCCTATGGAGCCGCGTCAGGACTGACACACATACACACACACACACACGCACATCTTTGTACTTATATCTTTGTGAGAACATTACATTGACTTCCATTCATTCTTCCTGTGTCTCTACAGCCTTTCCCTAATCTTAACAACAAGCAATGTATGCCTCACCCAAACCCTTACCCTAACCTTAACCTATCCCTAATTCTAACCTTACCCCAAACCCTTACCCTAACCTTAACCTATCCCTAACTCTAACCTTAACCCAAACCCTTACCCTAACCTTAACCTATCCCTAACTCTAACCTTACCCCACACCCTTACCCTAACCTTAACCTATTCCCAATTCTTACCTTACCCCATACCCTTACCCATACCTATACCCTTATATTAATGAGTAAACATTAAAGTTGTCAAAATATGTTGGATTGTTTTTCAAACTTAGACATTTCCTCCCACTCCCAGCCCTCCTAACATTATACAGATCTTTAGTTGAGCCTCATTTAAACTACTGTAATATTATATGGTGTAATACTTTTCCGAGCCATTTAACAAAATTACAAACATTGCAAAAGAAGGTTATACGTGCCTTATCATGGGCCGAAAGTAATTCTCCTACCGCCCCTCTTTTTCGTAGATATGGTCTACTTCGACTCACTGCTATACCACTCTGCTCCAGCCGCGTGGCTGAAGCTAAGGAGGCGTGGGCTTGGTCAGTACTTGGATGGGAGACCACTGAGGAAAACCAAGTTGCTGCTGGAAGAGCTGTTGGTGGGCCAGTAGGTGGCGATCTTCCCTCTGGCGGAATAATGCCCCCCAGTGCAGTGACGGGGACACTGTACTGAAGGAGACGCCGTCTTTCGGATGAGACGTTGAACCAGTTCCTGACTCATTGTGGTCATTAAAGATCCTATGACACTCTTTGATAAGAGTAGGGGGTTCCCCATTGTCATAGCTAAAATCCCAACCTGGCTCTTTCCATCTGCCACCTAATCATCCCCTGCTCCAATTGGCTGTGCAAATTGCCCTCTCCCTCCCCACCTCAACCCCAGGGCTTCCTTGAAAAAGAGATTTCAATCTCAACGGGACTTCCCTGGTTAAATAAGGGTTAAATAAAAAAATAAATAAACTGAGACCAATACTTATCACAATGCATGTACTATGTATCAGGTTGTTCATGGTATGAATTCTAAGCTGTGTGATCTTGTTCCAGTCTGCCGTCCTCTGCATCCATACAGCACTAGGAAGAAACACTTTATTATGGGGAAAAAACGGAGGCTTAAATCTACCAGTCTGAGTGTTGTGGGCAGGGGGCCGCAGATATGGAATGAGCTCAATGACAGCATTAAAATGTCACATTCTTTCTCTATTTTCAAGAGAAATTTAAAGAAGCTGCTGTTGTCAATCTGTGATTAACTGATGCTGCTATTCCTGATTGGTATTCTGATTTATTTCGTTTTATTGTGTTCGTGAACTAAAACTGCATTTTAAATCCACTGACACTGGTCTACTGATGGCTGTTGCTTGATTGTTGCTGCTAATGCCGTTTCAGACTGCCTAATGTGGTGGGGTGTGGACTGAAATCATTTTCTTGATCATGGCTCACCATCTCTCTCCAGAGTTTTTGAAATGCTATGCTATTGAAGAAAGGACTTGATATTCTTTGATTTGTGATGGACTAATGAACTGATAGGGGCTATTGTGTTGTTTGTCTGCGTTATTTGTTTTACGTTTTATGTATTGTGCGTATTTGGTATTGTTTTATGTCAGGACACCCTCTTCAAAGTTTTGGGAAGCTTACTTGGGATGTCCTTTTCATATGCCAATTATTCCTTGAATGTTATGTTGGATCCCTGTTGTTTTCTTGGTGTATGAATGAAATAAATCAAATCAAATCAAAATCAAGCCTTCCTCTCCAGGTTGAAGAAGAATGAGCTGGGATCATCCATATCTTTTATTCCCATGAAACGAGCCCTAACCAATGCTCCCTTTGCCCTCTCATGTAGGAATCTTGCCAGCTCCTGCTTTTTTTGTTGTAATGACACACCACCAGTTAGACAGCCACTACCCAAGACCCCTCCTTCAATGTCCCTAATTTCTTTTTCCAGAGACTCTATAGCCCTGCGTATCTTACCAGTAGACTGATAGGAATACCGCTGGCAAATAACCCTAGTTTGCACCTTACCCAACTCCCACCAAAGGCTGAGAATGTGAAAATCACCTTTCTTGGTTCTCCAGTGATTCCAAAAGGTCTCAAATTCATTACAAAAACAGGTGTCCTGTAATAGTCTATTATTAAAGTGCCAATAAGAAGCTGGCTTAGTGGGCACATGTACACAAAAATCTGCAGTAACCATATCATGGTCAGTCACCCCAACTGGGTGAATAAAACTTCTCATATTCCTAGCACTAAAAGATTTTGACACATATATTCTATCCAGCCTTGCAGCGCTGACCCGATTGTTATCCACCCTAACCCAGGTGTACTGCCTAGACGTTGGATGCTTAACCCTCCATACATCCACCAAATTGAGCTGAGACAGAAACCCAGCCAAATAGGCGGAAGACTGCAGATGGGGTTCTTCACTAGTCCCATCCATAGTAAAATCCAACGTGCAATTCTAATCCCCACCAATAACACATATTTCATTATGATCAATCCGCAACAAATGTGCCTTAATGTCACAAAAAAACTCAATACGATCAGATCCCTGATTAGGAGAATATATATTAACAAAACAGAAAACCCCATCCCCCATTTCAGCTCTAACCAATACCACCCTTCCTTTCACAATTTCTGTAGTTGACAAACTATTAATCTCCAAACCTGGTGAAAAAAGAACTGCCACCTCTGCACTAAAATTATTTCCATGGCTAAGATAATATTAGCCCTTCCACCACAAACCCCAATCCACCTCATTATCCCCATCAGTATAGGTCTCCTGAACGAAGACCACATCTACCCTCTTCTGTTGAAGGTATGGCTCTAACAGTGCGGCTCTCTTCTCCCTATCCCTCCCACCATTGATGTTTAATGTGCAAACCCTTATGCTCTGCATAACACAGCAAAAGATGGAGAGGAGAAGGAACAGTGCAGAAAACCAGCAGGAAAGAAGACCCAAGTGATGCATGATCATTTTATTTACTTAGATTAAGCACTCTTCTACCTAATCCCTTTTTACTTTTAACACCCTTTCTTAAAGCGGTGACATGCTTTTTTAATCTAAACCTCTTCTTCTCATCCCGTAAATCCAAGCCAACTCTTTTCTGCAAGACAGTACATGACCTTATAAATTTGTCAATATCTGGAAAATAATCCCTGACTTTAACAGATTTTCCAAATGTTTCATCTAGAAACTCATTTATCTGTTCGAGAGTATATAGATCTGATTGAATCAGACTGCACAGATAAAGAATCGGAATCTGACTCATAATCCATATCTTCTGCCTCATTTATCCCTTTGCCCAAAACTGACGCAAGTCTGCTCTGATGTAGCGGCTTCTGCCTCGGTCGAAACCTGAAACAGACTAGGCTTCTTTTCACTTCGTTCATCAACCTCAACATTATTGCATGACGCGACATTTATAACAGGGACAAACGGTTCTGCTGTCCCAGACTCCACAGTGTGAAGACTATTCGCATTTTCGGAACTTTTGAGCGAGATGTCCACACCGGAGACACTCTCATTAACGTGGTGAACTAGCGGTTGCCCGTGCTGCGTTTGCATGCTAGTTCCCTCGCCTGCATCTGCATCTGAATGAGGTGCGCTGTCAGCAGCAAACCCCCTTGCTCTTTCTTGATAATGAGGGCAAGAAAGATGTTTATGCCCTACATCACCACATTCAAAACATTTCATACTGCCCGAACTCGCACACACCATATAAGAACCTTCCTCATGTTTAACACGAAAAGAGATGTCAAGACTCTGAGTTGGAGACTCAAGAAACATAAAAACTTGTCTCCAGAGAGACTGGACATACTTTAATTTTGGGTCCCTACACCCCAAACTAACAGTCCTAAATGCGCTAGCAAACTTCTCGAAAACTGGAGCTCTCTCGCCAGCGCTTCATTGGGCATAAAAGGTGGAACCCCAGAGACGGTAATCCTGACAGATGGAGCAGCCAGGGGCAATACTTGTACGTAAACGCCATTCATAAAAACACCACCTGCAATCAACTGGCTTACAAAGTTCTCCTCCTTTAGAGAAACAACTACTGCTCTATTCATAAGGGAAGCATGAAACAGATTTTCATGACCGACTTGATCCCCAGCAGCTAAAAGCACATCCTCAACGGTAATGTATGCCTCAGGAGAAACAACCCTCACCCCATGCCGAATCGATAGAGACGGCATCTCCCCGGACACCATCCCCTGCTCGGGCGAAAGGAACAAAACATTTTCCAAACTTACCCCTTACCGTAGTATGAAATATCCAATTTGCAATAATAATATTAAATCATGCAAAGGGATACAAAGGAATAAAAAGAGGAAACTTTAATTAAAAAAAAAAGTTTAATTAAAGAAAAAAGTTTGCACGCACTCTCCACACACGCTCTCAACCACGCCCCCAAACTCCCAGCATGCGGGGATGGGTGAGAGAGCCCGACCTCATTCTTGGTTTGTAAATTTGTAATGGGGGTGAAAAGGACTTGATGTTACAGGAGGCGGTGGGGTGACATTTTTGGAGCGTGAGAGTGACCCCAATAGTGGGTAGTTATCAGTATTCTGTTCCTGAGCTCCTGACTGCATCTAAAGACTGAGACTCTGATGAGGCCCCTCCCCTCCCCCAACAGCCGCTGTAAACTGGCTGCATCTGGCTGCTGATTCGCCTGGATGATCCCCTTCCTGATGAAAGAGCCAATTAGAGCTGACAGCTGTCGGGGGCCAGACAATGAAGTGTCTGTAAGTCCCTGAACTGCTTACCCTGCCACTGCTGTTTGGAGAAAACCCAACTGCCCTCCAACCTACCTGCACTGTAACCCAACTTCCCTCCAACCTACCTGCACTGGAACTCAACTGCCCTCTAACCTACTTGCCCTGTAACCCAACTGCCCTCCAATCCAATACTGTACAACCCAACTGCCATCCAACCAGCTTCCCTGTAACTCAACTGCCCTCCAATCCAACTTTGAAATAACTCCACTGCCCTAAAACCCAACTGTTCTCCAATCTATCCACCTTATAACCCAACTGCTCTCTAACCTGACTGTCCTATAACCCAACTGCACCCCATCCCAGCTCTCCACTGACCCAGTTCTTTGGTTCATGTAATTTATCCCGCAAACCCTGAAGGATCATGTTTTTTGGGTCATGATGTTTTAATCACATTATTTGGATCATTTTGTTTGATCATATGTTTTGGAGAGTATTTCTTGAATCATGGAGTCCGGATAACTTTGTCTTGATGATATCGATTCGATCACGATGGTTTGATCAGATTGTTGATTATCTTCTTTGAATCACATTTTTCAAAAATTCTGGGTCAGGACTGGTAAATGAGGGTGTTTGGAAAGCTCTGTTAATCTCTAGTCAGTCCACTTGGGCCTTTAAGACCCAGTTCTTCAATTTAGATTTGTTTTAAGTTATGATTTTAGGTTGTGCTGGAAATAATATCTCATTAAATAAATCATTTTAGGTCAGCCAGTTCTGCATAGCCTGCTGATGCTCTGTTCTGTTCATCACAGCACTTGGTCGGGGGCGTCGTGTCAGGTCTGTTAGTCGCTGTCACGCCCCCCGCGGAGGGTGAGAAGGTGACCCGCCCGGGCGAGATGAGCTCATGAAGCAGTGATTAAGTGACGCCAGCAACCAGGCTGAGCACAACTACCAACCTACAGCTCTCTCCAGCCACGATTTCCATCATATTTCATAAAACTTCCCAATGAGGTCCACAATCAGGTGTTTATTAACCACTAATAACTAACCTAAGCCTGTTCATCATTAATTCATGTCTACAACTGCAGTAGATTATGTCAGTTAAAATAAGGTGATAATAATTGAAAAAAATGTAAGTATTTGTTGACTAACAGTCAGTTTTCAGGTTCATCTGATGCTTTTCAGATGTATTTGCTGATGATCATCAACTGACACATAGATTAATGCATTTGTTAACTTATAATTATCCAAAAGTTATTTCCGTGCTTAACTAAATCATTTGTGCATCATTGACTCATGTTATCAACGACATTAGTGGGTGTCAATTTACTTGACCTTTTAGCTAAGTGTAAAGTCTTATTTTTTTCAGTGTTGCGCACAGTACCAATCTCCCAGCCCCATATCCAGACACTTTCCCCATTATCCGTAAATCGCCCTCATCATGAGAAATCATTTATGAGCATTAAACAGTAACTGATGACTGTTAATGACTTTCTTCAGGAAACGGTCCCTCCACAGGTGGAGACCTGAGTCAGTGTTTTCTGCATATCTCTCCTGTTCGAGAAGAACCCTTTCTCACACACACAGACACACACACACACACACTTCTCCTGTTTGAGAAGAACCTTTTCAGACACACTCTCACACACTTCTGTTTGAAAAGAACCCTTTCAGACACTCACACATTTCTCCTGTTTGAGAAGAACCCTTTCAGACACACACTCACACACTTCTCCTGTTTGAGAAGAACCCTCTCAGACACACACTCACACACTTCTCCTGTTTGAGAAGAACCCTTTCATATACACACTCACACACTTCTCCTGTTTGAGAAGAACCCTTTCAGACACACACTTATACACTTCTCCTGTTTGAGAAGAACCCTTTCAGACACACACTCACACAATTCTCCTGTTTGAGAAGAACCCTTTCAGACACACACTCACAAACTTCTCCTGTTTGAGAAGAACCCTTTCAGACACACACTCACAAACTTCTCCTGTTTGAGAAGAACCCTTTCAGACACACACACACACACACACACACACACACTTCTCCTGTTTGAGAACCCTTTCAGACACACACTCACAAACTTCTCCTGTTGGAGAAGAACACTTTGATGAGTAATTGGACATCATCAAAATAAAATTGTCATTTTGGGAATCAGTGAAAAACCATTTGCAGTCAATGACTGTCTGAAGTCTGGAACCCCCACACATCACCAGACACTGGGTTTCTTCCCTGGTGATGCTCTGCCCAGCTCTCACTGCTGCCGTCTTCAGTTCCAACCTGGTTATTCCGGTGTTTTGCCATCAGGAAATGAAATTCATGCTCAATTAGACTCAGGTCATATGATTGACCTGTCTATCGAGAACATTCCCTTCTTTTTTAGAGCAACCATGGGTTGTTTTCACAGTATTCTCCAAAGTCACCGTCCATCTGCACTGTAAAGTGCTTTCCAATTAGTTCTGATGTATATGGCTGAATCTGAGCATATAATATAGCCCTGTACGATTCAGAATTCACCCTCCAGCCTTTGCTGACAGTCTCATCACCAGTTAATACAAGGGAAGCAGCTCAGTTAGAAGCCATACATGCCCATACATAACCACTCTTCACAGATGAGGTGGTGTGCCTCAGATCATCAGGAGTTTCTTCCCTTCTCCAAACCCTTCTTTTCCAAACTTTCTGGCAAGAACTGATCTTCGTCTCATTTGTTTACAGAACGTCTTTCCACAATTATGCTGACATTTGGATTTCTTTTTTTTTTTGCAAGTTTCCTGTTTTTGAGCCTTACCAACAGTTAACAAATTAAAATCAACTCTCTGTATTTACTCTGAGATTATTCTCAT
Source organism: Gymnothorax javanicus (assembly GCA_029692085.1). NCBI lineage: Eukaryota > Metazoa > Chordata > Actinopteri > Anguilliformes > Muraenidae > Gymnothorax > Gymnothorax javanicus. The sequence continues at coordinate 176,093,892 of CM056195.1, forward strand.
GATTGCTGACTTTTGCACTGATATGCCAGGTAAATAATTCTTCTGTCATCCACCACAGTTGTTATCTGTGGTCTTCCTGACCTTTTTGTATTCCATGAACTCATCAGTGTTTTATTCTTTTTTAAGAATATACCAAAATATATACCAATTTATTTTGGTAAGAATATACCGCAAAGTTCAGTTGGCCAAACCCAGTGATTTCTCTTTTTCTCTGGTGGGTTTGTTTTGATTTTTCAGCCTTATAATGGCCTGCTTTACTGGAGTTCACAGATTTCATGAGCGTGATCATCAACAGTTTCAAAAGGAAAATGTAACTCATGAAATCAACCGCAGAACCTTTAAATGTTCACTTATAAAAACTTTTATTAAGGGGGGAAAAAGCACACTGGGCCAAGGAGTACCTGAGTGCCCAATTGTACAAATACTTTCAGTCCCTAAAAAAGAGAGGACCTTGTTAAAAAAAAGCTGTAATTCGTACACTATCCAATTTTCATGTTCACCCTGAAACTGAAGCAGAATTTCCTCACTTTGAACTCAAAGTACTTATTTAATTGCAACTCCAATTTTCTATCGTCAACAACTAAAAAAATAATATTGATGATAATACAGTCCAAATATTTTTGGACCTTACTGTACTGCTTTCGTAAACTTAAAGCGACGCTTCCCAGGATTTCTAATGTAAACATGCTTGATTCTTTGCGGGCACATAGTGTTG